>OZ010581.1:98431112-98913612 GCA_963932145.1 Acanthosepion lycidas | reverse complement strand
TATTTGTATTTTTTTTTTTTTATTATAAATGTCTGGGTAAATATCTTCAATTTGAGCGTGTTGCCATGTTTCCGAAGAAATAGTGACTACATTTGCTTTCTTTTTTATGGGAGAACAAAGAGGCTATTGAACTGGAAATTCTCTTTGACTGAACTATAAAAGCCAGAAGAGTTGCAGTGTGTTAAAGCAGCCTTATATTATAGAATAGTTGTAGCTGATAAATGGTACACATCAATATCCGATAAACTGGGTCACTGTGTATGATGTTGTAAGACCTGAAACCTCCGCCCCTAATGATCCTTGGCATCAAACAGATGTATTTCATGAAAGACTTGTGCTGTTGGTAGATGCTACCAATATCACTCACATGTATTTGGTAAACCTACTATATACATATATTTTTATTTTTTCAATAACAACTCTGTTATACAACAATCAGCTGTGACTAAATCTTATACATGTTAAATGCACAATTATTAGGTTCTTTAACATGTATGAGAGTTATTGTCATAGCAAATCATTGTATAACACTGTGTTAGTGAAAATGATATTTTGATCTACTATTTAGGTATAGAGCACTATTTTTAGCGTGTTAGTATAGAACTCCTTTGGGAGTGATTTTGTCATATAATATTTTTTAAGTCAGTAAAGGGTCACTGGGCATGGAATAATTAGAAACAGATTTTTTTACTAATGAGCAAGAGTAAAAAGAGTAATCAGGAGGACAGTAGATAGCAATTGACATTGCATTTAAACCCATGAAGATTAAAGTTGGCTGAAAAGCATGGAGCCAGAAAGGAGTTCCCTGAGTGAGAAGTGAGAGAAAAGAAACTGTTAACATAGAATTTATGGTTACATCTAGCCAATTCAACTGTAAATTGATGAAATCTTGATGCCAGTCTAGTACTGGGCTTAAATTCAAAAAGTCTAGGTACCATAGTGAAGAGCTCATCTGAACAATTACCATGAAAGTATTTATAGAAAAGACACAGGGAGGCATCCTTATGACGGTGGAAAAGTGACTGATGCTGAGATACTTGATCAGGACCAAGAAGGTAATCAATGACTACCAGATGCATCCCTGAATATACTATTATCAAAACAGAAATGATGGCAATAACAATTCAAAAATTTATTGAATAAATTAATTTAATCTCTGAAAGTCTGAAAATTTCTCAAAACCAAGAAATTTAAAAAGAGAAAAAAATAAAATAACACTTTTTCTATTCAATATTTCATTTCAATCCATTATTTTTAAATTTTAGGCAAATATAGAAAGTGTTGTTACTAAGTTAGGGGTTGTGTTGGTTGAGAAAATATACAAGCAAAAAAATTTGAGATAGAAATAATTATACTACTGGGAACAGTTTTTGTATAGAGAAAATTTCAAGGAATGTTATTAAGAGTCACTGTAAAGAATGAAAGCAAAGTTGAACTTATTCTGCTGGTGAATTCGAAAGTGTGTGATGTGTATAGTTTAAGCCATATGTAGCTACTGCACTGAGTGCTAATCTTAGTATCCTATCCAGATCTTGGCCAGCAGTGAAAGAATATTAGCCTCTTCACAGCACATATACTCCAAGGATTTTCTTTTTCACACACTCAAAAAAAAAAAAGAAGTTATTGACACATACATGCCTAGCAAAAGAGTTTAACATCTGCTATAAAAGCTTTTTAACATGATCAGACCAGAACAGAGTGGGACTAGGTTGGTCAATTGGCATGGGCTTACACTCCATGGCAGATAGAGAGGCAAATGGGGGACATCTTGGTAAATAATATTAATATCATAAAGAGAGTTAAAGGGAATACTTTAGCATTAAATATTAATAATTGGAAAAATCATAACAGGTTTAACATTGATTGGTAAAATCCTTAACAAGTAATTATAATACCAGAAAAGAAGTCGATAATGAAAATTTGAAAGGTATGGTGAAAAATGACCCCAAAACATCAGCTAGTACAAACTTCAGTATATTGATTGGAATCATTTCAAATCATTTAATGAATGGCAAGAAAAAAAGATTTGTTTTATATGAATTAAATGAAGACAAAATCAAAACAAAAACAAGTATATAAAGGTCAGCTTTTAACCAGGTTCAGGTTTATGTAAATCATTTATTTTCACATAATCTCCTCCCTTGTGAATGAAAAGGAATTTTGTGTAACAAAGGAAAATCTGCAACAAGATTAATGTGTCAAAGGAAGACTGAAGTAGGAGTTTGGAGGAACCTGAGTAGTTTCTCAGCTTTCTTAAAAGTGGCCAAACAACATACATCAATATATAGACTACTTGGAAATAGCACATTCATAACTCAGGTGGGTCATATCTAGTTTGGTGACTAGAAATGGTGTTGGTTTGCTGCATGATAACATTTGTCCTCACGTTACAAAAATAACATCAGATATGGCAGTTTTGCTTTTGTACCCAGTAGCTTCATTTTGTAATATTTTTGTAGGACATATTACTAGTCATAGTGGTCTGGGAAGATTGGGTCAGCTTATATATGGTTGATATTCATACTAGTCTCCCTAGTAGTGCCTGACTGCTGCAGTTAGAACCTGAAGTAGAAGGGTGGAAATAATGAGAAAACACATACAAATGTAATTATTTTGGACATCTATATATAGAGTTAAAATGAAGTCAGTTTTATTTTCCTTCTGAAAAGTGGAAATCAAATATTAATTAATTTCATTAATATGCATGCTGCACAATTATGATAAATTTGGGTCTATTCAGAGAGCAGTTGATACCAGTCATTGACCAACTAACCAACTAAAAGATGAAAAGAAGCTTGGGGTTCAATGTGAACCTTCATTGTTGGTGCATGTAGTTAGTAACTCCTAATGCTGTCTCTTGATTGGTTGATTTTGCTGTAATCTACTTTTTGGGTTCCTTTCTTTTCTGAGGTGTGTCTCTTGACAGTTTTTGATTGGCTACTTTCTTTGCTATGTCACAACGGAGTTATTTACAGGTTGAGTTGGGGAAGGAGAAAGGAGAAAGTATGTAATTTATGGTGCCATCTTTGGATATGTGTTTTTTTATATTTTTTGTATCTAACATTTTTGTCATCTTGTTCTATGTTCATTACAAATCAGTTGAAAACGAACACTTTATTTTGCCTTGTCTACTTACCTGATATTTTTCCTGTAGACTATCATTCAAGCATTTGAAACACTTCTTTATGTCCTAGTTTTTCTTCAATAAGGATGAAATCTCCAATCTATTTATTGGAACATTAAATTAAATATTCTTTTGGAAGGGAAATGACAATTTTGTGCCAAAATGGAATAACTGCTTAGAAGCTAACAGAGAGAAATAATTTGAGTGTATAAATTATTTTTTTTAACAAATATTTAAAAAAATTATTTTACTTACATAAACTGGTAAGTTTGGGTTAAACATCTGATAAGAAATTGTACAGTTCTACAGTACTAGATTTGTTAGAGAAAAGACTTTTGTTTGCAGAAAAATCTTATCTTATATCTAAAAGTACCAAAGAGAGAGAACAAGAAATGAATGAATAAAATAGTTTTAAGAAATACAATCATAAATTTGTCAAGAACACTTATTGATTTTAAAGCCTGTCAATGATTGTCAGGTCCTTTTCTTCACCTTTTTTTATGGATTGGTGTCCAGCAGTGTGCCTGGGTTGTCTTAGCGAAAAAAAATAAAAGTACTGTTTATGTTTACTTCCTGTCAAAATCTTCTAGAAAAGAAAAGACTGTAATTAAAAAAATCAGTTTCAAATAAATAGATCTTAATACAAACACACCCAAATATATATATATATATATATATATATATATATATATATATATATATATATGCTATGCAAACATTTAGGTAATTTGAATAACAGTAGTAAACCTCATGGTTTTTACACATACTCATTGTGAATTAGTCTGCTAAAAATCAGACTGGTGATTACAAGAAGAGTTACTTCATAAATTTGGTATTAGGGTAAGTTATTTTTTCTTTGTTATTCTGAAATCTTTTGGATACTATAATATTATTAATAATTTAATAATATATATATATATATATATATATATATATATATATATATGACTGATATGAAATATCTAATCAAGTATTTAAGATTGAAATATGTGAAAACCAGTGTTTTTTATTTTGTTGTCAACATTTCACTCTGTAAAAACATCATCAGAACAACTGAAAAAATTGTTACCATGACAACCACACTACTCAGAAATGTGGCTATAATTTGAATTATAAGTATTCAGTATTTTCTTTGGATATACATGGTTTATTTTTCTCATTGTAACTGCCATTAATTTCCTCTATCAACTCACAATTCTTATATGTTAGCCTAATATTTTCTTATGTACAAATCTCATTGATTCATTTACAGATATTTATTTTAAAATTTTGTTACCTGTTCAAGTTAACCACAGAGTTTTTAAGTGGTGAGATTGCCATGGTAAGAACATTTCCTTCATTTTTTCTCCAGTTCTGATAATGTACTTCCAGAGAAAAATGTTGTTAACAAAATAAAAAAATTTAAACATCCATCTAGTTTTCACAAATTCTATCTCATATATATATATATATATATATATATATATATATATATATATATATATATATATATATATATATATATAATGAACTCTCCCATCAGTTTCAACGTATGAGGATCTGACAGCTTAGTTGCTTCAGTTATGAAATTTTGTGCGATAATCTTAAGTGGCATTTAAGACCCACTAGTGATTTACAAAGGAGGCCACATATTGAGCAAGAGTGAGGATTGTGAGATGGGATCACTGTTAGATTGGCTGACCTTTTAGTTCTTACTCTCACTTCTTGAAGATGATTCAGACAAGCAGATTGAAAACTGCTGAGTCCACTAAAACATCAATCTCCATTCTATCCACTCCAAGGCTAAGTGCTCAAGGGTGTTATGTGGTATATTGAGAGCTGACAAGTTTCTTTTCAGCTTGCTTGTATCTTAGCTATGGGCATCCTACATTCCTGTAGGCCTGATCTAACTGACTGTACATTAGGATCTTGGGTATCCTGTCATCAGACATTCTCAACACATGACCAGTCCATTGTAACTGAGACTGTATGAGAAAAGTCTTGATCCCTCCAATATTACACTTGTTGAACAGGTCTACATTAGATGTCCTATCTTGAAGGTTAACTCCACAGATTGCATGCAGACAGCTTCTATGGAAAACATCCAGCTGGCGTATACGGTACCTGTATGGAGTCCATGACTCTGAGCCATACAAAAGGATGTCAAGTACAACAGCTCTGTAAACCCGAATTTTCGTGTCCAGTTGAATACCCTGCTCATTCCACAAGCGATGGCGAAGTTTGCTGAAAGCACTGGTAGCCTTAGCAATCCGTTGCATGATTTCATCATCTAAAGCTCCACTGTAGTTGACTTTGCTACCAAGATAAGTGAAAGACTTGACATAGTTAAGGGCTTTGTCTTCTACTTTCAATGGTCTCTCTGGAAATTTGTAGACTGGTGGTTTTTTTCTCACCACAGAATTGCTTCGGAGTAGAAGGTTGTTGCACTACTTCAGTTTTCTTTATGCTAAGTGTAAGACCAAAGGCTTTACATGCAGCAGAGAAATGATTTATTAGATGTTGGGCCTCCTCTAAGGATGTCGCTACAAGAGCAGCATCATTAGCAAACAACAAATCATGAATAATTTGCGTACGAAGGTGGGTCATGGCTTTGAAGCGTTGATGTTTGAAGAGACCACCAGTTGTTCGAACCTGAAACTTGACGCCACTCTCTGCGTCTGCAAATACATATTTCAGCATTACTGAGAAGAAAGGGCAAAAAAGAGAGGGGCCATGACACAACCTTGCTTGGTGCCATTTGTGACATCAAAGGATTCTGACATCATACCATCAGACACGATATTAGCTTTCATTCCTTCATGAAAGGAGATGATGACCTTTAGCATGTTTTCAGGGATACTGAGTTTTCTCAAGACTTGCCAAAGAGCCTCTTGATTCACAGTGTCAAAGGCCTTTGTCAAGTCCACAAACACCATGTACAACTCCTGGTTTTTCTCACGAACCTTCTCTGCAACTTGACAAAGAGAAAATATCATGTCAATGGTGTCACGACCTGACCAAAAACCACACCAATTCAGGATAGATGTCGTCAACAAGGTGTATAATGATTCTGTTTAGAATCAGCCTAGCTAGGATTTTGCCTGGAATTGAAAGTAGTGATATCCTCTGATGATTATCACAGACAAACCTGGAACCCTTGTTTTTGTAGAGTTGTTTGATAGAGGTGTCTTTATAATCCTGTGGGACACAGGCTGCCTTCCATATCTCCATGAAAAGGAGATGCAACTTTTTTGCCAACTTTTGCTACCATGCTTATACACTTCAGGTGGAATAGGATCCTTAGGAGTAGGTGATTTTCCAGATGAGATTTGCTTGATTGCATCAATTACCTCTTGATAAGTAGGTTCAAAAGACAACTCCAGAATTTCAGGATTTTGCTCAATTGATGTGATGGCTTCCTCATCAGTATCCGAAGAGGTGTTTTACACAGTTTTGAAGTGCTCTTTCCAGCAATCTAAAATATCTGACTTATCTGTCAAGAGAGTTTCACCATCTGCTGTGGAGATTGGAGCAACACTACTTTTCTGAGGACTGAAAATGCTCTTGAGGCCAGCATAGAAAGCCTTTAGATCTTTTCTATCTGAAGCTTCTTGGAGTTCAGTGGCCTTTTCAGACCACCAATGCTCTTTCATAGCTTTGAGAGCTCGTTGAACCTGACTTTTGCACTTCTTGTAAGCGATCTTCTTATTGGACAAGTTCTTGTCCTCACTCCATGCTTTATGAGAAGAGTGCTATTGATCCATAAACTGCTGAACTTCTGTATTATTGTCATTAAACCAGTTTTGATGTTTACGATGTGGCAGGCCAAGAACCTCCAAGGATGTAGAATATGTTGCATCACGCAGATGATTCAATATCATTGGTAATGTTTACGGAATCAAGTGCAGCATCAAGTTTGTCAGAGAGCTCAATTTTTGTTTCAGTCGACTTAAGAGGCAGTACGTTAATGCGCTTGGGTACTGTAGATTTTATAATCCTTCACTTTTGCAGATGCAGTGTAGCTTTACTCCGAAGTAGAGTGTGATCTGACAGATAGCATGTTGTGTAGAATGAATGTGTTATCTTAAAATCTTTTATGTTCCATTTTTTGGTGATGACGTAGTCAATCAGATGCCAGTCTTTCGAATGAGGATGGATCCACATGGTCTTACAACAGCTGGGTTGCTGGTAGAAGGTATTAGTGATACTAAGGTCAAATTCCTTGCAGATAGTGAGAAGGCGTAATCAATTAGAATTTACATGACTAATACCATGGTGACCTAAAACGCCCTTCCAAGAATGATAATCATTGCCAACATGAGCACTGAAGTCACCTGTAAGGACTAATTTATCCTTATGTTGGACTTTGGAGATGACATCCCAAAGGAGATTGTAAAAATCATCTTTTTCTTCATCTGAACTACCTAAGCTTGCCGCATAGCAGCTAGCCATCGTCACACGTGTGTTGCACTCCAGATTGAGGGTTAATTCCATTATGTGATTGGATACACCTTTAGGTAAGGAAGGCAGTGAGCTAGCAAGGTCTGACTTGATGGCAAAGCCAACACCAGACTGGCGTGGCTCTTTCTCAGTCTTGCCAGCCCATAAAAATACGTATCCGCCTTTTTCTTCCTTAAGCTGAGAATTACCAGCCAGACGTGTTTCACTAATGACCGCTATGTCGATGTTATATTTCTTCAATTCGAGAGAAACAAGAGCTGTTTTACGCTCTGGTGCACAATCATTGTCCTGAAGAGTGCGAACATTCCAGGATCCAAAATGGAAATTCTTCTTATACTTATTCTGATATTTCTTGCTGTTTCAACTGTTTTATTGGATAACCAGACATTTGCAGCAGGCTGCCAAGTCACTGTGTGAGCAAGCAATGTTTAGGGCTCCTTTTATCGTACACTCCCCATAGTAAGGAAAGCAGTGCAATCCTAAATAGGGCTGCTTTGTCACCGATGGAGAACACGGACATCACAATTACTCATGTGTTTGTGAAAGAGCAGCCATTACCCATCGGTCTGCCACTGTGTAGAGTTCCAGCTAGAGCCTTCCAGTAATATCCTTTACCTGAGCCCGTCGCCTTCACTCTCTCGCCAGCGGACCTTGCAAGTGAACTGTGTGCATAAAAACATATCAAGGTAAACTGCCAGAAAACCCACACAAGTGATTTGATTAAAGTGGTGAAGGCTTGTCCAGAACCATCCACACTTTTCGGAACTATTGATACACTCAGTCGATGCAAATAAATGCCACAGATGAAGCAGACACTCTACCTTCCGCTCATGCATGTTTATAGTTGGTACTATTGTAGTCATATGATCGAAGACTGAGTTTGATTGCAACAGTTTTCTTGCTGCTGTTACAGTGTAAACATGGCCACTCGTCTAGCAGTGTGCATACCAAGGAGGAACAAAGAACAGTGATCCGAATCTGCAGAGAAAAATGCTACTTCATCAATGATAACTCACCAGTTTGCCATGATCATCTCTTGAGCTTGCTGATACTTCTTATCAGTAGTGGAGGTTGACAGGCTTCCTGTTTCATCTTCATGTGCTATGCTTGTCTAGCCACTTTTAAACTTCACAATCCACTCATACACACTTGTATGCAGTAGTGCACTATTGCCATATTTTGTTAAAAGCCTCTGTTGAATTTCAATCCCTAACACACCTTTTGACCAGAAAAATCAGATCACTGCTCCTTTTTGTTCCTTAGTACACACTGCTAATGGATTGGCCATGTTTACACTGTATCAGCAGTCAGAAAACTGGCATGATCATGCTCAAACTTTGATCACAAGACCAAAATGTACCACCTATAAGCATGCATGAGCAGAAGGCAGTGTGAAAAACTTAAAGATGTTTTTAACTTAACTTCATATACACACACACATACACACAAAATTTAATGGGAGAATAAGATTTGTATGATGTATCTGATTTTGACTGAAAAAAAGTTTATGGAATGTTTTGTTAAAAATCACTACCAAAGATATGAAGGCTGTGCATAATGAATGTGGCATTCATACAGAATACAATGTGATCTCAATGTTATTTCAATACTGAGTAACCCGATATGAGACCATTTGTTTATATATAAACAGTAAGGTTTCCCCTGATTAGTGGTCAAGTTATGTCAAGGCTGCTCAATTGGCTCTTGCTATATGAAATGGCTATTGTTATGGGTATCAACACTTTTGATGAGATTTTTAATGCACCTGGTAAATTTGACCCCTCAAACAATTTTGGCAGAATCATGTTAGTCCAAGGAAAAATAAGAATTTAAACAAATAAATATTAACAAATATATTGATAGGACATTTTACCAAAAGAAAAAAATGAGAATTGAAATTAAATGTGAAGAGTTCAAAGTAACCTTCAATGTTTGTAAGTGAGTTACTTACAAGCTGATGGGAGTGATAAGAATATGTTTTTTTTGTTAAATAATAGTTTAGTTTTTAGTGGGAAGTGTATCTCTGCTCTGACTTCCTAAGGTTGACCTTAGAGATCAGATATAAGACAAAATAAGGAAGATGATTCTGATTGGCTGAACAAGCATGAGAACGGTAGAAAAAGGTTTTTCAATGAGTTGTTTCTTAACCATCATACAATGTAGACATGTACTCTTTCATGTCTGAAATGACTCCCCAGTGGAGGGAGAGCAACTTTACTGGATAGTTAAAAAATGTAAACATTGGTGTGATTTAATAAATAGCTAAGTTTAAAATTATCTTTGTTGATGTCATTTATCCCTGGACAACTACTAGCAATCACCGACTGGGAGAAGAAGAGAGAGAGAAGATAGAACATATGATTAAATTGGCATGATGAGCAAGAGACCCCAGCACAAGCAAGATATACAATACTTTTGTTAAAAAATCACAGAGAAAGAGATAGTTCTTTCAAATCTTGCACCACCTATAATTATTGTCAGGGGGCAGTAATTCAAAATCTTGCTGCCTGTGATTAACATCAGGGGGCGGTAATCCAACAAATACTCCCCCAAATTATATAGATGTATTTATATATGCATCCATATAGAGAAGGTAAATTCTTCTATGTGCTGTATCCCTTCAGGACAGGGACAATCATGGCTCTCCATAATTTTCTTTCCTTTGTAGCTGTTAGTAATTTTTTTCTTTTTGCTATCTCTCCTAATCCCAGTTCTGTCAACTATTTACACAAGCTCGTTATAGTAGAGTGTGTGTTGCTTCTGTCTGTCCCCTTTACTTTCGGGTATATCCCCACTGCTGTAGATTTCATTTACTATTTCTGTGATCTTGCCTGTGCCAAAATCATCTAAAGCTGTCAGCATTTCTGTTACAATTCCATCTGGCCTTGCTGCCTTGTTTCTGTTCAGTTTGGCTAATAGAGCTTCTACTTCGGTTTTTAGAATTTATTGGTAGTTCTGTGTATTGCTGGCTGTTCTCTTACATCGTGCAAGAGTTCTCCAATATACTCCAGCATTGAAGAATTTTTTCCTTCTCTAATATGAGCATTCCATCCTTTGATTTTAAACAGCCTGTTGATGAACATGTTTTCTGTCCTGGTAGTTGCCTTATTTGTTTGTGCATACCTGCTTTGTTGGTGGTACTCAATTTCTGCACATTTTTTGTTTAGCTATTCTTTTTTAGTATGCCTGCACTTGGTCCTTATTTCATTGTGTAATTTTCTGTATTCCGTTCTGTAACTTGGCAGAGTTTTCTGTCTCTTTTGCATCATGTTGAGAATCTCATCTGTCATCCATTCATTTAGTTCTTTGTCCCTTCTCCTTTGAGATGATACTGTTTGCTGATGTCACTAAAGCATCTCTTAGCGTATTCCATTTCTTGTTTCCATTGTGTCCAGTCTGTAGTCGGCACTTGGTTAAGTTTTGCAGTGAATCATTGCATTCCTGAATCTTTTGTTAATAGTTATGTAATCAATTTAGTTTTTAGTTTCCCCTCCTGGGGTCCTCCATGTCCATAATCGTCTTGGATGTTCTTGTAACCATGTGTTGGCTATTACCTGGTCATTGGCTGTGCACCATTAGATCCATTCTTCTCCGCACTTGTTGCGGGTCCTAGTCTGAATCCTTCAACTATATTCCCTGACCTTTCCCTGCTTACTTTGTCATTTAGGTCTCCCATGATAATGATGACTTCTTGTGATTTACAAAAAGCCTTAGCACTGTCTAGCATGGAGTAGAAAGATTTGATTTCCTCTTCTTTACTTTGTGCTGTCAGTGCATACACTATTATGATAGATATGTTGAAAGGCTTTCCTTTCATCTTGACTATCAGAATTCTTTTGGATATTTGGGAGTATCCCAGAATGCATTTCTTAAATGTTTTATCTAGTATTAAACCTATGTTTTTGTCATTTTTCTCTTCTAGGTGTGCTTGTCGCTGACAAAATATCTGTTGTTAGGCCATCTGGTTTCACATACACTTAGGATGTTGATTTTAAACCTGCTCATCTCTTGTTTCACATTATATAACTGGCTGCAGTCGTTCTATGTCCTGAGAGTTATTTTATGTTTGATGTGAGTAGTTGCAAGATAATGGTCCAGTGACACCTGTTGCTCATGTCATTCCTTTCTGGGTGAGGGATAGGTCTCTAGGAATCTTATCCCCTTTACACCATTTATGCTAGCAGTTGCTGGATGACGGTCAGGTGACATCTGTTGTGCATGTCCTTACTGGGCAAGAAATTTGGTCCCATAGATTTAACCTCCTTGATGCCATTAGGTTTCATCTTGTCTCTGTTGTTAGCCATGATATGTCTTGGGATTGACAGTGAAGTGGTTTCCCATTGTCTTCTCCATGGTGGTTTAATGAGAAACCACCTCTAGTTAGCAGGCTGTTGACTCAGAGAGTTCCTCTGCCCTTTGTTAGGCCTTGTTTTTCATCCTACAGGTTTGCTAATGACGCACATCACTTGGAAGAAATTGGAGTGGGGTAGTTGGTTTAGTCTCCGGCATTTTGACTGGAATACTTACCATTAAGGTGAGGGAATAAAATTATTATTTTTTTTTAATTAAGTTTTAACTTAGTTAACGTTCCATTGCCCTCTATTAAAACAATGCAATTATTGACCTATTATTTACTTGTAGTGGTTATCAAAAAGCTGAGTAAGCCAGATTTCATACACTTATAGGACTTTTTTTGAATTTACAAACTAACCTAGCTGGTCTGAAAATTAAAATTAAAGTTAAAAAATAATATATGAATAAATAATTACAAACAAAATAAAATATGTTAAGACAGCATCATGGAAAAGCAATTCTTACTACTTACAATTGGAGCCTTGTGTTAAATCTTGCTAAACTCAATTCATTTTGGCCATTTAGTGAAATGTTGAAGGCTGACTAACAGAATGCGTATCCATTTCAAGAATCGCTGTGCTATGGTTGGTTAGGATTGGTGGGGGTGCAAGCAAGCAAGTGACTGGCACCTCCCCAAACTTGAGAATGGTGACTTTGAATTTCAAATGATACAAGATAAAGGAAAAATAAAAAAATAAAAAATTCCTTCATTTTCTTGCCTTATCTTATCAAGCAAATGAAAATCTCACTCATTGCCAAAAATTTTGAATAAGCTTCATTACGAATCCTATATGCTCTTATATGACTTCTTTTTTTAATTTACAAATTTACCTAGCTGGTCTGAAAATTAAAATTAAAGTTAAAAAATAATATATGAATAATAATTACAAACAAAATAAAATACATCAAGACAGCATCCTAGAAAAGTGATTCAACACTCTCATAAGAATTAAAATGTCCTTTCACTTGATATGATGTAAAAAACAAGAATAAAGATATTTTTTTGGAATACTATCACAAACATACCATAAAAAATGAATAATAAACTTACTATCAATGGTTTGCATGTCCTATACTAATGGTATCTTGACAAAAATATGACTAATATCTGTCTATATCTCTGAGATGCGGTATTGTGATTACTTACATTATTTACATTATTCGGACTGTTATCCTCATCTTCATTGCTATATTCATATTTCATCCATTGTATGCTCTAGCCTTCTTCAGATGATTGGAATTTCGAACTGAATCCTTTTTGTCCACCAGGATAAATTGTTCTAGTTCCAAGACTAGGACTATCTACCCCGGTGGAAAAGGGTTCAGTTCAAAATTCCAATCACCTAAAGAAATGTCAGAAAGTACAATGATCGAAATGTTGTGATTATGGCAATGAAAATGAGGATAACAGTCCAAATAATGTAAATAATGTAAGAATGTGTCTAATTAGTGAACTAAACCAATTTTAGCTTAAAACCACATTTAGACATTTAAACTTGCAATGATAATTGATTGATTTGTTTTTATGGTTTATCAACCTTTTGCATGTTATTTAAAGTCAGTAAATATTTTCAGATTGTAAAAATGTTTTTGAGATAATAATGATTTACTGGTACAAGTCCTACTAATTAATTCATAGCTGGGTCTAGAAGAGATGGATTCATACCTTTCTGTTATGGTCCAGGTTAGGACTAAGGAAGAACAACACAAACACAAGAGTAGAAATAACAAAGGTATATTACACGAAATAATAATACAAGATGTGGAAGGTGTTAGTATGACTGTCAGTCTGGTTTGGTGTGAACTACTATCGGCTCGACTCGATTCGACCCTTTCTCTTGAGAGGCATAGTATACATAGTGTTAGGAAGAGTTCATTCTGTAGTTATAGGTAAGGACCCATGATACTTTCCCAAGGGTATTTATGCATAAGTTAATATAACAAATCTGACTGGAATTGGAACTTGGCTCTCTGATTTCTAATTCTAAGCCATTATCCATTATATCACCCACACATCCAAGTTTATAGCATCTGGTATTCCCAAGCAATTACCCATATAGGTACTGACCAGGTTCAATGTGGCTTAACTTCAATGATCATATGAGAAGCAGTGTTTCAACATGATATGGCCATACGCCTAGACTTGCAATAATCTATATCGTTTATAGCAATTTTTATCACATTGCATCTGAAGCAAAATTGTTTCTATTATTACAGAGGTTGTTCCACACTTCAATGAAGCTAAACTGCAAAAACCATGGATCTTTTTTAACCTGTGAATTTGGGTGATGTACAAATCCTTTAGTGTAGATTATTTCCTATATATACAAAGCATATAGAAAATAGAAATCTTTGAAAATTTTGGATTACTATGTAGTTACAGAAAGGCAGTTTCCCAAAATTTCACAAAGTCATGTTATTGACAAGCACTTATTAAGTAGGTGTTATAAACCATTGTTAATGAGTTTAAAACATATCGTTGAACAATTGTTAGTAAGCATGACTCACAATATATTACTATTAAGTTTGATCCTCCCTAGATGCTTCAATATTGAGTCATTGTGCTGGACGAAGCCAAGATTAGTAAATATCTACCACAGACACTTAAACTTGTTGTGCAATCATCACCAATCTAGTCTTACAATCCATTGGTAGTGACTTTGATCCTCACCAGCTGTTTCATGTACCAGCTTTGAACTATGCTAAACTAAGCTTAGTAAATATTTAGACACTTACTGTACAATGATGGTAGACAGGTTAGCCATTGTTATCTTTTTCCTTTACAAGTCACACAACTATTCTGATTTTTGTTAAACTAAATTAAACTTAATAAATATTTGTAGAGGGCACCTAACAGAGAATGAAAAAGCAAGCGAGTATTATAAGTAAGTTTGATTCTCACCAAGTGTTCTACTATTCTACCTTTCAGCTAGAGTAAGCTAAGCTTAGTAAATACCAATAGTAGATTGTCATTAAACAAGTTATTCTTGTAAGTCATTACTAATGACTTTGCTTTTTACTTGGTGCCCTACTGTTCTAACCTCATTTCAGACAAAATAAATATTTATGCTACATATCTACTTGATAACAGTGTTTAGTAGGTTTGTCTTACATGCAATTACTAGTGAATTTGATTCTTTCTGAGTGCCCTGCTGTAGTGATTCTGCATCTGACTAAGCTTAACAAATATCTTTTTCTTTTTTTTTACAATAATATTCATTCAGTACAAGACCCAAGAGCCACTTGAGGTAGATGGTTACAGAGTAAGATGAACAGTTTATGGAGATATGTGGGAAAGATAGCTGTTAATTAACCCTAGATTTGAACAGGTTAAGATTGTAGTGATCAGAGAAACATCCTCTTGGGAGATAATTCCACAAAACAACAGTTCGTAGCAAGAAGCTGATCAAGAGGAACTTATATCTCACCAATGGATTAGTAGAGAATGTGGGTGGTTCATAGCCATGAAGATTAGAACTAGCGGAATTAAGGAAGGTAGTTTGTCTGAATACTTTCTATGGAAATATTGATAAATCAGTGAGAAGCTTGCAACATTTTGTCTGTGGAAAAGGGGTTGAGGAGTGGAAAATAATTCATCACCCACAAGGATGTGGAGATTCTTTTGGACTCTAACGAGACTTGAAAGTGAAGCTTATATGGCACCAGCACATGTCTACTTTACAAAGATGTTTGCCAACAACAAGAACTTGATTTGTTGATTGTTCAAAATTTTCAGTAGAGTTTTCATAACATTTTTTGAGATTGTTATATAAAATTACTTTGCTTCTTACCAAAGTAATATGAAATTGTATAAAAAATGTACACAGACACATACACACATGTATGAATTCCCAATTTGATCTAAAGTAATTAGATGCTGCATAAATTAGCTAAAGATGAACATTTTGTAGGTAAGTGTTGCATACAGCTGCTCAGGCATATTTGTTTTTCTTCAACACCCACAGATCCAACCTGTGATTGATACTACAACTGTGTTGAACTGACATTAGTACTGAGAGAAAGCAGATGATCTAGCATGATCAGTAATTGAACAAGACCAGTACACTCACACCCTCAGTCACAATGACTTGAGACTTTGTGCTAGCACAACCATTGATGGCTTCTGAAGAGTTCTCCTGAAACCAATATTATCAAGAAATCAGCTCCTTTATAAACTGGCTATGGTGAGATTTGAGCCCAATTTATATAGTCAGAATGCTAATGATCTAATCAATCAGTGATGACACTAAGCTGAGAATATATAAAATTTTTTGTGCACGTGTGTGTGAGTGTATGCTTTTTCAATTATATAGGATATTTTTGCAGAATTAGTAAAACCAACTTGTGTATAACAATTAGTAAAACTAATTTGCAATTATACAATTTAGTAAAACTAATTTGTGTATAATTCAGTTATAGAATTAGTTAAACCAATTGGTGAAAAACTTCATCAAATTAACTGCAATTTGTGTTTTTCTGTTGAAAATTTCCATACAGAATTGAGTTAGATATTTCAAGATATGGATTAAGAAATACCTGTAACTTAGTTTAGTAGTATTGTATTCCATTATGTACACCAACTAGATAGTCAATCTTTTATCTGTAATTAGATTATTGCATTTAATCAGACTAACCATTTATATGAGGGATGCTTTGAAAGTAAGGCCTTCTATTTATTTCCATGGATACTATGAGTTTTTAGTTACAAAACACTATTTTTCCACATAGTCATTACTATTGTTTATGCATTTTTCTCCTGAAAATACAAAGGTAAAAGACTGACTTACTAATCACTCTAAAGTAGATATCTTATGTTGATATTTATTATATTTAGATTGTCATAAGATTACAATAGTGGGAAACCCAGTAAGAATTGATCTTTCAAATCAGTTTAATAAATTTACCTGACTAGCTTCCTAACTGTAATTCCAAAGCATATTGTGAAACTGATGTTTTAGAATTAGATATTACTTAAATTCCAAATAAATATATTATCCAATTTTTCTTCAAATGCAATTTATCATATTTGATGACTTATAAGATTCACTTTATCCCAGAAAAATAGCTCAAAAAATCACCCTGTGTCATATGCAAAGTGCTGGTAATGTTTGTTGTCTGTTTGTTACCCCCACTTGGTCTGCCAACATGCTGTTAGGTGGCATTGTTTCAGTCCAATAAAAGAACAAGCATATCTTTTCCTCTATTTTTTCCTCCTTTCAGTCAAACATGGTACTTGGAAGCACCAACATGGACTTGTCCCGACTAGGGACAATATCTTTCTTCCAGGGCATCTGAACTTTTACACACACACACACATACGTTTCCTAACAGCTAAGTTTAATGTCTTTCCTTCTTTTTCAGCTGTATACTCATTCTCTCTTTTTTTCAACTTTGATTTTCAAAAAATTTAATTTCAAACATTATTTTCTGTCTTCTTAATTCTTATTCTCTTGTTGTTCTCTCTCCTTAATAGTAGTTTAGTTTTTTTCTCACGTTCTCTACACTCAGTAATCTCTTGCATTCTAGTGGCTTTGTTTGGGGTGAAATGATTAAAAATAATCCTTGTGAAATTGTCAAATGTTGGTTCAGGTGAAAAAGCTGCATGCATAAATACAATAATTAAACTTAATATATATATTTAATTTCTAGATATCTGAAAAGATAAGACTTAAAAAAAACTTTGAAGAAGTTTGTTTGTAATATGTAATACTGTTCTTTTTCAATTACTTTTACATGTAAAATTCATTCACACACAAAAAAATGAATGGAAAGTTTTCAAGTTGGTATTTTTCTTTTCTTTTTAAAATCTCTTGCCAACATGTAAAAACTTGAACTCATCATAAATTAAAGTTGGATAAGTTATGTAACAGTTATATTGTATTCGTTGGTTTGTTTGGAGTTTGGGATTTTGTTTTAAAGAGATCAAGTAATTGACATACCAACATTTGCATATTTTAGAAATAGAGAAAATAAGTCATATGTCAAAAGGAAAAATAAGTGGACAAGTTTTATATTATTAATAAAATTAATAGGTTAGCATCTGTCTGCCTGTCTGTCTCTCTCACTTTCTTTCCCTCCAGAATTGGAGATATATACCAAGACTTAACACTTTGATTCTCCACACGCTGATTGAGGTTAACTTCAGCATCCTGACTCCAGGATTTTGTAGACAGACTATCCAGGAATCACTCCATTTACTTGTCAGTGGTATCAGGAAATCATTTCACTCCAAGCAAGGTGGTAATGCCACAAATATGCAAGGGGTTACTGGAAGTGAAAAAGAATGAGAAGGTTTTAATTAGGGGAAAGGACAATAAATAGAGATCAGGAAGACAGAAAATAGTGATTGATGCTGCATTTAAATTTTTGAAGATTGTAGCTGACAGAGAATCAAGAAACTAGAAGAGAGTTCAACAGGCAAGAAGTCTAAGAAAGGAAACAATTAGAATAGAACATACAGTTATATCTAGTTAATTCAACAGTAAAATGATGAAACCTTATTGCCAATCTAGAAGTATGCTAAAATTCATGTTGTTGAGGAAATTAAAACAAGTGACATGAAAATATTTATATAAAAGCCAGAGGGAAGCCACATCATAGAAGTGGGAAAGTGACTGACATTGAGATGTCAGGTCAGGACTGATAACATTATAGACACTTTGGATTTTGTTGAGAATTTTGAGATATATAGTAGGAGCACCATACAAGACATGGCAGCAATATTCAGTGCATGAAGGAATGGTAGGTTTATAAATGTGTAAGGTGGATTCTAATGTGAAAAATTATCTGGCATAGTGAACCAACTTTCCTAGTAAGCAGACCTAACAAATGATTCAATATAATCTTTCCACTGCATGTTGGTGGATATGAGTGCATAATATACTATATTTTGTTGTTTTATCCTAATACAACATTTCTGACATTGTATATGGATAAATGCATGCATAATGGGTACAATATGATTTTGGTATTCACAACAAACAAACTCAGTGCCCAAATTATAGCAAAACAACTATATAACAACTTGCAATACTTTCAGTGTTTAATCTTAAGTTTCTATACATTAGATAATATTACTTTTTTAAAAATATTCAGTATATCGTTTCTGGTTAAAAGATAAAAGCAAATAATACAACAGGTTAGTTATCTATACTCATTGCAATTTTAATTATCCATGCTTACTTTAAAGTTAGTTATCCATACACACTGTAAAATCAGTTATCTCTACTCGCTGTAAAGTTAGTTATCTATACTTACTGTAAAGTTACTTATCCATAATCACTGTGCATCTTTTTGACATCATTTTTCTAAATAACATTAGGATCACTTTCCAGTTGACAATTCATGTTAGAGACAGAGGACAGAAAATAGGAGGAAAAAATAGATAAAAATAATGATATGGTAATGGCAAATGAGAAGTTCCCTTTAAGAAAGAATGCCAGGACAAATGCATTGGATATTGCAGATGCCTTGGTATACTGTGCAACTTTCAGTTGAATATGATAAATAGTTACATGTGCAGAAATATTAAAATAGTATAAAAAAGTTTTTAATTTGAGACCATTAAAGGCATTTATATATATTTCTTAGTCATGCCTATTGGCATATCAAACTTAGCATAAAAATAACAAAAAAAAAATGAGAAAAACTGCAGTCAATTGCTGAAACCTCCAGACGAGTGGACTGAACAATTACAAAATGGCTTTATCTACAAAACTCTGGAGTTGAGACATTAATCAGATAAACTTTATATTTGTATTATCCTATGATGCAGGTGCACAAAAAACAGACCAACTAAGAAAAAGCTTGATTAAATTCTTTAAATAGCATGGTCTGAGTATCACCATCACCACCAATGCTAAAGTGATCAAATTTCTGAATATAACCTTAGACCTGTCTAATTGACTTTATAAACCATATATTAAAGACCTATACAACCATAGATATATCAACAATCTAACCACCACCCTAGAGCTCTAAACAATTTACATAGATTGTTCTAATTTAGGCTTTCTACCAACTCTAGTAACCATAAAGTAAACCTAGAGTATTTAAAAATAAACAAAAAAATATTAATAGCACTGCCTTCTCTAAATTTTTCTGGAAAATAAAAAGCGGCAATAGAAACCCAATGATAACCTGGAATTACATAGCAAAAGCTATACCTTTCAGTGGAAAAGGCAATAAATGTAATTTATGTCTTTTAGAAAAAATTGTCATTCTAAAACATATAGATAAACTTAACTTGTTAAACAAAAGAAATGAGTTAATCACCACATGCATACCTAGAAACAAATACCTACTCAAATATGTTGACCCAGATTAATATAGTTTTTTTCCCATTTGGACACCATATCTGCTATTATTAATGTTACTATTACTATTATTATTATATTATTAATATTAATAATATTGTTTTTATCATATAATTAATATTTCTATTACCAGTTATTAATATTACTATTACCTATTACTATTGTTATTATTATTGCTATTATCTATTATTATTAATGTTACTATTATCTATTATTATTATATTATTCATATTATTATTATTATTTTATCACTGCTTATCTATTGTCATTTTTATTATTGATATCACCTTTTAAGTGGTTTACCCCAGGCAAAAAAGAGTCACTCCTCTTGAAACATGCTTTTTATGTATATTGATGCCAACATCCCATTCTTTTTAAATTTTAAATTGAAATTGGAATTTTTAATTATAAGATTTTTTAGGTTTGAACTTAAATTTAAATTTAGATCATAGTACAATTAAATATTTAATAATAGTAATAATTTATCCAGCTAACACTGCAAGACCCCAAAATTTTAACCAGATAACAGCCAGTTCATTTATACCTGATGATTGTGTTGTACTGTGAGTATGGGGTATTATATATATTTATTAATATATACTTAATAGCTCTGTTATTTTGCATTGAGCACTGTTTTATTTACACCAAAAGATATAAATACAGTGATACCTCAGCTTAAGCCATGTTGAGTTAAGTCATTTTCGAAGATACGTCAGATTTTCTTAAATATTATACAGAAAAATAAAATTTGCCTTAGGTTGTTTTACTTGAGTTTATCTTGGTTATTAAAAATATTATAAATGTCAAAACACTAAAATAACAATAAACATATATAAAATCATTAAATAAATTAAAAAAATAATATTATGTATATTATATATATATATATATATATATATATATATATATATATATATATATATCATAAAATCATTAAAAACAAAAAGTTAGCATAATAAAGTATGTTCAGCAGATGTTCTTATTTCAAATTCCTGCCAACAGACAGCTCTTGCACATTTTTTTCTACTCCAACACCAATTTTGAATTCAGACTTTTTTACATCTGTGCTCTGCCATTGATGCTCTTTCAATTACATTTCAATTGTGATTTAGAATAAATTTTTGTTGATGGCTCTAAAGAAAAGTCCAATGCAAGTGCTAATGTTAAGTGTAAGGCTATATCACTGGAAGATAAGGTGGAAATTAATTATTTTATTCTGGATATTGTATGTACATATCATAAATACTGTAATAGGCAATGGTGAGTGCTTATTTGTGGTTTTTAATGTGGTTATTTTGACTGAAGTCATTTTTTGACCTAAGTCATGACCTCTGGAACCAATTTATGATGTAGGGTAAGGTATACCTGCATATATATGTATGTGAACACTTGCATATACATTTATTTGATTATATATAAGCTTCAGGGTTATGGAATTTCAGGTTGATTGTTTGACTTAATACAATCATTCCTGTCAAACCATGTATTGAAGGTCATTCTCAACAGATTCTCCTCTAGCTCCTATCCCACAAACGCAGGTGTTCCCCAAGGCTCTATCCTAGGCCCTACTCTGTTCCTTATCTTCATAAAGTGATCTTCCTGACATCATAGATTCCCAAGTAGGCATCTACATGGATGACACTACAATTTACTCCTGTCTCAAAAACAAATCTAGTGTCATTGACAAAACTAACTTAGCTGTTTGTCTTGAAAAGGACCTCCAATCAGTTGTGAACTGGGGCAGGAATTGGCTGGTTAACTTTAATGCCTCAAAAATGAAACTACTCTCTATTACTCACCACAGAGAACCATCCCTGCCCTCCATTATAGCTGATTCCCTTTACCATTCCAGTAAGTACCTGACTCCTCCTGCTATCCTCTACTTTTACAAGAGCCAGATCAGACTGAAAATAGAGTATTGCTGCCATATATGGGCAGAAAGCTGCCCAGTCTTCACTTTCCAATCTTGATAGAATTCAAAAGTGTCTCCATGTCCTTCTGAATGTTGAATTATTTTTCACCCTACAACCTCTTTTCTATTGCAAGTTTCTCTCTGCTCTATTGTTATTTCTGTGGAAAGTGTTCAGATGAACTACATTCCTTAGTTCCACTAGTTCTAACTTTCACGGCTAAGACCGACCATGCTATGCACATTGTAGTGAACTATCCTCATTCCATTTGTATTCCATTGGTGAGATGTAAGTTTCACTTGAGCAGCTACTTTCCATAAACTGCTGCTTTGTAGAAGTGACTCCCAACAGGATGCTTCCCCAATCACTACAATTTTAACCTGTTTAAGTCTAGGGCCAACTGTTATCTTCCCTACATATCCCTTTAAACTGGGCCTCTTACTCTGTAACCTTTTACCTCGAGTGGCTCTTGGACCCTGTACGGGGTGAACATTATATATATCAGCCTGATACGCACACACACATATATATGTCAGGTAGGTTGGGATGAATCAGAGTAGTCCTACTGCCAAGTGTATCTGTTTCAAGACAACAAAAATCTCTAAGAACATGTCATTTGTCCTTGACTTCAGCTGAACCAACAGTCATGACACGAACCATCAAGAATAAAATAATCTTGAATTGTTTTAATTTATTACTTTTTATAGTTTTGTTTTAACTTCATACTCTAAAATGTTGACTTAAATAAATTTTGCTGAATGTGTTCTTAAGGATGATACATAGAGAAAAAGATTAACATGTCTACTAGTTGAAGAAAGGTGATTACAGGGCCCAAACATTCCAGCCCCATAAAGCCTTCTAATGGCATGACTCAGGCCAACAGATATATAATTGAACTATCAAAAATAATCTTTACAAATGATTTTCATTCTGTTTTTTAACCCTGCATTAGTCACCTTGGATTTCTGAAAATGGATATTCCCTTGGGGTGTGTAAACATCTCAATACAAAAATTCTGTATTATAATTATGCAAAATATTGTCATACTGCTGAAAAAATAATATAACAGGCAATTTCTGTTACAATATACAGTAAATCAAAATTTGAACTGAAGATATAATTATTCATTGAAATGAAAATTATAATAAATTTGTTGCATAAACATATGTTGTAAATTGCATATGAAACATGCCAATACAATAATAGAGAAAAGTTTTTATCAAAAATCACCACAGTATATTTCCATAAATATTAGGTTGGTGCAAAAATAATGACATAATAATGTCGTTTTTTGACGTATTTTCTAACGTCAAAAAACGACATTATTACGTCATTATTTTTGCACCAACCTAATAGAAAAATATTACATTAGCTAAACTTATAATTACAGGACTGAAAGAGGGAAATAGTAATTATATATCATAAAAACTTACCATTGTTAGTCAGGTGTAAATGACAGCACAAACTGAAATTTGTCTCCTACAATAACAGAGCTACAACTGCACCACACAGCATGCTGCACAACCTCACTGAGTCAGGAGAGTAATGAGAGCGGGCAAAAGAAACAAAGTTACCAACTAGGAATTATGAGTACTTTAAAAATTTGGGGCTTACAAAACACCGCTTATGACTAACACAGAGTTAAAGTTAGTTTCAACTTGAATGTTTGCTCACCCTGTGTTAAATTGCTAAAATATTTGATTACTCATTGTTCTTTAAAAAAAATAAACCAGGTGACATAAAATAATTGAATAAATATCTCTGAAGTTTTAAAATATTTTTCAATTGATTGATATATTGTTGTATTTTTTATATCACTTTTAAAACTGTCTGCATAATAAACAACTGAGGTCAACCAGTTTTTTTAGTTTGCTTTAATATTTTATAGCTTTATGTTCAGTTTTCTTGCAAATTTTCACTTCAGATTTTGGGTTTTATTTCTAGTCATTGTTATAAACTGAAATGTAAAAAAATTAGAATAAGCAGTACAATGGATGGTTTCACTCTCATTCACTTGTAGAAATTGAATCAACCAGGTGCATATATGACATAATAGGTAAAGAGGTAGTGTAGCTGTGGAAAACATAGAATATGGAAAGGATTTAACATTGTTTGACTTTGGGATGTCTGTTGGTATCAGAAAGTTGGAGTGCTTTGTTTCTAAAGTGGCAAGTAATCTATTTTTTGGTGTGTGGGGGGGAGGGGAATTGTAGAAATAGTATTCCAAGAATATAGAAGTTCCAGACAGCAGTAACATATGAAAGCTACAAATACTGTTAAGTCATGCAAGAATGAGAACCCTGGCAACTGACAAAGATGATAATCACTCAAGAGGGACATTGCAGGATTTTCATAACCTTTGACCAACAAACTATGACATTGGTTACTATAGTGATATGAAAATTTAAATATTAGAGGGGATAGTATAAATTGTCTCCCCTTAGAGAGAAATGTGGTTTCAGTATATTAGTCATTGTGTAAACACATACTTGATTATCGATTGTAATAGTAATGGTAATATTCACTGTTTCTTTATAAGAAAACATTCAGCATTCATTGACTGAGCAGCTTGTACTACTGCTAGTTAAAATTATTTCAAAAAATTGTTTTAAGAGAAAGATTTTAATATTTTTTCTATAACATTCATCAGTATTAATTCATTTTTCTACTGTTCTACTTTAACATAACTTGAAGCATTTTTATATCTTTGCTTTAATATTGTAGTGTTACTGACTCACAGGAAGTAGTATGCACTCAACTGTCTCATGGGTAATAGCTGTAGCTATTTATAGTCTTTGCGACTTCATATATAAATGAGTCACCTCCTCTATCTGTACCATAGAGCTTTTATCCCCTTATTTTCCCTGGTAGTTCTTCTGGGTGCTTTTGTCTCCTCACTATCTTCCTCCCACACCCTAATATATTGTCTAGATATGGGAGATCTTGATCTTTTTTTTTTCATAGGAGTGTTCCTCCAATGATTGTTCATCTTCAGAGTCTGTATTACTCATGATTTCACTGTCTAGTTCATCTTGCCTTGACATGACATTTTCACCTTAATTACTTCCAGGCCCACTATACATTTCTTCATTGCTATCATGTAATTGCAATCTAACTTGGTCTGTATGCTCTAATATCTCATTTCCATTTTTTTCTATTATCATAGTGTTCTGTCCACTTTGCATTATGAATATTGCCTCTTGTAGATTAGATTCACTATTCTTTTTATACAATAGTTTTTCATTTGTAGCATAGGACATGGTCAATGGGGCTCTAATTTGTCCACCCATGAGAGTGGATGGGCTTTTCAATTTTCCAGCATGTGGTATTATCCTATAGCTTAGCAACAACCTAGGAAGAAATATTTTTATCTTTTCTTTCCATTGTACACATATTATCAATCCATTTTCTATAGTTTGCACCATTCTTTCTGCTAATCCATTTGATTGAAGATGCTACAGTGGGGTTTTATATGGTTTTCATCAAATTTTGGCAAACATTGGCACAGTTCCTCATTACATAACTCTGGGGCGTTGTCAGATACTAGCATTTCCAGAATTCCATTTCTTGAAAATGTGATCCTTAACGCATGTTTCACAGTCAAACTTCTTTTGTTGGAAGCCTGAATACAAATCTACCATTATTAGTAATAATCCCACTTCATTAACATGGGCATGATCCATGTCCTTAGGGTGGGGCTTTTTAGGCCATGTTTTTGTCTGTTTGAATTTGCTTCTTTCATTGCACATTTTACACATTTTTATGTATTCTTCCAAATCTGTAGAATAGCCTGGCTACCATGCCCCTAGCCTTAATCTACTTTGCATAGACATTATTCTGCAATGAACCTTGTCATGCATGCCTTTTATAATTTTGCTTCTTTGCATTGCTAGTGGAACCACTACGTCTCCATTAGAAATTACACCCTTTTCTATGGTTAACTTGTGTTTAACCTCATAAAAATGCCTTTCTGTCCATAAGCATTTATTCTTCTTATTTTTATCTTCTTTATTTTTATCCTGAACAATATACTGTTCAATATGGGATCTCATTTCATATCCTCAGCTAATTTGTCTATTGACAAAATTATCAGCTTCAACCCAGTGTAAGTAAGTATCTTTGAACTTTTCATCCTCTTTCTCACTTTCATAAGTAATGAACCTTAATCTCGATAAAGCATCTACATGCAGAATGGTATTGCCTTTCATGTACTTAATATCAAAGTCAAATGCCATTAACATTAAGGCCGATCTTAGAATTCTAGAAGACGTTACCTTAGGAAATAAATATGAATTCTACAGGTCTATGGTTGGACCTTAGTAGGAATTTCTTTCCAATCAAAAACTGAGGAGCTCTATTTGTTGTCCATATAACCAATGCTTCTTTCTCAATATTTGAGTAGTTCAATTTGGCTTTTGACAATTTTTTTCAAAAGATACATAATAGGATGACCATCCTGAGCTAATATTCCCAAAATTGAATGTTCACTATTGTCAGTTGTTTCTACTATTTCCTTTCTAGTGTTGAATATTTTTACTACTGGCTTCTTTGACAGAACAGCTTGTAAATTTTCAAATGACTCTTGTTTTTCTATCCAAATAAATTCCGCATTCTTTTGGAGCATCACTCTCTATATCATTTGTAGGTACTTCAACTTTTAATATTTTGATTTGACTGGTGATATGCCTTTGTTTGATAAGTAATATCCCAAAAATTATATTTCTTAGTGTTGTACACATTTTTTTCATTGTTAATCCAGCATTTTTTAATTTATTCAAAACCATACTGGTTTTCCATTTTAATTCTTTGTCATTCTGGTAGCATGCTGTATTTTTATATCACTACCAGTAACTTGCTCTATAGCCCTTTGCAAAATTGCACTTGTGGTTTTAATTCTGCACAGCATTCTTTTCCATCTATTGGCATGTTTATTGTTGTGACTTCTTTAAAGTTTTTGTCAATAGATATTTGATGGTATGCTAACTTTAGATCAATTTTAGAGAATGTTTTTCTCTACTGGAGCCATAACAAAAGTTCTAATAAATTTTTGAATTAATTCTTGTTGCTAAACAAATTCAGCACACTGCTCTGTTGACAATTTTCCCAGTTGTAAATGCATTAGAGTCATTTTCTGATACTCCTCATTTTGAAAACTGTTTAACAATTTCATTTGGATCAAATCTTCTTTGATTGACTGGTTTTCTGATCCCAGTTGCTCATTTAGTGGCCTGTTTTAAACGAAGAACATATTCAGTAACTGATCCATTCACTTTTTGAGAAATATTCATGAACTTAGCTCTCTCTGCATTCACTAGATTTTTCTTGGATGCTATGTTTTTCACTGTTAGTTGACTTATATCGTAAAACATAATTTCCTCCAAGTGTCTTGTGCAATTGCTGATAATTTTATAATGGTCTCACAACCAGCATTTGCCAAGAAGAGATCAGTTATTTGGTTTTCTCCACTGATTTATTTTAAATCCTTCATCTTTATTGTTCTAACTTTAGCTGTTAATATCCTAAGTCACGCTTGTGTGTATTATAATTATCAAGTGATAATTCTTTGTTTAGTTGTTTAGATATTGGCAACACAATTGTAGTGTAGTCTTACTGACTCACAGGAAGTGGGATGCACTCAACTGCCTCATGAATAATAGCTATAGTAACTTCATATGTAAATGAGTCACCTCAAATATATTTTCCATTCTCATATACATCTCTTTTAATGAGGGATCTCAGTTTTTTATTGGCTTACTAACTGGAGAGATATTCCATTAATTTTGTGTCTTTGAAACGTTTTTAGGCAAGATGGGCAATAATTCTTTTGGCTGTTACCTGTATCATTCAAAACATATATTATCCAAGAACTTACAATAATTTTATATTATTATTTATTTTGGTATCATTATCAACTTTCAAGAGACTTATAATTTTATTGACTATAATACTGGCCCCAAATATTTTTCCTTTCTGTTTTATTTGTTGAATATTTCCTTAAAGGACCCAGCCTTTAGCCCAGTGATCAATTCCACCCAATATAGTTCTACATTCATCACTAAAGATCACTAAAGATTATTGTTGAGATATCAATTTTCATGCACTTTTTTGTCCAATACAATTAAGAATAGATTCAATGAACCAAGTTCAAATTGTGGCTGTATTTATTTCTCTCTGTATTAATTTTGTATTTACACTTTGTACTTTGTATTTACATTCTCATGAAAGACACAAATCTACTTTTTTTTGTATTTACACTCTGTACTTTGTATTTACACTCCAATGAAAGGTATGAATCTATTTTTTTTAAACTTTAAAAGCCCACAAATTTTTATAATGTCAGTTTCTGATTTAGTAGAATCATTTTTGTCTTTCTGGATTTTGAGATTATATGACAAGTTGCAGTTATTACCAAGAAAAGAAAATATAATCTCTTTGTAATTCTGTCATTTTTCCAGATAAGCTGCATTGTTTCTGCCACACTTTCCTCAGATTAATATATGGAGGGTAAACAGTGTCAAATTCACCTGTGCTTTTCCCAAAAAATAAAGTAAAACTATCCCTTTCCACAAATAATTCTTAAAACATATACAAAGAAACATCAAACATTTCCCTAACACTGGGCAAAAGATGGTGGAAGGAAATTTTGTGTCAATCAACTTGTTGAACTTTTTACTTTTTTCAGAGATGGTTAAAAAATACAACTGAAACAGCCCCAGTTGTACAATCAGGAAAAAATAAATGCAAGCAGGTGAAAGAAAATTACTTTTTTTACAAATAAAAAGCATACCTTATTGTTTTGGGTGGATCTGTTTTTTGTTTTTTTTTTTTGCATTCATAATATAACAGAATTTATATACGGATTACTGCAGATTATTTAGCTGGGCCTATTAAAATAGTTACTAAAACATGCTCTCAGTAAGATTGTACATGTTAGTAGAGGGTCAATCTTTTTCATTTATTTCATACAGAGAATTCACATCTTTTGTCACTTGATAGCATACTTAAATTTTTAATTTAAAAAAAAACAAAGCATATATAAAAACACTTATAAGATATAAATTTTGGTTATAATAGTAAGAAAAAATGTGGAAATTTTTTTAGAGGATAGCATTATTATTTAAAAGAAATATCACTAATTGTACTAATGATCTTTCATTGATAACAATATTCAAATTGGTATCTTACTATAGATGAATAATTACATAATTTGTAATTATTTTATGTTTTTGTGAAAATTGTTGGATTATCACCCCCTGACGATAATCACAGGCAGCACAATATTTGAAAAGCTCTTCCTTTTTTCCTTTTGACTTTCGAAGTGACAAGGCATGTTTCTTTTCATTCCAATAGAGATGAGGCATATAAATACTTCAATAACAGATTGAAGACTGTATTGAACTGTTCATAACTTTGTTTCTTTCTTTATCCTTGTTATACTACTTTTATCAAGATCATCTTTCTGATTTACAAATATATTTCACTAGGTGTATTGGCTAGTAAGAAAGCAAAACCCAAAATAAAAAAAGTTGTCTTCTGTGTAGAAGCAGTGAGCATCACAGCTGGTTCAGAAAACAAATCTCCGTAAAAATTTTGTTGGGATACAAATGGTAATTCTCTCCCTTTTGTCGAGGTAGTCATGATGATCACATGATGGCTGATAAATGACATTAGGAGATAGATTGACAAAGGCAGTTGTGATGCAGAGCCCAACAAAGAAGGATGTTGCTTGCCCACAGTGTTAGACCTTACAGGTAAAACCACATGGCCTAACCGGGTTCATCAAGAAACCACTGTAACTCCAATTTTTCCTTTGGGAAATATTACAAGTAAGGTTCTCCTTTCTTACACACCATTTGTTGTTGCATATGTTGTAATTTCTCTGTATAGGACATGTGTATATGCATATACATCTAATTTTGTGTACAATATAGCATTATAAACCTCTCTGAGAACCAAGCAGGTTTATTATTCTTTTTCCATTCAGCTATTTCGTCCTGTCCATTAACTCCAGTGTTGTTATATCACAGACATGACAATGCCCATAATGAGAGAGATGTATTTTGTTATAATCTAAAATACAATAGTGTTTTGGTGAAACACACCTATTCTATAGTTAATAGACTCTCCCACCTAATATAAGTATGAGTAGTAAGAGAAACGGGGGCCAGTCGATGTCGGATGACAGTAGTCGACAGTTAGTCAAATACAAAAGTAATCAGCAACCACAAGATTACTCTGCATAATACCTATTATATCAAGTTCCTGATGTTTTGTATATCGAACCTATTTAGGACCGATTTAGTACAAATACAAGCCTCCACTGTGAAATAACTCCACAACAAATAGCCAATCACAAATGTTGCTGCCCCCACCACCACCACCAGAAAAAAAGACAAACCTGGGAGCTAGCACCTGTTAAACCACAGATATAAAAACATGCCTTGCTAACAACAGGCAGTTAAGCTCAACATCTCGACCTAATCACACAACCACTGGCCCATCCACATACCTTACCAGTGTGGATTTCAACTTTGAAGATAGATGAATTAACCTACCAATGATACTCCACTTGTGCTATCATACGGCTTCAATAATTTACTCCAGATCTTACTTGTCACCACTGTGAGCTTGGTCAACCAACCCAACAAATCCATCAACTCCCAGCCTTACCAATAACACCTTTACACATAATCACTTCCCTTATCAATGACAACTCTAGAACTACATATCAACAATTTTATTACCTTTTCATATAATTATGTATACATTCTGAAAATTGGTCAATAGATGCTATTGAAACTTTAATCCAAATTTCTTCTTTCCTTTGCTTGTTATAACATCCTTCTGTAACATGTCTTGTTAATTCATGTATTAATTCTTGTTTGTTTGAATTCTATGTTTTGTACCCATTTTTAACTTGACTCACATGCATCTGCCAAATATTTGCAACAAAATATTATCAAAAAGTTAACACTGTCAGTACATTTAAAAACACTCTATGAACTTATTCCGAGTATCTAGGATTTATATTGTGTGTGATTAAATCTACAAAACTTTATTTTTCTATCTTTATTATGTTATAGTTTTAAAAATTTTAAGTAGTCATTGCATTTTTGGACATTTATTTTTACCTCATTCACTGCTACAATCTGTGTATGTGAGCTTTTTATAAAAGCTTTAGATATTATTTTAAGGATTAAGATAACTCTGAAAGATATAATTGTAGTATTTAATTAACAGACAAATGTTGTGGGTAGTTTTGTTAATATTTCTAGGCTTATTCATATCATCCTCAAAACATTATGAATATAGAAAGTGACATTACCTATTTGTTTTGCATGGGTGTGTTTAGAAATAAAAATAAGAGAATATGCAAAAAAACAGATTCAAACAAAATTATAGTAAACAGATAGAATTACAAAGCACAGATGAAGTCAAGTGTGGAAAGAAAAATTGTAGACAAAAGCAAGTAAGAGACTTTGGAGATCAAATTTATATGTGAGCAATTTAGTCATAATGGAATTTTAAAAACAATATTATTTGAAGAGGGTCTCCCTCCCACTTATTGCAAATGTCTGACAATTGATATTGTACTACACTAATAAAAATTGCATTGGTCCTACATTTTACTAAGCGGTGAGTTTGGGCACTGCAAAGCTCGGGCGTTCAATTCTCTGGGGTACCAGATACATCCCTATATCGAAACAAAAGTAAAATTTATAATAAAACTAAAAAGATTTTTAATGCGCTATATATGAAATGGTTCCTCTCTCTCACTCTCTTTTTTTCTCTCTCTTTCTCTTTCTCATATATGCACACTAGCTGTAGCCAATGTTTTGTAAATCTAGAAATTCAAAACATTTGAAGCTGATGGGACAGACGACATGTAATTTATTCAAATTAAAATTTTTAGCAAAGTCCTAGAACTCTAATCAACTCCAAATTGGTTAAATGTTTCACCTCACAAGATCTTCTTTTAGACAAACAATATGGTTTCCACTTCTCTAAGTCAACTGCTAATGTATTAGCTGAAAGAGTCTATCAAGCTTTAGATAAGAATGGTGACACTTGGGCTGTTGCTTTAAATATCTCAAAGGCATTTGACTGTTTGGCATGCTGGTCTTCTTCCTAAGTTAAAAGGTTATGGTATTTATGGACAAATTTTTGACTTGATTCAGACGTTTTTATCTAATCATGAAATGAAAGTTCTTTTGAATAGCCATTCTTCTAAAACTTTTGACATATCAATAGTTTGATGGTAATCTTCATTGATTATGAGTTAACTTTTTTAAGATTTTCATTTCATCTTGTTAAGGGTTGGATAGATTGTGATCATCTTCCAAGTGTCATTTTTCTATATTTGTAATTCAAATAAATCTTGGACATTTTTGTTTTGCAAAAAGCTCCTTCCTTAAAAGCTTCTTGAACCATTAAAGCAGTTTCAGCACCAATTTTCTCCTAAAAATAAAACTAAACTTTGCATACATACACACCCTTTGTTCTTTCTTATCAGGTATTGTGAAAATCATCAGATATTCTTGTAAACACCAGAAAAAAGGCTACAGGAAACAAATCAGTTAATCCAGTACTACACCATTTGGCAGACTGGCTTGGATTAGTGTTGACTTGTGATATTTAGCAGTGCAATATGTAATCATATCTAGTTTATATGCCACAGCTGAATTTCATTTCATGGGGGTACCATGTACCTTATATATATATATATATATATATAAATAAAACATCCGCAGTAGACTGGGCAAAGCGGAAACCATATATATATATGTGTGTGTTTATGGCCATAATTGAATAGGTATACCAAGCTTTTGATAATAACAATGAAGCTCGAGCTGTTGCTCTAGATATATTAAAGGAGTTTGACATAGTTTGGTATGCTGGCCTTCTATGTAAGCTTCAGGGATACAGTATTACAGGACAATTATTTGATTTATTCCAATCATTCCTGTCTGTGAAACAAAGGTTGTCCTGAATGGTTTCTCTTCCAGTTCCTTCCATATGAATGCAGATATTCTTCAAGGCTTCATCCTTAGTTCTACACAGTTTCTGATCTTCATCAATGATCTTCCTGACACCACCAGTTCTCATGTACACATCTATGCAAACAACACTGCCATTTACTCCTGTCTCAATAGTAAATCCAACATTGCTGACAAAGTTAACTCGAAAACAACCTCCAATCTGTGGTAGACTGGGGTAAGAAATGGTTTGTGAATTTTAATGCATCCAAGACAAAACTACTGTCATTTAATCACCATAGAAAAACTTCCCTGCCTCCTATCACCATGGTTGATGCTTAACTTCATGAGAGCACCTCACTGCACCTTGGTCTCATGTTTTTCATTGACCTGAGATAGAACAACTACATTGAATCAATAGCTGCATCTACCGCAAAGAGAGTTGGTTCTCTGAATCATGCCAGAAGGTTTTTCTCATCTGAGTCCAACCTTCACATCTACAAATCTACCATTCATCCATGCATGGAATACTGTTGCTATATATGGTCTGGTGTCCCCTCTGTTCATCTCAAGGTTCTCAACAAGATCAAAAGACAGATATACAATAAGTCCTGAGTTGGAGTCTTGACTCCAGCCACTTTCTCACTGAAGTAATGTGGCTTCCCTCTGTCTTTTCTATAAATATTTTCATGGTTTCTGCTCTATTTTCACTGGTGCTCTGATTACGTGAATTTATGCATGCTACTAGGTTGGCACCTCAGTCCCACCCTTTTACTGTCGAAACAGTTAAATGTAACTACCCCTTCTACTCCAACACCTTTTCTCTCACTGTTCCTGACAGTGGAACTCCTTTCTTCTTACTTGCTTCCCTGATAACTATAATCTTCAAAAATTTAAATGTAATACCAATCAACATCTTCTGATGCCTTGATCCCTAGTCTTCTTTTTATTCTTCAGTGTTCTTATTTTTACCCTTTCCTCCAGACTTTTCCTTAATTTCACTCTCTGTTACCCCTTACATTATAGTGGCACTCCAGCCTTGCTTGGGGTGAGATGCTTAATATATATATATGACAACAACATAGATAGAAAAATCAACCCTGCATGGTAACTACCATTCTCATGCCTTAAGCAATCATCAGTCTATGTGTTACTCTTCTTTTCATAAGCTCTATATAAGGCATGTCTATAGTATTTATATCTACAAATGCTCTACCCCCAATATTGAGCCCTATTCCAACACAAATATGATGGATTTTAACATTTTGTAACAATTTTTTTCACATGATATCAGCAAAATATATTACAATAGATGTTTTCTAAACTGTTAAATATATATATATATATATATATATATATATATATATATATATATAATCACCAAAATAATATGACAACACAAACTGATGCATGAAGATGTGAATTTAAAAAAAAATGACATGAGGAGATGCAACATTTAGAAAAACATGCAACTAACATATCAACATATCACAAAGCAAAATCTCATTGAGTCTAGAAATAGAAAAACAGCAACAAGAGTTGTTGGATATAATTCTGAAGAAAACAAAAAACTCTTCAAAGTCTCTTACGTCAGATGCTGTCCAAAACGCCATACCAGAATTTATATACAATCCTGATGAAGGACTGATATTTTCTGCATATTTTCATAGATATGAACAAATATTTGGTTAGGAATGCAGCGGCTGGGAAGATGAGAGAAAAACAAGATTGTTGTTGAGGAAAATAGCTTCGATTGTGTATGAAAAATACTGCAATTACATTTTACCTGAAAAACAAGGTGAAATCAGGTTTGAAGACATAGTACACAACATTCTGATGAAAATCTTTAGTGACAAGAGTTCTCTGTTTAATGCTTCTTAGAGATGCTTGAATCTAATCAAAAGGAGAACGAAGATGTTGTCACATATGCCCATATTGTCAATAAAGAATGTGAACTGTTTGGAATAAATGAAATGACTCCAGATATGTTCAAGGGATTAATTTTCATGCCAGATTTAACAGCTAAAAAAGATTGTGAAATATGAGCAAAAATTTTAATAAAAATTGAAGAAAACAATAATATCACACTGCAAGAAATAGTGGATGATTGTCAGACAAAGCTAAATCTGAAACATGATGCTGAAGAAATTCATAAAAAAGAATGTGAATTGGTACAAGCAAAGGACAAATGTACAAAAAGGAGAATAAATCCTTGTTCCAGATGTAGTAAATTACATCTTGGAAAAGACTGTCCATTTAAAAATGCAGAATGTTGCAAGTATAGTAAATGAGGACATATAAAGTCACACTGCAAAGCCAAACCAAGAAAAAATTCTCACAGGAAGAAATTAGAACACATCATTGCGACAGATAAAATGGTTGCAGAAAACAAAGGAAAATTTGTAAATATGAAAATAAAGACTGTGGATGTGAAAATGCTACTGGACATTGGGAGTGATATTTCAATAATCAGTGAAACCACATGGAAGGAAATTAGAAAACCTTTATTAAGAATGGCTTTCAAAGTTGCTATTCCAGTTTCTGGTGAGAATTTTTTTTTTTTGAGAAATAATTTGCAATGTATTTTTTCATAATAAGTATTTGGAACAGATTGGATGGAGCTATTTGAACTTTGGGATTTGCCAATAAATGTTTATTGTAAAAACCTAGGTGGACAAGTGACCAATTTAAAAGGTCAGAGGGAAAACTTTAAGGAAGAATTAAAAAATATTTCCCAGATGTTCTGTCAAATTAACTGGGTCGGTGTTCAAAATTCAAGGTGGATTTTCAAGTAAAAAAAGATCCAACAACAGTATTTAAGCTGGAATGGAGTTTACCATTTGCAGCATTAGAACAATTTAGTGAAGAGTTGGCTAGACTCAAAACAATTGTGTAATAGAAAAAATTAAATTAACCATTCAAAATATGCTACAGGAGTGATGTATGTAAAGAAAATAAATAATAAAATTGGTGTTTGCATGGATTTCTCAACTGGATTAAACAGTTGTTTAGAAACCAAAGCACAGAAGAAATTTTTTTTTCGAAGTTGAACTGCAGAAGAATATTTTCAAAGCTGGATCTCTCTGAAGCATATTTACAAATTCAGATTGAAAATGAATGTTCTGAATTAACGACCATAAATACGCACAGAGAATTAGGTTTAACCGACTTCCTTTTGGTATAAAGGTGGCATCAGCTATTTTTCAATGAGCCATGGAGAGCATGCTTGCAGATTTCGACTTCACTGTGGTGTATGTATCTGGATGACATTTTGATCAAAAGTGTATCAAAAGAACAACATGTTGAGCATGTGAAAACAATTTTGGGAAAACTAAGAGAATATGTATTCAAGCTTAGTGAAGAAAAATGTTAATTGTTTTTACAAAAAATTAAATACTTTGGTCAAATTATTAGGTTGGTGCAAAAATAATATCGTTTTTTGACGTTAAAAAATATGTCAAAAAACGATATTATTTTTGCACCAACCAGATCCATTGAGGGCAACTTCAATTAAAAATATGCCTACAACAACAAATGTGACTATGTTACAAGCTTTTTTTAGGACTGTTTAATTACTATAAAATTTATGTATATTATATGCATAAATTAAGGGCTCCACTTAACGATCTACTTAAAAAAGAAGTAAAGTGGTGTTATGATCCAGGATGATGATGATGATATTTCATCATTCTAAAATCAACTTTTCCACCAGTGATGATTGATGATAAGGATATTTCATCATTCTAAAAATAAAGATAAAAAATTTCATCATTCTAAAACAACCTTGCCACCAGTGATGATACATGATAATGACATTTCATCATTTTAAAATCTGAAACTTCATCATTATAAAAACAACCTTTTCACCACAGGCATTAGTGTAGAGTAACAGTAGTAAAACGGAACAACATAGACATATCTTTTTTACTCCGTGAAAATCAACAGTTGACGGTTTCAAAGGCTACCCTTAACCACAAAATTCTTGGAACAAGCAAAAACAAGTAAGCACAAACTTTTAAAGAAACAAAAAAGACAATAAACACTGAGAATATTTAACACACACAATACCAATACTATAAATAACATCACAAAAAGAAAAATACACATTATTGTCATTAATTTCAATATGTGTCTCAAAGTCTTATTGTTATTATTGTTGTATGTTTTATTCATTTCATTTTTAGTATAAAAATGAGAAAAGGAATCCTCTATCAACTACAAATATAAGTAACAATGGGGTAACTTACATTAACAGCTATACATTCAACCCCGTTACAGTGGAATTGGAATGATAAATGTCAAAAGAAATTTCATAAATTTATTCATGGAAGAAATTTCATGTTGCAAACAGACTACAGACCTTTATTAACAATATATGATTCAAAGAAAGGTATACTTATTCATAGAGCTAATAGACTACAACATTGGGTACCATCTTGTTAAACTATGATTTTATGATGGAGTACCAACCATCTGAAAAAATTAGGGCATTGGAATTTTTAGATATTAATCTAGATAATCCATATCTAGATTAATATCTAAAAATTGAAATGTAAATAAAAAACATTTTGTGCATTGTAGTATGAGAGTTACCAGTGACCTTTGATGAAATAAAAGAAAAAGTGGAAAATTACATCTTTATTGCGAAAATAAAAAAGCAATTGAAAGAAAGCAATAAAGAATGAAATCCAGACTTAAACACATTTGACAGTATTTTGGACCATTTAACTGCTTGTCAACAGGAATCAGCTCAGATTTCCCTCCAAACCAGACAGCGCCCCACACCATTACTCCAATCCCTCCATGTTTCACAGTCACCTGCAGATATTCAGTGTTCCAAGTCTCATTCTGATTTCTCCAAACATAAACCATCTTGAATTACAATATTGGCAGAATTTACTTTCATCTGACCAAATTACAGACTACCAAAATTCATAATCTTTGCTCTCAAATTCTCTCGCCCAGTCCATACAAAGGTTCCTGTTAACCTCTGAAATCAAGGGCTTTCTTGCAACTCTTCTTTAATAGCCTAGCTCTTTCAGAGTCTTTCTCACCATATATGGCAACATTTCCATGCTGTTGGCGACATCTTTGATGCTCTGACGACAGTTTCTGATGACTTCTCTATTCAGTGTCCTTTTCGTTTGCTCAGACACGACATTTGGTCTTCCTGAATGTTGTTCCACATGACAATGGCCTTCTTCATTAAATTTCTTGACATTATTAACCATTTGATGATTAACCTGGAAAAACCTAGCAATTTCTCTATTTGACTTGCCATCCTATAATTTGCCCTTGTTGAAATTCACCAATTTCTTTACTTCTGTGAACTTTCATTGCGAAATATAAGTTAACTATTGTTCATAGGTGAGAGTAGCTTGATACTAACATGGTATTGTCTGAAAAAAAAAAAGAAGATATGTTATTACACAAGTCAAAATTGGTGTAATCAAGGGTGGCTAAAAACTTATCAAAGCCCACTGTACATATATATATGTCTGTGTGTGTTTGTGTAATTGGTATCACCCCAAGCATGGCAGTACAGCCACTAACATGCAAAAGGTTACAGGGTGTGGAAGAATTAGGAACAGAAACATTAATAATGAGGAGAAAGAGAAAATAATAATCAGGAGAACAGTAGATAGTGATGGACATTGCATTTAAATTTTTGCAGATTAATGTTGGTTGAAAAACATGGAGTCGAAAGGAAGTTCCACAAGTGAGATAAGAAACTGTGAGCATAGAAATTACAGCTAGATCTAGCTAGCTCAACTGTAAGTTGATGAGATCTCACCACCAGTCTAGTATTGCACTTAAATTCATACAGTCTAGGTACCATAGTGAAGAGCTCCTCCAAAAAATTACCATAAAAGTGTTTATAAAAAAGGCACAAAGACGCAACCTTATGGTGATGGACAAGTGACTGAAGCTGAGCTGCCAAATCAGGACCAATAGTATTGCTGATTCTTCTTTGGATCTTATCAAGGAGATTCAGGAAAATAGCAGGGGCACCAGACCATATATGACAGCAATATTCTAAGCATAGATGGATGGTAGACTTATAGATAAAAAATGTCATCATTCTAAAACAACTTTGCCACCAGTAATGATAAAGATGATGATATTTCATCATTTTAAGATCTGAAACATCATCACTATAAAAATTATCTTTTCACCACTGGCATTAGAGTAGAGTAAAACACTTGTACAAACTTAAGAAAAATTAAATAAGATTAATCGCAGTGCCTTGTCAGTCATCTTTAACTAAACTTGTATAAAAGAACAACTGTTGCCGAAATGCACAATTATCAAATATATATATAAAGATAGATAGATTTTTATTTGTATATGTTCATCTAACGTATATGGTATGCCATAAAATCTTGCACCATAAACTATACAAAAATTAATTTTTATTGATTGAATGGAATATTAAAAGGATAAGAGTGGTTCATGAAACAAATTTCGCATAGCCTTCAATTCAAAAAATTCTTTAAAATATCTCTACAATGTGTATCAGGTACAAAAACTGCCCTGTAATGACACAGACTGGTGTAAAGGGTATTGCAAAGAGTCGTTCAATCAATGTGGTTGTTATTTTGTTTGATAGTGATGAAACTACAGTTCACCTCAATGGCAGTGCTACTATGTACAATACATTCAAAGTGAATGAACTCAGTACATTTCTCAATTTTGTCCCTTACTTTTGGACGTTCCAAATTTGAAAATAAATAAATAATTGTCAAAATTTCAGCTTTTCAAAGTTGTTATTTCTAACAAATATTAGGTTTCAAAATTTTGTCCGTTAGTTTTGGATGCTACTGTATATTCAGAAGGATTTAATGTTTATGTACTAAGAAAGTTTGAAAGTGCTTTGAAGTCAAAAGATCAGCAGTTTCAACATCTATTGTAATTTAATAAATATTTTCCTATGGTGCAGGACTTTTGACAAACCAATGTGTGTGTATATATATATATATATATATATATATATATATATATATATATATACACTGGTGTGTCAAAAATCACTCATTCACCAGGTCTGGGAACACCAGTATATGAAACTATTATTATCAGTACTAAAATTGTATTCTTTAAGTCTGGAAATTTTTGTAACTCAGAGTCCTTAAGTTGTGCAGCAGATATAGCTAGCAAGTCACACAAATCTACCATTTGGGTATATCTAGACAAGCAAATAGCTATAACGTTTTGATCTCCTTTTATGTGGCCTATATCTTATATATATTCTGTAAGAATTGATAATTGCCATTGCTGTCTATCTGACTTAGCAGAGTTTAGACTATGGAATGCACCGCACAAAGGATCATAATAAAACATGTTTTCCTTTGATAATATGTTTAAAATATAACATAGCTGAATATGCTGCAAAAAGTCCCTTATTGAAAGTCGAATACTTAGTTTGAGTTTGAGTTAACTTTTTAGAGAAGAAGCCTATTGGAATTGATGCCCCTTCTACTATTTGATGTAGAGCTGTACCAATTGCATAATTAGTGCTATCAGTAATCAACTGACATTCAGTACTGTCAAACCTTTGGTAAGCTAAAGAGGGAAATCCACTGATTCTACTTTCAATATCATTCATTGCAATTCCAAGTCATTTAATGTAAATGTAGTATTACTGCATACACATATTTTTCTGTTAATGGCATAACTATGTCTGCAAAGTTTGGGATTAGTTTTCTATAAAAATTTACCATGCCTAAAAAAAAAATGAAGATTCTTACTGTCCTTAGGAGGAAAATTCTGTAATGTACTAACATTATTTTGTGTAAGTCTAATACTGTCAGAGTTAATATTATAACCTGAAAAATAGACTGAAGTCACATCAGATGTTGACTTTGTTATTGAAATTTTTAGATTATTATCTTGTAGGATTTTTATAACAGTTTCAACGTTTATTATGTGTGCTGAAGAATCATCACTGAAAATAAAAATATCTCCAATGTATGTAAATACACAGTCAACAGGATGAAAGGTCTTGTTCGTGTATCTTCGAAAAGTGGTTGCTGTATTCTTTAGTGCATGTATTTGCATTTGTGCAATCTGAGAGGAGAAATAAGTACTGTTTTTTTATATCATGTAGGTGCATTTTGGTTTGATTCTATGCTGATACCAGGTCAATTTTGCTAAATCTTGTTTTGTTGGCTAATTTATCAGCAATTGAATTAATATTCGAAATGGGGAAATTATCGCTTTTTGTACTGGTGTTGAATGTACAGTAATATGAAACTGTCATCTACTTTTTTACAATGTTAGCCCATTCACTATTAGAAAGTGTAATTTTGGAAATTCTCTCTTTACTGCCTGGGTTTTCTTTTCTTATAGATATCTTACCTTGACAAAAGTATGGGCATAACTGCCTGCATCATTTCTATGCTATACTTCAGTATATGTGCTTGATGGGCTGGTTTGTGGGGATATAATGTTGGGATATATTTTTATAAATGATATTTATTTATAAATTTATATATTTTTATAATGAAATCAGGCATATTAGTTTGATATTCATGACTAAGTTGATAGGGTTGTAAAATGTTTGTAGTTTCTTTGAACCCAATGTTATGGAATTGATGATTGTCAAAAGTAGGCTTATCTCAGCTTTAGTTTGCCCATAGCAGCATATGTCTGAGCCTGTAGCTGTGGTTAGAGAAACTGGTGCTGGATCCATTGATAAAATGATGTAGGTATGTGGAATGATAGATAAGCTGGCACCTGTATCTATTATGAATGTCCCCAACGTTGTTGGTATCTGTAATAATGGCAGACTTGGAGGGAATGTTAGCCCAGTTAGTTTCCATTTTGTTTGGCACTGGTGAAGATGGACATAAACTTGGCCGTTGTATCAAGTCTCTTTTTTGTTTGGCCATTTGCACCAGTGTTTACATGAATGCACTGCATTCGCATAATAAATGTTTGCTCCACATATTTTTTGTATTTATTTCTTATGGAAAGGTTTGAGACTATAAGCTATTGCTGAGGTTTTAGTAGGCACTTCTTTCATCTGAATTTGGTTATACATGCTTATTTTAGCAGTGCCTTGTATTAAAGGCATTAATACATCCACCAATTGTCCCAGCCTGGTTGTGTTTTTTGAATCATTTTGTGTTGCTAACAGGAGCAATGGAAGATGGTAATGCTTGTAAGCCTGAAATTGTGTGTCTTTTTACTATAACTTCATGGAGCAAAAAGAGTAAGATCAACTTTCCTGCTTAATCTTGTCTTGTGCAATTCTCATCAAATCATGTCTGTTTTTTATTCATGTGAATATTTACTGCTATTTTTGTTTTGGGTGATGGAGAGATAAGTTTTTATCTCTGGCTTCAATCTATTATGACATGTCTCTAATGTATATTTATATACATTGATTTTATTTTCAATTTTTCTAGTTGGATTGTTCACCTATATTGCATATGATCCATTATTGTACATGATTAGGTTACAATAAATTTTGTATTTTTATATTTTTATTATTATATAACAATTTAGATGTAGTAGGGTGGGGAGGGCCTCATATCATAGATTTGGTGGGAATTATAAGACTCTTGCACCAGCCCTATATATATATATATATATATATGAATGAATAAAGACAAAAGGAAAACATTTCTTTAGTGAAGTGTTCCATCTTCTGAAGGATATTATCAAGGCAAATGTATGGATTTTATTTTATTTTAGACCATCATTACTGAAGCTTCTATCATTTTTATTAATAAAAATGATATAGGCCTTTATACGAACCAAAGGACACTGGTCTCATAATCATAAATAACTGTAACAGACAAAACCAGAAAAATAATCATAAAAATTTTACAAAATATGCGATACAACATAGACATAAAAACAAACCTAAAAGAAGTAGATTTTCAAGATGTCTCACTGTCATACTGTGTTGCAATTAGGTCTCTTTCTGATTTATTTGGCATACTGGCTGAATGTGAATACATAGGCAGATCGGTCCATGAAGCAAGCTCCCGTAATGAAAGTGACACCAGTCAATCGCGAATGTCCTCACTGGAAAAAAGGTGCCCCTGGGGAGTGATAGATCTGCTTAAAAACAAGCCACCCATAATGACTGCAATCAGTTTCAGTTGACCAAGCCACCTGCTGACACACAGGGCACTGTCACTGCCTTTACCACTCTTCTCAACATGACCATTACCACTCCCAGGCTTAACTAATCACCTGACACTTCATACACAGAATCCAGAATATTATCTCAATGTCATCCCCACCCAGCTACAAGCCTTCATCATCACTGACGCCGTCACCTCAGCAAACCCGACTCACTACAGCAGTTGACTATCCCACGTCTCAGCATAGTGACCCCAACTCTGCAAGCAAGCAACTCTGCAAGGCAAGCAACATCAACTCCACAAGACAAGCAAGCAACTCCAACTTCGCAAGGCAAGCAAGTGACCCTACTTCATACAATACAGGCCTACCATCTACACCAATCCCCTGTTACCTTGGCATCCAATGTACCCTACCATGAATTGACCCACCACTGTGACCTTGATCAACACCTGCATCAGAACCAATCAATGACTATATTCAGTGACTTTAGTCAAACTAACCCAAGAAATCAGTCAACTCCTGGTGCTACTCTTAATCGCCATCCTGATAATCAGCAACCAAAATTGGCATTTCACCAATTTTCCGCCAAATCTATAAGACACCTTATATATTAAACAAATACACATTGTTCCAAAACCTAATCCTTGTTATTCTTTTCCTTTCACAACCAAATGCTTATTATAACATCACTAAACCTAAGAAAAGGTTCACATCAACCATATAGAAAACCCAATGACAAAATACTGCATATACACACATCTTCCAACCACCTGCTAACAATAATCAAGCAGATTCCATAATCAGTTAACCACATTTTATTTGACAATTCTTCCAATGAAACCATCTTCAATGAAGCCAAAAAGATTATGAAACAATCCTAAAAGATAGTGTAGTTTTGGCAACACTCACATACACACCACACAGTATAAAAAAAAGCCAACAATAAAAGAAACATCATATAATACAATCTACTGTACAACAAAAATGTAAAAACATTAATTCATTAAACTCATACACAAACACTTCTTTCCATTAAGCATTCTCCACAAGATATTCTACAGAAACACAGTAGAAATCAGCTACAGTCGCACTAAGAACATGATACAAATAATAAAAAAGCACAACAGAAAAATAACCAACAAATTACCCACACAAACCAAACCCAACTGTATGTTCCTTAAATGGCAATTGCTTGCAAAACAATATACCAAGTCACTGTAAAATCAGCAGATAACAAAGAAAAAATATACATAGGATAACTGAAGGACTCTGGGAACAGAAATTATTCATACAAAATATCCTTTACAAAGAGTAAAAATGCAAACAGCACAATACTTTATAAACATATATAGGAAATTAAAACAAAACCCAAATTACACCAAAAATATAATGGAAAATATGGTAAACAACATCAGACTGTAAAATGTCTGGAAGTGAGAATAGCTATAATCACCTTCCAGACCAACACAAAAGTATCAAATAAATGATCAAAACTTATCTTAAAATGCAGACGTGAAAACAAAATTTTTACTATGCTATTTAAAAATTGAAAACTAAAAATGAATAAAATACCACCATGAAAAATGCAAATATATGCACAACATCCAACTCAGATTCCTTGTACAAACTTTGAAGAAAGAGAATTCTTCAAACTAAAAAAATAAGATAACCAAGATTCAAAAAAATAAATATATAAAACAAATAAAAATCTAAGTAAATTAAGTAAATAATAATAGATGAATTAACAAACTACAAATAAACACAAGTAAATGTGATAAAAGAAACAACAAATAATTAAGTAATCAATAATAAATAACGAGTAAAAAATTAACAAACACTATAGAATAGCTACAAATAATTGCATTTGAATCCACAATTATTTCTACTCAATAGCATCAAGAATAATTTGAAATGTAGCTGTTACTGTCCACCCTATAACTGTCAGGAAAATACAATAAACTTTACTACTCATAATGACCACTGACCAGCATATATAAATAGTCAAGTAAAAACACAACACACAAGGCTTGAAGATTGTTGAAGCATGAAACATGTTGTCACCTCAATGTTCATATTTATATTTATATACACTCTAATCAATTTTATTCTTAAATATAACATGCCGGAAAACTAAATATAGTTTTATGGCATGCTATATTTTTACCATATCTATATCTATATATATATATATATATATATATATATATATATACAACAATATGATATCTAAAGAGAGTAAAGTGTTGTCTTTTTACAAATATATTTTTTATTTATATCTGAATTTTTTACACACACACACATATATATATATATATATATATATATATATAGCAACAGTAATAAATACTGTTTCATGAAACAACATTAAAAAATAATTAATGGGATTATTTTCTAGATGATGTTTTTAACGTAGACAGTCTTTGTAATTATAGTGCTCAATATTAAGATATCACATTAATAGCAATAAATACAGTCAAATATTCACTTCTCTCATCTCTACTCAGAGTTTAACAGAGATTACCTCCATTTTTCAGTAAGTGAGTCCTGACCTTAACCCAACTGAAAACCTTTGGGCAATAATGAACATGTGTGCCCGTAATAGGAAACTTAACACAGAAGATGAGCTTTTTTGTGAATTAAAGAAATGCTGGAAAAATCTGGTGAAGGGCGCTGACTTACTAAAGAATTTAGTCTATGGTATGCCACAAAGAATTAAGGCTGTTATTAAAGTAAGAGGTTACCCAGCAAAATAATAAATCATTTTTTGACTTGTATAATGTATATATGTACACCTGTATTAATACCCTGTATTAATAAATGAATTCTATTACTCACTTGTCTTGGTAAATATACAAAAATTGACTTTCTATGGGTGTGTCCATTTTTTTGCCTCTTACTGTATTTATATATTGCCTACATATATGTATATGCAGATATATTCATACATATATTTAGTGCATAATTATGCCCAAAAAGAAACAGACATATATATGTGTGTGTGTGTTTTACAGTGAATAATGCTGTAGGCATGCATTTCAAAGTAATAAAACTTTAGGTTATTCGTGCTGACTTCATTTGTAAGTATTTTTTATGCTTACCTCTTGGATCAGAAGTGGAATTCTTGTATGAATCAACGTTGTGATTGTCTCCATGTGTCAAGCTGTCAACTGCTTTTACAACATAGACAATTATTTACTGGTTGGAGTCTGTTGTCTTTTTAGTACGTGATAAATTTTGTTTGTTACCTTTATTTCATTTCACTGTCACAAATACCTTTTTGAATGTCCAAAGTCAGTAATTTATTGAAATACATTGAGGCTGTTTCCTGGACAGAAAAACTAGGAAAACATAAACTTTGAGAAATAATGAATTTATCCTTTGGTATGTTATATTTTTTAAATTTTTGTTTAGAATTACTATTTTTGTCAAATCTCATTTTTTACAGGAGTGTTCTTTGGATTATTGCCTACCATAATTCATTTTAACATCAATACTCTACAATTCAGGCCTTCTGAGATCAGCCTATCCATAATACCAGTAGATTGGATGCCATATAATATCTGGATATGTTTTTATTGAAAATAATTTGGTATGTTAAAATTATTAAACATTGTTTTTTTGTTAATAGCCATGTCTTTTTTTTAATTAAATTCAATATTATGATTAGAATGCACATTTGCTATCTTCCAATGACTTCATGTTACAAAACAAATATTTTAATCAAAAACATAACTAAATACTACTATAAATTTATTTTCAGATTAGCTTCTTCTTCTTTTACAAAATTAACTGATGGACATTGTATTCCAATTTTAGTTTTTCAACTTATTCAGTTTGTTTATATATTGAATGCTTTGACTTTTTCAAAAATTCTGATGGGACAATTTTTCAAATATTTTTTCTTTATTCTAATTTTGCCAACGTTTTGTGTTATTTATACAAAAAACCTTATTTCATTATTAGAGAACATATCCTGAAGCATTTTTATTCGTTCATTATGATATATAATCCCCCTGACTAGAGCCTGTCTTACTCTGTCTAAAAAGAAAATAAAACTGGTTTGAAAAAAATTCCTTGTCTCAGAAATTCAGACAAAGGCTTAATTATCTAAATTTATTAAAACAACTTATAGATATGAATAATTTTATTTTATAAATAGTCTTCAGTCTCACTTTTCTTTTAATTATGCCAATAGTGTGTAAATCATTTTATATATATATATATATATATATATATATATATATATATATATATATATATATATATATAAAATTTAATCATTTAATTGACCCTGGACTGTCATCTCAACTTCAGTTACTTTCTCATTGACATGACGTAGATTTTCTCTCTCTTTTCTACAAATATTTTCATAGCAATTGCTCTGATAAACTATTCTCCTTAGTGCCTCAACTGCATGAATTTAAGCATGCTACTAGATTGACAACAGGACTTACCATTTTAATGTTGAACAAGCTAGCTGCCACTGTCAGTTCTATTATAATAGTTTCTTTTCTTGCACCTCTCACCTGAGAACCCTCTTCTAGTTTCTGGCTTCCTTGCCACTTACAATCTTCAAAAATTTAAATGCAACATCAATTGTTGTCATCTGTCTTCTTGAATCCTGTTCATTTATTGTCTTTTTCCTCACTCTCTGTAACTCCTGTGTCATCCGTGTGGCATTATTGCATTGCTTAGGGTGAAATGATTATATATATATATATATATATATATATATATATATATATATATATATATAGAGAGAGAGAGAGAGAGAGAGAGTAGGCATTACGAGTCTTTGGGAGATTAAGAAAATATTAACAAAAAATACATTTCATACTGTATAACTATAGTTTTTACATGCAGAAAACAATAAGAAATAAATATAAATGACAAATATAAATGAACATTTAATTTCACTTTACCTTTATTGAAGACACTTATTGCCATAAGACCGAAGGGTAGAGAGGAGAGGTGTTATTGTTTGGAAGGGCAATCTCCCTCTATAGATTTCAGCTGTCTTTTTTTTCTGTGGTTATTTCCCTTCTCTGTCTCTTTGTGCTGCTAAGACTTACTTGAGACTGTTTATTTAAAATATAATACATTTTTGTAGCACATGGCCAAAGAGGAAGTGAGGAAAGGCTGATCTTCACTGACAATCCTACACCTAGCTAATCTGATTCATGACCCATTCACTCTAACAATTGACTCAGTCACTACATGAACACGTCCCTCTGTACCCAATCCAACATTCACCAAAATACTACATATCCTGCATAATAGAAAATTTTGAATATGTACAATTACATATTTATTCTTTTTTCTCAAAATTTTCTTACAAAAATATATAAAAATGAAGGGGTTGGGGATGAACCCAATGGGGAAAATAAAAATAACAAAACATTCAAATTAAAATAATATTATGTTAGTAAGATCTGTTCACCCCCACACAAAAATAAGAGTAGCAACTGTATTCTGCTGATAAGCAGAATCAAGAACCTGACTTGCTAGAGGCTAAGGAAGAACAAAATAAATTATAGTGTGGGGAAATATCAAAGGCTGATCCTGCTAAGGTGAAAAAAAGATAAAAACAAACTGGGGAGATTGTGAATTTTGCCTAAGAATATAACAAAAAGAAAAAGTTGGGAACAGGCCAGGAATAAGTTACAAACAAAAGGAGTCTAGTTTAACCAGAAATGGGTTTCATCAGGAATCTGCTCCAATATGTCTTTAGGGGACTAAAAAAAAGGAAATCAAAGTTGGCCTAATTCACATGAACCAAGCTCACAACTTTCACCCACATTTCAGAACTTATAATTAAAATTTGCTTGAAATGTGACAAGGTATTGTCATTAAATATGTTTACCATAGGGCTTGTAACAACTTTGTTAGAGTGATATTTTTCAACAAAACTTTGCACCCCACTCCATTTTGAACAAATGTTCACTTAAGAAGGAACATTCTTCCCTCTCTCCTCTTCTTAAATTATTTCCTCAGCTGCCATTTGTTGTGGGTCCAGCTGTAAGTCTTGGAGTTCTTCAGTAGTCAGCTCTTTCTCTACCAACTCCTCCACATCCTGTCCCCTCACATTCAAGCCCATGGGGTCAGTCTATCCAGATTTTAGGTGGATAAAATAAAATCCAAGTGCCATATCTACAAATACAACATAAAATAATAAACTAATGCAAGGAAATGATCTTCACAGCAAAAGAAGAAGCCCAAGCTAAATATCAAAATAACATTTATACAGTAGCTACATATATTTACATGCTGAAAATGTATGTTCTTTGTTATGGCCATAAACAGATCAATAGTTTGAGTGTTCAAAATGGTTTGCTGCAAGTGAATCTGCAAAGTTTCAAAGTGTTTTTGTGGCCATGAAGAGACCAATAGTTTGATGTGATTTGTTGCAAGTGAGTCTGTAAAGTTTTGAAGTTATTTTGTTGCAAGTGAGTCTGCAAAGTTCAAAGTTATTTTGCTGCAAATGAGTCTGTAAAGTTTGAAATGATATGTACACCAATATACATGTGTAAAGCACACACTAATGAAATGTGTGAGACTGCTGGCTGATTGAATGCAATAGCAGTAATTTTAAAAACACAGTGAACAGAGAGAGACGATATGAGACTTACTTTCGTCATGGTGTTGTATGTAGAAAAATCATTGCTGACATACACATTGCCATAGTAACAGGCATCATTGTTGTTAATTGAGGCTGGTCTGGTTCATTGACTGTTCCGTTTCAGATCTGGAAGACTGTGGCTGATGAGCTGCTTTTATGGATTATGGTGAGTTGGAGACTGACTCGCAAATCTTGAGTTTTGCACAAGTATTGTATTAGGTAACCCATGGACATTGTAGAGAGCACTTGTGATCTCCAATGAGCAAAAATACATCTTTTTCTACTCAAATGAACCATATACCAATTTACCTCCAAGAATGTAAATGTTTGGTTACATAAAAGTCATAAACTAATTCTAGCTCTAAAGACCTTATTCACCTTACTATTTCTAAAGTCAAAACTATTTTTGTATTTTATAGTAAACTCAATATTTATTTATATTTTGAAAGAAATTTCTTCATTTGACTGGACATAGCATACTGTAGTGAAACATCAACAAATGATCTCCAATCATTTGTTGAGATTACAAGTGAAACTCACTTAGCTTGTCACAACTGGGTCTCTTCTTATGGAATTTTCATAACCGATGAGACTCAATTAATATCTTAGTTAATTTTGCTCAAAATTAATTTATTTGACTAGAAATGACAGGCTGTAATTTTGATGACCGCAAAGGTTAACATTGCCTTACTTTAAATTTTTGTGAAGTCCTTCTGACTTTCTGTTTGGCCATAATATCCACCTCACTCAACTCACACATACAGTTCGTCAAAGTCCCCCCTCCCACCAAAAAAAAAAAAAAAAAAAAAAAAAAAAAAAAAAAAAGGTATATATATTTTTTAAATACCTGTCACAAAGTTTTTGGCAATATAAATAAAATAACGCTAGAGGTTCAATTTGTGTCACTGAGTGTAAGTATCAAACAGTTTTGCTTCAATTTTATTTTATTTTTAATATACTTAACTTACTTTTCCTCTTTAGACGCATAGTGAGACTGATTTATTTTTTTTATCTTACTGATATTTTGTGGGTGGGGTGAATAAGTTTTGCTAAGTATTATGATAAAGAGAATATTTTAATGTGACCGAATCTGCAAACTCAGACATCCACGTTGTAAATGAAGAAAGAACGCGCAGAACAAAACTAAAGAAAGAAAACAGAAAGAGAAAGAAAAAAAGAAAAGGGTCGGAAAAATACAGAAAAAAAAGATGAGTAAAGGGGAAAAAAAAAAAAAAGGGAACAGAAAAAAAGATGCAGAAAAAAAGGAGAAAAAAGAGAAGGGGCAGAAAAAGACGAAGAATAATTAGAGAGGAAAAATGATCTTGTACCATGCCACTTCAACTTCAAGTCAATGAAAAATGAAAATGATAGACGGTATGAAAAATTTCCCTAAATCAAATGATGATTTGATTGAAATGGAAGATAAGTAAATTGGTTATAAAGAAATAAGAAATAGTAAAAAAATTGTTTTGTGCCAAGAAAATAAAATTCCAACCTTGATCGTGGTTGCGCGTGAAAAAGGACATTTTTTAACCTTAAAACACCAAAATTCAAGTTTTAAAATCTATTTTCGATCAACAAATGCTGCACTCGTCTAAAGCGTATACATTGCGAAACGATTCTTTAAAATTGTCTTTTTAATCGAAGATGAAGAATTTTCTTGGTTTTATTCGAAGAAATTGTAAAACCATTTCTCAGCGGTATTTGTTGAATTCACGGACGGCAATTTCGAATATAGCGTTTTGTAACTAACTGAATAAAAATCTTAGAATTCTGAAACAAACATAATGTGAAGGTAAAATTGTTGCACTCAGACCTTCACTGAACTTTATTTTTTCTTTTCTTAAGTCAGAAAAATGGTTATCGGCACTGAGGACATATTTTCATCGACATGTACGTCAACTCATGATTGAAAATAAAAAGGATTTTTACTTTTGTTCTCATCGAACCACGAAATCGTCAATGGTCTCTTGAAGTAGACGTCTATTGACAGAAAAAATTGGATTTTATTTGTGAATGGTGAGCGAAATAATGTTTAAAACTATTTTTTAAAAATTAAAATATATTCTTTATTTATCGATTTGATATTGTTAATAAAATGAATAAAGTTAAAATTGATTAAAGAAACACCTTTAAAAACTAAAATAAATGATGTTTTTTTTTAGTTACATTACTACAGCATTAAAAATAAATTAATGTTGGAATTATAATTCCAAACTTAAAAAAGAATTCAAGGTAAGAAACTCGATAGAAATATTTAATGAGGAGATGATCAGTGGAAATTAACTAACTGATTAATCATTAACATCATTAGAGAAAATTATCTGCCAAGTTTTACTTTTACAAAATTAAAATTGATTTGGGGTAAAATCCCAGTTGTTTTTGTATGAAATAGAAAAAAAATCATGGCAATAAAAATAAAAATCATAAAGTACTAAAGTACACTTTGGGTAGGTTGCGGGTTGAAAAATTGGTAAAAAATATTTTTATTTAAACAAGTATTTTTTTTTTTTAAAATAAAATAAGTAATAATTTAAAATAAAAATCGTACGAAAACTTGCTGAAGAACCGTTCTCAGCCTGACCAAGGGATTCCATATTTAAAATTCTGATTTTTGGGAAGTGGATCATATCGAGAACTTTTTTAGCACTTTAAAATGAAATATTTTCATAAAAATATGTCACCGAATTCTTAATTTACTTGCAGTATTTATTTTTTTTAATAAACGACTATTATTGTTATTGTTTACTAAAATTATTTTTTATTTTAATATTTCATTACTTTTTAAATTTAAATATTTAGTTATTTTCTTAAACGACTATTATTATTATCCATTTTTAAATGAAAACATTACATTACAATTACTTACGACTTTTTCTAATCCACAAATGTCGAAGTTAAGTTTCTTTCAGGTTTTTTTATGGTCACCAAAAACATCCCACCCAATTCGTGGTGAATCTGTTCAGTTAAACTTTAAAAATGTTTTCTTGTTTCAAGTCTTGATATGGTGTACAATTTTATTCTTAAGATTATATGTGGGTGTAGAATTAATTGCGAATTAATTTAAGTAATTAATTACAATTCCAAACTTATATACCATTTTCTTGAATGATTTCTTACAATTTACATACCTTCTTTCCGTTTTAGTATTACATAGTCTGTTTTACACTTGGCACTATAATTTTAAACATGTAGGATTTAAAAAAAAATCTTTTTATCCCAGTGTTTATAAAGAAACATAGGACTTTCATGGAAGACTAGAGAAAATGTTTATTTTCTTGTGTGTGGGATCCCCCACACAAGAAAATAAACTTATATATTCCAAGTTGAAAAAGTTTAAGAATAAGATTTTTCTTTTTTTATTTTAACTTGATTCAGTTTACTGGACTAGTACTTTTTGTAAGAAAATATATTTTTATGTGCTTTGTATATGGTATCACCGATAGGCTGTCTAAGTCACTTGGATGAACCAGAACTTGTTGAGACTTGGATCCAGTGTTTTGCAGCCCAGGCTAGGGTTAAAAAATTGAAAGACAGTAAGGTAAGATGGGGAAAAATTAAATAACTGACCTCTTTCATAGTATTGGCAGATCGTAAAGCTATAACGAAAATTTCTGTTATGGCATACCCTAAACAATTGGAGAATTTGACTTTCATCGAAATTTCAGAAATGATAAAAAGAAATTTATGACCTAAAAAGAAACTTATCATAGCAGGAAGAACCAAATTTCTGTCCATTAAAGCAGAAACAAGATGAATCAATTATATAATATCTTCACAGTTTTAAAGAAGCTAGTAAATTCTGCGAATTTGAGAAACTAGGAACTCAAGATTTGATTATAGAGGATGAATTGATTCAGGCACCAGATTTCAAAAGATAGTATTGCATCAGATCCAAAGTTAATTAAGAAAATTTCAGTGGTATCTATGCTTACTAATAAAAACGAATCAGAATCCTTTTTAGGATTGGTTAATTTTTATAATAGATACCTACCAAAATACAGCAACTTAAAACCATTTGCTGAACTGCATAAAAAGAATAGTGAGTTCAAATGGACACAAATGCAAAACTTAGTGTTTGAGGATTTAAAAAAGACACTCAGAAAAAAACCTATTGCAAAAATCTTTGCTCCCAAAAAAGGTCAAATTAACTACAGATGCAAGTGAGCAAGCTGTATCAGCAATTTTATTGCAAGGACGCCATCCAATAATGTATCTTTCAAGAAGATTGACAGCAACAGAATGAAATTATTCAAATATTTTAAAAAAGGAATTGGCCATTGTCTGGAGCACAGACAACTCAACAAGTTTTGTTAGTTAAGAAGTTCCTATTAAAGTCAGACCATAAACCTTTAGAGTTTATTTTTAATCCTAGAATGGAGCTACCAAAAGTTTCTTCTTCCAGAATTCTAAGGTGAACAACAAAATTAATGGCATATGATTTTGACATTGGGTATGTAAAAGGAAATACAATGCACTGTGAAGGTTGCAATTTAATAATTTAATAAGTATCAAAAAGAAAAAAATGGAAATCCCAGATGTAGAAATATTAAATTGGTTTGAAACTGACATATTATCTCTACAAAGATTGAAACTCTGCATGATCCGATATTAAGGAACATTGCTGAGAGAATAAGAAGAAACAGGTGGAGTAATTGCTCTAGAGCTGAAAGACCTTATAAAGAAATAAGACAAATGAATGGTGGAAAACAGCATTATATGCAATGAAGTGTACCACCAGAAACAGAAAATATATTTTAAAAAGTGTTCATGATGATGTGCATTGTGATATAACAGCAACACAGAGTAGATTAAAATTAGAGGCATGGTGGCTGGGGTATTATCGTGATATAGAAGGATATGTACATAAATACCCAAAATGTGCAGTAATAAAGAATTTTCAACAAAGGAGAATACACTCATGATCTAAAGGAACAGAGCCATGGTCTTGCGTTCATATGGGCCATGCACACATTAATGGCATGGGACTATTTTTAATTTTAGTAGGCTTCTTTTCTGGATGGCCTGAAGTCATTAAAGATAGAAAAATGACTACAATAAAGCAAATATTAAAAGTGATATTTTCTAGAAATGAGGTTCCTAAAACATTGGTATCAGACAGTGCACCAGAATTTTGTGATGAAGATTTATGTAATTGGTTGAGGGCTTCTTCCTTTACAAAACACTACCATATCACCCACAGTCTAATGGGATTGCAGAGAGAATGGTGCAGACAGTAAAAATGGGATTGAAGGCATATTCCCCATGTACAGATACAATAGACAAGGTTACTGCTTACTTAGATTCCACACATGCAGACAAATCGCAAAGCACATTTGTATTAATGAGAAGGCAAATAAGATCTTCATTAACAATGTTGTACTTGACTAATGAAAAGGTGCGGTATAAAAAAGACAAAGTAGCAAATCCTGATTGAGCTAATTTCATCATGCAAAAGAGACATAACATGGCCATTATATTAAAGAAAGGAAAAAGCCTAATGGCTCATTCTGACCAATTAAGGCCTGGAATTGAAGAGGAAGATGTAATGGAAGAATATCTTGACAAAGAAGACAGGATGAATTCTTAAGATCAGGATAACACAGAAGAAGAGCCTATGGATGATAGTGGGAGTGACTCAGAAATGGAAGATGAGAGCATGATCTCCATTAAAAAGAACAGGACTTAAACCTCAAGAGGGATAAGAGGAAAGAAGTAGATGTTCAAGAATAATGAAAGGCATTAAACCTCTTCAGTTCAGAGAGGTGTAATGGGATTGGTAGATAGGATTTTACTTATTTGCATATATTGGTTATGGGAAAAATAATATACTAGAGTAAAGAGTCAGACAGGAGTAAGTTGACTACTGATCACATCATATAACAGTATGAATATGATTTTCATTTCTTCCTGTTAATTAATGTTATTATGTGGTATTTAATGCTAAACTTAAAGTTGACCTTTACTTTGTGTCCATTTTTATTCAAGTAGCAAATCTTTTTCGTTAGTCCATAAGGGTTATAATTTTAATGGAAACGTAAAAAAAATAAACACGATAGATATGCATTTTCTTTTCTCTGTAACTAGGAAATCAATTTGTCATATTAAGAAATCCCTAACCCCAACTCCAAGTTATTATCTTGGGGGAGAAAAGAAAATGCAACATGATTTGTTTTTCTTTTTAGGCTTTTGTACTTTAAAATTACTTCTATGTGTCCTATACCCTTAGGACATGGGTGATTATGGCTCTCCATAACTTCCTATCCTTTGTAGCTTTTAGTAAGTTTTGTCTTTTCACCATTCCACCCACTCCCTGTTCTACCATCCATTTACACAAGCTTGTTAGGTAGGTTACTCATTTTTCATCTGTCTCTCCTGCTTTAAGTATGTCCTGTGAATCTGAAATTCTCCAAGTCCTCTTTTCTTATTATATATCCTAGAAATTTCAACTGCCTCTTTCTAATTACTTTATGTTTCCATTTTCCTTAAAACTACCTCATTCAGTTTATGATATTCCCAGTATCCTTCTGTAGAACCACATTTCTGTTGTCTCAAGTCTCTTCTTCATCTGTATGGGAATTGTCCAGCATTCATAGGTGGGCTAGTAATACAAAATAGTTCAGTATTCTTTTCTTTGTTTCTAACAAAATCTTGCTGTTTCTTAATATTTTGCTCAGCTTTTGGAAAGCATCTTTAAAATTACACATTTACCTATTAGTGTAAGGCACAAAATATAAGTACATTTTGGCATGGCAAATTGAATATCTACTGTCATAAGGACAGACACAAAACAGAGTTGCAGTTTTGCCTTATATTGTAAATTGAATCTCCCCAAGATCACTTTACTCATTTACACATTAAAATTAAATTTAATTTTTCTTAAAAGTGCTACATTTCAAGAAAAAATGAAGGTAATGTTCAGATAAAGCAGACCAAAATACATTTTCACTAGTTCACTAAACTGAATATTAACTAAAATTTTAACATTGTTTTCAGTGTAATGTGACTATAAATTAAAAATTTTTTTTTTTACTTTTCTTCTTTCCAATTCAAAGATATGATCATGTTGGAGCACATATGTGAACTGTAACTAAATCTACTCAGTATAGTTGCAGTATAAACCACAAATTATCACTGTGGATTTTGAAGAAAGACAAATGGGTCTAAATAGATGGACTAGTTCTGAGATGAGCAGCCATGCTGAAGATAAAAAATTATACTGATTTGCAGTGTGCCTTCAAGTAGAAACAGCTCTGATGATGATGATGATGATCTCTTCCCACAAAATATAACTTCAGTAATCTTTACTGCTGAACAAAAAACAAATGCCATTTTGTATCTTTAAAACTAAAATACGTTTTTTCAATGTCAAGAGAGACATTACAAATCTTCATAATAACAGCAAATATTTTAGACATTGGGGCAAGGGTTGATTAAAAAGAACAAAAAATATGTTAAAAATGATCCTTAGGTATTATGAAATTAGTTGGTCATTCCTTCAAATTTTGCTTAGGAAACAAAAATTGTTTATTGAGAAAATTATTTACAATGTGAAAGGCAGCAAAAATTGATTTATGTAATTAGATCATTGAAAAAATATTAATTTTTACTGTTCTGCTTTATTTTAATTTTAGCAAATTGATAAATTCAAAAGAGTTTCTAATTATTAATTGTAGGGCCAAGAAATTTAATAAAAAAAGAAGGTAAAACAGAAAATACTTTTCTTCATGAATTGATTTATAGAAAACAATTACTGATCAACCAATTAAGTGTTTGTGCATAAAAATTAAATGAAATCTTTAACAAAATTTAATTCATATGCCTAGATTTAAGAATTCCACCAAAAGCAACAAAAATGAAAGAAAATCTGGATCAAAACTCTTTAGAAGTGGAATGTGTTTTTTCTGGTATGTAATATTTTTTTAAATCTTCATTTTTACTTATTTATATTAAAATATTATTGACATCATTAATTTATTATATATAAAAGGTGATGATTTGCTACTAATGTTTCTGAGTAAATTTTCTTTAAATTCTGAAATTAATACATTATAAAATATATTTATTTGATATTATTTTCAAAATATTCAAGTGTAATTACCATTTTTATGAAATTGGCCTTAAACTCACCCCAGATCTCAAGTGGAATTTGTACATATTATCCATTGCTAAGGATGCAGGAAAAATGGTCAGTTCCGTGTACTGCTCCAGTAAGTACCTGACTCCTTGTGCTATCCTTTACTTTTACAAGAGCCAGATCAGGCCTAAAATGGAGTACTACTGTCATATTAAGGCAGAAGCTGCCCGATCCTCACTTTCCAGCCTCAATAGAGTCCAAAAGCATCTCCACATCCTTGTGGGTGATATTATTTTCCACCCAGCAACCCCTCTCGCACAGACAGGATGTGGGAGGCCTCTCACTGCTTTATCGCTACTTCTATAGAAAGTGTTGGATAACTGCATTCCTTGGTTTCGCCAGTTAGAACCTTCATGGCAAGGACCCACCATACCACTCACATTGTAGCAAACAACTATCATTCCCTTGATATTCCTTTGGTGAGAAGTAAGTTCCACTCAAGCAGCTTCTTTCCATGAACCACTGCTCTGTGAAACTGACTTCCAAAAGGATGTTTCCTCAATCACTACAATCTTAACCTGTTCAAATTGAGGGTTAACCATTATATTATCCACTTATTCACATAAAATGTGCTTCTTACTCTGTAACCCTCAACCTTGAGTGCCCCCCACTTGGTCTTGTACAGGGTGAACATCACTGTAAAAACAAAATAATTCAATTTGATATAAAAATGAAATCTTCTTTTTAAAATTGTTAACTATATATATATATATATATATATATATATATATATATATATATATGATGGCATGCAAAGGTTTTGGGCCAACTACATAAAATTATTATACACTTTAATTTTATTAAGAAGTTAAAATTATGTAGTAGTATGCTTTTATCAATAGTGTCTGTGAACCTTTTGGTAGGTAATACAAAATTAACAATTAGACAAGTGAGTAATAAATGCAGCCCTGACAGTAAGGTTTCAGTTGAGAAGGTATTATGAAAAAAACAACTTGAATGGGAATATAGCAACAAAAAAAAAAATCATTAACCAAAAAACATCAGAATAGAAGATTAAAGTAGTCAAAAGAACATCTAAAATGGGTTATTGGAAAATAGTAAATTTTAATGATGAATGCAAAATAGTTACATTCTAATGTAAGAGAATATTTAAGAAGACCAGTGAGAGAAAGAAACAATGCAAGATATACCATAAGATAGTAAAATCTGGTGATAGACAAGTAATGGTGTGGGGTTGCAATAAAAGTGATGATAGAAGAAAATTGGTAAAACTGAAAACTATTTTAGTTTCCTATCTTCTCATCTTCTGTCAGACTACAAAGATGGAGAAATCTTTTAGCATGACAGTGCTCCTTACCACACATTGCGTACAAAGAAAAGGTTTCTTGTCAATGAAGATGTTCAACTTTTGGAAGAATGACTACCTCAAAGTTCTGATTTTGGTATAAGTGAACCATTGTGATGGGATCTTTACAAATAAGTGGTCCAACGAAAATCATGTAATTTCCAAGAACTTTGTGATTACTCCCAAGAAGAATGAGGGCTTGTTGTATTCAATGCTACATTGAATTAAGGCAATTATTTGAGCCAAAGGCAGTAACACTACTAACTTCATATTTTTCACATTTTGTGCCTTTTATAATAATAAAGACCAGATTTTTTAAAAAAATTCCCATTTTAACTTCAGAAAAATGAGCTGAAAAAATGAAATTTTCACTGGTGACACAGTATCTTTATGGCATTTTTCAGCATCAGCATTGCTATGTTTAAGATGCTCTATCATTGACCATACACCATTAATGAAAATTCAGTGACTTGGTTTTTGGCCCTCAAAGATTTTAAAATGTACTGAGAAAAGCAGTAATTGCTTTTGGTTTTGGGGATAAAATTAACAAACATAATTAATTTGCCAAGGTGAACCCAAAATTTTGTATGCCAATGTATATATATAAGATCACAAAATGTGTGGACTAAATCTGTTATTAAGTGATTCCTTTTCTTGTTTTTTAGAATAAATAAACAACTTAGAATGCAGCCATTTTGAATTGAATTAATGTGTGAATTGTATTCTTGTGTGTAAAAAGGATTGCCTTAATATAGAATAACTTAATGAAATTTGAATTGAAGAGAACTTAATGTTTTATATATATATATATATATATATATATATATATATATATATGAATTTTGAGGATGAAATGAAATTTTAAGTTTGTTGGCATTATAAAAGTTTTGAGAATTTTTCTTTAAGATAGTCATATCATTGTATTTTATGGTTAGTAGACATGTTGCTTTTGTTTAGTAGCAACACTAAGAAGAAAAATCATTTTAGTAAAAGCAAAAAGGAAAGCAGGATTAAAAACTAAGAAGAAAAATAACAATATTTAAATCTTTATTATAAAAAATCTTTCTAGTCATTTCTTTTACTGGATTTTCAGATGGGCAATTACAAACTAAATTTATCCTCACAGTAGGGGATGCTGTTCTGCTAAAACAGCTCTCTGTTGCATTTAAAAGAGTAAAGTCAGAAGTATGCTCTGATGTCTGCAGCTGAGGCATTTTTTTGAATTGTGGAAAAATCCTACATGGAAAAAGCCCTTTGGTTTTGCCTCTGTTGAAAGGGAGAATAAATATCTAAATTATTTTTTATTTTTATTTGACTACTTGTTGGAGTTTTTTAAACATTTATAATAACTTTTATCAAGCAGGGTTAATTTAATTTCATCATATGCAATTGATTTTTAATATTCAAATATTTTGCTTATCAATATATATCCATTTTATTTTACAATGCATTCTGATCTAGGATATATTTGATCTGTAATTACTTATAAAAAGCCAACAGAAATCATATTCATTAAGCATCTGAAAATGATATAAATAAACATTGAAATATTCACTAAAATATTTAACACACATTCTTTCCTGATTAAATATTGATTTAATTTCTCAAAATTATTTTTACCTATTCTGTTTAAATTTTATGTATAGGCTTAAAAATCAAGTTTTATTTTAAAATATTTTAAATGTTGTTTAAAATTTTTGAATTAGCAGAAGTTGAAGAAAAACATGCAGACATGATTGACACGTATTACAGCTTTCAGAATGGGTTGACACTCTTGAAACAATTATCATATCCATCTTCAAGGTATCCAATTGCACCTGATTGTAAGTAATCATTTTATTTTTATATTTTGTTTCACCTACTTTATAATTCTGACAATAACAAACCTATAAACTTGCTTTGTGTATATTTGACACAAATCACACTTGAAATGTGTTTTTATGAAAATTAAAAAAAAAAATACGATAAAACATGTTGAAGCTAACATGTTTAAATTTGCACATAAGTAAATGTACAATTTTTATCAAAATACTCATGTGAGTGGTTTGTTAAACAAGAAAGATAAAGAGTTGTTTGGTGACCCAGTGAATAAAACATTGGTAAATGAAACTGAAATGATGGTGTCTGTCTTAGATTGAACATTTATTGAACATTAGTTTTGTTCAAAATCTTTTCTAAAAGACATATATCTCTGAAACTTATCCTCATATAAGTGCACACATTTTAATATGAACACATAAATTACTGACATTGTACATTAAAGTACTTGTTAAATCTGCAGTATCCAGTCATAAAACAATTTTGTAAATTCTGCTAAATTTCTGGAGCACTTTTTTCAATATCTTCTTCATTTCTTTGGATTCTGCCTATCTCACAAGTCAGTAATAGTGAGTTTTACATGCTCTCTGTCTTTAATATTAGTAATTTTGTGTCAGAATTGACTTAGCTCTACAAATATTTCAATTTGTGTCAGAATATAAACTATTTACTATGTAACCTGTTGTTTGTTTACTTAGAAATTTAGCACAAATAAAGATAAACACAGATATATTCTGCAAATACATTGATGAAAGTGACAAGATGCCTAAACACCCAATGAGGAATGAACTTATCATGACTGACAAGACAACAGATCAGTCTGCAGCAAGTACCCTTTTCTTCCTGTTCTTGTCTCTTTCATTAGATATCGCAAAATTTGACACATGGTCATATTTAGGGAGCAATTTATTCTCAGGTACGAAATAAAAGGTGGAGGTAGAAAATCAGAAAATCTAATAAATAGGGATTGATAATAAATTGAGGGAAGTGTTCAAAGGATAGGGTGGCTGGGAAATGATTTAAAAAGTCTTAACAAGACTTCAAAGAAATAAAACTAAAAATAAATGTCAATCAATGTCTTTAAGTAAAATACTTTAACAGAATCAAAAACTTTTCTATGAAGTCTTGCCAACAATATTAAAATATAAATAAATCAAAAAAAGTTGAAAATTAAAAAGGTGGTTGTCCTGATAAGCTTGGTGTGGAGATGAAAAAAATCCAAAAATGATCGAGCAGGGTGTTGGAGGGACGTTTATTTGACACCCAAGAGTAAATAAACAAAACCATTTGAGTCTGTCTGTTCTATGGCAGACACCTGTTTGATTTTTTGCAAGCTTAGTGGATTTGGGTGCAGGGCTACAGTAATGAAGCATCTAGGGAGGCCTGAACACACTAGCAACAGCTTGTGAAACTAAGTTGTTAATCACCATGTTAGAGTAGTCAATTTAATATTCCTGCTCTTGTCTCTCTTTCGTTAGATAAATGTAACTTTAGTTTGATTCATGTTGTACCCAGTTAAAATCAAATTTAATAGAAATGGCCTGTGAAATTATTCCTTATAGCAGGTGCACATGCTTTGTATCTTTATATGAAAATACTAGAAGCATGTATTCATTTTTTTCCAGTTAAAAATGTACTTTTTCATAAAGTTATAAATTTTGTGTAGATTGTGATAATTATGATCTCTAGCCTCTGAGCTTACATATAAACAACAATTTCCTTTTTTTTTTTAAGAATAAAATTATAATCTTTTTTAGGAAATTTTGTACAATTTCCTCACAAAATGTCATAAGATATTCCTAATGCTCTCTCAAATTATAAATGTTTTGCATTCAGTGATTTGGGTAATAGAAAATCTGCAGATATTTTAATTATATTGACTTTATTTTTTTACAATATTCTTAGGTCTTTCCTTGTTTTCCAATAAACATGGAAATTTAAATTTGAATGTTTTTGTAGTTTAGAAATTTACTTTTTATAACTACCTTCAAGTTATCTATGAGGAATTATAAATCTGCGCAATTCATACAGACTATCATAAACTTGTGTCAGATTTTTTTCTTCCAGTCATAAAATTTTTATGGTTGAGTTTTACAGTTACTTTTTATTATAGACTGTTGTGATTTGTTGATATCAGTTTATCACTTTAACATCTCTAAAATGCTTTGAAAAATATAAAATTGCCATTTCCCCTCTGATTTTTTTGTTTCAAGTTCATAACAATTAAAAAAGCATAGCTTAACACTCCACTGTAGTTTACGGATATTTATAAACAATGAAACAATGCATTTCTTGCTTGAACTTGTTTTTTTTACCCCAGCCTGGTTAGCTTCCATATTCAAGTTAATAATATACACACTTTTGAAAATGTTAGATCTTTACAAGTTTTTCTAATGAAGAAAACTCAATTTTGAATGTTTAAATCCACTGATATTATCAATTTAAATAACTACTATATGATTTGTTAAATATTCTTTGAATAGAAATAACAGTAACACAATCAAGTTGTAGAGCAATAATGTTCCTGTTTTATTTATAAATATTGAAACATCTTTTAAAAGAGTATGATGATGGTAATGATAATGACAGTAGTAGTAATATCCTCCTCCATCCATCCACCCACCTACCCAAACCAACCAAAGTAAGTTAAAATTAAGGTTCTTGGGGTAAAGAAAATTCATTTGGATAAAAAATAGTATTATTGCCTAGCTATTTACTGAACTTAGTTTAGTTTGGCATGAGGACAAATGCAAGTGTGCATGGAGTGGTAAGAAAATTATGTTACGCTTCTACAAAAAAAAAAATGACTGTCTACCTTGAAAATCATCATTCAAAACTTTGGTTTTATATCTGAATGCAAGCATCAGCCACTTGTGCCAATGAATAATGCACAACAATCATATTCACATGGTAAGCCCAGATATTTGTTGCAAAGTTTGCATAGGGTCACATTCCAACAGTCTAAAACTCACTAGCAATTTTTTGCATCTGTATCCTGTTGAAGGTTTCTCTGTTAGTCATTTACACTATGTCAGATTTTATTATGCAAGTCAATATATTCACAATAATATTGGTATTAACCAACAGATGCTGATAAAGTATTTAGGATATACTTATATTTATATGAGCAATATATCATCTAAATTTCAGCTTATAATATCTATCCTTATTAAAAATTACTATTTTATTACAACAAAAATTGGGAGTACATGTAATGTAAAAGAAAATAATGATATAATTTATAAGTTGTGAACTTTTCACACTACCTTAAACAAAAAGTTTAGAAGGAAACTCACACCAATATTAGAAAGAGTGGAAGTCTCATTTCCTGAAAAACTCTTTTCCAAAAAAGATTTTGTAAATTTCAACAGGCAGTAATGCTAACTGTTCAATGAATACTGAATGTTTTCTGTATAGAAAGGACAGATCATCATTACCAGGTTAGTAGGGGATCCTTGACATTCTATAACTTTCATCCTGTTTTTGCTTCATTGATTTTGTTAACTTTTCTACTGTTTGGAATTTAACGTTACTTGTAGCATCTTTTATTATTTCCAAGGGATCTTTGCTTGAATATCATTATCCATTCTCACATGCATCTCTTAACAGTTCATCTCAGGTTTTCTATTGGATTTCTATCTGGAGAGACTAGGAAGCCATTCTATTGATTTGGTGTATTTGAATTCTTTTCTTTTTTTGGCAAAGTGTGCAATAGTTAGCTTTACAGAATGTGAAGGAGCATTATCTTGCATGAATATACTCTTAAACTTAAAGTTTATTGGTTGTGTCCTGAATCACTCAAAAAAACAATGTCTGCATTTTTGTTGATGCCATTATCAATTTTGACAGGACCTATAATTTTGCTTCCTACAATACTATCCCAAAATATTGCTCCACCTCTGACATTGTTGTTTTCTAAGATGGGCTTGGTGACTGTTTTATGAGGGATCTTATATTTAGTCCAGCTATCATATCTGTCTGATGTAGCTTTACATTCATCACTAAAAACTTCTGTTGAGAAATCAGTTTTCCCATGCTTCTTCACTCAACTTAAACTTTTCTCTTTGTGATGTTTACTTAATGGTGGTAGTTTGGTTGCTTTCATACCATTTTTTATTCTTTCAGGTTTTAATATTTTCAGTGCTTTTATATTGCATCTTTTCTCTCTGATTTCATTCATAATAGCATCTGCATATATTTTCTTGTTGGTCAATCCATTTTTCTTGTTTATTACCATAATTTTTCTCAAATTTCTTTTTGTGAGATTCTCTAACCTATTTTTTTCTTACCAAAGTTTTTTTTGTAATTCTATGATCTGCTCAAATATTTTGCTATTTCCAACATTGTATCCAATTTTTTAATAATTTTATAATATCTTGTTTCTCTTTTGAGGCTATATGTCTTTCTTATGGTCCATGGCAATCAAGTGAAATTTAAAAACAAATATCAATAACTGCATGATTATATGTCTTTATTTACAATATGATGAACAACCATCATGTTACTTAATAAAATTTCACATCATCAAATAATTTATTGTAAATATTTATTATAAAAACAGATATTATGCTAAAATTTACATGGTATATTTATTATATAAGTATATCCTGGAAAATGGACCAACATCTATTGGTTAGTAACAATTTCATTGTGAAAATGTTGACTTGCATAATAATATCTAACATTTTTTTCTGATAATATCAGTATTCACTATGCTAAAATATCTTCCTGGTCATATTAGATAGCTTCACATTGGATCAATTGTGAATATTTATCAAAATATTTTAACTAAACTTAATCTAGTTTGGTACTAGACCACAACATAATTGAACTCACAAGAATGACTTACTAACTATAGATTTAAAACAGATGTTTGATCATTCATTAATGGTATAGATGTAGAAGTTGATTATGTCTCTTTTGACAAGATGAATTTACTGATGTCTTAAAGGCCCCTTGAGCATTGTGTGACAGCCTGTTACTGAGAATAGTTGCAGCAAGAGCCAGTTGTGGATTGATTGATCATAGAGGACAGTAGCAATTCCCATGCAACCAAAATAGGAATCTAAGACACACCACGGGTTGACTTTGTTACTCTTAGGGATGTATCTATGTATATGTGTATATATATATATATATATATATATATATATTCTTATATTTGTATACTTCAGTGTTGTATATAAAATATTTTCATGTATAAATAATTTTTGGAAATCATTTTTTGGGATTAGTCTGGTCCTTCTTTCTGTTCTATGTATGTGTTAGCATGTTATAGATTTCTAATGCTTGTTGTGGGCCTTTTCAAGCATCCCATTAACAGGATTGTAAGAAGAGGTGAAAGGATAAGTAAGCATGAGAATATGTAATGTTCATCAGTGATGTGAACATCCCAACATTTTACCTTTCAAGATGTAATGCTCTTCTTCCACCAACCTGATATAAAAATAGCACTACAAGAACAAACATAAATTTTCATATTTGATTAAAAGTTGGGAATTAATTTATTTGACTCTAAATTAGCATTATATAAGGGTGAGTGCACCAAGATACTTATTTTATATTATGTTGCTTCAGAACATGGGGATCATGGCTCTCCACAACTTCCTGTCTTTTTTTGCTCTAAGTATCTTTTGACCCTTCTTTGTTTTTGTTCTATCACTGATTCACACAAACTTGTTAACTACATACCCTAATACCTGTAAAAAAACTAGTTTTAGCGAAATTTTATTATATAAATAGATTATTTTCTAGTTCTGAGCTGTGGCTTGGAACAAGAAATCAGAGAGCTGAGTTGACATTTCAGTCAAGTTTTGTTGCATTCACTTTCACACAAATGCACTTGGGAAATTTAATCCAATAGTAGTACAGGTTAGGTTCTTTTGCCTTGGGTGGCAACCAGTCTAAGAGAAAAACTCTGACTTCAAAACCATGTGTAGCCCTGGTGAAGAGCATACCATGCAGCTAATGAAAGGATCATGGAGTTTACAATGATTCTGTGATCTCAACTGCAGTCTGGCTTGATTGATTTTATTTGCATTCTATGTTTTTAAAATATTGCAACAAGAGGATCTAGCATTGGTTTATTTTATTGGTTTGGAATGAAACCATGTGTTGAAGCTTTCTTTTCTTTTTTTCTAAAAGAAAAGCATTGAGAATTTCTTGTATATAACTGGTTGTATTTTCACTTTGGGAATTATGAATATGTAAGTATGTGAATTGCAGCCAGATAGTTTGTGAAATGAAGTCATTTTCAACAGAGTTTTTCATAATAAAGCAATGTATATCTATGAACTACTAATAAATAATAATTAATAACTACTGTATATACTGACTTGTAAAATTCTGAGAGGTTAAATCTAGTTGACCTATCAATATAAGACAACTTATGTATTGAATTGTCAAATTCTTAATGTCTAAAATGAACTGATATGACCCATAAGAAGAATCCTACACAATACCAACCCTATCATTAAAGGCAGCATTCATACATAACATCACACATTTCACTTGTTTGCTTAGATTTGGTTTGCTAGAGGATAGAAACGACTGATTGTTGAAGGTATTATCCTTGCAACTGCCAACATTTGTGTCTATTTTAGTAGTTATTGAGAATTATAATTTCTACATTAAAATTTTTTAATATTTGTTATGATAAATATAAAATCTTATTGATTTAGAATTTTTATTACATGGCTGTTATAATACTTCTGGTAAGAGTAAATTAAATTGACTTTCATAAAATCACACAGCTGTTGTCCAGTTGGTATTTATATTAATGCAAGGATAGACTTTAGAGTCTACTCTCTGCATTTTAGGATTTTATTTTTCATGACTTTTGGATTAACAAGAATAAAATAGGTAAGAAATCATACAAGTTTGTATCAGAAAGCTCTGGTAATAGTGTTATTCTCTCTCTAGGTGTGTATCACAGCCTTATTTTCATGTCTGTTTTTGATGGTTTCTTTTTTGTTCATATTGGTATATTTTATCACATGTTATTTTTAGTGGATACTCGTATTTGAGTAGATGATCTGTTTATTTATTAAACAGTAAATTTATTTATTTTCGTCTGCCAGCCCAAATATTTGAGAAAACTTTTTAAAGTAAATGATGCATCCTCTGGCACGGTTCAAACTTGCATCTATTTTTGCAGGAGAAGCTGTTATTAGATCCAACATGATTTAGATTGACATTCCTTGATTGGTGATGCCTTTCATGGCTTAGTCAGTCTAAAGCATATCAGATCTAATGAGGGCACATCTTTTACTTTAATAAGATTTCTTAAATATTCAGGATGGTAGACAAAAATCAATAAATATGCTATTTAATAAAATAAACAGAGCATCTACTCAAATATGGGTATCCACTAAAAATAACATTTAAAGTGATAAAATCTGTTGGATTAATAAATAAAAAATCCATTATTTCTTTAGAAATACTGGTATATATAATAATTCAAACAAAGAAAAAGGGTGATTGTAAAAAGAACTTAATAAAATCTTATATTGTTACACTTACAATAAAATATAAACAAGAGCTCATCATAAATGCATTTTATCTTTCCCTTCTTTAGCTTTCTTGTATATTTTAGTGGAAATTGCCACAAGAAATCTACTTGTAAGCTTTAAACTTATAGAAAACATTAAATAAATCCTAATGAAATGGGAAAATTTGATCTTCTATTATCTTTTGTTATTTTTTTCATTAAGAAATTCACTCTAAGAATAAAAGTTGATCTATATTATTTGCATTTCAGGTGAAATTCCCAATTCTGTTATTCGTGGATTTTGGAAAGAAGAAAAATATGAAAAACAAGTAAGAATGCATAAATATTATTTCTAAATTCTTAATTATTTTTGTAATAAAATCACCTCAGAATATACTATTTTCAACCATTATTTTCTATTTGACAAAATAGCATCTATAAGTGGTAATCAGTTTACAGTATTTTTGCATATAAACTAGGAATAAATTTACTTCTGTTTATGCCAACTTCAGCTTAGCTATAAACAATGTTATGTATGTTTATTTGCAAAAATATATATGATGGTCTGCAGTTTCAAGTAGCCTGCCTGAGCTCACAGTCATATCACATTGAAAGATCAGTTTTCAGACAATTACCAAAGTTAACCAAAATTGAGGGTGGTCAATGACTAGATAAGTGACTGCTTGGGAATACCGGGTGCTGTAAGCTTGGATGCGCGTGTGATGTAATGGGTAATAGCTTGGAATTAGGATTGGAGCACTGAGTTCCAATTCCAGTCACATTTGTTATATTCACTTATGCACAAATACACTTAGGAAAGGTATGAATCCATCTCTTCTATCCCTAGCTATAGGTTACTTAGTAGAACTTGTATCAGTAGATCATTATTATCTCTAAAAATTTGTTACAATCTAAAAATATTTCCTGGCTTTAAAATAACCTGCAAAAGGTTGATAAGCCATAAAATAAAAAATCATTCAAGTAGCCTGTATTGTGGTTGATAGCTGTGCAAGTCACACCTGTGCTAGAGGTTAATGTTCAAGCCAGGGTAAAGCCAAGATTTTAAATGCTGATTTTAAAGATAGACAGGAAAACTTCTCATTGAAAAATTGGTGCTACTTTCATTTCCCTCTATAAGGTTTTGTAATAAACTAAACAAATCAAATAAATATCAGTCTATCTGGAATTGCTCAATTCTCATTCTCAGGAATGTGTTAAGCATATCAAAAGTTTCTTTTATATTTTCATAAAGTATCACTGATGATTATTTTGATATTAGTTTATTTCTCTCTCTCTTGAAATACAAACCATCATTTTATATTGTTGGGACAATTTTAAAAAATACATATTGGTGTAGTAAAAATTCATGTAGAACTTAACTGGTTACCTATAAGTAAATTAGAAATATTAGAAATATTATCAAACATTTAGTTTATTGCTGCACATGGGGTAGGACTAGCTGCTCTTTGTCAGCTTGTAATGGGAACTCTGAGATACTATCCTTATACTAGTTCTCCAAATTCCTCTGGGGTGCAGCAGACAGCTAACATCTCTACAATACAGCCTCATCAAGATGAATCAAATATAGGCAAGTGTAGTTTTATAGGCTACAAAATGAAAATAAAATGAGAATCTTTTATAGTAAAAATAAAGCTAAAAAAAACAAGACATCACACTGCAATCATGGGTAACACAAAGTTCTTGTTACTTACTTTTTAATATCTTTTATAAGGTGTTGCCTTAAAATTTGATAGAAAAATCTTTTTTTTTTCTGCAGGAAGAAGATTATGAGCCTGAATACTATATAGGGTTTATTTCTAGTAAGGTATGTATTGATCTTTGCAATCAAATAGAGCATGGAAATTTGTATTTTTTAAACAATAAGTGAATTGTATTGCTGATATAACTGTATATTCTTTTTGTGCAGTGAACAAACTGTTCTTTCTTCTGTTTAAAATGTTTATTTCACAATATTTATAACATTAGTTTTAATTAGAGAATAAATGTTAATAAACTGTGAAAGAAAAGAATTATGAGCTTGACTTGACAAAGTAACTTTTTCTCTGAAATGTATATGTACATATATTTTAATAAAACACCAGATGGAACCTGCCTCCAGCTGAGATAAATGTATATTTCTTGAAGGTTGGTGTTCAAACCTGGATAAAAGCTAGGACTTTGAATGCTGATTTTTAAGACATGGCCTCTCCATTTGAGTGGTTGACACAATACATTTTTCTTACTCCCTTTTCTTCTAAGTGACATTATGCAAGACTAAGCAAATCTTAGTACTCATCAAAACACCAAATAAATCGGATTGTTTTAAAATTTTTATTTTCATTAGTTTTTCTTTTTGTTATGGAAGAAGAGTATATCCTGATCATTTGTAAATATACTGAGGTTATAACGGTATATGGGTGCTCCTTCAAAACTCGAGATGACCAGAGATTGGCAGCTGATTTCTCACTTGGAGAAAAATTACCTGGTCATATTCATTGCCTCAAAAAGGAAACTAGTAACATGCCATCATTACCAATCAGACCCAGAACTATTACCAATTATGATGAATGAATGTTCCTTCAAGGAGGCCCTGTGCCTTGAGTGCCAATTGGGACTTAAACTTAACCCAAGCCTTAAGTAGAACTTGTACATACAATCTGTCCATCACTAAAGATGGTGAAAAAAAGATGTTCCCTGTAAGTATCTGTCTTCTCCCACAATGCTCTACCTTTACAAGAGTCAGATCAGGCGAAAAATAGAGTACTGCTGCCATATATGAGCAGGAACTGCGTAGTCTTCACTGTCCAGTCTTGCTAGAGTCCAAAAGTGTCTCTGCATCCCTGTGGGTGATAAATTATTTTCCACCCTACAAATTCTTGCAAGCCTCTTGCTGTTCTATTGCTATTTCCATGGAAAGTGTTCAAATGAACTACATTCCTTAGTTTCACCAGTTCTTACCTTCACAGCTTGGTACTTCATTGGTGAGATGTAAGTTCCACGTGAGCAGCATCCTATTACGAATCACTACTCTGTGGACATGACTCCCAAAAGGATGCTTCCCCGATCACTATAATTTTAATCTGTTTAAGTCTAGGGTTAACTGTTGTCTTCCCCACACATCCGCATAATCTATGCCTCTTACTTTGTTACCCTCTACCTCAAATAGCTAAAAAAGTCTCTTTGGTAAGTCAAACTCAAAATTTTATTTACTACAGTTTAACTTTTCTTAGTTTTGTGAGACAAACCTTGTCTCGTCTATCCCCTCTTCTGATCTCTTGATCCCCGGCTATCTTCCTCTCCTCAGAAAAGACTCTCTAACCCACATGCATGGTCTTGGTGTCTACGTCAAGGAACATCTCCCTCTGGCCAGAGAGTCCTCTCTCAAATCACCAGACCAGTCATACATGTGTGCTCGACTCTCTCTCCTCAATGCGGTAAGCTATCTCTTCTTCCTTTACCGCATTTTTGTGTTTGGTGACTTTAACACCCATCACACCTTGTGGCTTAAGAATGCTACTACTGACCATGCAGGCATTCAAACGCTCAATTTTTCAATATCCCATTCCCTCACACAGATAGTTAACTTCCCCACTTGTTTTGCCTTCAACCGAGAAGGTAAAGCCTCTCTTCTCGACCTGTGCTTTACCTCCATCCACGAATCCTGTAGCGCCTCGCAACTCTGCCCTCTTGGTAACTCTGATCATGCAGTAGTATCAGTTAACATCTCCTTCAACTCCACCCCCTATAAAGAACCTCCTACCACTAGAACTTCGTTCTACTATCAACGAGCTGACTGGGACGCGTTCTGTGATTTCCTCCGTGATGTCCCCTGGGATGGAGTCTTTAAGCTCCTCATCCAAAAATGTGCTTCTGAAGTCTCTTCCTGGGTTAAAGCTGGAATCGACGCTTTCATCCCATCAAGGAAATATCCGTAGCGACATGTCTGACTGCAATAGACGTCTCTTTGCTTCCGCCCGTAACGAATGTAAGCGTGTCCTCAACGATGCTAAGTCACTATTTGCGGCTCGGATGAAGGAACGTATTGCATCTTGCAAATTTGGCTCCAAAGATTATTGGCGTCTCTGCAAGAGCATATTGAACAATTGCAAACCCTCTATACCTCCTTTATTCAACCAGTTCGAAGTCCTGACCTCCTCTACCGACAAGGCTGAATGCTTTGCTCGGAAATTTTCATTCAACTCGACACTCGACTCTTCCAGTGTACCCATACCTGACTTCCCTCTTAGAACTGAGGCCATATTGAGTGGGTTAAACATAACCCCATCTTTGGTACTGGGCGTTATCTCCAATTTAGACCCCAACAAGGCTAGTGGTGGAGACGGGATACCAGCCATTGTCTTGAAGAAATGTGCGCGTGAACTGGCGCCCGCCCTTTCTAAACTATACAACTACTGCCTCAAGGAATCTTGTTTTCCTGACTGCTGGAAGTCCTCTTCGATCGTTCCTGTCTTCAAGAACTCCGGCGACCCCTCTGACCCTTCCAACTACCGTCCTATCAGTCTCCTTCCCCTCTTCAGCAAAGTCTTCGAAGCCCTAATCAATACTGGGGTGGTTAACCACCTCACATCCCATAATCTGCTCTCAGACAAGCAATATGGTTTCCGCTTTGCCTGATCTACAGCCGATGTGCTTATGGCCATCACTGAAACAGTCTACTGAGCTCTTCAAAATAATGGGGAAGCCCGAGCCGTGGCACTAGACATCTCCAAAGCATTTGATAGGGTTTGGCATGCCGGCCTTCTTCGCAAGCTCCAGGGTTATGGCATTACAGGTCGATTATATAACCTAATACGATCATTCTTGTCAAACCATAAATTGAAGGTCGTTCTCAATGGATTCTCCTCCAGTTCCTATCCCACGAACGCAGGTGTTCCTCAAGGCTCCATCCTAGGCCCCACTCTATTCCTTATCTACATAAATGACCTTCCTGACGCAATAACTTCCCAAGTTGGCATCTACGCGGATGACACCACAATTTATTCCTGCCTCAAAAAACAAATCTAGTCTCGCTGACAAAACTCGCCTGGCCGTGCATCTCGAAAAGGACCTCCAATCAATTGTGAACTGGGGCATGAATTGGCTGGTCAACTTCAATGCTACCAAGACAAAACTGCTCTCTATTAATCACCACAGAGATCCTTCCCTCCATTAGAATGTCTGACACTCAACTTCTCGAGAGCAACTCTCTGTGGCTTCTCGGTCTCACGTTGACTGCTGACCTGAGATGGAATAAATACATTGAATCAATTGCCTCGTCCACTGCAAGGAAAGTTGGCTCCCTGAGCCGCGCCAGGAAGTTTTTCTCTCCGGAGTCGATCCTTCAGATCTACAAATCAACAATTCGCCCTTGCATGGAGTATTGCTGCCATATATGGTCTGGTGCCCCTTCTGTTTGCCTCGGGGTTCTTGATAGGCTCCAGAGGCGGATATGCAATGTAGTTGGCCCTGCCCTGGCGTCTCGTCTACAGTCACTTTCTCACAGACGTGCTGTCACCTCCCTCTGTCTGTTCTACAAATACTTTCATGGAAATTGCTCCGAGGAGCTGCATTCGCTGGTTCCCAGACGTCATGAGTTCCAGCGCCTTATGAGGCTGGCATCCCGCTCTCACCCCTTCACTGTCGAAACTCCTAAATGTAGCTGTCTCTTCTACTCTAATAGCTTCATGTCTTGCACCTCTCGCCTGTGGAACTCCCTTCCCTTTTCCTGTTTCCCTGTGAGCTATAATCTCCAGCTATTTAAGTGTAATGTCAATCGACATCTCCAGTTACCCTCATCCTTTCTTCTATCACTCCTATCTGATCTTGCTCTAAATTTTCTGTAATCCCTTGCGTCCTAGTGGCTTCCCGCCTTGCTTGGGGTGAAATGCTTAAAAAAAAAAAAAAAAATCTTAGAATTATACAGTTATAGAGATTTGTTCAAAAAGAATACATTTACATAAGAAGTATAATAAATAAGCTGGATATTGTTGAAAGCTAACAATGATATTAGATTTTGTAAGATTTTAATAAGCCAATGTGGATATATGCTTTGGGCTAGTAAAAATCATGTAATGTTTAGATATTATATTAGGTTGGTGCAAAAATAATGACGTAATAACGTCAAAAAACGACATTATTACGTCATTATTTTTGCGCCAACCTAATAGAATTAATTGTTTTTAAAAATGAAAGCTTATGTCAAATTGCTACCAAATGGCTGAAAGATAAGGATTGCATCATTTATTGTTCTAGAAATGAAAACATTACAAAATATTTTGACTGCAACTTTCCACTTTTTGTGGATGAATTACTCATTAAAATATTACTGTAAAATCTGTGTCAAGAAAAAATCTTCTATATAGACAAAAATAGTCAATATCTTTCAAGGTAAAATATGAATTTTTGATTTCAGTTGCAATTAGTGAATTGAAAATAAGAAAGGTAAAGAAGAAACATGAGTGCAAAAGTTGTAGTGATGACTAAAACAAGAAGATTCAAGCAAGTTATCATCTTTAAAACAAAGGGCTTAATTACAGATTCACATTCATGACAATACATACTTCATGTCATTCAACTCACCTACAATAAGTTTTCATGAATGACTAAGACACACTTACTCATTTATGCATAAACACCATGACTCTTTTTTCATATGTATAAGGACTTTCTTCTTTGAACACTTGAGAATCCTAAATTAATCACTGCTTCTTTCTGTAAATGCTTATAAAAATTTATTTTTATTCCCATAGACTTTCTTTTGTATATTCTCATCTTTTGTAATTTTCACACCCTAATTCCACAAAGCCTCCTTGAAAGATATGGTGAGATACAATATTACTTAAAAATTAACCTGTTGCCCCACCATAAAGGATCTAAGAAATTGATATCACAATGGCATCATTTTTCTTTTACATATAAAGATGGAATCACTGAAATATTCGCAGATTGTAATTTTTAATAAAAACATAAAAATAAATAAATAAATGATTATAAAAAGACCTGCTCAAAAGCTTCTGAGAGCTTTTCATCTTTTGTACTGCAAGGTGAAAACAAGAAATCTTCCTTAGAAAAAAAAAAATAGGTCAAATAACATGTACAGTTGACAAGGAGAAAAAGGCAGCGAACCTGATACAGCACAAAATCAGAGTAGGATTCTTAACATGTAAATAATTCATTCCAGTGCCAACCATAAAACAATATGTTTGCCTGAAGAGCTATAGCCTTTCTTTCCAATATGCACTCTTCAAGGTTCTAAATATAACCTTAAAAACAACACTTACTCTTTGTGAACTTTTCTTTTCTTTCAAAAATAAAACTCATAAGACTTGTTATTTTATATGTGTGTGTGTGTGTGTGTGTATATATATATATATATATATATATATATATATATATATATATATATAGATAGAGAGAGAGAGAAAGAGAAAGAATATATATATATATATATAGATAGAGAGAGAGAGAAAGAGAAAGAATATATATATATATATATAGAGAGAGAGAGAGACAGAGAGAGAAATAGAATATATATATATAGAGAGCGAAAGAGAATATATATATATATATATATATATATATATATATATAGAGAGAGAGAGAGAGAGAGTATTTGGTATTTAAAATAAATCTTAAAATCAAGTTACTAGTTATTAAAAAGCTGTTGTAATTTATTAAAGACATTGTTGCTATTTAAAATAGAAGACTTTAAAATTGAAAAGATGACTAATTCAATTAAGATTCATAATATAACATTGTCTTGCTAATAATCATTTTAACATATATGATATTATGCAAGGATTTTTCAGGTTCAGCAACAATTGTTCTCTTGTGGGATAAAGGTGCATTATTTGTAACTGGAACATTATAAGTAAATCTTAGTTTCAATGGCAGTAATTATAAAATAAATAGAAGGATTTTCCTTTAAAATGGTATAATTCAAATTCAAGTATCAGGATTTTCAACATGGAATAGTAGATATGTTTACACAAAATAAATGAAAAATACATAGAAAAATGATTTATTCTTTCACAATATTTCCTATTTAGTTTTTGTAAATTTATTCTATATTGGCACATTCAAAGAATTGAACTGAAGGCTTGAATTTCTTCCCTGTAAGGAAGTGGTCTACATGCTTGAAAAAAAATGTTAATCTGTGGGAGAAAAGCTACGTGAATAGGCAGAATGATGTTTTTTTTAAGCTGATTCAACTTTAGTAATGTTATTTTTGCAAAATTAGTTGTCATGCAGGAAAATGTCTCTCTTTCTGTCCACCAAAGTCAGTAATTTTGAATGCCCTATTTTAAGCTGATTTATATACCTATGTTCATAACTTTTGGCTTTTTTAAAGGAATCCTATTTCATCAAATGCTCATCATAACCTTTCAGGAATGATAACAGGGTTTGAATTGATGTTTCTGATTCACATCCAGATATTGTGCAAATCTTGGATTTTTTTTTATAGAAAGTATTTTTCATTTTTATCATGTTTTTCATCTAAAGTAATCTTATTTTAAACTGAATCAATTTCACACCATTGAATGTGACTAATACATGCCTCTGTGGGTCTAATTTTTGTTCTTCATTCAATTTAAATGGGACACATTTCTTGGTCATGTTTATCTTTTCATTCACTGTTAAATAATTTGAAATAGTTCCAATCGATGCAGTGAAAATTGCTTCAAGTTCTCTGACTAAAGTTTTGATAATTTTCAACCACAGCCTTGAAATCTTCTTCATTAATGTGTTTGAGTGACTTCTAACTTAATTTTCTAAAGTGAAACCTGAAAATGAAAAAAAAAATAATCATACAATGTTCAAATGAAAAAAAATCCATATCCAATAGGTATCTGAATAAGTTGTACAAGTTTTCATGAGAAATTTACAAATAATTTCATAGCATTCCTTGTTACAAATAGTGAACTTTCAAAAAAATGTATTTTGATTAAATATCAGCTTAATTTATATAAATTATAATTTATAATTTTCATATTTAAAAGTAGTTGTTTTATTATTATCTAAAAATATTCTAATATTAACACAGGAGAAGTGTATGTTTTTCATAGTAAACAGTAATCTAAATTTATTTAAAAATGGAAAAAATGCTTAATTTTTTTTTCAATAGGATTATTTGATAATTTTGCAGTCTCTACCCCTTAAAATTGTGTTATAAGAAGTCACGGATCTTTAAAAAGAAAAATATTTACAAAAAAGAGCCAATTTGAATTCATATCTTTGTTTTTGCATTTAACTGTTTAAATGTAACTTTGGAGACTAAGATTAAGAGAAAAATTTTTAAAACTGGAATTTTACTGTTTCCTTATTAATTCAAGTCTTTCACTGATGATTTTATTTCTGGTCTTTTTTTTTTCAAAAAGGAATTACTTATATCAAAGGAAACAAAGGAAAAAACTGTGTCTAAAGAAGCTGAATCTGGTAGGATATAATTGTTTTAGTTAAATCTGTTTATATTTGTATATATTTATCTTAATCTAAACATTTAACCAATTTCAGTTTTAATTTTTTCTTTAATATTCAAAAGTTCCAGCAGTATTACAAAAGAAAACATTTTGAGAATGTTACTTTCTGATGGGTGCATATGTCTTCTTGCATAATTATGTAAAATTTATTAATTCAAATTATATAGAAGAATGATGATTGATTTTTGATTAAAAAAAATATTTTATTCAAATTACTTTTATAACAAAATCATTACTTAACATTATTTACATTCAGACTAGTGTCCCCCTCATCTTTGTTGTTATTATCACAACACTATGGCTTTTGTCCCCAAAAAAAAGCCATAGTATTGTTTAGGTGTGTATCAATCCAAGTAACCTTCAGGGAACTCCGAACTCAACTCTTTATTTAATCTATAGGCTAAATTGTCCTCATTCTATTGTCTATATCTAGGGATATCTATCTTGTTCTTTTTAGTACTGCCCAGTTATTGTCTACCCTGTTTCCACTAAGTCTGAGTTTGTGTTACTCAACCCAGGAACTGAACTCACAATTACTATGCCACCAAATTCATGAAACAATGCTTCAATCCACTAGGCTGTTATCCTGTGGAACAATAATGAAAATAAAACTTTAAGGCTCTAAATTCTAGGTTCATAATTGTTTAGTGGATCAAAACACTGGTTCATGAATTTTGTAGCATAGTGATTATGTTTTCAAATCTTTGGCTGAATAGTATAGACTCAGTAGAAACAGGGGGAGTAATAACTGTGCAGTACTAAAAAGAAAAAGACATATCCCTAGACAGTGGCACAAGATTAGTCTACTCTATAGATTAAAAGGTTACCTGGATTGATGGACACCTGAAGAAGGCCAGAGAGCAAAACAGCAAAAATGTGGTAAAAAAAAACGAGGTCTGAACGTAAATAATAACTCATGCTAGAAATTCAGACAGAGATAAGGAAATTATTAAACTAATGTCATTAAATAAGAAAGATAAAAGTCCGATGTTGTAGGCAGTGGGTGATGCCTTTCTTAACACTGTATCATTAGTGGAAATTGAAGTTCAGGTATTTTCTGGTGAATGTTGGCTTATGATATACAGATATCTTGAGCCCATACGCAATGTTATTAGTACATCCAGGAAGACCAATTGATCTTTTGCTTCTTTTTCCTTTGTGAACTTTACGGAAGTTCTTGTTCTTACTGAGTGCACATGGTTCAGCTATATTTGTACAACTTTCCAATGAGAACCAGAATGTGAAGGTGTTATTTATAGCTCTAAGCCGCATAGTTAGTCTCTGTGGTGATGCTCCTATAGCTGTATCCTTGAAGTATTCCATGTATATGTGTTTGATTACTGGAGATAATAACAATCTCATACTTGTTCCTTCCTGTCACATTGGAAAGCAATTGAAAACATGTATTTTTGTGCACAGAATGTCAACATATCTATCAGGTCATCTATTGGGACCCTGTGCCTTCTAGAGTGGGATCTGATTCTAATTTGTTTTAAATAACCAATCGAGCCTTGTCAATAGGAACCTTGGTTCAAAACATCTAAGCTCACCATCCCTTGTTACTAATAGGAACATCTTTGATGATCTCCACAAAGTGAGCAGAGTTCTTTACATAGGATGGAGATTTACTTGTTAGTGATTTGATTATACTTACTAGGAATCTGCACAGTGGGTGACAACTGATGATGGGCCTCAATGGAATACTGTCTTTGTGAATTTTAGGAAGACTGTACATGTGTTGTAGCATATGAACAACCTCCTTAGTAGAGCTAGCATAATGATGACTACCAAGAAAGAAAGGGCACTCAAAAACTCCACTATGAGTCAGGAACTTATACAGTTCCACCTGAATTAGGAAATTCAGGCAATTCCACCACATTACAATCATTAGGTTTACAGCTTCAAAGTTTCACCACTGGATTGTTCAAGACACATATGACCCAATGGATTAAAGTGTTGTTTAAAACCTATCTGGCTCACTGGCAGTTGTGAGTTCAATCTGGGTTTGGTAGTGCTGAAAAATCACACACTGATTCACTGAAAGAAACAGATAAGCAAGACAAATCTGAATAAAATTGGTGTGTATTAATGTATGTGAAATATTCTCTAGGCATGGAAAGTGAAATGAGAACAATCTACTCCCATGGATTGAATAAAGGGTTTGGTTCAAAATTACAAGAAGGTTACTGAAAATAATGATAGACCCCCCCCCCTGAAGCCAAAACATTTTGGGTACAACAGCCAAGATGTTAGTCCAAATAATAAAACATATAATAATGATAATTCCATATCTCAAAAATATAAAATAATGCTATAATTGGAATTTTTTGCAATTCTTCAGATGATATGTAAAAAGTAAAAATGAAATTAACCTGCTGATATATTTTTTTTATCTGACATTTTTAGTAATTTAATTATATTTATTATCTACAAAGTTTCAGGAATATGTTATCAGTCAGTATTGTGATCAAATATTTCTAAATTTTTCAAGCAAAGCATTCATTGTGCCAGTTTCCTATCAACCTTATTAGTAGAAAAATAATGACAAGAACAATCTACTGAAATATGACTATGTTTTAAAAGCTGACACATTGTGTTCTAGATTTTAATACTAATTGTAAATTATTTAATTATATTTTATTAAGACATGAATTTACTTATTTTCAGTGTCTACAACAGAAAGTAAGAAACCTTTTCAAAAGCGGGGTAAAAAGGGCAAACAGTCTTCAAAACATGTAAGTACATTTTAATTGTTTAATCTTTTCCATTCCTTATTTCTGTTTTCTATTCTGTAATGAAATACCATGGCTAATTATTGCTATTCATATCTGCAAATAAGAACGGGAAATAATTACAATGGATTAAAATATGGAAAAATCATTTTTCATCAGATTTGAATTAAATCAAATACATTTACAATGCATCATGGATTATCGTTTACCTCAGGAAACCTTTTCATAATATGTTCATGCAACTGATATTTTTAACCAACAGCTTTTCTAAATAAGTTTTACCTAAAAAGATAATATTCTGTATTTAAATATAACTATCTACTTTTGATTCATTGCTAAAAGAAGAACAGGATGAGTAAATTTTAGATATGTTCCTTTTTGTTTTAAAATGATTGTAAGTTAGGAGCTTTGTCTTAGTTTTTTTATGATATTTAATGCAATTCTATAAATATAACCTCTAAAACAGTTATCACACAAGTGTTAACATTTGTGGGATAACAGCTTTTTACTTATAGTTATATATCTTGTAATAAAATTTTTTGTCAGTATATATACAGAATAATATTTGTATAAATATATATATATATATATATGTATATATATATATATATATATATATATATATATATATATATATATATATATATATAAATATAGGCACATGGGTGAGTGGTTAGGATATTCACTTTCTGACCATGAGACCCTGGTTCGAATCTCACTATGGTTGATTTGTCAGGAAGGAAACTTCCTGATGTCATCAGACTGGATCGAGGTCAATCCTAGCATGTGGCACCTTTGGAAAGTGTGTGAATTCTATACCATAGGTTGACCCAAGCCTTGTGAGTGAAATTGGATAGACAGAAATCTTGGGGGCCATCAATAGCTGTGCTAGCACAAAGCCACAAGTCATCATGACCAAGGGCTTGAGCATGCTCACCTTGTTCAAATTGATGATCATGCTAGATAACACACTCTCTCCCAGAAACTGTAAATAAGTTCTGCTCAGCATAGTTGCAGTATAAAGCACAGGTTGGCTCTGTGTGTGTTAAGCAAACACAATTGTGTCTGAGCAAGCGTCTGCAATAGGGATTGGCTAGCCACCCTAGTAGACTGGTATCTTTGAATACGAGTGGCCAGCTATTATATATATATATATATATATATATATATACATTTATTAAAGACATTTTTATGTTTAACGTTCTTTTTATAGATACAAGTATTTAAGTAAATGCTCTGTTTATAATAAACAGTATTAAATAACATTTACCGGCCTGAATGTCCGAGAAATTTTCATAGAAAATATTCGTTCTTTGACAAGATTCGAACCTGCATCCTATACGGAACCATCATTTACGCTGACGTGCCTAACGGTAAGGCACGTCAGCGTAAATGACGGTTCCGTATAGGATGCAGGTTCGAATCCTGTCAAAGAACGAATATTTTCTATGAAAATTTCTCGGACATTCAGGCCGGTAAATGTTATTTAATACTGTTTATTATAAACAGAGCATTTACTTAAATACTTGTATCTATAAAAAGAACGTTAAACATAAAAATGTCTTTAATAAATAAATTGTCGGACTTTGTCCATTTCGTAATATATATATATATATATATATATATATACACAACGGAAAGGGCACTTTCACTGGGTTAAATGGTTAGTAAGCTTGTCTTGCTAAATCAATTACAACTGAGTAGTGAGTTCAATCATCACTGAGTACTTCATACTTTCAGCCTTGTGCCACATCTAATCTATGCTTAGTAAATCGTTACATATACAGGCGAAGGACATTTTGACATAGTGTAATGGTTAGCAGCTTGTCATGATAGATCAATTACAATTGAGTTGTAAATTTGAGCCTCACTGGGTGCTCTACACTTTTGACATTGTGTCACATCTACACTGCACTTAGTAAATTGCTATATCCACATATGAAATACAGAGAGAAATGTGGTAAACATTGTATTGTTTATAGAGAAACAACTTTTTTATATTATTGTATAAGATTTTAGAGGGTTTAAATTAGTATTTTTTGTTGTGATTCAGAAATTGAAATAATTGAATCATGTCTAATATTTGGTAAAAAGTATGACTCCAATATTGCTTGTGTCTTACTATATCACCAGCCATTCTAACCTTGGTCTTTGCACTCTGATGATGGAGAAGAGAATAGTTAAGGTGATGCTATATAAATTTCTGCCATTTTAAATAAAACCCCAACACAAATATTGATGTCATATCTAGAAGTCTATGTCTGCATGTATTTGCATGAATGGCATCTTTCAGATTAATCTTGTTAGAACTTCATCAGACATTCTCTATTTCACACTTGTACTGAAAAAGGCACAGTTGAGTAATGGATAACAGCTTGGATTGAGGAATCGGAGAGCTGAGTTCAAATTCCAGTTGAAACCATTACATTCACTTACATGCTAATACCTTTGGGAAAGGTATGGATCCTCCTCTTCTCCCCCGAGCTATGGGTAAATAGCAGAACAGATCAGGTTCTATAGCCTTGGATGGCAACTGGTCTACCGCAGAAAGAAATGACAACCTACTGCAGGGAAAATGTGCCTTGTCAGTCATGTATCGAAAGATACATGATTGCCTAAGTGGGTATTATGCATGGCACATAACTGACTGAAAAAGATGGTCTATTTTTTTATCAAATTGATTCTAGCATACCAGTTTAAAACATCTATTTACTTAAAAATATCTTTTTGATATTTTAACTTTTAATTCTTCTTTTATGTGCTGTGTCTTTTCATGACATGGGTGATCAGGGCTCTCCACAACTTCCTATCTTTTGTAGCTCTTAGTAGTGTTTGCCTTTTTAGTATCCCCCTGTTTTGCTATCCATTTACAGATGCTCATTAAGTAGGTTACTTTTTGCCTTCATTATACCCTATGGGACTCAAATTCACCAAGCCCCCTTTTGTCATTATGTGTTCTAGAAATTTCAACTGTCCCTTTGTAATCCAAGAGTTCATTTATTTTTTTTCATTTTCTTTAAAACTTTCTCATTGCTCACATATGCCATCTATGGTATTCTCAGAATCCTTCTGTAGGGCCATTTCTCTTTTGCCTCAAGTCTCCTCTTCATCTGTGAGGAAATTGTCCACATTTCACTGCCATGTACAAGGAATCAATATTACATAGCAGTTCACCTTCCTTTTCTTTGTTTCTAACAAATGTTGAGAAAAAGAAAATGTTACTGAATAATTTGAGCAGGAAAGAATTTTAAAAGTAATATTTTAAAAAAATACTGTGCATTCTATATTTTCCTTTTTTCATTTAAATCTTCTTTTTATACATATAATAGTCCTATTCTGTTTGCCAGTAATGTTTGTGTTATTGACCACTGACATTACTTTTTTTCATCATTCACAATACACAACATGCAAAGTGAATAAATCATGTTAAAACAAATTTTAGGTAAAAAATTACAGAATTTGATTGCCATAATTAGTTGTTAAATTCTACTTTGAAAGATTAATCTCTATAAGGATTTTCATACATAGTCATGTGAATGAATTTAGCAGATTACTTTTATTGGATAACATAATTATTATATAATCATATAATTTATGAACTATTAAGAATAGGTTAATACAAATTCTTCTGTGAAATGGAAGATTAAAATTACTCATTAAGTATGCCTTTGAATTTAATATTTTGCATTAAGCTTTCTTGTAGAAGACTGATAAATATTAAATAATCAGATTTTTGAATTCTTATTATATTTACTATATTATTTCACACAATAAATATATTATGAAAATTTTACCATGTATCCCTTTATATATATATATATATATATATATATATATATAATTGCTAGAGTGAATGAAAGTTTTGATGTATTTGTTTAATAAATTCAACCTATAATATTATGGGTTACAACTCTAGTTATTTATTTTAATTTTTTTTTGCAGAAAAGAATCTCTACACTTTCTAAAACCTTGCCTGATGAATCCAAAAATTCGCCATTTATTCAACTCTGTGGTCAGTTATTTAGTGAAGTATGGTTTCCAAAGGATTGTGAACTTGAAGTCGGTGCCATAATTGATCAACTTATTGAGATGTTAGACACACCAGACTCAGCTATCCACAATAAAGTCTGTAATTATTTAATTGAATTTTATCGGTATGTAAATACTTACTTCAATAATTTGTCATTGTATCATATTCATATTTTAATATCACATTCATGCTGTTAAATTTTTTTTAAAGAAATACATTAATTGAAATTAAGATTATTTAAAGTCATAGCAGTTATTTCAAAGTAAAAAGTGAATAGAAGTTTGCTGAGGGGAATGTTAATTATAATGAGATATAAAATAAGTCTCAAATGAAAGAAAAGGGCATTATGAAAAATTATATTGGTTTGTCGAGTGAAAAATTTTATCAATGTTTTTTTCTATTTTTATCTATTGCTTTGATTTCTTTTGGAGTGTTCGTAATTTTTCCTTTTGGCTTGTTCTTACTGCTTTTCTTGATGTCCCTGCTGTTTGGTCACAAGTGATATTTTCATGAGTTCTAACATTGTTTTCTATTTGAGGACAAAATACTTTTTCAATTTTCTGCAATTTGTATAATGACTTATTAATTGTTCTGCATCTTTAAGTAATATTCTATTTAATGTGGATATATTGAAGTGTGTTGTACATGTGAAAAGAACAATTTAATTGCTCTTAATTGTGTTTTAGAAGAAAACCTGGAGAAACATAAACAACATATTAACAGAAAGGAGATAAGTGGCATAAAATGCCTGTTATTTTTATATTCAAATAGCAACAGCTGCTTTGTTTTGTGTATAAGCTATCATTTTGTAAGTCAGATTTTGAAAAAAAATTTCTTGTAGTCTAGATTTTAATGACTGCAAGTTAGGATATCTATGTTGACATTGTTAATCTCATTACTTGCTTAATTCAGAAATAAGTGTTTGATTTTAACATTTTTATCAATGATTGCTTGTTTTTTGGTTTAGGTTATTTTCCAGAATATCTGCTACATTTGATTCTGTAGTGATGTGTAAATGACTGCCTAATTAACAAAGCTAAGGCATAGACTATATAAATGCCCAAGTAGTAAGGGTAGAGCATGTTACAACCAGTGTATGGTTGCAAGGAACAAACAAGGATTAAATTTTCAACAAGTGTGTATTGACCAATTTTCAAAACATATACATAATAACCAATGCCAGCATACTTAGCTGTGTGAAAAGGGCGTATCTGATGTGGATCCACTATAAGTTCCCAAGCATAAAAGCGGGGACATTGGTAAGGTTGGGTGTTGACTGATTTGTTGGGTTGGTTGGTCAAAATCATGGTAGATTCAACAAGAAAGGCCTGGAATGTGATAGTGAAGCCACAAATCTGGTTGCTGTTACAGTGGATGTGTAAGGAAGGTGATTTGAAGGAAAGTGAGTCTTGGTAAGGCCTGGAGCTAGTGCCTTCGGTGGGTCAGTTGACTGAGGTCACAGTGGCAATAACAAGAGAAACATGAAGATGATTAGTAAAGCTGATACAAAATGTATGCGGGTGAAGTTGGCTTTGCCAATATAGAGAGTGCAAGCATAAAGAATCGGGTAAAGTCATGAATCTGATTTTACTGATTCAGAGGGTGTGAATGTGAAAGGTTCGGTGAACTCAAGAATCCAACTTTGCCAATAAAGAGGGTGCAAATGGAATGTTTCTATGGGCATAGTGTGGGTGTTTGATGAGGGTGGATCTGGAGCAGATATGTGTGTTGGTTCAGTTGACCAAAATCATGGTGGTGATGGTGTAAACATGTCAGTATCGACAGCTGCCATGTCAGCCTGGTTCTGTAACAATTATTTTTGAGGGGCTTTCTTTCTAAACAAATGTGATTGCTCTCAGACTCATCTTTTTTTCTTTGGTGGCAATGTTCATGATAGGCTATTGTATTTAAATTTTTTGTGGGGATTTGATTTGTGAACTGGATGTTAAGCTTGGAGCCACTGCGCAGAAGACAGCTATTTTTATTTTGGGGTTTTGTTTTCTTAGCACTCACATCCAGCTGATATGTAGAGGGAATCAAAACAAGATCTAATTTGCAGCGGCATATAACAAGCAGCTCTTGGTATACGAAATAAACAATTACTGCTGGACTGATAAAATACAAAGGAAATCCCACTTCATAACAGATTCATTAAAGTACTTGGAAACTGAATCTTTGACTTAAATAGGTGATTCTTCTAAACAAGTAAATGTTTTTTTCTTTGACAGTATGAAGAAAATTCCACAACCAAAAGTTTCATTTATTGGTCAGAAGGGAATTTCCCAGCTCACACATGAAACTGATGCTCAGATTATTAGCAACTGTCTTCAACTATTAGCAGGTCTGCATCTGAAAACAGATATGAATGTTTCTTTGATCAAATCATTTCTCAACTCTGACAATGTGAGTATGGTCTTAAAGTTATTTCATCAAAAGAAGTTAAGTGTTTTTTTCCTGCTTCATCTTCCAAATGCAAATTAAATCTTTTATTTTTTCTCTATACTTATCAGCCTGAGTTAAAAAAAACTGCAAAGGAAGCCTTGAGGACATTAGGAATAAAACAAGAAACTAGTCAAATAAAATTGGTAAGTATATTTTTGCTATGTTGTTAGTTTTAAAGAAATAATGCAACTAGGTTTATAAAGTATCTATATTTTAAAAATGAAGTTACATTTAAAACTTAGGGAGAGAGCTGGACTTTGTTGTTTATTGTGCACTTAACAAAAGCATCTGATTGGATCCTATCGAGGTTGATAATGGAAGTAACAGACTTCAACTACTACTACATTGGTATTGTTGTAAGAGAGTAGTTTGATCAAGAGCATTCTCACTCACTCTCTGCATCAACCATTGCCAATGACAAAACATTTAGTTTATATATTTAGTATCAAGACAAAGTACAAGTGGATTCATGCCTTTCTTAAGGGCATTGATGTGAAGTGAATATAAACAGTTTCCGACTGAATTCAAACTTAATTTACCAACTTCATTTTTCCATGCTGAAGTTGGTTACACCACCCTGCATTTCTAGCAAAGGTAACTAGAGTTGCTATGAGCAAATGTATCAGTCTAACCCTCAATTAATCATATAAATAAATTGTTCTTTTCTTTTTAAAGCAATAGAAAGGTATTTGACAGATATTGATTTAGCCAACGAATCTGTCATAGAGCTTATAGAGCATAATTGTTATTTTGGTATGTATTAGGATGTGTGAGTATCATAACCAGTATTGACAGTGTAACTGTGAGCAGTTAAAATTTCAGCTTTGTCTGATGCATTTACTTTCACGCTATTGCCCTTTGGAAAGGCATGAATCCATCTCTTCTCCTGCCTGCTCTATGAGTAGGCTGAGCTCTCTAATCTTTGGTGGTAACCAATCTAAGAGAAGGACATCGCTGAATTCAAAACTGTGGAAGAGACAATGAGAAAAAGCTCTACTATCTTTCTAGGAAATGATGCCAATTTACAGATAATAAAGAGGGTCCTGTAGAGAATCTGGCTTGTCTATAACCTGAAGAAACATATATATTAAAGATGAAGACATATTAGGACTGTTCTTGGTAGAAAATGTTGCACTATCCAATATCTCATTTACAGAGGAATGAGATGACGTAAGGATTTGAAGCTTGCCAGGATAATGTGTTTCAAAAAATTTCATTTTGTCATGATAACATCTTGTGAATAATTTTCTTTGTTTCCTAAACAAAATGAAGCAAACACATTGAAAAAACCTTTTGACATTTCTATATAGCAAAAAACAAACTAAAACAATGCTATTAGGGAATTTCAAGTTTCATTTGTTTTTCGCTATATAAGCTCCAGACAGGTATATTAAATTGTAAAATTTAATATACCTGCCTGGAGCCTGCCTCTTTCTCTCTTTCAGATATATAAGGATGATGAAGTCATTTTGTCATATTAAATTTCTTTTATTAGTATCCTGTTAGTATCAAGCTGATTATGTCTATGTTAGAGGCAATCTTATCTTTTCATTATTTATTAAATGTTCTGAGAAAAAACAAGGCTTATGCATATATAGCATTAGATATCTATTATGCAATGATCACTTTTAACCAAACTATTCTCCTCATGTAACTACAGAACCAGTGTGCAAAAGATATAAGATGCTTTCTAATTTACTCAAGCCAATTGTAAAGATAGATATTCTTTATATAACCAAGTTTTTTTATAATCTAGGATAAGGTAATTTCCATACAACTAGTGAAATTTAATGCTTTGTGAATGTTAAAAAATGTATTATGTTGATAATTGTTAATGTCAGTAAAAAATTAGTAAAAAAGATTTTTAGAAAAGAAAAATTCAACTAAGCTATTTGCAAAATGTTTCATTTTAATATTATTTACCTTCCCTACATATCCTGCATAAACTGCCTCTTACTCTGTAACTCCCTACATCAAGTGGATACCAAGCATTTGTATAGGGTGAACATCATTGTAAAAAAGAAAAGGGTGCTGCTACTGCTGCAACTTGATTATTAGTAAAATGAAGATGGAATGTTGAAAAGAACAGAATTTTGCAAGTAGCTACTTTCTTAGAGATTCATTATTTATAAGCTACTTAATTTTAAACCTGACAGCTTCACTCTTTTAGTGTTATTAATTCTTTTCTTCTGTAATTGAATGGTGATGTTTGATTTCTTGTAGAAAGAGTTACAGTTAGCAAAAGACGAAGTGTTAGAGGTAAGATCAATTCTGCAAATCCACTGTTGCCTTCAAACTCTGTGCTTTACACTATTTTCATTTCATTTATTCAAAACTTTTATTTCATTTATTTGTTACTTTTTTAATGTTGGAATTCTTCAAATATCAAAGCTTAAATACTAATATCTTGGAAAACTGGTTCACATTTTTTGATAAGTTGTTTTCATGTTTATTAATTCGTCATTATTAGATTTTGTATTATATTAGTCTGTGGTAGTAAAATAATCCCATCTCATCTTTCCTCTTGTAACCATCCACTACAATAAAATAAGCGTTTTCAGTGTAATAGCTGAATTAGTGTTATGGTGTGGAACCATAGAAAGATAACACGGACTCGGATATAAGGTTAAATAGTATATTCTCGGAAACGTAGTACAAAGGTAAATGTGGACTGGAGAGTACTTTCTCTCACTGGTGTCCTGACTCACTCATTCACTCATTCTATGGCTGCTACTTGGTGACCCTCACTTGGTGACTCAATATTTATTTGTATAAATATATACAAAATGTGGCACAAGGCCTAAAAGGGGGATGGGGAAGGACGGTCTTCATCTGTCTTAATTCTAAACTTAGCTAGTCGCAGACACTGACCCAAACACGCCAACAATATTCCAATCACCAAAACAACACATTCACTCCTACCTTTCTTACTAACATCCACCATAATACCTCAAATTCTCGATGATGTCCTAACTAGACCCCTTATGTACAATTTTGTTCGTGGGGGGAGGGCAAAAAATCAACAACTTTTAAAATGATCCCCAAATGAGTATTTACAATATGACTGAAATATTTACAATAAAAACTAAACAAAACTGTGTTAGTAATAAAACCCCCCACAAACCATAAATGTGGCAGAAACATCAGTTAACTAGATGAAATCAATGCGGGACTAAGAAAATAAGTAAAAACATTCATTTCTCCAAGCATTCACACAGACACACGCACATTCATACACAACAACAAATACGAAAAACCACACACGAAAACGAAAGGCGTCCCGCATCCACCAGAGAACTGATATCACTGACCACCTAATGAGGGAGGGGATGGGGAATTAAACAAAAGAAAAATAGGGACATAAATAAAAGGGACCAATGCGCATGCATACCCTAGCTAAGTTTACTAGAAAAAAGGGAAAACTAAAAATTCAAAATACAAAACCTAGTCTAACCTAATATCTGGATGGGTTGCCTATGTTCAACCCTGTTAGGACAAAATTCTGTACCTAACCGACATCCAAATGCCACTCTAGGTCAGCCCCTTTCACTCTACACATTCGCGCAAGATTCACCCACCTTTTGCCAAATTCCGATGAGGTGAGCCGACGCCTTTCCGTCCTAATCTTGACTTTAAGCTGATGCTTAAAGAACAAGATCAGTTGGGAAGAGGTGAACTTCTCGTCCTCATGGAATCCCTTCTGACGCATCGTCCAAATCATGACTCGCATAATCCCTAGTAAGCATAAGAACACATAGTGTTCAGCCTTCGTCAATTGCGACACCACATTGCTACAAACAGAACTGGCTTCCAGGACAAAGAACTTTCCCTGCAGCATGCGAACCATGAGGCCTTCAACAAACTTGCACAACGGCACTACTGTCTTGCACTGAAAAAAGGCGTGACCAATGGTCTCGACTTCCCCAGTACAGCGACGACAGTTTGGATATTTCTCCAAGCCTGCTGTCTTTTGCCGACCCAGAGGGCCTCACGAATCATCAGCCAGGTGAGTGATGCCTCATCATTATTGAGACATTTCAACCCAGGCGCCCAAGGCCATATCGAGCGAGCCTCCTGCTTCGTAAGACCGAGCTCGTCGATCAGATCATCTTGAACGGACCCCCTAACTAACAATTGATACAATGGCTTATGAGACAACGCCTGGGCATCAGAGAGGCCATCTGTCGTCCGTAAGAGGAGCTTCAAAGCACTACGACATTCACGGTAGAAGGAGCACTCGGCACGAGGTCTACGGCCGGCCTCCTCCTCGCACAAGTGCACACTTCTCAGGGATGGGAAATGTTTTCGGACATCTTCTTTCCAAAAGGTGCCCACCTCATCCAATCCGCGACACATTCGGTCTAGAAAGGTAATGCGAAGCATATATTGACGAATCTCAATGCTAGGCATACCCAGACCGCCCTCAGAGGGATGAAGGCAACAGATCTCGCGACATACCAAAGGGGCCTTGTCTCTCCACAAGAAAGAGAACAAGGTCCGGACTAATGACATTAGTCTGGCATATGGGAGTGGAAGCACAGAGAGTCGGTAAAGGAGGATCGGATATATGTGTGAAACACATACCTCCGCCCTTCCCTTCAGGGAAAGTCTCCTCCGAGACCACAGATTAACCGCAATCTCGGCCTTCGCTTGCACCTCCAACCAATTCATTTCCAACTGGAGATCAGGACCGAACCAGACGCCGAGTATCTTGATTGGCTGATTCCGTCCAGAGGAAAGGTCCAGGAAGAGAAACTCCCTTCCACACACCCAACCGCAAGCCCACAGACTTATCGCGGTTGATCTTGGCCCCTGTCACCATCTCATACCCACTGATCTCTTTGCTGACTTCGTCAATCTTGGCTCTGCTCGACACAAGAACCAAAACGTCGTCAGCATAGGCAGAATACCTGGCTGAGGAAATTCCGCGCAGGACCAGATTCGCCTTTAACTTGCGAAGGAATGGTTCCAACGCAAGAACGTAAAGCAGAGGCGAGAGCGGACAACCTTCACGAATGGAGCAAGACAATACGAAAGGCTTCAATCTTACCCCATTCACTTCCACCGGCGCACCGGGGGTCGCATACAAAAGTCGGATCCAGGAGCGAAAGTCGCCGAAAGGACAGCCTCCAGAAATCGATGGTCAACCCTATCGAAGGCCTTGGACTGATCTAAATTGATCAGCGTGGCTTCACTGTCAACTTGTTCATATCACTCTGAGACAAGCCACCGATGTCCGCGGGATATGTTAACTTAAGAGCTCTATAAAGGGATGGGTGAACGAAAATAGGGACCCTCCCTTTGCACTTTTTTGTCTCGTCTAAATTCTCCTCAAGGAGGACTACTGCTGGGGGCACCACTTTCAAGGAGGCCTTAGCCTCCTCTATCATGCCCCATATCTCCCGCGTACCCGGGCCAGTTCTCACCACGGTTAGCTGATTCCGGGCCTTAAAATTTTCCGGCACCTCCACATCTACACCCTTGATGTGCCAGAAGTTCCAGAGAACTTTTAAGGGCATCGGGTTTTTAGTCTGCCCGAAGACCCTGTCAGCCTGATCCCGGGATATGTGGCAGACATCTTCCCCTGGGAGATAAGGAGGTTTAATTTTCTTTTTTTTCTTGTCCGTAACTGATTGTGTGTCAGGACTTCGGTTTCTTTTTTTCTGAGGAGAGTGAGTGGGTGTATGCATAGGAGTGTCTTTCGGTGTAGTAGATGGTGTCATTCCAGAAGGTGTCTTTACGGGTGAAGGTTTGGAGGAACGAAGAGATTTCATGGGAGAGTTTGACAGAGATTTAGGCGGAGGTGGTTTTGTGAAATTTGATGGAGGGGAAGACGAGGCAGAGGATAGGGGGCCCGGTGCCCCCAGCGATTTTTTATTTTTAGCCCGCTTGGCCTCCACTTTCTCTTTTAATATTTTAAGGTCCAAAATTTTACGCCAGCTTGGTTCATTCATTTTTTGTGTCTCAGTTGCTGTTTCAGCATAAGACGCCGAGGCGTCGCCCTAAGAGCTGGTAGAGGGAATGGGGCTGTAGGTGACAGTGTCCCCGGGGTCATGTTGGGACTGAGGAACTGCTGTTTGGGTCTTCCCCTTGCCCCTAACCACGAGGCGCCATTCCCCCTCATCCTTCTCCTTAACCACACTTGTGGCAGGCGTTGGTTTTGGGGGTAATGTGGGTCTGGACCCAACCAAGGGATTTTCCCCAACGGTCCTTCCCGCAGCTAGGCCCACTACAGGTGTCGCGGATTTTACTTTGTCGGCCAAGGGGGTATTTTGGTCGCCTGTGACCGGAACTCCAGGGGCCTTCTTCCCTGGGCAGGAGGAGGAAAGGTGACCAGTCTCTCCACACCTCCAGCAAGTTGGTCTCCTACCGGTCACTATGACCGGCATTTTCCGGTCACCAAACACCAAACAGTTGGGGACGGACTTGAAGGCCTCTTGATCAAGCATGATATCAAAAGTCCATCCCCCGTTCAAATTGTCGGAGAGAGCCCCTAAAATTTGGCCGTACTGCATAAAAAATGCAGCCAAGAGCTCTCCCGAAATTTGAGGAGGAACCTCGAAAACGGCCACCCTGGTCCGCCTTTGGCCTTCATACTCTGTTCTTAGTATTAGATCTTTCGTGATCAGCTCTTTCTTTGCCATGGCCAGGCAATCTTCTGGTGTGGGCAGCAGAATGTCCCACATGAAGAACCCTGTACCCTTAATTACTCTTTGGGGTTTTATCCCCAGGGACAAAAGTGATTTAATCACTGTGTCTTTAGTGGAGCGACAAATCTTTTTGGTTTTTTTGTCCACCACAAAAACGGTCACCATTCTCTTTTTGAACACATCGGGCTCCTGGACAACATCGACGAACCCATCTTTATTTACAAGATTGGCGTAACCTTTCGCCTTATCCAGGAAATCCGCCATGTTCAGAATACAACTTGGTAGGGACTTCCAGCATGAGGGCAATTCCTCGGCTGTCTTACTTTGTGCCTCCTTTGGCACCTCGACATTAGCTTCTCCTTTCTTGGAGCTAGTAACTCGGTCAGATTTGGGGCTACCATCAGCCCGCTTCTTGGCAGCATTGTCAGGAGGGTTGGCTTTAGCCGCCGATCCAAAAAGGTCCTTTTTAATATTGGCCCGACTGGCACCATCGGCCATATTGAGAAACGTGGAGACTACCACCTGTGGGTCTTTTAAAATTATCGCCAGAAAAGGAGTTTGGTGGGGGAGAGGGGGGGGAGAAATTATACAAAAAAAAACAAAAAAACCCAAGCCTGGATGTACTAGTAAATTAAAAAAAAGAGAAACAAAGACAATAAACTTTTTAAAAGATAAATAAACTGGGAAAAAAAGACAAACAAAAATTAAACAGGAAAAAAAAAATCTAAATGGCGCCCAAAGGCAGCTGAAAACAAAAAAAAACAAAAACAGAAACTTCTTTTTTTAAAATTCAAGACAATGTACAAAAAGAAAAAGAAAAAGTCTGGTTTACAACCAGAAAAAAAAATAAAGGTTTGCGGCCGAAGCCGCTAAAGAAAATAAAAAAGCAAAAGAAAAAACAAACTAGTTAAACCAAAAAAGACGAGAGAATGCGACCGAAGTCGCTAATAAAAAGGAAAAAATAAGTTTTCTTTTTCTTTTTTTCAAATACTGTGCTGACTTTTTTTTTTTTTTTTTTTACAGAAACAACTAGAAAGAAATAAACAATAAAAAAGAAATCGTCCGGTAAGACTTTGTCAAACCGGACTAAAATAAAAAAATTATGAGGGCCGAAGCCCAAAAAATAAAACAAACAAAAAGAAATAGAAGAATAAAAAAAAAAAAAAAAAATAAAACTTAAAGAATAACTTATCAGAAAAAATCCTCAGAAGTTTGTCCAAAAAGTTCTTACAGCACTGAAAGAAAACAATTTCGTTTGCAGAGAAAAAAAAGGTTCGTCGTTAGTCAAAAATATCAAATATTTCAAACAAACAGGTCAAAAAGACACTCTCTGCCCTCACTTGGTGACTCCCTTTACTCAGAGTTGGTAGCCATATTATATAGGTGTGGAAGAGTCCATTTGTAGGTAGGTCCCCACAATAATTAGTTAAATAATGCTTCATAAGCTTGTACTTGTTATATTACATAGTCTTTCTGTTTTTTTATTTGAGCTATTTGTTAATTAACTTAATATTTTTACTTGGAAGTTGAATTTTCTTTTTTGCTTGTTTTTAGCTTAATGAAAAGTATTAATGCAAAGGTGAAAAATGGTAATAAAAGAAAACTTTCTCTGAAGGAAACATTGAGTTTATTTTGACTGTTTATCTCTGACTATTACTTAATAGTGATAACTAAAATTTTGTAATAAAAAAAAAGAAAAAATGTACTTATATTGACAGTTTAGTTTGGTACAAAGCCATAAAAATACTTCAAATTTAAAAATGTTTGGTAATCACAAACAAAGAAATGTGCTGATTTCCCTATCTAAGGGCAATATAATTTGTAGGGATGGGTTTGCATTATTCAAAGTATTGTAAACACTTGTTGGATGATTGCTTAAGAGGAAAAGCAGAGAAAGTGCACTGTTGCATGTAGCTTTTATTTGGCCTCAGAAATAGAGCAGTTTCTTATACATAAACATTTTAAAAATAGGTTTTCAATAATTTTAAATAAATTTCTACCAAGAAGCTATACAAAGTATTGAAAAGGTGCCTTGCATAACTAGGAATACAGGTTATGTAATAATAAAATATAACAAATTTGAAGCATTCAGTTATGATTATGTTGGTTGAAGTATTAATTCTCATTGGTTAATCTTCAGTGTATGTTACTGGCTAACATACTCAAAAAATAAACCAATGAGAATAAAGACCTCAACCAACATAATCATATCTGAATGCTTCAAATTTGTTATATATTAAAATAATTGATTTTGTTCATTTCAAATCTTTGATAAAATTTCCCTTTTCTAGGATACACCTTCCAAAACCAAAGTGCAAACCTCAAAAGTGAGTATAAATTTATGTCAATCGATTATATGAACAAATGCTAATGAGTACACCTTTTGTTGTTTGTATTTATATATTCTTTAAAATATAAGTCATTGATATTCTGTTTTTCTACATCTTTTGATATAAAAGTATGATGAGATTGATTGGTATTTTTAAATTTGTCTTGTCATTTTTCTGAAAATGCCTAATTGTCCAGTGTTCATTACAAAAGGGAAACATTAGCAAAAAGAGGATGAATAGTTTTTTAACCATAGAAAAATTCTTGTTTGAAAAATAATTATATTTGAAATTTGCTTTCTTAACAGGAACTTTCTTCAAGCTCCAAAAAGCAAAGTTCAAAAGTAAGTAATATTTGTTTCATATTTACTACTCTTAATTAATACTTTAATGTACTTCTAAAACCTTTGATTATCATAGGACTTATTAGTTAATTTCCACTATCATAGGAACTATAATAGCAATAGCTCAAAATGAGAAAGGTAAAATATTTTTTTATCAGTAAGGAGAGGTTTTATTCTGTCTAGATGAACTACTGTCTTGAGGAAATAGCAGAATTTTTAATATCAACAATGTTTAGTTTATAGTGGAAAAGATAATAATCTAAACCTATTCATTTAGAAGGAATCTGTCTATGAGGTTTGATCAGCATTTCTCTAATGTAAACAGTAATGTCCTCTTGGAGTCACTGTGAACTCTTAAAGAGGCAGTAAGTATTCAGAAGCCATTAGACAGAGCACAATTACTTTAACAGAGCTCTATGATGATTCAATCCTGACTTGACCAAGACAGCATTTTATATACACATTTGTTTATCTTTTTGCCTGTATATTTAGATTTTTTATATATATTTTAAACATTTAGATGCAATTGCAATATGTGTATAAAGCAAAAAACCTGCAAGCCAAAGTATACCAGTTTCTCTGGTCTGAATACTGCTTGGTTATTCCTACCACAACTTCATTCAAGTGATCGGCGCTGCTACTATAATGCAACAAAGTGTAAACACATGACATTAATTCTGTTATATTTACTAGTGCATGTTAAACAATGAAGGTACCAGCCCACATAAATATGTGAAAAGGGCTACTGGAGATGAAGAGGTTAAGAATCACTAGGTTAGCTGGATACTAGCAAACTTTGTTTTGAACTCTCACTTGAAAACATTAGAACAACTGAATAAATTCTTTTACCTGATGGCAGACTTGTTACATTTATTACTATTGCTATTAATATAATCAATTGTTGAGCTAACTTCCCATGTAAATGTATTTTTGAACACAGAGATATGAACAGATCCATCTACAAACATCTAAGCACACATATACTTTACAAATACTTTCAAGTAGATGTAACCTATAAAAGACCTTTTGATTTTTGTTCTGGTAAGGGGTGTAATATTGACATATATGTTATCAAATAAATAGAATACCTTTTCGATATAAAATTGTTTACTTGCTATGTCCATGTCAGAGAACATTATATAGAGATTTACTCTTCACATCCATAAGAATGCCACCCAAACTCTGACTCAGCTGAATGCCCTGATCTAATAAAGGAACTATATTAATCTACAAAATCATACGTCTGGCAAGGACCCCAATATAGAAACATTTCAAACCTCATCAGGTGTATGACAAGGAGGAAATGAGAGCCCCCATCCCAAATGAATCTACTAATAGAAAAAAGCAATTTTGTGTTCCCTCCTAAAATCAACATACTAATAATGAGAGGAGCTATGCTGATGACGTAGGTATTCATAATTGGGTAAGAATGATCTGGAACAAAAGAGGAACATTCTTTACCAAGTATTCCAAGAAGTAGGACTCAATTTAAATCTTTTCAAAACAGAAACTATGATCTGGAATTGAAATGAAAGCAGTGATGACACCTAAACTTAATCCATCATAAAAATTCAGGATGTGGAATTAGTAAATACTAAACAATTCAGATATCTCAATATAGGGATCAGTTATAACAAACTTAGCATAGGATATAAAGAAATTAAATATAGAATAGACTGTGTTAGGTGCAGTTTTGTCCAACACCATAAATAGCTACAAAGCAAAAACATTAACCTAAAACACTGAGTCAAATTGAAACTATCATATAGATGCCATGCATGGCACCAAACCCATTTAAAAATATCTAAACTGTCAGATGTATAAAATCACTTTCTCAGATGAATGGTTAGTGAGAACCACACTTCTTTGAACCTTATGGACTGGTGCTACAGAATCAGAAATAAAGAACTGTACCAAATAACAGAAACAACATAACTTGAGGAATTTCAGCAACAACAACAACTCAAATGGATAGCACATGTAAAAGAGAAAATAATGACATAATCAAGATGTTGACATTCCACACTACTTTAGACAAAAGGTTAAGAAGGAAGCCCCCATCAATACTGGAAAGAGAAATAGCAGCTATTTGACTTAAACCTATTTCTCTGAAAAATTGTTTTAAGAGAAAGATTTTATAAAATCTTTCAATACATGACTGATGAGGCAGATTTTTTCTTGCAGTAGGTTGTCATTTCTTTCTGCAGTTGACCAGTTGCCATACAAGGCTATAGAACCCAGTCTGTCCTGCTACTTATGCATAGCTGAGGAGAGAAGAAGAGGATTCATACCTTTCCCATGGGTATTAGCACATAAGTGAATGTAATGGATTCAACTGGAATTCAAACTTGGCTCTCCTCAATCCAAGCCGCTATCCATTATTTACATAATAATAATAATAATAATAATAATAAATTACATCCCTTCAGTAACATAATGAGCTAAAAGATATTTGGAATTAAAACAAGAAAGAAGCATAGTTGAATCTTGAAAGATATTTATCTAAATACTGAATACTAGCAAAACTTTTAGAACTATATTATAGAAGTTGGTTTCATAAAATGTATGTTTGTCAGAAAACAATCCAAACAAATCAATTATTTGATATGAAATAATTTATCTTGAGGGTTCTATTTTCATTAATTTTGTTAGGTTATTATTTTATTTAATATAACTGTAGGATGTTTCTTTAAAAATCTTTGCTCCAAATAATATTTATCAATAATTTGCTTTTATGAAGGATATGGCAAGTGATATGAAGAAACATCTTTCAAAGGTAAGTATACTTATAAGTATGAATTAAAATTAGAGTAAATGGCATAGAGGTTGGTGAAATTGCACAAGAAAAAGAAATTGATCTTTGATCTTTGAAGAAAATGGGAAAACATGAAGCTGAATGTGACGCACTTAAAAAGAAATCCTCGGAAAATTGTCAAATCTGAGATATAACAAATATACACTAATTATTCCCCTACATTAATGGGTTTTATTTTATTTTCATTTGTAGTTTGATTAAAAGGTTATAACAAGTTAAAAGTGTTGTATCTGATATACACTTTATCAGATTTTATTATGCAAGTCATTTTTTTCACAATAAAAGTGGTATTAATCAACTAATGTTGATAAAATTCTCAGAATATATTTATATGACCAATATATTGTGTAAGTTTCACTTTATACTATCACTACTCACTAAAACAAAATATTGATAATAACTTCTTTTATAGTGTGTCAGATTTTATAATGCTAACAAACTAAGTAAAACATGCTATTTTATATATTATTTATAAATAAATCTAAACATATTTCATTAACACAATACCCCATATAGCAGAATAAATTATTTTTTTATTACTTTACATTTTCTAACCTTCATTAGACTTTCAGCTATTGATTTTATTAACATTTCTACTGTTTACTTGTAGCAGTTTCATTGCTTTATGAATATTACTTTAATTTCTCATATATATCTCTTTTATTCATGAGCCACATTTTTTCTGGAAAAATCTGGAACCTTTCCATTAATTTGGCACCTTTGAAACATTTTCTGGCAAGGTGGGGAATAGTCATCTTTGCAGAATGGAAAGGAGTATTGTTTTTCTTGAATACACTCTTTAGTTTAAAGCTTCTTCATTGTGACCTGTATCACTCAAATGTCTTGTCCAAAAAGTTAGGCTAATTCTGTGTATTTATCTTGGCAAAATCATCAACATTAAAGAGACTTATCATTTTACTGGCTATAAAGCTTTCTCAAAACAATACTTCACCTCATCCTGTTGTTGTCTAAACTTTTCTATTTAATTATTTCAATGAAGAACCCAACCTCTAGATAAGCCATCAGGTCAATCCCTAAAAATTACTATTGAGAAACCAGTTTTCATGTACTTCTTTGCTTGATTTAGATATCTCTCTTTGTGATGTTTACTTAAAAATGTTAATTTGTCTACTTGCATCTCTTCAGCTGATATTTTTTATTTATTCATTGTTGTAGGAATCAAAATCTCGAACGAAAATCCAAGTTACCAAAGTAAGTACAACTATGTTCAGTGAAATTTGCTTCTGTTTGTCTACTGTTACTGAAATGAACAAAAGTAGTTAGTTTTTTCCCTTCAATCTTTGATTATCCATCATACATTGAAGGGGAAAAGACTTGTCTTGATTCAAATGTATTTTAGTGCATATAAAATAAAACCATGGAATTTAAAGAAAGAAAAAAACAGATTCTTGTTTGAAAGTCATAGTCAAAATTAATTTCTGACTAGTCAATAATTAATAAAAAACATATTCTTTTTATATTATTACTTGAATAATGTTTGCTATCTTGTCAATGTTGCTTGAATGTACTTACCAGCAAGATTTTTTGCCTGATTGACAAACAACAGAATAAAATTGTTTTTTTTTTTTAGATATTTACTAAACAGAAAGTTAAGCTGGATATAATATTGTGGGTAGGAAAATTGTGTGATACTAATCCTTCAAGTGTATAGAGCCTACCTGCCTAGAAAAACCAATATGCTAAATCCATACTTGTAACTGAATGTGAACAATGATAACAATGTATCAGTAGGAATTATTTAATTATCTTAATCACAAAGTAAGCTATTAGGTTGGTGTAAAAATAATATCGTTTTCTCACATAGTAACACATGTGACAAAACGACATTATTTTTGCACCAACCTAATATATATTTAATAAGTTTTGTTTAGTTTGATAAAAAAAACCAAATGGGAGAAATAATTGTAGGAAGATTGTGCTGTTCCAATCTTTAAAGTTATGAAGATCTACATGCCTTGAAAATCAGTATTTGAAATAGTGATTTTTTACCAGGGTTAGAATGCTAATCTCTAACACTGGTGGGAAATATGCAACTATCTCAATCACATAGCAAGATCCAAAATTAAGTGGTTATAGGTTCTAAAATAATTTAGAAATATACAATTGTTATAGATTTAAGTTAGAAATGATATTTAATATAATTTGAAATGACATTACACGAAAGTGAAGGTTGAATGAATTCAAAAGAAATCCAGTAATATGTTTGCATATAACCTCAGAGTATATAATCTCAGGGACATGTATTTTTCTTGTAAGTTGTTTATGAACATTTAAAACCAGACATTCATTTTCTTTATAACAAAATAAAAAATGTCTTTATTGTTTAACAATTACTACTGTTATTACAATTAAGAAAATAATTGGTATAAATTGAAATGAAAATAATTAAAAACTTAATTACAGTATAGCAAAGCCAGATTCACCACATTCCACTGGTATATATATTGTAATATTTCGTGTGGTAATAAATGGCATTTATCTTGTTTTTTAAAAGCATCGTGTAAGTCTGCCTCAGAACTATCTTTTATCATTTTAATTATTGCCTGAAATTTTGAGATGAATCAACGTATAATTCCCTTAATTGAACCAGCATTCTCCTCTTTGTTATTTCAACCATGAGGAAGGCTGGAGAGTTCACCAGTTAAAATGTTATGACCAACATAACAAAAATGAAGAAAAATAAATCAAGGAATTTATGATTATTTATTTTGTGTTATATTCTGTGCTAATAGGAATATATACTTGAAAAACATGGTGGATAAAATAAGTAAAGGTTTATTGTAAAAACCAATACAATAAGAATAAAGGTAACAGTTATGCCCAAGGCTGTCACAAATCAATCCAGTAGTGAGTGCTACTATTGGAAGGTCGGTAGTTCTTGTGTAAGTCTGAGTTTTATTCAACAGATCCCAGCTAGACTCTGTAGTCTGTTGATTTACAGATACTTATAAGTAGTTACTACCTATAGTGTAGTCACTCATGGGGGTGACAGGTTATTCCATTACATAACCTCCCCACGAGCTGAAATTTTCCTCTCGAAAATTTAGCTTTCTAATACTTTCTCTTTTTTGGTTCTGGACTTAACCACACTGTTGGTTTTCTTTTCCTTGTACTCTTTCGAGGCAAATAACATCTCACTCCTATAGGGAAAGCTGGTGTATGAGATGTATCCATGTGTTCTGGTATGTTAGTGGGTGATGTTATTTCAAATGTGTCATACAGTACATCCATCAGAGTTTCTTCATCATCCTGTTGAACGATTTCAGAGTATCTTGGTCTTAACTGGTTTACATGCCTTTTGCATACATATCTTTTCCCTTTCACCATATTACTCTTCCAATTCTGTTTGAAATAATTCCATCTTCCCAAAAACATTTTCCACCTCAGTAGTTCCTAAAGAAAACTTCATCACCAGGCATATACTTCTTTGCACAGAAATTCTCTTTGTTATGTATTTTCGTTTTTGGACAAGGCAACAATCTGTTGAATATTGATCTTATCTTTCTTGCAAACATCAATTCAGCAGGTGATGATTTTGCTGTATTCTTTGTGTTCAGTGTTACATGTTCAATATTGGTCCAATGAAGCACAGAATTCTTTAATTTCTTTACCTGTAAATGCAGTTCTATTATCACTGACCAATGTCTGAGGAAATCCAAAGTGGCTGCAAACTTCGTCTAAAGCACTGATAGTATTTCTAGAAGTTGGGTGTTTGTATTTAAAAACTTCTGGCCACTTCAAGAAACTATCCACAATGATCAGGTAATAATACCTGATAAGTAGTCCTGCTTAATCAATGTGTTTTGTAAACAATTTTTGTTTAAATGGAAATTGTTTACAAAACAACGTAATATACCAAGCCATGATAAAATCACCAGATAATGAAGAAAAAGTATACATAGGAGTAACTGAGGGACCCTGGAAACAAAGAAATTATACACACAAAACATCTTTCACAAATAGTAAATATGCGAACAGCACAATGCTTTCTAAGTATATCTGGGAAATTAAAAACAAAACGCACATCACACCAAAGATATCTTGGAAAATAAGGAAAAGATCATCAGCCTACAACAATCAATCAAAAACTTGCAAACTTTGCTTGGAGGAAAAAAATAGCTATCATTACTTTCCCAGACCAAAATAAATTATTAAACAAAAGATCCGAGCTCATCTCAAAATGCAGACATGAAAACAAATTTTTACTACGTTACTTAAAAATTGAAAACGGAAAAAATAAAATAAACAAAATAAAATAAGCAAAATTAATTAATCCAAACAAATTACAAAACCACACCTGTTAGAATAGACAAAATAGAATAATAATAATAATAACAAAAAAAAATACCCAAATAAATAAAGTAAATAATAAACAAATTAGCAAACCATTATGACGAAAATATTAGTTAGACTAAAAAATTGAACGAAAAAATACCTATAACTGTTATATAACGATAAAGAAAAAAATAAATAATAATAAAAATAAATAAATACTACGTTACTTAAAAATCGAAAACCGAAAAGAAAAAATATACAAGTAAAATAAATTGGCCTAAATTCATCCAAGTAAATAAATAAACAAACCAATCCCGATAAAGTTACCGTTAGAAAAAACAAATAAAGATAATCAACCCAAATAAACACAAATTAAAAACTACATAAATAATATTTAGAACAAACTACAACAATCAACCCCAAAATCGAATAAATAGCTTTAATTAAATTCTCAAACCAAAACAAAACTATTAAATAAGTGATATAAACAAATTTTTACTATGTTAATAAAAACACTATTTAAAAAAAATAAATAAAATAAGAAACAAAAAATAAAAATAAATAAAAACAAGCAAAATAATTTAACCCAAATAAATAAATAAACAACTTCCGGTAAAATAACCGCCATAATAGACTACCCACAATGCACCACTGACCTGTATATATATAAATAGCCGAGAAAAATAACAGCACACGTGGCCTGACGATTGCATATAGCATGAAACAGCCTCTAAGTGTTGACTTCTATGTTCACTTTTATATTTACACACGCTCTATCTCTGATATTGAGCACTTTATCCCATAAATATAGCACACCTTAAGACTATATTTCTTTATATATATATATATATATATATATATATATATATAGGTCTTAATCATACTCTTGGTTTGTATTGTTCTAATTTTTTCATAAAATTATAACACTTTGATACTATATAGCCAAATCATATATATATATGGATTTGTATTTATAAATCTGAGTATATTTTTTTTATATTTTTTCATAAAATTATGACACTTATAGCTACAATATAGTCAAATCATATATATATATATATATATACACACACACACACACACATATATAAAGAAGGGATGGATTTTTATTTATTAATCTGATAGATTTTGTTACTTAAAGGTTATTTTTACTGGATACCCATATTTGAGTAGATGCTCTGTTTATTTATTAGATAGTATATTTATTTATTTATTTATTTATTTTTGTCTATGGGCCTGAATATTCAAGAAATCTTATTAAAGAAAAATATGCAGCCTCTGGTAGGATTTGAACTTGTTTCCCCCTTTGCAGGAGAAACCATTGTTACATCTGATATGCTTTAGACCAGGGATTTCCAACCTGTGGCCCATTGGCCTCACTGCAGCCCATTTAATATTTTCATATGGCCCACTGCACCCTAAAATCATTAGATATATTTTTATTTACTTTAGTAACATATGTCGAGAAAATTATTCTCAGTTTGTGTTAGTAGGTTCACTTCCCCATTGAGCTAAAAGGGGAAGGAGGGAAAAGCTCTTTACTGAGACACACCAGCTGGCATGTGGGGCAAGAGCCAGAGCTAAATAAAAATTATTTAGCCTATCTAGAAAATTGTTATGCATGTGGGGTAGTATATACTGCTGTGAACAATTCTTTTTGTGCATGAAAGACATCAAAAAACTGCTGAATGAAATAGCTTAAGTGATTCCTGTTTAACATTCTTAGAATAAAGACTAGTAATATAATAACAGATATTGACAATATTATAAAAGGAAAGCAATGTCAAAAATGATATTGAATTTATTTTATTTTGCATATGTATAATTTCTTTATTTTTATTGTCAATAACACAGTATTTTTGTAATTATATATATTTGTTATTAAAATTTGATATTCTCAACATTTTGATCTTTTTAAAAGCATATTTATATAAAGTATTTTTGTGACCTTGTGAATATACCTAAATTTATAATTTGGCTCATTAGGAAAAAAGTTTGGACAACCCTGCTTTAGACCATTTTGGCCACAAAGTGCATCCATGATCAAGTAAAATTGAATAGTGCCTTATAAATTCAAATCTTTCTTGGACTCTCAAAGCATTTATATCAGCAGTTTTGTATCCTAACATAAATAAGGCAATTTTTAAAGAAGTGATGGATTTTTATTTGTTAATCTGACAGATTTTATTACTTAAACATTATTTTTAGTGGATACTCATATTTGAGTAGATGCCATGTTTATTTATTATAAAGCATTATTCACTTTGCTTGATCATTTTACAGCTTATCAACCTTTTTGCAGGTTATTTAAATCCCAAAAATATTTTTCAATTGTAAGAATTATTTTGGAGATAATAATGATTTGCTGATACAAGTCATACTAATTAGCCCACAGCTGGGGGAGAAGAGGAGGTGCATTTATACCTTTTCCAAGGACATTTGCACATAAATGAATATAACAATCCCAAATGGAATTGGAACTCGACTCTCTAATTTCCAATTCTGAGACATTATCCATTACATCACCTGCACATCCAAGCATACAGCACCTAGTATTCCCAAATAGTCACCCATTTATGTACTGATCAGCCTTTGGCATTTGTAGCTGTGCTTCAACATGATATAACCTTAAGCTGAAAAAGAAGTGGAAGGCCTAAAAACTTTACATCTAATAAGGAGTTTCAAAAAAACAGAAAAGTTAAAAAGAAGTAGCTGAAATATGCCAATGTTTATAAAGATTGGAGTGATTAATCAAAGTTTGAAATTTTAGAGTTTAATTACTGACTGTATGTGTGAATTATTGTACAGAGATATAATAATGAGTACCTGCAACCTTCAATAAAGTATGATGAAAGTCCTGTGATGATGTAGAGATGCATTTCAGCCATTGCTGTTAAGGACATTATCAGGATTTATGGCATCATGAGTAATGATTCCTTTTAGAAAGTGTTTGATTGGGAACAGCTTTTTATTGTCATGTCATTGATTCCAAACACCACTTAGAGAGGATGAAATTATATTTTGAAAAAAACAAATTGATAAGACCTTCACTATCATAGATTAGCCTCCACAGAGACCAAAAGAAAATGTTATAGAAGCAATATGGAATTTCTTAGACAGAAAAGACAAAGTATAATCCAGGTTTAAAGAAAAGATCTGGGAAGTTACAAAGAATCTGTAACATATCTGATTATTATTTAAAACAGTACAGCCAGTTCTACATGTAAGGCAGGTGTGGGTGTATAATCATACTAAATATTGACTTTAGCCTCCAGAATTACTATAGTATTATGTCAGAATGGAATTTGCACTCAATTTCACACCGGATCAAGGAAAGCCAGGTTGACATGAGGTTACTCCCAGTTGCCAAAGATAGAAGCACATTACTATCCGGTTTTGAAAACATTGGATTGTCAAGCATGAGAGAGTTATATAAATAGTCACTCCAAAGAGGAGTTGAGCAGTCTTGCAATGATTGAAGACAAGAATATAAGACCCATGTACAGTTATGTTACCGAGGCTGCACACAGACAGCTGACAAAGTCTTATTAATTGGCACACTCACTTCATTACATTATAAACATTCTGAATTTTGAGGTTGGATTTAAGTGTTTATATAGCCATTAAATGTATTTTTAAAATAGACTAAAAAACAAATACTTCTAACTTTGCTGAATTTTTTGAAAAAAAGTTAAGTATAGCCAAAGACTTTCCCCAGTACCGTATATATTTATTTCTATCTATTGATATTGACTAAACTTAACTTAGTCTAGTACAAAACCACAAGTGTGAACTGTCCAGTGAGGATTAAACTCATTACGGTAGAAATGGTGTGTGAAACTAGATTACTAACCATTGTTCTACAGTGGAGCTGCTTATCTAGTTACCTATTATGGTCATTATCTCTCTGTAGCTACACAAAGCTCATGTTGGTCGGAAGTCAACAATAAAGTTCCAAATGAACATGGTCTGAAAGAACATTTCAGGACTATTTAAATATCAATCATACAAGTGCTCAGATCATTTGTAAGTACAGAAAATTGATGAAATTCTTCATTAAAAAATCTTCATTTTTTTTTAAAACTATATTTTATACCATATTTATGCTTGAAAAAAAATCTGATCCTTTGTTATTTACTTAGTTTATTTGATTTTTAATAGCAATCTATATATTAAATGTTCAATGACATGTCAAGTAAATTAGCCACTAAGATACTGAAATGACTGTGTTACATTTCTTTTCTTCAATAGTCTGATTTAGCTCTTATTGACCTACAAGAGAATCATTCATTGACATGTGGGTTGTGTGGGAACTTTTGACAGTAATTAGTAAGTTCCTAGAAAGTATAGAAAGCAATATGTACACTGTGCATTTGCTGGTAGGTAGGTATGAACAAGCATAGAGTGACATACATATATTTATATAAATTTCTAGCGTCTATAATTTTTTTAATCATTTCACCCCAAGCAAGGCAATAAACTGACTAAGATGCAAGGAGTTACTGAGTATGAGGGAATATAAGAAAAGGAAAACATTATTAAGGAGAGATAACAATAAACAATCAGGAATTAAGAAAACAGAAGTTAATGATTGACATTGAATTTAAAATTTTGAAGATCGAAGTTGAGTGGAAAGCAAGAAGAGAAATTCCAAGAACAAGAGTTCCACAAGTAATAAATGTGAGAGAAGAAACTGTTAGCATAGAACTTACGGTTACATCTAGCCATTTCAACTGTAACAAGATGACAGCTTGCTGCCAATATAGTGGTATGCTTAAATTCATAAAGTCTAAGAGGAAAAGTTCATCTGAAAAATTACCATGAAAGGCACAGGGAATCAATGTTACAGCAGACTTAGCAATTGATTCAATATCATCTTTCCACTTCATGTCAGTGGAAAATGTTATCCTTAGAAGTTGCAAGGTGTCATTCTGCTGGAGGTTAGTTCAGCCATGCTGATAGAAAGTGAAAAAATGTTCTCTCAGATGATTAAAAGAGAGCTTATAGGCAAGAAACCTGAAAAGAGAGGCAATATTTATATATTTCAGTACTGAGTTAATATTCTAATAAAATATTATCTTATATATGATACAATAGGCCTCTAGGGACGATAATGAATACTGAAATGAGGTAAATAAGTTTTGGGAAGTGAAATGAAACAGACTGTGGATTCTAACCTGGAATTAACCTTTGATTTAACACCATAATCCAGTAAGCTCCAGGAGTTCACATGACATTGATATTTCAGATTCTAGCCAGGTTAGTAAATGGTTCTGTGTAGAATAAGTGGCCATGGTTAGATGTAAATGGCAGAACTGCCTAACAAAAAGAATTGAAAAACATTTGTAATAAACAATAACAAGAAAAAGAAAAGAACAGAGCAAAAATAATATAAAGCAAGCAAATTATATATACAAGGCAAATTAACAGTAATATGGCAAAAAGTTCACAAAGTAAGAATTGGGGCTGACACACAAGAGTGAATTTGGAAATACAAACATAGCATCCTGACTTCAAGACAAAACAGACTGGGACTGAGTCAGATGAGACCAAGAAGTGATCTATCTTATAGGTTAGGAAGAAATCCTAGCATGCATTTGTGTGGTTTTGCTTATAAATTGGGGAGGGGAAGTGTTTTGCAATCTCTCCCCCATTTTGATCAAAACTAACATTCTGTATTTATGACATGAGCTACATTTTTATTATATGCACGAAATGGCCAACATTTGGTAAAAACATATTTGGCTTAGAGTAGAGTATTGCCATAAAAAAAAATCCAATTTTTTTTTTATTTCAGTTGAATATTTGCTTTTCTTCACACAGCTGTAAAATAGGAAAAGAGAAATGTTTCTAGGAAAAGCTGATAAAGAGATGATTAATATGATGGGCTTATACATCAAATTGTTATCTGGTCATCGGGATTCTGGGGAAATTGCAGACTAAGTAGTTGTACACTGTGGGTCATTGATTAATGATGTTGGTATATTTTAGAACCACAGACCAACTAAATCAAATTGCTTTCTAGATTTCAATCCATCTGCTTTGCTTGTAATTGTGGCTGGCTGATCTTTTAACAAGAACTGATATGAAACTAGAATCAATATCTCTGAAGTTGGTGAGCTAACTAGTGAAGTTCTCTGTTGTACCCAGCTGATGTAAAATACAACTCTTTCAGTTAAATTTACTTACACTTGAATGAGAAATGTTGGCAATTCCTTATAGCTTAACTTTCTTTTAGTACCTGTGAAGAGACAATTCAACCCAACCCACTGCACAACATTAAAAGAAAGAAAGCAATACACAAAAGGGGTAGAATTAGGAAGTCTTCAGTCTTCAAAACATCATTGTATTTTGTCTAGCTTCTATACTTGTATCTGGTGGTAGTAGCATCTATTGGCTTGACTGATGTCACCTTCAACAAGTGAGAGAGAAAAGCCAAACAAACAATTGTCTGGTAACAAAGAAATAAAAAGGCTGAACACTTGAAGGTAACAGGTGGCAGCAAAGGGGGGGAAAAAAAAGAAGATATGAAGAAGAGAGGAGTTAGGATAGTACATATGTTATTTTTAAAAAATCAAGTGTTATTTATGTTTCCCATTTTGAAATTATTAAAAAAAAATTCTTTCATCGCAAACGTTTAGTCAAAATGAAATTTGTTAGCTTGTTTTTTCCCCTGATAAATCTTTGCTTATCCAGTTCTATGTACATGTACAATAATATTAAGTAATAATAGATAAATAATAAAGTATTATGTGGGAGTCAAAGGGGAAATTTCTAAAATCAAAAGATGCAAAAAAGTCAAGTTAAATTTGCATGTAACAATAAAGAAAGAATACAATCAGCACATACCAAGCATGAAAATTGATTTACAATTTGCTAGAAGAAAACTAATGAAATAGATATGATTTTTGTCAACTTGTTCAATCTGATATCTAAAATCCCTGCATTTTTGTAGATATTTACAAAACATAGCCTAAGTTACTATAGAAGAATACCGTATTAGAGTTAAGTCACTGCTCAAGCAAATGGTCTCCAAGATGTACTTGTTAACAGTCACTCTACAGCAGCCTACCCTTGTAACTTTGAAACTTATTAGTTTTTTGTTTGTTTTTTTACTTGTAAAATAGGTGAAGAGAAACAGATCTATGAATAGTCATACATTTCTTGTCCTACTTTCAAACAACAGTAACAAAAAAAAATGGCACATGCAATAAGAAGGGAAAATTATGATCTAATGCAGCTGTTAATTTCCACACTACCTTAAACAAGGATCTTGTATGCCCTCCCCAAATCTATGATACGGTTGGAAGGGCACTGTACTATATAGTATTCATATACAACCTAATTGCGTACAATAATGGATTATATGTAATATAGGGGAACAATTCAACTAGAAAAATTAAAAATAAATTCAATGTATCTAAATACAAATTAGAGACATGTCATAATAGTTCATTCTATCTTAAATAAATCAACAATATTTTGTGGCAATTTTTAACATCAACTTGAGATTTTTCTTGTTAAAAAATTGAATAATTTTAACACATTCAACATTATGGATAAATAATAGTCAATTTTATATAGTGTTTTTCTTTTTGAAGACTTAATATGAGCAAAACAAATTTACGAATTTTGATGAAAAAAAGGGAACGACATCAAAATTCACAAAAAATTTTTCATCCTTTAATAGTCAGTTGTGCTTAGTTTAATTTGTAATGTATATAAATGTAGATATAAAAAAGCAAATGCAAAAAGCAAAGGTCACAAAGCTCTACTTGGGGCTATTTATCATCACCCCACCCCGGAAAGAAGTACCCACCAGGCCCTGCTTGGAAGGAAACTCCTATCACTGCTATAAATAGTGATAACTGAGGACATAAGATGGCTAATTTACTGAAAAACTGTTTTAACAAAAAGATTTTATAAATTCCAACTGATAGTAGCACTAACTTTTCAGTCAATGAATGCCAAATATTTCCTGTATGGAACTTGTTAATTTCATTCATTACCATTACAATTCTACTGAACTTTGAACTTATAGAATCATCATGGCAAAACTCAGATAACCTTAATTTGATACAATTTCTATTGCTCATTGCAGGGTGTTTACTATTCATGCTGTGTCACCCAAAATGACTACTTTTCTAATCCAGTTTCAGCTGGTATTAAACAACTCCTAGTAACAAGACTCAGCTTTACTTCTTTTTTTTAATAAAAAATATTTCTTGTAGCTGCATTTTCTTTCTAGTTCATAATTATCAATGAAAAATACTTCGTGTCATTCCACTATTTGCTGTCAGCCTAATAAAATTTGTTATGTTTTTTTATTATGCAGGAACCACCCTCTAAAATCAAGAAGCATTCTTTGAAAGTAAGTATGGTTGTGAAATGTTTGATGTAAATTTAAATTTTAAATGGTGGTTTGTTGGAAAACTTAATTAAAAACAAAACTATGTGAAGAAAATCCCAAGTGTTAACTTCCTCTCCTGTTATTTAATTTTGAAAATACAGTCTCCTTTATAAAGTATTAGCAGAATATTTACTATACACAAATAAAGAGTATCCTGATCCATAAGCACTAGTTTTGAGGTCAGTGATGTATGTGTTTCTATGATGCATCAAGTAACAATTTCCATTTGTGTTATTTTGCATTTTGAGTTAAGACATGAACTAACAGATTTAAAACTTTAACAAGAACAAACAGCTTGTACATGATGTACAAAATAGGTCTGTTGTTAGAAAATGTCTGGAAAGTAAAGTTTCAATTGTTAGTTTCAAGAGTTGGTGAATTTAATGTTTTGTATGTCTCTTGTTCAGCAGATACATGAACTGGAGTTGTGACTATGTATTTTGTTGGGAATGGAAATGAAAGTTTTTGTGTAATGCAGGAATACACACCGAGACACATGCAACCAGTAAAACTGGTAACCAATCTGACTGATGAAACTTGAACATATATTTCAAATAAAGAATTGCAAGAAAAGAGCAAATGCAGATAGTCCCTGACTTATGATAGGATTGGGGACTGAAAATGTACTTTTAAATGTATTCTATAAAGCTAGGAAATTAGCCACTTCGACGTGGTGTAATGGTTATCAAACATGTCTTCCTAGATCAAATACAACTGAGTAGTGAGTTTGATCCTCACTTGGTGCTCCATACTTCCAGCTTTGTGCCACATCTAAGCTATTCTTAGTAATAAGTTTCAATTCTTGGATATTTTCATTGTTAAAATAAGCTTAAGATAAACACTAAATTACAATTGTTGGTTTATTACTTGAACAAAAACAGTTTATAGTATAATAAAATATAATATAAATAAAATAGTTATTATATTATAGTATAATAAAATATAATATAAATAAAATAAGTAAATTACTATTTATATAATCGTGTAAACAAATCACTAATTTCTGTCAGATAAAACAAGCATTTCAACAGTCATCAACATCTCCCTTTACCATGAAATGTTAAAAAAAATTGGATACTCCTTGCCAAAAAAATAATTTTCATAAAATTTATATCATTAAAAAGAAGAATTAAAGAAATATCTGACATAAAAAGAATTTTTTCATTATACAGAAACAATTTTTTTGGTTGGAAATTTGTTTACATTTGTACAAAAATGTAGGAACTTTCAGTGCCCAAATACACATACATTTTAATATTCTACTAAATTTCAACTGATTAATGGAATTTAATAAAAATTGTATTTATTCATAGACTACTGAAGGAATTGCAATTTTAATAAAAGAAATATGATCATAACTTCTAATATCAGAAGATGAGCAATCATAAATTGGAGACTATCTATATTCCTACAATATTTTATTAAACGTTCCTGCTAGGAATATTGAAATTGAGAAAAGACTTAGTGTCTCCTTCATTCTGGTTATTAAAACATTTAGTTTCTCCCCATCAGAGAATTATGCTTACATTCCTTTTAAGATGTACTCCTCATCCTAATCTCTTAAATAGTTGGATCAGGCCTTACAAAAATAAAACCACCAGCAACTTCAAACAAGATGAAAATTAATTCTGATGATGAACATTCATCATTAATTTATTTTTTTTCATGGGAGCTTGTTTCAGCAGAAAATATCCAATAACTGTTATCTTGATTTAATGAAATGTTATATTTATCTCCTATTCTACCTTTCCTTTTTTAATTATTTATAGATACTTTATTTTAAGTTTGCAAAATGACCTACTTTCACAGCAATATATAACTTGTGTCATCAAGAGAATGAGTTGTAATCATTGGTTAGCATATTTCTTACAACTGTACAATAGTTCTGTTTGATTGCTATTTGTAATTGTACATGTGCATTGGGTTATGTGGTATAAACATTGTCATTAAAATATCTTCATAAGAAGAAATCAAATGGTGTTAAATTTGGTGAACAAGGTGGACATGCTACTTTCATGGAGACATCATGATAAAAATGGGGCAGTACTCCAGATTGCTGAAGATAAAATTCCTTCTTGTTATTGAATAACTGAAGATCAGAATCGATCTTTGAAGCATGTGCATGTTCATTTTTGATCAGTGGGTGGTGGAGCAATGCTGTATTTGCACATTTATTCTTTTAACTTTTAGTTTCTAATCTATACTGATATATCTAATATAAAAAGGAACACTAAAAGAAAATTACTCTTTAGTTATCAAAGCACTGACCTGCTGATAACATTATCATCCAGTGCCAATAAATCTATAAATTGGTGTTTGAAGTTCTGAGATATGATACAGTGTTATTATTCCAAGAATTCAAACTTACTAAATTTTGACTGAGGCATTCTTCAGCCTTCAACAGGTTTATGTTGCATTGGTAATCTTTAAGGAACTTTGAGCAGAACTACTTTCTAAAACATTTCACAGATTTGAGTAATGGAAATTAATGCAATGATTGAAACAATAAAATTGAAGATACTAGAATAAATAAATTAGGTAAGTGCGATTATAATAAAATGGTTGTGAATTATGGGTCCTAACTCTACATTTTGCTTTAGATATGCAAGCATGTACATTTTTAAATACCTTAGTTGTGATGAATTATATTCAAATTTCTTAATGCCAATATGTTGTTAAAACCACCTCTTTATTACAATTTTTTATTTTTAAACAGGAAGGTAAACCTGTAAAGGAGAAAGTGATTTCAGAAGTAAGTAATGTGATTGTTCTGACTTTGGATAGACATTTTGTTTGCTAATTAACCAGTTGTTCTTTATGAGTCTGATTCCTTTTCTATTCTTTTTGTTTTAAAGTCATTCCTCTGATGAACTATTTTCATTTTGATTTCCTCTACCTTTTGTATAGCCACCACCCAAGACAAAGCATTCTATTATCAGTATGTATGATACAAGCCTGTATCACTGATACCTCTAGTGACAATCTTATTACCAGTTATCAAAACAAAATCTAAAGTTATGATTTCTGATGAAAGTAAAACATCCTCACTTTGTGACTTCATTTTTTTCTGGGTTTCTTTTGCTAGTCGTGATACCATTTCTGTTCACTAAAGCTGCACATTTTGAGTGTAATGCACTACTGACATGTGCATTCATGCATTAAATATTCCACAATAGTTTCTCTGGAATACCATAAATCTTAGTGAATGATCTCTTTGTTGCATCTTATTATATTTATTGTTACACCGGCCTTCTAACACAAGGGAATTACACCGGTTCTCACTATATATAGTGCCAGTAATACCTACCCGGTGTGTAAGCAGCGACAGTACTACAACTGCCTAGCTGAGTAGTACCCGTTTCCTACCTTTGTATCTGTGATGTTAAATACACTTGTTCCTTAAACCAACCTCAACTTGATTTTCTTATTTTTACTATTGTGCCACGACAACAGATTGGCGACGTTGGAATCAAAACGATATCACTGCAGACAATCACCTAAAGTGATTGAAATACAAGGATTCACAAGATTCTTACGGCAAAACACCTTCGTCATTTCAAACAGATATTTTAATACGCAAGGATTAATAGCAAATTAATTACTACAATAGTAATTTGGCAACGTAAAAAAATAAAAATAAAAACAACCAAAAATTTGCTACCAAAAGTCTACAGCGTGAGAACGCGAATAATATTGTCAATTATTAAAATAGTTGAAAATACTGACACCAAGTGTTTCGAAAAAAAAAAAAAAGGGTTCACTGTAGAAACCAGAGTTTTTTCACGGTAGGATTTTTTTTTGTTTTTCTCCTCTTCAAAGTTAAATGATTTGTTGAGTGAAAAATATATATTCGCATAAGTCATTTGTGCTTAACAAAGACTGTTAAATATTCGAGGTTGAAAAAAAAAATTTTGTGACTTTCCCATTAGTCGACACTCCTTAAAGCAACGGATTTTTTTTTTTTTTTTTTTTTGTTACGAGAAATACCGCATGCAACAAATGACATTTGCAAAATGATTTTTTTTGTAACAAAGAAAAACTTGAATTGACTTTTTGGCTAAGAAATAATATATTTCTTGTTTGTGTATTAGTTGAGCAAACTAATTTTATTAAGCAAGCCTTGGGAAAACTGATTTGTTTAATACAAGTGTAAACTGTATGGTGCGTAAATTGAATTCGTACCATGGACGCAGAATTAAGAGAGTCTCTTCTTCAATTGTTCAAATTTCAAACGGAACAAAGTCTCGCATTGCAAAAGCAACAACTTCATTGACAACTTGAAAGTGAGGAGAAATTTAAAAAAGAGTTGTTGGAACAACAGAATCGCGTCGAAGAAATCTTTATGAAAACACAGGAGGAACAGAGGAAACTTCTGGAGGCAACACAGTTAACAAATGCAAGCGAGAATCATAACACATTCTCCCAGACGCCTGTGTGGAACGCTATTGAAAGTTTCAATTATAATCCAGAAGACAATGTCACGTTTGCTCATTTCTATAGAAGATATGAGGATATTTTTGTATCGGATTGCGGTACATGGACAGACGCTAAAAAAAGTTAGGTTTCTGCTAAGAAAATTGGGAACTGCCGAGCATACAAAGTTTGTGAATTTTATCCTTCCAAAAAAGACCAGTGAGTTGAACTTCCAAGAGACAGTTACTCTACTAACAGAACTGTTTTCTACAAAAACTTCTCTTTTTCACAGGAGATATAAGTGTATGAATGTCACTAGAAGAGAGGAAGATGATTACACTACTTATGCAAGTATTGTAAACAAGCATTGCGACGACTTTAAACTGGAGGAATTATCATCAGATAATTTTAAATGTTTAATATTTGTGCAAGGGCTGGTTTTAGGTAAAGACGCTGAGATCAGGCGTCGTGTTTTAAATAAACTCGAAAACGAGCTGAATTTAAAACTACAAAGCTTAGCGGAAGACTGTGAACGGTTTGTTGCGTTGAAACAGGACAGTCGTGACATAGAGGAAAGCGGAGTGTCGCACATTAAAAAGGTCCATCAGAAGAAAAATTTAACTTCAAAAAATAACCAGAGGAAAAAACAGGGAAAAGATCCACCTGGACCGTGTTGGAGGTGTGGAGATAAACATTGGTACAATGAGTGTCCCTACAAATTCAAACAATGTGACAACTGCTACCAGAAGGGGCATAAGGCATCACATTGTAGGAAAAAATCTGGTAGAAAGAAGACATCCATTAAACTAACAAAAATTGAACCTGAGGAACGAAATATCCGGAAATTTGTACAGGTCAAAATGTTTAAAAAGAAAGTAAGACTACAGCTTGATAGTGGGTCTGATATTTCCATCATTAATGTACAGACATGGAAGAAGCTTGGGAGACCCACTATGATTAAATCACATAAAACGGCGAGAAGCGTCAGTGGTGAAAAAATCACCTTCGAAGGAGAATTATTGACGAATATTTCTTTTCAGAATAAGACCGAAAAAGCGAAAATTTTTGTCATGCGAAAATCAAATAACCTCTTTGGAACTGATCTGTTCGAAAAATTTAGACTATGGGATCTGCCTTTAAGCTCTTTTTGTCAAAAAGTTGAGGATTCGAATGTGGAGGCAGAAAAACTTAAGAGGGAGTTAAAAGAGAATTTTCCAGACGTATTTACAGGCACTCTTGGAAGGTGTACAAAAGCGGTAGCAAAATTTGAAGTCAAAGAAAATGAACAGCCAGTGTTCAAAAAGAAAAGAAAGGTTCCATACGCCGCTATAGAACAAATAGACGGTGAATTAGAAAGACTCGAAAACATGGGTGTCCTCGAAAAAATTGATCACAGTGAGTGGGCTACGCCAACAGTTTACATCAAAAAGAAGAGCAAGGAGATTAGGGTTTGTGCCGATTTCTCAACAGGTTTAAACAATGCATTAAAGGATCACCATTATCCCATTCTGAGCCCTGAAGAAATATTCGCAAAACTGAGTGGAGGGAAATATTTTTCTAAAATCGACCTCAGTGACGCGTATTTACAAATCCCAGTTGATCAGGAGTATTCAAAGCTGCTATGCATCAATACCCATAAGGGATTGTACAAGTTTAACAGACTTCCTTTTGGGGTCAAAGTCGCCCCTGCGATTTTTCAGCAAACAATGGACATGATGTTAAGTGGGTTGGACTTCGCAGTAGGGTACCTGGACGATGTGTTAATGAACAGCGCTAGCAAAGAACAACACAAAGCTCATGTAAACCAAGTATTCAAAAGGATCCAGGATTATGGATTTAAACTGAAACAGGAAAAATGTACCTTTTTCATGGAAAAAATAAAATACTTGGGGCAAATCATCGATGAACATGGAAGAAGGCCGGATCCAGATAGATCGAGTGCAATAAGGGACATGCCTGCTCCAGAAAATATTGCGTCTCTACAAAGTTTCTTAGGTTTGGCGAATTATTACAATGTATTTGTGCCAAATATGCATAAACTAAGATCACCCTTAAATGAATTGTTAAGGAAGGACCAAAAATGGGTCTGGACGCAAGAGTGCGAAGAAGCATTTCAGGAAATGAAATATATATTAATGTCTGACTTGTTTCTAGCACATTATAATCCCAAGCGTGATATTATAGTTGCAAGCGATGCCAGTGCCTATGGCATAGGAGCATGCATACTACACAAAATGGATGATGGAAAAATAAAACCCATAGCCCATGCATTCCGTTCACTTTTACCAGCCGAAAAGAACTACTCGCAAATCGAGAAAGAGGCACTAAGCATTATATTCGCAGTAAAGAAATTTCATCGTTTCTTGCACGGTAGACAATTTCTGTTACAAACAGATCACAAACCTTTACTAACGATTTTTGGATCGAAAAAGGGACTACCACAACATACGGCAAATAGGCTCCAAAGATGGGGTAATATTCTTCTGAATTATAATTTTCAAATGGAGTATGTACCATCTAAAAAACTTGGTCATGCAGACGGCTTATCAAGGTTAATACCTAAGCACACAGAACCATTGGAGGATATGGTAATAGCAGCCATTCAAGCGGAAGTTGAAGTAAAAAATACTTTGTGACACGATAAGAGAACTTCCAGTAACGCTTGATGAGATTAAGAGTAAGGCAGAGGTGGACGAATTTATTATAAGCACAAAAGAAAAAATCAACAGTAACCAACTGGATGAGGAAATTTATTCAATTTGTGATAATGTCCTGTTATATAGCGACATGGTCGTAATTCCTACGACATTACAGAAAAGAATGCTCAAGGAATTCCATGTAGGACATCCAGGCATATCAAGAATGAAAAGCCTTATGCGCTCTTTCGTTTTCTGGCCAAACATGGATAAGGATATAGAAGAAAAAGTCAGGGAGTGTAGAGGATGCACATTAGCTATGAAAGCTCCTCCAACTCAATTCAGATCGTGGGCAAAACCGGACTGACCTTGGTCGAGAATTCACTTGGATTTTGCTGGACCGTTAGATGGTTTCTACTATCTCATTGTTATAGACAGTCTATCTAAGTGGCTGGAAGTACTGAAATGCAAGAACCCCACATCCGAGGCAACTATTAACTTCCTGTATGAACTATTCGCTAGGTTTGGAGTTGTAGACTGCATTGTCACAGACAATGGAACGCAATTCACGTCTACCGAATTTAAACATCTCTGCGAGGATTATCTAATCGAGCATATAACCATTCCACCATACCACCCAAGAAGTAATGGGCAAGCGGAGAGATTCATAGATACGTTCAAGAGAGCCCTGAGAAAAGCTAGTGGATCACCGACGGATAAGTCAATCCAACAGTTCTTACAAGTTTACAGGGTCACTCTGAATGCAAACATCGAAACGTCGAAGACACCTGCTGAGGTCATGTTCGGACGCAAGGTTAGATCAATTTTCCACAAGTTGTTACCAAACCAGGATAGGCCAAACCTCAAAAAACCGATAACAAAAATACGGTATAAAGTTGGCGAAAGAGTTTTCTACAAGATTCATAGAAATAATAGGACCTTTTGGGAGTCCGGCACTATTGAGAAACAAATAAGCAACATGGTCTATATGATTAAGGGACCAGATTTTGTGCACAAACGTCACACTAACCAAATCCGGAAAAGATACTCGAACAGTGAGGTGACCAGATCGCCCGAGGAGGACATCATGGACACAGTGTTTGATACTTTTCAGGTGCCCATACCAGAGACAGCTCCTGAGAATAGGAGGTCAAAAAGAAAACGGAAATCAACGGAGTTGATTAGGGTGAACCCAAAACGAAAACGTTATTAATTCCCAGACGGGATATTTTCAAAGGAGGGTGTTACACCGGCCTTCTAACACAAGGGAATTACACTGGTTCTCACTATATATAATGCCAGTAATACCTACCCGGTGTGTAAGCAGCGACAGTACTACAACTGCCTAGCTGAGTAGTAACCGTTTCCTACCTTTGTAGCTGTGATGTTAAATACACTTGTTCCTTAAACCAACCTCAACTTGATTTTCTTATTTTTACTATTGTGCCACGACACAACATTTATCTAAAAAGAAAAAAGAAATTGTGGATAGACAAAAATTTCTTACAAATAAAGATTTATATAAATAAAACCTGAAATTGTGAGATTAAAAATATGAACAAATGTGAATTTGTATTCTAAAAAGTAAACATCAATTTTGTATTCTAAGTTAGCCCCATGTACACATAAATACATTTTTTTAATCTTTTCACCCCAAGCAAAGTGATAAAGCCACTAAAAAGCAAGGAATTACTGAGAGTGAAAGAACCTGAGAAAAATCATTATTAAGGAGAGAGGACAATAAAAGAACAAGATTCAAGGAAACAGAAGATGATTGACATTGCATTTAAATATTTGAAGATCAATGTTGACTGAAAACAAGCAGCTGGAAGAGAGTTTCACATGCAATAAGTGCAAGAGAAACTGTTAGCATATAACTTAAGTTATATCTAGCAATTTCAACTGTAAAATGATGAGAGCTGGTTACTAATCTAGTAGTATGCTTAAATTTGTAAAGTCTAAGTACCAAAGAGTAAAGCTCATCAGAATAATTACCATGAAAATATTTATAGAAAAAGCACAAGGAAGCTACATTATGGTAGTTGGAAAGTGACTAAAGTTGAGATACCAGGTAAGGACAAATAACATTGCAGATTCTTCTTTGTATTTTATCAAGAATCTCTAAATACATAGCAAAAGCACTAGACCAAGTGTGTTAGCGATATTCAATTCATGGATGAATGGTAGATTTATAAATGTGTAAGATAGATCCTGGTGAGAAAGATTGTCTAGCATGGCACAGTGAACTGATTTTCCTAGCAGCAGACCTAGCAATTTATTCAATATAATCTTTCTACTTCATATTAGTGGAAAATGTTAGCCTGAGAAGGTGTAATGAATTACTTATCTGGAAGTTAGCATCAACCATGTTGATGAAAGGCAAAAAATGCTCTCTAAGATGAGCAGTTACATTTTGTTTGTTTTTTTATAAACTATTTCTTTCCTCAGTTAACACCAGATTGAAAGTCATTTTTAGCTCAACTGCCAATTTGACCTTATCAAACCTTTCAGGCTTACCATTAAGACAGGAATAAATAGTTGTGTCATTAGCATAGATACTAAGTCTTGAACTGATGACACCAGGATGGTTATTGATAAAAACTAGGAGCAAAGTAGGTCCAAATATAGGGCCCTGGGGAACATTCACATTAATGTAAAAAGATCTAGAAGAGTTGCCATTCAAAATAACTTTCATTTCATGATTTGATAATAAAGACTGAATCAAATAAAAAATATGTCCAGAAATATCACAAACCTTCAATTTGTTGAGCAAACCAGCTCACCAAACCTTGTTAAACACCTTTGATATATCTAAAGTAACAAACTGAGATTCACCATTCTTTGATAGACTCAGCAATAACTCTTAATACATCAGCAGTTGACCTTAGGGAAGTGAAATCCACATTGTTTGTCTGAAAGAAGACCCTGTGTGGTGAGTTGCTTAACCTATTCAGAGTTGATTAGAGCCTTTAAGACTGCCAAAAAGAGGTAAAAAAGTAATAGGTCGATAGAATGATCAGATGGTTTGCCTGAGTTCTTAAAAACAGAAGAGGATTTCCAACAAACAGGAAAGTAAGCAGCAGCAAAACATTTATTGTAGAGTATAGAGAAAACAAGAGGCAGTTTCACCTGGTATTTCTGAGAAAGTATTAGGTTGGTGCAAAAATATTATCGTTTTTTGACGTATTTTTTAACGTCAAAAAATGACATTATTTTTTGCACCAACCTAATACAAAAACATCAATGCTGGCTTTAACCCAAGAAGAAACTTTATTAGAAAAAGATATGCACTCGTATTTTTCTCTAAAAAGATTTCTCGAATATACAAATCACACAGTAGAAAACCAGTTCTAAGTGGAATATTAGGCAAAAATGCTCCAGATGAGTCAAGACTAACATTAGAATAGAATTTATGAGCAAAGTATTATGCTTTATCAGCAGAGTGAAGAGAGGAGGGAGAATGGACTTAGTATTATTTAACACACTATTATAGAACTACCAGTCGTCACAAGAACAAAACTTGTTCGAGGTTATATGGTGCCTCATTCTGTTAGTGAACAAAAACTTAGTTTCATTCCTGAAATATTTACAATTATTATGAGTGGGCACAAAGAAGCATCTTTTATGATCAGATATAGCATGTTTGTACAGCTGCAAAAAGTGATTCCTGTGGGCTATAGTAGTTGAACAGCAGGTGTGAACAAAGGAGAAGATTGTGTTTTTTTTCTAAAATGGAACAAAAACATCGATGCCTACTTTTACCTAAGAAACCTCTGTAGCTCAATCTTCAATAGGAATTTTAAAAATTTCACTCCAAGGGGCATTGTAAAGAAAATCATAAAATGAATCCCAATTGGTATTCTAGCAACAGAAAAATGTTTTGTGAATAGGGGATTCATGTCTAATAAATGAGTCAAAAGCAATCAACAGATACTACAGTGTGATAATATGTATAGATATGTATTTACCACATACAAAAAATTGTGCTTTTTTTGTAAGCTATTGATTTTTGTGTATCATGGTAGAGGCTAATTTAGAGAATTAACTGATATAAAAATATCAGATATTGGAAATGAAATATACATAAGTTATTTCATAGTAAAAAATGACTTCTCTTTGCAAATGTTAGTTTGATAATTTTCTTTTTTTTCAGGAACCAGATTCAAAAACTGAAGAGCAAGCTGAAATAGTGAGTAATAATAATATAAACATCTACTGAATATAATTTTCTAGTTTATCAATATTGGAAAGGTCTTTTCATTTAACATCATTCCTATGAACATTTGCAAATTCATTTCTTGCTATTGCTGAACTTTTCTGTGTAGGTATTTGTTGAGAGTTTTTAGATCGGTGGATCAAAAATGTAATCTGAATGATTTTAGTTCAAAATTTTATCAGTTGATTCTGCATTTTTCCTTGTTAATCTCTTTGAGAAATTGTTGCAATTTGAAATCTAGAGAATAAGTAAAAATAAAATTATTGTAAGTTTAACTCGGTTTGGTAGAAGGGAAAATAGAGAGAAATTGGAGTAGAAAAATTGTTTTCTGTTCATCCTCATATTGGGAAGGTCCTGAAAATCAGCATTCAAAAATACTGGTTTTTACCTGAACTTGTATCCCAACCAATGCTATGGGTGGGAAATATACAACTCACTGACCCACAAAGCAAGTCCATGATATTTACTGAGTTTTGCATGATATGACATTAGTCCACAAGTGTAGGCTACCCAGTAAGGGTCAGGCTTCCTATAATAAGAATTATTTTTGAAGAGATCTGAAATGAACAAATGATTAAAGGTGAGAAAATTATATTTATAATTTTCAAGATATCTGTCTCAAAATTAAGGGATCACTTTTCTAAACTTTTTTGAAAAACAAAAACCTCAGAATAGTAAATGCAACAAAACTTTGAGTAACTTTTTCTATAAGATATATTTCTGATTTTAGAAAATTCATAGAAGCAGAAAAAACATGGTTGTGAATTGTCTTCCACATCAGAATAATTTGTCTTTTGCTTTGGGGAAATTTTACTCTTAATAAAGACAGAAAGAATGTTTTAATTTAACCTCTGTGTTGTATTTTCATGCATTTTTCCTTAGATAAATTATGGGTTGAGAGAGTTTTCTTATAAATATAGATATATAAATAAAAACTTTGTTTATTGTAAATTCTAAAAGTGTGGCAATGTTTTTTTTTAAATTGTGATTTTTTTTTATTCTGTACAAAGCTAATTAAGGGATCTTGAAATCATTTGAATCAACTGGTCCTGAAATTGGAAATTAAATATAAATAGGTTACATCACAGAGAAAAAATGTCCACTCCTTGCAAATGTTGCTTTTGATAATTTTTGTTTTATTGCAGAAACCAGATTCAAAAACTGAAGAGCAAGGTGAAATAGTGAGTATTTTATTGCCAGTTATTTTATTTGTTTTTTTCTACTCTTTTATGTGGGAAGAACATATATGAAAAACAGCATTCAAACTATAGATTTTACCTTGACTTGAATACCAACCATGTGTACTAATGTGGAAATATGTAACAATTTAACTCTAAAAGCAAGTTGAGAATATTTACCAAGTTTTGATAAAATGACAAAAATCACAAGTGTGGATCAGCCAGTACAGATCAAACTTGCTACAATAGTAATTATGTTTAAAAAAATTCAATCAGAAAAAACCCTGAAAAATGAATTTGCTATAATTTAATAGTACAATACAATATTTTTAGCATTTTTCTAATGTGCTCTATGAAAACAGCTGTATGTTAATAAAGACATTAACCTAGATTAAATGTTTTGAAGAAAAGTGGGGAAATAAAGGTGTAACATATTAACACAAAGCAAAGAAAGATTGACCTTGTCAGTAATAATTAGAATGAAGTGTAATACATTGTATAAGGAAGTGAGGTTGGAATAAATAAAATCATTAGGAAAAAAAAAAGAAAAAACACACAGGAATAAAAATAGTACAATTTCTCACCTTGTTCAGACACTTAGCCCCAAATCCCTTTCATAATTATTAGTGTCTTTGTGTCTTTTCATATTTTAAACTTATGGATTATATCTTATTATCATATTTTCAAAAAAGCTGAAGACTCAAAACATGAGAGAATATTCAAAATTATTCCACAGAAGGATGTTGTATTTGATAAGCTTCAAGGTGCTTTGAATAGAATTCCTTTCCTGCTTCACTATCTTTTTATCTTTGGTAAATTTTGCCACTTCAATTAAGACAACAGATGACAGTGACAAAAATTAATTGAATGATTGAAACAACAGAGATACTATTAATAGTTCAAAGAATTTATTAACTAATAAATAAATTGCATAAATCTGCAATTTTTAATATAGCTGTGAATTATGGGTCCTGACTACTTTTTGCTTTAGATATATGAACATATAAATTTTTTAAATATCCATGATGAATTATATTTAAATTTTTTATTGATAATTAGTTATTAAAACTACTTCTATTACAATTACTATCAATTTTTTTTTTTAAAACAGGAAGATAAATCTGTAAAGGAGAAATTGACTTCAGAAGTATTGTGATTGTTTTGATCTTGGATTGACATATTTCTTATTTGTTTGAAATTGTAATTTTTTTCTCTGTTTAGTTTGATTTTGGCCTCATGATACAATAAGATGAACCTTAAAAATGTATTCTCCTTATGAGGATTGACTTACTAAGTCATCATTGATCCCTTTCTTGATAAACTTCTTAAAGACATGATTCCAATCTAGATGCTTATTTCATAATTGTCTTTTCATTATGATATACCTTTTCTCATTAACATTTTAAAATAGATCTTTTTTCATTGAATTATTCTGTTGTTAATCTAATAATAGTATCATTTCTTTTGTGCAGGATGATGATGGAGCTGAAGATCAGTTTGCAAAGGTAAGTATTTGAAAATTTCAACTTCAAACACATTTCTCTTCTACTGGGACTACATCATCCATTATCTTTGCCATTAGCAGTAATATCAAATTATCCTTTAAAATATCTATATTATAAAAACAAAGTCTGTGGTGAAAAATCGATGTCAAGATATTTCAAATTCTTGAATTTGTAATTTGTATCTCCTCCCATTGACTTTTGATGAAATGAAATAACAATATCTGGTAGGAAAAAAAATCTGTATTTTATCCACTAGTTTGATGGATAAAGACATTGATACCTGCTGCTAAATTTATTTTATTCTTTTAATTGTGTTTTTAGTTCATGAGTTAGACAATGCAGAGTATACTAGCTCAGTGGAGGAACAAGGTCTTATCAGAATAGACGTGTAGAAAGAAATAATTACAGGATCAAATATTTAAGTGGAACACCACAATGAACCGTCCTACACACTCACACAGAAAAAATGAAAGCAAGAAATGAAAACAATATACCACTTGGCTGACGAAATTAAAATAAAATTAAAAGTTTCACTCATTCTGCTTATAGAAGAGCTATATGAAACTCTGAATGTTCCTTACTTAAAACTGAGAACATGTCTTTGGTATAGGACAATACATACTTAAAATTATTTAGTAAGTACTCAGCTTTCACAGACCTGGATGTATTGACATGCAAATTTTGCAAATTATTACATTACCTTTTTTAAAAATTTTGACTGATATATGCTGACCTTTTGACTTCCAACTTATGACTGGTTCTACCTATAGATCATACTTGCATTTGAAACTCAATAACTGGAATAATCTGGTGATGAAGCAAAACATCCTTATGAAATGATTGCAACATCAGGTGGGCAGTAAAGACAATATGTGGATTGGTAGATAAATAAATGTTGCACACTGTTAGAAATTTGCTTCCCTAATATACTAATATCATATTGAAATATAGGAGACATTTTTGTAGACCAATTAGCTTAGGTTTGTTAAATTGCAGAGGGTATACATTATTGCCCTAAACTTTCTCAATAGTTTCAGTTTAGGAATTTAGTTTAGTTTTAGAACTAAGTAATATGGCACAATGGATTATTATCTTAATAAGATATTTTTGTTGCTTGAGACAAAAAGCTTCCCAGCATATACATAAAAGTGAAAATAGATTTATAGTGCTCAGACATAAGAATAATTGGACATGATTTGTGCACATAGACATCCAAAAAAGAACACTATTGTTTTTCTTTTCACAGGTGAACCATAAAGTTTATAAAAATAAAAACTTCAGATTCCATATTGCTCTCAAAAATACAGCATCAACAGTATAATGAAAATAACATTTAGTTCTTTTCATACAAATAAGTAAATCTTGCTTGCAAAAACCCATGGAAATCCCATCCATTTGACTACATCATTTTGTCAAAAACTGAATTCAACTGACATTGTGATGAAAAAATATTAGGATGTCAGTGAATGAAATAAAGGGCCAGTTTGAAATTCCAACCACCTGAAGAAGGCTTGAGCATACAATGACCAAAACATTGTGAATATGGCAACAAAGATGAAAACAACAGTCCGAACAATATAAATAGTGTAAATAATTAATTTTTTTTTATCTTAATCTCTATGTTGTACCTCACCATGCCTTTTCTCAATGGGAAAATGGTTTGACAAAAGTTCCTTAAAAATAGACTTTTTTGAAGAAATGTCTTTTTATTCTCAGTTCTGAAATAATATATTCAAAAATATAAACTAATGTGCATTTTGTATTCTAAACTAGCCATTTTTTCATGTGCACACAGACATATTAGTCAGTAATAAAAAAAATATTAAAAATTGTGTTTTTTCCTAATTTGCTTATTTTGTACATTTAGAAACTAATTTAAAGAATTTAAAATCAATTGATATGGAAATATCAGTCAATGGAAATTAAATATAGATATGTTACAGCATAGAGAAAAATGTCTCCTCTATGCAGATGTTGATTTTGATAATTTTCTTTTATTACAGGAACCAGGTTCAAAAACTGAAGAGCAAGCTGAAATAGTGAGTATTTTATTTTTAGTTATAATGATATAAAAATGTCTTGAATGTGAATTTCTAGTTTATCTGAAAGGTCTTTTAGTTTAACATAATTCCTATGAATATTGACACACTCATTTCTTTCCACTGCTGAATTTTTCTTAGATGTTTGGTTAAAATGAGTGAAACATTTTAATATATTTTGATATTCAGACCAGTATTCTAATCTTGGTTGTTATACTCATATTTCTTTTTTCATACTCAATAAACTTCTTGGAATTTTAACTGAACCCTTTATCCAATCCATAGAGGTAGATTGTTCTCATTCCACTTTTCATGCTTAGTGGATATTTCATGTAATAACTTATATTCACTAGTTTTATTCGCCTTTTCTTTCTTTTTATCGTTTCTTCTGTGGAATGAGATTATGGGACTTTTTCAGCACTACCAGATCCAGAGATTAAACTACTGCCAGGGAACCAGATATGTTGTAACTAATATTTAATCCACAAGACCATCTCAGACCAAGAACCAAGATGAGTATACTGATCTAAATAGCAAAGAATATAACAACAACACAACAACAACAACAATAATAATAATAATTCCCCAAAATTGCAGGAAAAAAAAATTCAAACATTGTTTTTCTTCATTTTCTGATCAGTGGACCTAAAATATAATCTGAATGATATTAGTATTTCTTAAAAATACTAAAAATTTTGCTTCTTCCTTTGTATGCATAATATAAGAAGCTAATTTAGAGAATCTAAAATGAATGTAATCACTTGGTATGGAAATATCAGTCAATGGAAATTAAATATACATATGTTACAGCATAGAGAAAAAATGTCTCCTCTATGCAGATGTTGATTTTGATAATTTTCTTTCATTACAGGAGCCAGATTCAAAAACTGAAGAGCAAGCTGAAATAGTGAGTATTTTATTACCAGTTATAATGATACAAAAATATCTTGAATATAAATTTCTAGCTTATCAATATCTGAAAGGTCTTTTAGTTTAATATCATTCCTATTAACATTGACAAACCCATCTGTTACTATTAGGTTGATGCAAAAATAATGTTGTTTTCTCACATATGTTACTATGTGAGAAAACAACATTATTTTTGCACCAACCTAATATTATTGAATTTTTGATAAGACAAAAATAAAGGTCCCTTCAAATGTGATGTATTTTGTTTATTTTAAAAAAAGCTATAATACATACATAAAATACAATAATACATTTAGATAAAGGATGCTTTTAATTACAAAATACTATTTATTCACATTGTCACTACATTTTTGCCAACGATTAACAAGACCCTGCATGCTATACTTATAAAATTCTGTCCCCGTTGAGAGCAATTAACATTTTCATGATGGCCTTGTCAAAAAAATGTTGTCCACATAGACGATCATTTTTCAGTTCAAACAAATGAATGTCAGAAGATGTCAAATCCAGACTACAGTGGATGTGGTAGAAGAGTCCAGCCAGAATTGTCAAAGTGATCCATGATCTTCAAACTTGCACGAGGCTTGCTTTGATCATGTTGCTAGTGAAAGAATATTTACTTCTCTGGCCTAAATCTGTAGATTTGGGCCTTTAACTTAACTTTGTATGTTAGAATTGATGGTTTGTCTAGGTTCTAGAAAATCTAGGAGGAATATGCTTTTCTTTTCTTTTTTTTAATCATTTCACCCCAAGCAAGGCAAGCCACAACACAAGATGTTAATATCAGAAAGTGAAAGAATCTGAGAAAGAAGCATTATTAAGGATGATAAAAGAACAGGATTCAATGAGACAGAAGATGGCAGTTGACATTGCATTTAAATCTTGTGTCAAAGTTGACTGGAAAGCAAGAAGCCAAAAGAGAGTTCCACAAGCAAGAAGTGCAAGGATAAGAAACTGTTAACATAGAACTTATGGTTAGATCTGATAATGTAAAATGATAAATGTAAAATGATGAGACCTTGCTGTCAATCTAGTACTGTGCTTGCTTACCTCAAAAGTCAATGAACATCACTTTGCCTACTGATGTCTACATCTGGAACTTTTCTTTTGGTGGAGAATTTGCATGTCACCACTTGTTTGACTGCTGTTTTGATTTTGGTTTGTAGTGGTAATACTATGTTGCATCAATGGTGATTATATGGTTCAGAAAATTATCATGTTCAGTCTCATAATGTTTCAGCAGCTCTTGACAAAACTGTATTTGGAGGTCTTTCTGGTTGGTTTTGTGTGAGAATCCATGGAACCCTCAGTACAAAGTTTGTGATATCCCATTCCAATGTTACCAGTATAATTTCCATTACATTGAAGATAGCATTCAGCTTCATACTTGTAATCTGTACCTATTCACACAACTGAGCTGATCAAGATGCTCTTCATTTCATGAGTTGGCATCTGGGCTGGATAACATGGAATGTGGCTTGTCACCACTACTAAAACATATTATTCATTGCCTAACTGTGCTCTCGTCCACTGTTTGATTTCTATAAACATTCAGCAATTGTTGATGAATTTAATATGGCAAAAATACAAAAAATGTGGTTCAACCAGTAACAATCAAACTTGCTACAATAGCAATGATGTTTTAACAAACTTACTAACCACTGTTCATAAGCACTTTTTTTGATATTTGCCAATCTTAATTTTTTCTTGTAATTAACCACAAAAGTAAGGCATCTAGTGAGTACTGAATTCAATATACTAACAATGGTATGTAAGACAAACTTATTAACTATTACTCTATGATGCATCTCTCTAAATGCATATTAGTTGATAGCTGTAAAAAACAAATCAATCAAAAACCTAATTGCATATTGTTCACATGAAATACTTAACTTCATTGTGAATGGCAGGCAAAATAAAGTATGACCTTATTGGAAGGCTGTGAAGAAAATCTGAACTATATAATACATTTCATAGTATTTAATTCCAAGCAGTCAAAATTCACCATGAAAATTATCTGTTAAGAAAAGTGTGATGGTAGATGGTCATTGAAGCAAAAAGCCTCATATGAAAAAAACCTTAATCAAAATAAACAGAATCCTTGTTTTCTTTGGAAGAAGTAGTAAAAAGAATTAATTTCAAGCATGAGGGAATTTCTGCTGTACAATTTACTTGATGAAATATGTCTATAATCCAATATTCTTAAATTGTTTCTTTTATTTCACTCACATTTTATTGATTTTTCTTTTTCTGTTCCCTCTTTACAGTACATTTAATAAACTTGATCAGAAACAGCCTTGAAAAATGAACTTGCTATTATAGAAGTCGCTATAATTTAATAGTACAATACAATATTTTTAGTGAGTTTTTGAATGTGCTCTATGAAAACAGCTGTATGCAAGTTGAGAATATTTACCAAGTTTTGATAAAATGACAAAAATCACAAGTGTGGATCAGCCAGTACAGATCAAACTTGCTACAATAGTAATTATGTTTAAAAAAATTCAATCAGAAAAAACCCTGAAAAATGAATTTGGTATAATTTAATAGTACAATACAATATTTTTAGCATTTTTCTAATGTGCTCTATGAAAACAGCTGTATGTTAATAAAGACATTAACCTAGATTAAATGTTTTGAAGAAAAGTGGGGAAATAAAGGTGTAACATATTAACACAAAGCAAAGAAAGATTGACCTTGTCAGTAATAATTAGAACAAAGTGTAATACATTGTATAAGGAAGTGAGGTTGGAATAAATAGAATCATTAGGAAAAAAAAAAAGAAAAAACACACAGGAATAAAAATAATACAATTTCTCACCTTGTTCAGACACTTAGCCCCAAATCCCTTTCATAATTATTAGTGTCTTTGTGTCTTTTCATATTTTAAACTTATGGATTATATCTTATCATATTTTCAAAAAAGCTGAAGACTCAAAACATGAGAGAATATTCAAAATTATTCCACAGAAGGATGTTGTATTTGATAAGCTTCAAGGTGCTTTGAATAGAATTCCTTTCCTGCTTCACTATCTTTTTATCTTTGGTAAATTTTGCCACTTCAATTAAGACAACAGATGACAGTGACAAAAATTAATTGAATGATTGAAACAACAGAGATACTATTAATAGTTCAAAGAATTTATTAACTAATAAATAAATTGCATAAATCTGCAATTTTTAATATAGCTGTGAATTATGGGTCCTGACTACTTTTTGCTTTAGATATATGAACATATAAATTTTTTAAATATCCATGATGAATTATATTTAAATTTTTTATTGATAATTAGTTATTAAAACTACTTCTATTACAATTACTATCAATTTTTTTTTTTAAAACAGGAAGATAAATCTGTAAAGGAGAAATTGACTTCAGAAGTATTGTGATTGTTTTGATCTTGGATTGACATATTTCTTATTTGTTTGAAATTGTAATTTTTTTCTCTGTTTAGTTTGATTTTGGCCTCATGATACAATAAGATGAACCTTAAAAATGTATTCTCCTTATGAGGATTGACTTACTAAGTCATCATTGATCCCTTTCTTGATAAACTTCTTAAAGACATGATTCCAATCTAGATGCTTATTTCATAATTGTCTTTTCATTATGATATACCTTTTCTCATTAACATTTTAAAATAGATCTTTTTTCATTGAATTATTCTGTTGTTAATCTAATAATAGTATCATTTCTTTTGTGCAGGATGATGATGGAGCTGAAGATCAGTTTGCAAAGGTAAGTATTTGAAAATTTCAACTTCAAACACATTTCTCTTCTACTGGGACTACATCATCCATTATCTTTGCCATTAGCAGTAATATCAAATTATCCTTTAAAATATCTATATTATAAAAACAAAGTCTGTGGTGAAAAATCGATGTCAAGATATTTCAAATTCTTGAATTTGTAATTTGTATCTCCTCCCATTGACTTTTGATGAAATGAAATAACAATATCTGGTAGGAAAAAAAATCTGTATTTTATCCACTAGTTTGATGGATAAAGACATTGATACCTGCTGCTAAATTTATTTTATTCTTTTAATTGTGTTTTTAGTTCATGAGTTAGACAATGCAGAGTATACTAGCTCAGTGGAGGAACAAGGTCTTATCAGAATAGACGTGTAGAAAGAAATAATTACAGGATCAAATTTTTAGGTGGAGCACCAAAAAGATCCTGTTTCAACACCCCCACTTCACACTCACACTCACACACACACACACACTCAAAAAAAATAAAAGCCAGTTGTCACCACCATTAGCTATGAATTTTTATCAACACTGAATATTTTGTGGGTGGGGTAAGAACTTGACTTGTTACTTACATCACTTTTACCACTGATGAAATGCATTACCCATTACCTGTTTATGCCCACATATACTGTTTGGCTACTTCAAATGTTCAGCAAGTGACAGTGAATGTCAGTGAGTGCAATTTTTTCAAATTGCGTAATTAATGTATCCACTTTCATGTCAGATTCTATTTTCCCAAACTACTCCTAAGATGTTTTCTTTAACAAGGCAAAAGCTATTTGATTAGATTGATTTATTTTCTATGGCTTATCAACACTTTGCAGGTTATTTAAAGCCAGAAAATATTTTTAGATTGTAACAATTTTTCTTTTGAGGTAGTGGTTTACTGATACAAGTCTTACTAATTAGCCCATAGCTATGGAAGGAAGAAATTGATTCATACCTTTCCCCAAGGGTATTTGTGCATAAGTTAATGTAATGAACCCAACTGGAATTAGAACTCAGCTCTCCAATTAACAATTCTAAGCCATTATCCATTACACCATTTACACATCCAAGCTTACAGGACCTGGTATTCTCAAACAGTCACCCATCTAATTACTGACCATTGCTTAACTTTGGTGATCATATGGGAACCATGTTTCAACATGACGTGACCATAAGCTCAAAAGAAATTATGGTTTATCAATTAAAGTTTTAGCCTCTACTGCCATGCCACATACATCCACCTCTGATGTTGTTTGTTCACATAATAAATGGGGTGGCATTATGTTTTTTTTATCAAGCCTCATGTAATAACGACTTGTGTTTGAAACTTTGTAGAAAAAATACACTTTGTCTTGCTTTTGTATTATTTGGGAGGTTTTATAAAGTCTTGGTTAAGTGCCATAATAGAATATGATATATTATCTACATACAGTAATTACATCCTACCCCTGAGGTCAGATTTTTGAGGATTGTGGACAAAATAAATTAGTTAACCTTTGTGCTTCCATTATGCATGCTATTCATCATATGCAGTTTTTTAATAGAAAACATTTTACAAACATTCACTTTCTTCTTTTGAACAACCATCCCTTCCAAAGTCTGTCACTCAAAACAAAGTAGGTTAATTTTCAGCCTCAAGATAAACATTCTATTTTATATTCATTTTTCTTAAATTTAAATCACATACACCTCATTATGAAACAGATATTTTAGTCATTTTAATATTACAAATGTGTTGTTAAATAGATCTCAAAATCCATTGACGTTTATTAACAATATTTTTTGACACTAATATCCAGAGGTTGCCTCCAAAAGTAAGTATTGCTATATTTTTTTTTAATCAATTAACCCCACACAAGGTGATAATGCCATTAAGACACAAGGGGCTATTAGGAGTGAAAGAGAATGAGAAGACTTCAGAAGGAACCAGAAAACCAATTCTAAACAGGAGATAACGGATAAACCTCTACTCGAGGAGGAATTAAGATGGTCTTAATTATCAGATCTGTCTGCTTAAATTTAATCACTTGAGAACAATAGATAATGTTCTATAATGGCATTTAACCAAGCTTTTATAAACTCTTCCAATGATACAAAAGCAAGACTAAAAAATTATTTTTATTATTTTAAAAATGTTATAGTTGTCTAAATTTATAATTGTCGAGGTTGTTTTTTTATACATGATTTTTGAGAGAAGTGTATTTTTCTGAAGGCCATATGGTTTGCATAAAAATTGTTACATTTTTGATGGCCGTTTTGGCTCAAGCAGTTGACAACCAAAATTGTTGAATTGTCATGGATTCGTTTTTTGAATTCTTGGAGAAAGGATATATATATATATATATATATATATATATATATATATATATATATATATATATATATATTGGCCAATGAGGGACTTGAAGTGAGCTGATATGACTTTCAATAAAAGGGACTGCTATGAGCGAATATGCAGAGAGGGAAAGAATGAACAGTTGACGAGAAAGAAAGCAATAGTGCCCATACTTCAAGAGGACTGGTCTAACCAAAGGGTGTCATAAATCAACTCAGAGAAAGAACGAGCCAACAGACTCAAGGCAGATTCAAAACCAGGATACAACATTCTGTCCTGTGCCTTTCTGAGAACTTTACAGCAAAATACTTCAAAAGCCCTTGACAAAACAACTTGAAAACACAAAAACCCTTTGAGCTGAGATGTCCCATTTGAGTATTCTGTTAAGAATAGAGGTGGGTGCATTTTGTATTTTTTGCCTTGTGCAATTCGTTTCATTTACTTCATCCAAGTTTTTTCCTTTTTTCATTTTTAAGGGTTGTATTTATATTTTGTCTTTGAATCCGTATATTTTCCTAAAAAATCATAACCCTTTTTTCCTTATATCTGATGGTAATCCCCTTTTTTTAACCCCTGAAAATTGTTATCCTGGTGTAATAGGCACACAGAAGGAAATTTTTGTGCAACTTTTTTATTTATACTCTTTTTTGCAATATTGTAAAAAAATAAATGTTTTTTTCCTTTTTAAAATTTTATGCAGTGGTCATCTTGTGTTGTGATTTTGTGCCTGTTATTATGACTTACTGTTTCTACCAACTAAATTTTGTGTCTGGCACAAGGACTTAGATTTGGTAGGAAATTAAAGTTTTTAAAAAACAGCAGATAGCATTCTTTTTACTGAATGTCAGACACAAGTCATTATTACATAAATAATATTTGTAAGTTATTGTGAGGTTTGAATTATATTCTATGGAAATGTGTAGAGAATTTTATAGAGATTTATATGATGTCAGGTTATTAGGCAATAAAATTATTAACCAACTGATATTGGTAAAATTTCCAGAATATATTTAAACTAGCTTAAAAGCTACCCTATCAGGTGGCATTTAAGCTAGCTCTTGAAAAAGGGTCTTGATTGGGCCTTTGACCCAACAATGATGCTTCATGCATTGATTATATATTAAATTTTATTAAACTTGAACAATATTTTTCAAACAATTAACAGTTTTCATCAAAACAATGATAAAATTTTTGTCTATTTGGAACTTATTCCAAAACTGCAGGATAAACAACATTTTTGATTTTCCCATTCGGGGTCAGTATAAATAGCTTGTTTCCATTCCCAACCCTTGAACAACCAAGATAGAGCTGGTTGTGAGAAAAGCAGGGTTCCATCAAATGAAATTCATGTGCTTCCAATGATTGGGACATTGCATAGCTCACTCTTACTAAAAACTGAAGTCTTTTGAAGTCAAAAGGAAGATCTGGAGAAATTAAGGGGATTTTTGGAATTAAAACTCTTTCCTCTTTTCCTGGACTAGTAAGGATCTCTGCTTCCAAGTGATGAGGAAGCATCTTCTTGACAATTAACCTTGTTCCATTACAAATCTTTGGAGGATTCAGATTTCTCAATACCATAACTGGCACATTTTCTTTTAGTTCCAGCTTGTGTGATGGCATTCCAGGAGGATTCAATGAATTCAGGAACTCTATTGGATAATTCACTGACTACTCTTGTTCAACCACAGTGTCAATGGAAAAGTATTTCATGCTTTCTTTTGAAATTTCTTGGAGAAGTTTCCAGCTAATGTTATCCACAGTTTTATTCTTGGGAGCTAATATGGCAATCTCACAAAACCAGTTTGAATCCATGAAATGGTGTTTAATGTTTGGATAAACATGGTTAATCAAGTCTTGGTTACTTAAGACTGAAACTCCACAAACATTTGGGAGGGAAATATCTCCATTTTGGCACATTTTGATAGTTCCATGGCCAAGCTGTAACAGCAAAGCAGCAAATCTTCCTGCTTCAAGTTAGTTTTGAACATGGCTCTAGATGCAAGAAGTTTTCAGAGAGTTGTGTCCCTTTAATTGAAAAAGTATGACACACAGACATTTTCACATTTATTTTTATATAAAGATAAAAAAGGTGATAATTTAATGTTAGAGAGTTGTGTCCCTTTAATTGAAAAGTATGACAGATATTTTTGCATTTATTATATAAGATGAGCAATATATATATATATTGCCTGACTTTCAGCTTATAATACCTATCCTTATTAAATATATTGATAACTTTTTGGGGGTATGTCAAGTTTTATTATGCAAAGTACAATATAATTTTGTTATATAAATAAATCCAAGAGGTATAGACCATAGAAAAACATTGGCACAATATCCAATATGCATGAATAAATTATTAGTTTCTTATTTTATATATTATTATGGGCTCCTGGATGTTTTATAAACTTTATCAGTCTTTCATTTATAAGTTCTTCATAGAAAAAAATATCTTCTCTTCACAAAAGTTGCTTTTGACTTTTTTTCTTTTATTACAGAAACCATTTTCAAAAGCTAAAGACAAAGCTGAAGTAGTGAGTATTTTACTTCAAGTTTTAATGATATGAAAATCTTTTGAATATGATTTTTTAGCTTATTAATATCTAAAAGTTTTTTCCTATTGTTTAGTTTAAGATAACCACTATGAACATTAACAAACTCATATCTTGCTAACTTTGAACTTTTATTTGTAAATATTTGTCAGAATACTATATTCTGTAGTATTGTATGTAAATGATGTACTGCTATAAAAGCAGTATGCCACGGTGAATGTCAGTTGAGCTACCATCTGTTGACCTGACAATATCTATACCAGAGAGTACTTCATAACAATATGGTGTCACTGATAGGATCCCTAACCATGTTGGAGCAACTGGAGCATGTAGACACTGGGATTAGATGTTTTACAGCATTGGCTAAGGAAAAGAAACTGAAAGAGAATAAAGCCTCCGAAATGGAGAATGAAATTATTGATTTTGTTTTTGGCTTCAGCAGGATGTGAAGTCACAAAGAAAATATCCATTATGTTGTACTCCAAAATACTGGAAGGCTTAACACAGGAAATTTTAACCATTATAAAAAGAAACATGCAATCAAAAAAAAAAAAAAAAATGGTTTGTGCAGAAAGAACAAAATTTCTGGAAAATAGACCCCAAATGAAACTGTAATACAATATCTACACAGATTGAAAGAAGCATCAAGATATTGCAAATTTGAAAAACTGGATTCAAGAGAAATATTTATAGAAGACAAATGGATCATTCTAAGACTAATTGAAGTCATGTATGATGCTACATACAAACATAAAATCCTAGAATAGCTACAAGCAAATGATATGAGTTTAGAAGCAAGTGTAGAATTCTTGCAGCAATTAGAATTAATGAATTTAATAATTCTAAAAACAATGTGGAAGCATACAACACAACTGAAATTCTAATTAAGTGCAAATATTGTGACAAATAACATGAAAGAAACAAAAAAAATGTCCAGCCCTAGAAAAATTATGTTTAAACTGTAAAAGAAAAAACCTTTTCTAATCTGTTTGCAAATACAAAAAGAGAATAGAAAGGGTAGAAGTATAAACCCTCATACTGAAAATACAGAAGTGTATTTGATGAGAACGCCTGCAAAAAGCAGAGAGGCAGTGAAATTAAATGGAATAACTTTTCCCATGCAGATTTAGATGGAGAGGGATGTTAACTTGATCCCAAGGAATTTCTGGGATAAAAATGGGTAAACCTAAGAAAAAGTAATCTTAATTTAAAACAATTTGATGGATACTATTTATATTATTCGGACTATTGTCCTCATCTTTGTTGCCATATTTATCACAATGTCTTGGCTGTGGTACGCTCTGGCCTTTTTCAGGTGGTTGGAATAGTCCGAATAATGTAAATAGTGTACATAATACTTAATGTCAGAAATATAAACAGATACTGAAGGATCGGTACAGACTCGATACACTGAAAATATGGAAACAAATTGAAAAGTCCTACCAGAAACTGGCACGAATATCGAACGATCTGACATTCCTACATCGATGCAGAGATCTACAACTCATCCCTTCAGGCTTGGCACCAAGATTTCCTGTCAATTCAAGGAAAGCCCATTTGGTTGCAAAAAAAGCAGGACACGCCCTTGTCCAAGAGAGAATCCAGTACAATCATTGGATAAAACAGAGACTACAAGCTCATATCTCCCAGAGGTTCGAGGATTTCTTTAACAGAATTACCAATGAAGAAGACCAAAGAAGGATCCAAAATGACCTGGATAAATCCTTCAGACATGAATTCGATGTCAAGGCTCACCAAGTACAAAAATTAAACAGATTGAAAAATCAGAAGGTGACGCACAAGGTCCATCACCTACCAGTGAAAGCAGTAATCAACCAATATCAGCTGAGTACCTCTGAGGAGTCAGTATTAAATAAGGGTCTCAACTTTGCCACAGCCATCAGGCGAGTGCTATACTTGGACATCATTGCCAGAATTGAGGAGGTGGCCTTGAACTTCCTTCAGGCTCAGGCAGATGAACTAAGGTGGAAGGTGAGACAGACCTTGAAGAAGGCCAAGCTGCCCAAGTCAAACATCACGAAACTGGAGAGGTTGGTGATTGGATCCTTACAGAGGAACAAAAACATCATCCTACTACTGGCTGACAAAGGCAATGCAACTGTAGTGATGGACAAATCAGATTATACAAGAAAGCTAGAAGACCTCATTAAAAATTGTAACTACAATGAAAATGGAATGCAAACTGTCATAGATACTAATCAAGAACAAGGATCACTTTGCATCTAAGACATCACAGCGTTACACCAAGCTACCTCACATATATGGTCTCCCTAAGATTCACAAAGATGGTATTCTGCTCAGGCCGATTGTTAGTTGCCAAGGCTCTGTGTGCCACCCTCTGAGTCACTTCCTTGTAGATATAATTGACCCATTGATCAGAAAGTCAACTTCATATGTCCGAAACTCCACACACTTCGTGGAAATAATCAAAGATGCTTCCATCCTATCCAACCAGATGGTGAGCTTGGATGTGGTGAGTTTGTTCACCAAGGTACCTACGGAGGAGGTACTCTCAGTAGACAAATTGGCCTCTGACTCATCCCTAGAAGAACGGACCCGTATTCCAATAGATAATCTGGTGAAGATGTTGACTTTCTGTACACAAACAACACACTTCAGAATGGGATCACACATATATTGACTAGATGAGGGCTTAGCAATGGGCTCACCATTACCACCAGCAATGGTGAATATATACTTTGAATACTTTGAGGAAGTGGCATTAGAATCTATATGTCGTATGTAGATGACACCTTCATACTCTGGCCACACCAGGAAGATGTTCAGGTTCTACTGGACCATGTGAATTCAATAAGACCTTTGATACAGTTCACGATGGAGAAAGAAACAATACACTCCCATTCCTGGATGTTCTAATATCTCGAACAGACAGTTCAAGACATCTGTATACTGCAAACCGACATTCACCAGACAGTACCTCAATTTCAACTCCCACCATCGATACAGCATAAAGAAAGGGATTGTCTATTGCTTACAACACCTAACAAAAGTCATAAGTGGTGACTCAGAGGCATTAAATAAAGAATTGGTCAGTATAAGTAGTACCCTACAATGTAACAACTACCCTGGGTACATGAAAGCAGCCCTAAAAAAGTGGGATAGGTGGGTACAAGAGGAGGACAACAACACTCAGAAAACAGTCTGCCTGCCTTATGTGAAGGGGTTATCAGAGAAAATACAAAGGATCTGCGGTCCATATAACATCAGGACAAACTTGAAAAGCTGGATGACACTTTGCCGATATCTCTCCCAAGTAAGACCTCTCCATAGAGGAGAATATGACTAAAGACTGTGTGTACACCATCCCGTGCAGCTGCGGAAAGAAATATAAAGGGGAGACAGACTGCCCCCTTAAGGTAAGTCTTCAAGAACACCAGAAAGCTGTAACACGGGGGGAAGTGGAAAAATCAGGTGTGGCTAACGACATATGGAGAGAAAAGGGAGATCACTGCCCTCTGTGGGATCAGGTTGAGATCATAGATAAAGAACACCATTGGAAAATTCGTAAACATAAGGAATCAGCACATATGCTAGGCCACAAAAATCTCCTGAGCTGACCAAACATAGAAATGAATACAATATGGGAACCAGTAATAAGGAGTGCCAGAGAAAAGTGATAATAAAAACAAAAATTGCAATATGAGCTCTGGTAAAAACATGCAATGACAACAGCAAAAATTGCAATATGTGCATTGGTAAAAAATGGTTTCTAAAGACATTAGGTTTATAATACCCAGAAATTCATACACACATATCCTCAAGGCACAGTGCATGAAGGCGTTAGTTAGAACCAGTGACAGGACCCAAAGTGTGTGAGTTCAATACCTGGTTAAGTGGGAGGAGAACTTGGAGAGGGGAATTAACAGGAGATAACTGACATCCATTAGACATGGCACGTGGAACCAGAACAGTCTACCCCAGTGAGCAAAATAAAGGGTTATGTTCGACATTCTAATCATCTGAAGAAGGCTGAAATGTTGTGATAAATATGGCAACAAATATGTGTACATAATGCCTCATCTCAGAAATATAGACACATACCAATTTGATGGATCTGTCATCAAAATTCTAGGCTCCTTTGAAGGAACTTTCAAAACAAAAATCTGTTTTGAGATTATTCCCATTAATGTTGTAGAATACACAAAAAATCATGGACTCCTGAAAATAGACATTTTAAAAGTGGACATGGTGAAATAAACTGTATAAAGTCAGTAGAACCTGACATAGGACTATTGAAAGGATATAAAGTGAATATTTGTCTAAAAGAAGATAGTCACCCGATCTATTTTGAATCTCAAAAAAATATACTTATTAACATTTTACCCATGGCAAAACTAAGGATATTTGGTAGAACAATACATATTGGAAAAAGTTACTCAAGGTAGTAGCAGTTGGGCTTTACCCATTGTAGCGATACAAAAGCTCAATGGTGATTTGAAGATATGCAGGGATTACAAAGTAAGTGTGAATCATCATATATACACTGTTTCATTCCCCTTACATAACGTAGAAATGGCAAGTCATGAATTAGCAGGAATGAAATACTTTGCCAAAATTGACCTGAAATCAGCATATAACCAAACAAAAATTGACAAAAAATTTAAAGAAGTCACTACAATTAATACCCTGATAGGCTTACTAAGATGGAGTCGTCTTCCATTTGGAATTAAGACGTCAAGCCATATTTTGTCAAAAGGCAATTGAAAAAAGTTCTATTGAAGTGGGTAAAAAAAATAATCACATATCAAGACAATATAGGCAGAGGTGCTTGCAGTAAAGAGGAATTAAAAAAAATGAACAAGTTTTAAACAAATTAAAATATTCTATTATGATGATAAATAATGATAAATGTGAGTTAAATTGCAATAAAATATCATATTTGGGATACCAAATATCTAAAGAAGGAATTTCACCAGACAATAAACTGATAAATAAAATATCAGCACTATGTACACCAAATAATAAAAAAGAATTGGAATCCTTTTTGAGATTGACCAATTTTTATAGCAAATATCTGCCTACATACAGTAACATAATAGAACCATTTGCACATTTGCAAAATTATGGAAAAAGAATACAGAATTTAAATGAACTCAAAGGCAAAATATAGTTTTGGAAGCTTAAAAAAAGTCACTAACAAGAAAACCAAAAATCTTTGATTCAAAAAAAGAAGTGACATTGACTATGGATGCAAGTGAACATGCTATAGCTGCTATCCAGATTAAATTTTGACAGTAAAAAGTTAGAAATGTCTGAAAATTTAAAAGATAAAATACTGCACTGGGTTGAAATGGATGTGTTACCCCTAAATTGTCCCAGAATGGAAACCATACATCCAGTGTTAAGTAGAATTTCAGATAGAATAAAAAAAACACATGGGACGATCGTTCAATGGCATAAAGACCCTACAAAGAATCAATACATAAGTTAAATGTAGAGAAAGGCATAATATGCAATGGAGATATAATACCCTCACAGAGTTTGAGAAAAGAAGTATTGAAATTCACAGATAGTAGCTCGACTGGCATTTACTGTGGTATACTGCTTTTATAGCAGTACCAAACTTTGGTCACATGTTTCTTTTTATAATGACTGAAATTTTTGCTGTGGCATACTGCTTTTATAACAGTACCTCCTTTACATACATTACTACACATATCCCAATCATAATGTTTAGATATCACACTGTCAGATGTGTAACAAGTATTTCTTGTAGATATGATGCTCCTGTCTTTATTTAAAGGCCAACATGGCAGATATATGACTTATGGTGAGTTTTTGTTGTTGCCTTCCCAATGAATATTAGCAGCAGTACCATTTCTAACAGTTGTTTCATTACACATTTCACAGTCATGCCTAGAAGCAGTGTAAACAGGTTGTGCACAAAAGTATTCTGAAGTCTAATGTTGTCAGCTATTTCAACAATTGAATGGTTGCCTGCTTTCTTTCAGAATGATTTGCTGTTAATCATGCATGTGACAAGTTTCATTTTGAAATTCAAGTACATTCTTTCAGACATTCCATGCTGAGCTTGAATAGCCCTTTTCAACAATGAAGGCATCAAGAATTACAACTTTAAATAGATAAAATTCTTTTCCAACATTTAATTAAGATTTTATACTATTGTTGTAGAGCACTATTAGTCAGTCCTCATATCAAAACCTTCATGTTTGTATATACTTAATTAGAGCAGGGGAACAATTTACCCCAATAGCAGTACTGTAAAAAAAATGTTTTTGCAGTTAGGTATCAGACACACATACCTATGGAGGAAGTATGGTTGGAAATAAGTTATTTCATAGAGAAAAAAATTACTAACCTTTACAACAGTTACTTTCGATAAAATTCTTTTATTACAGGAACCTGATTCAGAAAGTAAAGACCAAGATGAAATAGTGAGTATTTTACTTCCAGTTAAAAAGCTTACAATGTCCGAAAAGTCTTTTAGTTTAAGATACACATAACACTTGATGCTTGTCAGACACATGTTATACCTGGTATTCCTTCAGTTGTATGTTACACCTGATAGTCAAATATACAAAGCATTTTTCAAAAAATACTCCCTTCTCTTTGACTGGTTGTCAACCAAAGCTAGAGTGCTCAGTCTACCCTACTATTTAAACCATAACTGAAAGAAGAGATAGATTCATGCTTTTCCCAATGGATTTAGGACAAACTGAATGCATACAACCACAACTGATATTTATTTTATGTACTGATCAACATTATATTATTCTGCAGCTCCTGGTGCAGACAGGCAGTTTTCAACTTCAAATTGAGAATAATCAGATACAGAAATTTTTATAAAATAACTGATCAAAAAGCAAAGATATTTTATGTTAAAATGGCATCATATAACCAGCTGCCAGCAAATGACTCAAGCTAAGGCATGTAAGAAAGTTAGTTTTGCATCATTTCAGCAATTGCAAAATAAATCATATCATCTTACTGGCAAATATATTAAGTGCCACTGTTGGTCTGTGATTAAGCTGCTCACTGGCTAGGTATAACATATGAACATACACTAGGCAGCACAAGTCATTCTGTCAGTATAACAAATATACGTACAAAGTTATGAAGACAGTGATGTAAACAGCCAGTAGCAGCTAGTAAAAGCAATTCAAACATGTCAGGCCAGAGCAACACCATGATGTCCAAGAGATGACCACTACCAGTCAACACCTTGCGGTGACCATCTTCTAGCAGTGAGTAGTGTAGACAACAGCCAGTACCTGGCACTGGCTTGCCCTACAGTACTACTAAATGGTATGCATCAACTATTCTACTCATATCAGCATACTAAACTTGTATGATTTGCTTTTTTTGACAATTTGAAAAAATCAAAATATTCACTGGCTTAGCACATTCTGATGGTCTTCACTATTCAAAAGAGGTTGGTGCCACATACCTTTACCAAACATTGAAGATAATCAGACCCATTGTTGCATACCTTCACATCCCAGTGAATGTGTTAAGCTACCAGTGGTTAGATCACTCATTGCAGTCAAGCCACCTGTTGCCATGCTTGACACAGCAACTGTGTTCCATCTAAGCTGAACGCCATTTCTAGTTGCCCATTCTGTGTGTAAATCTGGCCAAATGTTGTATGACTCTGGCTAACCAAACATCACCACCAAGCAACTTGTGGTGTGGACAAAACAGAAATAGGCTACTCTACTTATATCAGCACACCCAATCACTATTTGTTAGCCCAACATATTCAGGCAGTTTGCCCCATTCAGAAGAGGTTGGTACTGCATGCCTTCATACTGTTTCATAATGAATTCACCAAAAGTCAAAGATGTTCTGACCTGTTGCTACATAATACTGCCTGCTGGTGAACACATTATAAAAACACCTATCAGAATACATTTTATGCTATAATGTTGTTAAAGAGGGCACCCTGATGTGGTGTAATGGTCAGTGATCCAGTCTTGCTGCTAATTACTACTGAGTAGTGAATTCAACACTCACTGAATGCCTCTTTCTTGTGGCCTTGTGTCAAACTTGTCTAAACTTAGTAAATGTCTTGAATCAGTGTGGGTATGGTTTATTATATATTATTTTGCAAGTCATGCATATTTTTTAATGGGTTAACTGACTTTTTCTGCCACAGTTAAGATATGAGTGGCCTCTTCATTCAAACTACATTTGTATATATTTAATTCATGGTATATAATTCATGAGGGTTTTAATTTTTATAAATTCTTATCCCCCTCACCACATGAATAAAATTGTACTCATGATGTCTGTATAGTTTGATAAAAAATAGAATGTCCAAATTTGGCAATTCCCAACACCATTCTACCTCAGCTAATATACCCTCCCCCTGTTTCCAATGTTGACATCACCAAACCTTTCTTGATCTGATATTCATTCAAAACACCTGCCAGTTGACTTTCGCCAGTCATTGGTATTGTTGAAATGAACACTTTTATTTTTTGTAATTTTCTTGTATTTAACTTGTTCTTTGTTGTCTTTTGTTTTTTTTGTTTTTATCACTTTTCTAGACCATCCTATTCCCAAATTTTATTTTATTCTATTTTTCTCCTTGCCTTCATTGTTTTAATTTTTGATATTATCTTAATATTTGCCTCAGCTTTGTGTGTGTGTGTGTATATATATATGCTTCTGAGTATGTAGACATTCCTGCATAAGGTGCTAGCACATTTTTTACTGTTAATTCTCAATACTACATTTTAATGGAAGTCCATCCTGAGTGGTTAACTGAATGGGGGAATTTGGCCTGACAGTTTTCCCAACAAAGTGGAAACTTGGACTTATAAAAAGTTAAAACTTATAACTTAAAAAACTCAAACTTGCACTTTAATTCACTTCATTCAATTGTGTATCCATATATATATATATATATATATATATATATATATATATATATATGTGTGTGTGTGTGTGTATTCAGATATGCAGAAAAATAGAAAAGAACACATTAGGTAAATACTCCGTTATTTAGTATTTTTGTTTTTATTTTTAAAAAACAGTGCTCCATATAGAAGTAGAGCTTAAATTATGATTATTTTTTAAAAAATATGGTTCCTTTACTACATAAGAGTTCTCATGTTTCAAAAACAAGAGCCGAAAATCTCAATATAATTATTAAAATTAAATTGAATTAAAGTATCAAGCCCTGTTTCATGGGTCATGGGTCATCCCAGGTTTTACAAGTTCTTCTATTTATTATTTTCCATTTTACTTTTGATGTTTTATTCATTTCTTTTAAATGCCAAAAATATTTGGATAGAGATGTCTGATTTCTATTTCTAATATTATTGAAGGAGCTTTTGTATTGTCTCCATCTAATTTTAAATTCATTCTTCATTGAACCAATGTATATCCTATCAGTGTTAGGACTCTCAATGGATGAGATAGTGCATTGGTATACTACAGATTTTGTGTAGCATTTATTTTCCAATGGGCAGTCTTCAGGGTTTCTACGATCACATAATTTTTCATTATTTTTGTCTGATTTTAGTTTAGGATTTTTATTAATACTGTTTTGGCGTGCGTGTTTTTCCAGGATTTTATTATGTTTTTTTTATGATTCCAACATCAAAATGGTTGCCCCAGCTGTTTCCATAGTAATTAATTTTGCGAATGAACATGCTTATAAAGATGTGTAAATTTCAAGATTGGTTATTCCTAAATTTTCACTTGAGGATGAAATGGCTTGATACTTTAATTCAATTTAATTTTAATAATTATATTGAGGTTTTCAGCTCTCATTTTTGAAACATGAAAACTCTTATGTAGCGAAGGAATCATATTTTTTTTTAAAAATTATATATATATATATATATATACATACATACACATCAACTCAAGTGCCACTCATTTGTGGTCGACTGGTTGTTCTTGGTATCTAGGAAGAACTCGAATTCCTTTTATAGAAGTCAAAAGAAAAGCAGGTTAAGTAAAGCAGTCTTTTATACACACACCCTCCCCCGACTATCACCTCCCATCCCTAGTGAGAGACAGTCGTATACTTTCGGCCATGGAAATCTGAAAAATTCACTTCAAAGTTGCCATAATTGTATCAAAGCACCATTGAAATGATGTTAGTCTACTCTGTCCATATAGTAGTAAGCTCATGCTATACCCCCACACAGACCAGCTAGCTTATAAGTAACATTGTTTGGTTTACCAATTTTGTTATCCCATTTCTATTACCTCCTCTCCCTCCTAATAGAATGTCATTTAAAAATTGTATGTTCAAAAGTTCTATGGCTGCTGATTGACTCTCCAAATTAGTTATCTGAATGTTCATTCCTCAAAATAACTTTGTTTTTTTTTTTAGTGCTTGTTTTGTTTTATTTTTTTTTATTAGGAGTAGATTAACTTTCCTATTGCCCAGTTCATGCTCCTCCCTCTTTTCTTGAACAGGAGTAGAGGCTTATACCTTGTTTCCTGTTTAGGAAGGGGTTCCCCTGGTTCCTTTCCTTTTCTCAGGCCTTAATAGTGGTGCTGTCATGATTTTTTTCTGATATGTGAAGATGGTGGCAATGTCTTTTTATACTGAGGGTACCAAGTTGACAGTTTTCTGGTTGCTGTTCCCAACTGGTAGTTAGGAGGCTGAACTCTTGAGTAGCATCTTGAGAGGCTGTTCTGGTCAACAATTGCATAATACGGGGTCCTTGCAGTGCTATATCACGCATGGAAGGGTGTCCCTGCAAGCATCTTCTGTGGGCAAACCAGAGGCCACACTATGTTGCAGTCTACACCATGTTACATTAGACAACCAACTGCTACTATCATCCTAGGCCTTTCCTTACCAAAACAACACGCCATGACTGTAAAATACCAAAGCTATAAATCTAACCCAGGTCAACAAAAATCACTTAAACCCCTCAACCTTTCTTTCTTCAACATTCATGGTATTCATACCAACTTCTACAGTGTGGAATTGTTCCTCTTCGAAAAGTCTCTGGACATCCTAGCTCTCTGTGAAACTAATATTAACTCTTCAATACTTGCCTCTGATTTCTCGATTCCTGGCTATCTTCCTCTCCTTAGGAAGGACCCTAATGTCCACATGCATGGCCTGGGAGTTTATGTCCATGAACATCTGTTGGCTAGGGAACTCCCTCTTAAATCTCCACACCATTCTTACACGTGTCTCCATCTGTCTCTATTTAACTCAGTCAGCTATCTCTTCTTTCCCTACTGTTCTCCTTCCGCTCATGACTGTTGCGTGCTAAATAATATTTCTGATAATATAGACAAGGCCATTTTCCTACATCCATCTGCAAATATATTTGTGCTCGGTGATTTTAACGCCCTCCATGCCAGGTGGATTAAACACTCTCCCACTGACCTCACTGGAATTCAGACCCTTAATTTCTCAATCTCTCATATAAGTGGTGGACTTTCCCACACATTTCCCTAGTAATCCTGCTGGACACATTTCTCTTCTAGATTTCTTTTTTACCTCTATCCCAGACTTTGCAGCTCTGCCTTCTTAGCAACTCTGATCATGCAGTAGTGTCTGTAAACATCTTTTTCCACTCCCCTACCAGCCAAGAACCTCCTATCAACAGAATATCTTTCTGTTATCAACATGTGGATTGGGACTTGTTCCATGACTTCCTTCTTGATGTCCCTTGGAATGCAGTTTTTAATCATCCTGTTCATAAATGCACATCTGAGGTCTCCTCCTGAGTGAAAGATGACATCAATGATTTCATTCCAGCAAGGAAATACCAAGTTAAACTGCATTCATCTCCTTAGTTCTCACCTCCATGCACGGCCACTATAGCCCAAAGGAATCACTTCTTCCGGCTGTACCAGAATGATATGTCTGATTGTAACAGACATATTTGTATCTGCATGTAACTAGTGTAAGCGCATCCTCAAAGAAGTGAAGTTACTGTTTGCTGATAAAATGAAACAACACATAGTATCTTGCAATTTCAGTTCTAGAAATTATTGATGACTCTGCAAGAGTGTGCTAAACAACAGCAAATACTCCATCCCTCCTCTATTCAATCAATTCAAAGTCCTAACATCGACAGCAGAGTTGAATGCTTTGCTCAGAAATTCTCTTCCAACTTAACAATTAATTCAATTGGAGTACCCACACCTAATTTCCCTCCCAGAACAGAGACTCTACTGAGTGATGTGTGCATAACCCCGTCACAGTTCTCAGACATTATTTCTAAATTAGACTCCTATAAGGAAAGCGGTGGTGACAGGATCCCAGTTGTAATCCTAAAGAAATGTGCTCCTGAGCTGGCTCCAGTTCACTCCAAACTCTACAACTATTGCCTCACTGCTTCCTGCTTTCTTGCTTGTTGGAAGTCCTCCTCTGTAGTTCTTGTTTTGAAGAACTCTGGAGAACCTTCTGAACCCTGTAACTATTGCCCTATTAGTTTCCCACTATTTGAGGCTTTAATCAATGCTGAAATGGTTAAGCATCAACCACTCTCTGACAAACAATATGGCTTCCGTTTTGCCAGATCTACTGCTAACAGCCTTCACTGAATATGTATATCAAGTTTTTGATAATAATGGCAAAGATCAAGATGTGGTTCAAAGGTGTTTGACAGGTTAGGCATGCTGGTCTTATACGTAAACTCCTTTTTATGGTATTACTGGATGTATATCTAATTTAATCCAATCATTCCTATCAAATTGTGAAATGAAGTTTGTTTTGAATAGACTTGCTTTCAGATCCTTTCACATGAATGTGGATGTCCCCAAGGCTCTATCCTGGGCCCTACGCTGAGCCCAATCTTCGTCAATGATCTTCCTGATGACATCAGTTCCCAAGTCTTTTCTACAAATATTTTCATGGCTACTGCTCTGACAAGGTGCTTGGACAACGTATGTTTAAGCATGCTTCTAGATGGGCATCTCACTCTTTTACTGTTGAAATAGTTAAATATAATCACCACTTCTATTCCAACATTTTCTTTTCTTGCATTTTCTGCCTGTAGAACTCCCTTCCATTTCCTTTCCCTATACCCAGTCTTTTCTCTCACTTTCACTCTCTGTAATCCTCTGCATACTAGTGGCATTCTCAGCTTGCTTGGTTTCAAAAAAAGTTTAGGATTTATTCACAGTGAAAATGCAGTATTATAGTGTGATTTTACAAAAGAGTAGTAAAAAGAGATATTATATTGAATGACTATAATTAAAAAATGAGTAACTGAGTATTTGTGACTAGCTAAGTTAGAGGTTCAGATAGTTATGACAAGCTCCATCCCTTCCCCAATATTGGCTTTGTATCACATTTTGTGTACATATGCAAATAAATATTCAAAATGGTGTTTGCAGAAAGATATATATTAATGTTGATTACTGTTATATTCCATGCTAATAGGAATATATACTTGAAAAACAAGGTGGATAAAATAAGTAAAGGCTTTTTGTAAAAAAACAGCACAATAAGAATAAAGGTAACCGTTATGCACAAGGTTGTTGCAAGTCAATCCACTAGTGAGTGCTACTATTGGAAGGTTGGTAGTTCTCACGTAAGTCTGAGTCATACTCAACAGATTCCAGCTAGACTCTGTAGTCTGTTGACTTACAGATACTTATAAGTAATTACTACCTATAGTGTAGTCACTCATGGGGGTGACAAGTTATTCAATTACATCAATTTCATTAATGGTAAATCATAAACTTTTATATTTAATTTAATAATTTGTTTTTTATAAGAAATTATTTTTTTTAAATTCAAAAGGCAAATCAACATATCAAAACCAAATTCATTTTAAATATTAACTTTTCATCCATAATGTTATGGCACCATATAAATTATAGGCAATCTCTGGGCCTGGTATTCTGATATATTCTTTCTTTTTTTCCTTATACAGCTAGCAGTTGGTTTGTAACAAACATGCTTTATCTAATATAATAAAAAGTTATGGTGTTTATGGATGGATTCTTCAGAAAGACAAATATCAAATCTTTCCAAAGTTTTCTCTTTTAACTGTCAGAAGAAGGTTGGCTTTGATTGATCTGGAAAAAATTATCTCCATCACTCTGAAAATCTTAGCACTCTTATTTCACCCATCAATAGGTTGTAGGCTTTTTAACTCCCACTGAATCCACCAAGCCCCACCCCAAATCCCCCTCATGCCACCTGCTTTGTAAACCACCATTCTTTGAAGAATTCTTGATATAAATTCCTTGAAGCTTGTTGGCGTTATTTTAATATTAAACATAATATGCTTGCTTGTACAAAGAGATTATTTTACCACAAATATTTTATTCTTATAAATGATTTTATATTTGTAACAGTAAAGTGAAATACTTGGTTCATTGTCAAATTTTCTCAATTTGAAGTTGTCTATTCTCAATTTGAAATTGAAGAAGTATAAAACTGCAAAGTATGTACATTTTCAAAATCCTCCTCTTTGTCATTACAACAGCTTTTCCAATGTAATCAGTTCCCAACTAGGTACTTATATTGATAACACAACTATTTATTCCTATCTTAGTAACAAGTATAGCCGAACTATTTACTCTCATCAAGGAACAGAAAACACTACTATTCAACTTGAAAACGGGACCAACACAGCCTTCCGAAGCCACAATACAAGAAATTCAAGCCGACATAAACGACATGCTGACTGCCCTAAAATCAACTACTTTAACACCTCCCACCGCTCAAACAAATGGCGATTACAGCTTAATGACACGCCAACAAACTATACGCGACATATTGAAGCTAAAGAGAACTTTTCACCCTGGACACGATGTGAACCAATTCGTCACGGCTCTAAACAAAGCATACACAATCCACGTCACGCCAGAACTCAGCACCTATCCCAGCCTAGAATGCAAATTCGTCAAGTCTGCTAAAGATTTACTGGACCAAAGTATCTTTCAGCAGATGGTTGGCTCAAAAAAAGACATATCCACCTTTGAACGACTGAAGGAATACTTATTAGCAGCCCACGGAAGCCAGATGACTAACTTCCAACACCTCAGGCTTAACAGTTGATGGACTTATTTTCATCATCGGCGCTATGCTAATGAGCAAAAAGGCGAAAATTTGGAACTCAAATCTTTACCCACATCTTGTCAAGATAATGGACAACCACTATTCAGCCATTGGCATAGCCTCTGAATCTCAAAGATACCTTGATCGCGTGTGTAAACTCCAACGACACAACTTTGTATTTCACACAGAAACCACAGCGGTCAAACCAAAGAAACGCGCCACTCCGACCCAGCAGGCAACCAAACCCACAGCAGACAGGCCTCACCCACCCTCCCGAACATGGCCACCATCTGACATGCAGAAACCATCAACACACACTACAAATCAGCGTGTGCAAGAATTACCTCCATGGACGCAACTGCCTATATCGCCACCCACCTCGCACTCGGGCACAGGCCCATATCACCGAAACAAATGATAATATACAAGCCATAAATGATATGGAACAGGATTTTCGCTTCGGGCAGGACGAGATGTGATGCCTCGTTCGCCATGCCCCTACGTCAACTTTCAAGGACTCGCTCACCATTCACCGCTCATCCAGTCCACTTTCAACTTCAGGGATATCACCTTCTCTCGCATCGCAATGCTAGACTCTGGATGCTCCACCTGCATCTTACCAATATCTCAGTTACCCAGAGAAGCCAAGAAACACATGACCTGCTCTGACATCGTAGTAAAAGGAATCAACGGCAGCACCACTGCCCTTGGAGAACTGACTTGCGACATCACCATCGGCAATCAAGACTCACCCACATTCAAAAAAGTTAATGTGCTGGTAACTACCCAAACCACACCAATCCTGATCGGCCAAAATATCCTATGTCACAACACGCTCAATTCCTATCTAATCGACAACCAAAATGCGACTATAGAATTCAGACGCACACTTTCCTTAGGTACACAACACACAGCCGCAATCATATCACTGTCATTGTCAACCAACGATCCAGCATATGGCTCCCAAGCTGACGTAATCCAAAACCAGCCTACTATGGAACTACAGCCCAACATCCAGACACTGGATCAAAAGCTAACCTGGCTAAAGCATGGCACGGAGCTATCGCTACAAAACCACCCAAACCGAGATGAACTAGAGGCCACTGCAAACTTACTCATTTGCTACGCTGACATTATCGGCATCAAAAGCAGCAGCAAAGGCACATTCATCCGACCGATCCGCGTACCAACCAACGGCCAGTCTCGCAGCCAGAAACAGCACCCGATCGCCCAGACTTTGGAAGCAGACGTTGATACCGAAATTAAGCACATGGCCGATGAAGGTATCATTGAAAACTGCAGCGACCCCAAAGGCTTCAATAGCCCTGTATTTGCCGTACGCAAGAAAAACGGATCAGTTCGCGTCGTTGCTAACTTTAAAAGAACTCTCAACAAGGTCTTAGTCGATCTTGACCCTTACCTAATGCCAAGGATTGACCACTTGTTCAACAAAATTGGCAAAGGCAATAAATATTTCACTTCCCTCGATCTACGCAGCCACTGCTGGCAAATTGAGATCGACAAGCGAGACCGATACAAAACAGCATTTACATGGAAGGACCAATGCTATCAATACACACGCATGGCCTTCGGCCTTACATCTGCCGGACAAATCTTCTCCCATTGCATAGCAGAAGCCCTAACCACGGTCACATCCCGTGACAACATTTCTTCCTATATCTACAACAACCTGGTCCATGCTAGGACATTTAGAGAGTACATACTCTCCCTCGAACAATTTTTTACTGCCTTCCAAAAATTTGGACTCAAGCTGAATCCAGATAAATGTTCCTTCCTCGCATCAGAGGCAAAATTCCTCGGATGCATAGTAAACAGCGAAGGATTCAAGGCTGATCCAGAATATGTTCATGCCATCAGGGAAATGAAACCTCCAGCATCAAAAAAGGAATTACAAAGCCTTATCGGCCGTTTAGTGTGGATCAGACAATTCCTAGAGACACGTCTTCACGAACAAATCTGGTCAGATATGTTTTCAAAACTTATGGGTCCCATACACGAACTCAACAAGGTTAATAAACTGTTTATCTGGACGCAAAATGCCAACAGAGCCTTCAAAAAAATCAAGGACCGTCTCTCTTCACCACCTGTCATCTCGTTTCCGGATTTCTCCAAACTTTTCACACTCACCACTGATGTCGCATGTGAAACAATCTTAATGCAAGAAGCTGACAATTGGAAGAAAGATATCATAGCGGTCGTTTCCCATACATTCAACTCCACAGAACAGAACTGGTCCATGATGGAATGAGAGACATATGCAGTAAAGTGGGCAATATTGAAATTTGATTATTTCCTTCGCAACTGCACCTTCGTCATCTTCACCGACCACAGATTGCTGACATATCTGGATCAACGAGAGTTCAATAATGCCAAAATCCGACGATGGCAAGAAGAAATTTCATGTTATAAATTTGTCTTAGAATATGTCGAAGGCGAATCAAATGCATAGGCTGACATGCTCTGCAGAGGTTGTGGACATAAGAAAACAAAAACCCCAAACTACCCTACACCGGCAGGCAGGGCATTCGAGGTAAGTGGTTCAGACCTCCGCGTATACATCCCATCTTGATGCCTCGGCGATTTTAACGGTTTACAGCTCATTCCCAAAACTCACACACCACAAAATGCCCACACCCACAAGCACATCACCAACACATTCTTCGCCTATCACTCCACCACCACCATCCCTACTGAGAGAATCTGCAACCACCTCGGCATCGCAGATGAACAACAGAAGGACGACGCCCTGGCAAAGATCATCAGCGCCCTCCAGTCACCCACTCCAAGCGAACCTCATATCGATCCTGACGACCACCGAGCTACACTTTTCAAAAAACATTTGCACCAATTTTTTCTAGAACCAGGCACCTCCGTTTTGATGATAAGAGACAGTAAACACTCTCCGGGATTGGTTGTACCATACAAACTACGATCCAGATACCTCTACCAGGCACACAAGGGCAACAATCACTCAGGTGTTAACTGTATGCGAGAACTCCTTTCCAGCTGCTGGTGAGAATTCAAAAACCGCAACATCAAGGCCTATGTTGATTCTTGCGACAACTACGGTAGACGTACCCACTGGCTCATTGGCCACTGCAAACGAAGAAAGAGACCATTTGATCTTGTCTTTATAGACTTTGTCACAATACCCAACTCAAAGGGAAAACACTACATCCTAACCATCTTGGATAGCTTCAGCCAACACTTTACAGCCATACCATGTGTGAGAGACCGTGCTATCGACGCTGTCCGCGGATTATACCAGTTCTTCCTTCAACACAGAGAGATTCCACGCATAGTATCCTCTGATCAAGGCACATACTTCACTAGAGAAGTCTATCGACAATTCTGTAACCAGATGTCAATCAGGCAAGAACTTCACTGTCCTTGGTTCCCGCAAAGCTCAAGAAATATCGAGAGACAACATCGCACGATGAAGAACGCACTTAATATGTTATGCGAAGACAGGAAACTGTGAATGGACAGATGTTCTAGAATCTGTCGTTTTGTCAAAACAGCGCCACTGGTGTCTCCCCACACTATGCCATTACTGGCCATCACCCAAACATCGGCCTACCTACACTACACAGAAAAGAAGTGACGATTCTGGAGCATATAGAATGCAAATTAATGCCCTGCTAAAGCAGGTTCACCACCACGTCACCCTGGCCAACGATGAAGCTGACCACAAACTTGAGACTAACTTAAATCGTTCACATACAAGGACCCAATACAAGTAGGCGACAAGGTTTTACTTCACCAGCCACACTCAACTGTTGCCGAATCCTCTCATCTGCCCCGGATAGGAAATTACACCATTAAAAAAAACGAACAATATGATGTGTCAGGTACAAAACGATAATGGTGATACAAACTGGATTCACCGTGCACATATCCAATGACTGGCTCCATGTCCAACACATCTATCTAATACAATCCCTCTGCCTTTACCATGTAACAGTCACCAGGATCATTCTCCTCCACATCCCTCTGGGACACATAAATTCAGCAAATAATTCCATACCAAAACAAATGCCAATAAGAAGAACACGAGGACAACTTCCCACACGCTTCAGAGACTTTATCATGAATTAATCACTCAAATATACACGAATAACACTCACTGTAAATCAGACCAAGATCTGGGGGAGCCTTGTTATAAAATAAAATAAGACATATCTCGGCTGATTTGCAGGCAAATAAACTAACATACTCAAGAGCAAGAGCCAGATGTGAATGGGACAAGGCCCCGTCACAAAATGACCATTATCGTCGTTTACGCATAAGCCCAACGCATGAGTTCCGGTCAAAAAATAAAATAATATTTTAAAGTGTTACTATTTTTCAACCAAAAAAATGCTTCCCTCCTAATTATACTCGCGTCGTTTTACGAGCCTGTTAAGCCATAAAAAACACCATAAAAGGGGTCACATGGGGAAGTACAACAGGAGGCCAAGGAAGAGGCCTGTCACGGTCAGTGAGCAGCTGTCAGCAGGAGGAGTGCCACGCCAACCAGTGAGAACTACTATGAGAGATCAACCCAGATCAGCAGCCGGCTTATGAACTATATCACAAGGTAGCTGTCCCAAACCCACACATTCCTATTGAAATAAATCACGTAAATCTATCTCTGCTGTTGTCGTATTTCTTTCTTGTAAACCATACGCTTGTCTATAACACAGTTATAATAATATAAACATCTCTTCAATATGAATTTCTAATTTATCAATATCTGAAGGCTGAAGTCTTTTTTAGTTTAACATCATACCTATGAACATTGAAAAACTCATCTGTTACCAACACTGAAATTTTATTGATATATGTTTATTGAGAATGATTCATTCCTTATCTTTTGATCAATGGATCTAAAATATAATCTGATTGATTTAATTTGAATTTTTCTCAGTTGATTCTGAATTCTTCATTACTTGATTTTTATTTCTTTATTAATCTTTTTAATAAATTGTTGCAGTTTGAAATCATATTTTCAAATTTAGAAAAAATATTATTTCCGAGCATAAAAATAAAGTTCATTTAGTTTGATGCCTTGTTGGGAAATTGAAGTAGAAAGAGTGCATTTATAAAACAGCAAAATTCTGATATTTACCTGTGTTTGAACACCAACCATAGCGGCTGATGGGGAAACATACAGCTATTTAACTATTTAATCGATCAAGTCCATGTTAATTACTAAGATTTGTATGTAAGAAGTCTACAAATGTAGGCCACCCAGTGAGGTTCAAACTTGCTGCTCTAGCAATGGATTTAAAGAAGTTTTAAAACAATCAAAAACAAAAAAAAAGCTGAAAGAGAATATTTTGATTTTATCAGAACTTATCTCACAACCAAGGAATCAATTTTTAAAATTGAGCATAACTTCAAAGCTCCTTTGAAAAATAAATATGGACATGAAACACTCTATATAAACCTGAGTGGTCATAGTCGTGAGAAGTGATAGTGAGTGACTTGTGAATACTACTACTACACTTCATAACAAAATACAACAAAACTTTCATTAAATGATTCTATTTTTAAAAATTCATAGAACCAGAAAGTGTTTTGTCTGATAATCTATGCTAGACACACAATGATAAACCTCTCCCAGCGGACAAGGCGGACAAGCCACTTAAGTTATATCGATGCCATAAAAAAGCATATTGACAGCCAGAAACAACTCCCTGCCCCCATTCAAAAAATTCTGGTTGATAACACCATTAATCTAAAGAAATACCTCTGATGCTGACAGCTAAATCTTTTTAAGGTTATATATTATATTGTGTTATATATAATACAATTCAAGCTAGGCACGCCTAATTTTATTTAATAGTTTGAATATGTTGGTGGTTTTCTAAGAAGACACTCTAACATAAAGTTGAGTCACATCCTCTTGCACAGCCTAAGATTACTACTACTTCTATATAAATTCATCTAATATGAACATAGAAAAACATTAATAATGGATCCCTTGAAAATGTCTAATGAACTGACTGAAATCCAGATCAATTGACTTTTTATTTTCATATCCAAAATGTAAACTAAATGTAAAATGTAAAGTAATTTCTCAGGAATTAATGGGTTTAATTTTTAATTCAACATTATTTCTTATTACACATTTTCTTTATTAAGTCTCTCAAATGCGCAGGCTAGTAGATATAATTCACACTGTTAAAAAACAGTGCATCTACTCATAAAAATATTTAAAATTATAATATTTCTTAATAAGCTATATATTTGTGTCTTATAAGAATCTAATTTAGAGAAATTTAAATTATTAGAATCAATTGGTTGGGAAACATCAATGAGTCACAAATATTTGAGTGATTTTTAGTTTCAAATTTTCATTGCTTAGATTTAATTTCACTCATTGAAATTAATTAATCTATATTAGCCTAAACATATTTATCAAATACCTGCTTCTCCAAAAAGTTGAACTTTGTTCTTTTCAAATATTTATACAAAATTCTGTACATCATAACTCACTATATTTAATTTTGAAATGTTCACACTATTGAAATTAGAATTGACAGTTGACAATTATATTCTTGCCATTCTATCAGTTTTTATCTTAATTTCTGAAACAGAAATCATCATTCATAAAACATATTCTAATTTATACTCAAAATATTTGCAACTTAAGCTGTTTGATGTGTTGGATTAATGGTTCTGTACTACTAATATACTAAGGATTATTCTGACCTTATAACATAATTCTAATGGCATAATCTTTCTTCATGTATGCAACTGATCTCTGTAATTTGTTTACATTTATTTTGCATGCAATTTTTACTTTCTTTTAAAATCACCATTTTTTATGATCCCCTCACATAACGTTACTCTTAAAAGACATCAGGGAACACAAACTATACAATATTTCAAATATTTCACAGTATTTGTGCTAGAAAAAAAATATATGAGCAACATACCATGCTGCACTTAAGTTTTAATTATGCTTTAATTAGACAATATCAATTGCAGTTGCAGCAAAAAGCAAAATTAAAGTTTAATGGAGAATTGTTTTTTAAAACTTTCACTCTGTTTGATATTTAAATTTAACTTAAGTGAGTTATTTAACTTTTAATTGCGTGTAACTACAGTAGTAACTACCTGTTACTTCAGGTTGTTTATGATTTGTCAAGATCAAAAAATGGATGGATGGATGGACACACATTCACTGAGCTTTATTTATATATATTTTTCCTCACTGGTAGCACAATTCAGAGTTTTATGCACAATGCACCTTCAGATGCTGAGTTAAGGCTCTTAAGATTGTGTTGTGCTACTGGTGAGGAAAAATATGCATTTATATATATAGTGTATATATATATATATAGTGTATATGTAGTAAATATATGTGCTTATATCATATGTTATCATTTATCTAGTGTTTCATTTTTATTTAATGATTAGTAGTTTTTTTTGCCTCAGTGTTATATATTGAAGTATTAATTATGGGAGGTTAGGTTTGTTCATTTGTAGTTGTTTGTGTGTGTGTTTGTGTATATTTATATGCACATGCACACACGTATAGACATGTATATTTAATATTTGTTCGTTTTCATATTTATTAATAATTTATTTTTTAAAGTTTATATTTATTTCATTTATTTATTTAAAGTTTATATATTTATTTGTTCATTTTTAATTAGTGCCCAGATAGCAAAGTAAGTATTTATATGTCTACATTTACCCATTATTTCAGTTTTCTTGTTTAAGACTCTATTTTGGTTTTTAAAACTAACTATTGCTAATTTTTCATCTAAGCATAGTTTACAATTTTTTACTTGGACTGCTGTTTCTCATTTGATTTTGGTGGGGATATTATTTTCTTTTTGGCTCCATATATATTTTGATAGGGTTGTATTGTTTGTGTATTTTTTCTTTCAAAGGACATTTTGTGGTTTTAATATAGTTTTTTAAAAATTTTTCTGTGGCTCTTGTATAAATTTTTTCATCTGTGTTAATGTTATTAGTTATAACAGCATTGTATATTATGTTATTGGTTAAACATTTATTGTTAAGTAGGCAATTTTTATTGTTTCTGCAGTTACATTTGGTGGTGTTATTTTAAGGGATGTTATTGTAATCGTTATTGGTTTTGTTGAATATTTTTTTATTGTGCTTAGTTATTATTTTCTCCATGTTATTCATGCAGCTGTAACTAATTTTGATTGTACTGAGATAGTACAAAGATAAACAAGAGATTTAGAATCATATAGTTGAAAAATGCTATATTGGTAGTACTAAAAATTCTTTCAAGCCTAGGTGGTATCAACATACCTTGTCCTTCACCAATAATACTTACAGAAATAATATATCACTTTCTAAATACAAAATAAAGATGATAATAAGACCCCTAAGATAAAATGGAAAATTTTAAAAATGGCAAGGACGGGTACATCTTTATATGAACCCTGTTTTCTGTGTTTTCATGAAACTTATTAAATCAAATGAATGAATTAACAGCAAATTGTAAACATAGTTTACCTTTTACCTTACAATTTAATTAAACTTTGGAATTTGATTATGCTTCATCTTATATTTTAGTTGTGCTGCATTGCAACATATATAGCTTATCTTTCTATTTGTAAGATTAATTTGGATTTAATATAATTTTGTATAAATCCCCCTGGTAGTATTAGTAGCATCTTGTACGAATGTATTGGTATTTGGTTGGTATTTTTGACATTTTACATTGATTATTGTTATTAATATCTTATATGAAAAATCTCTATTCAACAGCTGCATATTAATTTACCAAATAATTCTATATATTTAAATTATTTACTAGTTCTTAAAGAAGCTATTTATTTATCCACTATAAAAAAAAAATTTATGTAGGAAACTCACAAAGCATGCAGCCTGTTTAGCATTTTGCTAAATTACCTCTTCACCCCATTTTTATTTCTTAGATAATGGCATTGTCTGTTTGTATTTATGTATCCATTTATATCTGGCTCTCATTAGCTGCCAATCTATGGGTCATAACACATTTATAAAAAAAAAATGCTTTTAATTTTTTTTCTTTGCTTAGTTCAAATTTAACATAGGTCATATTTGATTGGTCAATCAGAGTAAAGCCCACAAAACTTATAACAACCACCTACTTTTTTTCTTTTTTCATAAAAAGAGGTTGTATTTTGCTTTTAAATCTAAATAAATCATTCATTCGCCAGTAATTTACAATCCCCTGATAAAAGGCACCATTATGCATTGAAACACGACTGCAATTGTGTAGTGATTTTGACATGTTTTCAGTTTAATATCCTAAAATAAATAAATATATATATATGTATATAATTTTGGATTCTTATATGAAAACCTTAAATTCCAGCAATACAAATACATATTCATAATTACTTGTAAATATTGATGATAATTTTATTTCGTAATTCTTGCAGCCCATTTTGAAATGTCACATACATTTAATTATTTAATCAACTGTTATTTAATGAGCTTGTTTTAAATGTTATGATTTTTAGGAAAAGGCAGGAGAAGGAGTTATATCTAGTTCTATTGAGCAGACTGAAGGTATGCACATATCAAACTTTCTTTCATTTGTAGAACAATCATTTTTCTAAATATTCAGGTGCTTACTTGTTATGTTGTCTTTTAAATTCAGTTATAAATAGAAAAAACAATATATGCAGGAGCTGCACAGTGGCTGAGATAGTTGTACATTTACCACTGGCACCAGGATTTCAAATGTTTATTTTCAAGGCTAGCAGATCCTTCTCCCTTGGGTGTTTGATATGACACAATCTTCCTACACCAATTTCTTTTCACTTGACCTTACAATAAGTAATAAGGCCAAATGTATGGAAGAGGAAGATTGTTTTATGCCAAGCTTCTAAATCACAATGGCCTGTCTACCTTAAAAATCAATATTTGAAATACTAACTTTTACTTGGGATCAAGCATTAATCTTTTATCAATATTGGGAAATATGCAATGGTGTCAGCTTTTTAACACTTTTTCTATTTTGTTAAAGTCTAGTAATCTGAAAGCTTTTCTTCTTTTTAATAATAGTCACAAGTGTTGACAGCTTTTTGAAAATAGAGGAAAGGTTTTTGATTTTTCGTATCTTATTTTTTAAGAAAATAAAATTTTCTTTGATGAATATCTCTCAGTTTGTACAAATAATTGTATATGTATGTTACAAACTTATATGTAGTCACATCTTAATGACTGGTATCTTCTTTAATCAAACATCATCATCATTACCATTATCAAGATCACTCTTAGTAGATATCCAGCCTCTCTTCAACTGTTGTGGTTGATATAGATTGTGGATAAATAATAGTTTTGGTAAAACTAAGGTCTGCTAACTCTTCTCTTTTCACAAGCATTATGTGTAACTTCTGGATGGTACTTAGATTCAGATAAAGAAGTCTCTAGTTTTCTAGTTTACATGATTCTGTTTACTGTTTAATTAGAAGAGAAGATTTGATGCTAAACATTGAAGAAGCAGAAACAAGGTACATGCATAAATAGAGAGCTGGTAGAGAACCTATGTTCATCCAAAAAAGAGATTTTCTAGTTATTATTATTAGTTAGATAAATTTTTTATTGGCAATGTTTAATTTTTGTGCCTGCAGAAGTTGTTATTCCCTAGACACTGCTATTACTGTATGCACTTTTGACACCCTCAGCTATGTTTATTTACAAGATTATAAAGATATGTTAACCAAGTACAAAGTAATATTTATTATTTACCTTTTATAAAGATTTATTATTCACTATTTTATTAAAAAAATACATTTGAAAAGACATCTTTTTATTAAAAAATGTATAAAAACTTAAAAGATTAATCAAGATCTATTTCTGATTCACAAATACATTTTACTAGACATATTGGCCAGACATGAATGGTAAGAAAGTATAACCCAAAATCAAAAAGTTGTCTTCTACACAGGAGCTCCAAGTATCACTTTTGTTTAAAAAAAAACAAATTCCTGCAAAAATCTAAAATACAATAGCCAAACACAAACCTTGCTGCCAAAAAAAAGAGATGAGCCTGGGAATCAGCACTTGTTAAACCACAGATATAAGAATGGCACACCTCATTGACAACAGGTAGTTTGGCTCAACACTTTGAACTCTTCACATGATCACTAGCCCATACACACAAAGTGTCAATTTCAACCTTGAAGATAGACCCTACCAATGACACTCCACTTATGCTACCATGTAGCTTCATTAATCCACTCCAGGCCTCTCTCGTTGTCACCACCATGACCTCAGTCAGCCAACCCAACAAATCTGTCAACTCCCTGCCTTACCAAGAATACCCTTACACCTAATTGATTCCCTTAACAATGACAACTAAAGAACCTCCTATCAACAATTTCGTTACCTTTTCAAACAATTACATAAGCTGGCATTGAGTATTATGAAAATTGATCAATACACACTGTTGAAATTTTTATTGACCAATACACACTGTTGAAATTTTAAATAAATATATATATATATATATATATATATATATATATATATATATATATATATATATATGGATTTTAAATTTAAATTTTAATCATCACTTTTTAAAAACAATAAATACTACCAAGGGAGTCAAAAGTATGTACATTAATTGTAGCAACAAAGGAATAAACATCCTTTTGACATGTCAATTTATTGCAGGCATGAAGGTTAAACAATGTGACTTTATTCTTTTAAAGGATTTTTTTGATAGAAGATAAAATTAATGTTTTCAGCATTGGAATTGGAGAAATTATTCCTTTTTCAGTTAGGATACTTAGGCAATAAATATAAAAATGGAGAAATCATACTGAACAACTTAAGTGGTGAAGATAAACAGAAATTTTTACTAAACTTAGCTTTTTTAAATGTGGAAAAATGAGGGATGAGAAGATAGTGTTACATCAGCCTTCAAAGTCCTGGCTTTTATTTGGGTTCAAACCCTGGCGTCTGGCACTAGTTGGAAATATTAAACCATCTTGGCTATAAAGTAGGCTTTTTGATATTAAATCAACTTAGTACTACACATTACAAAATGCAAATAGGAAGATTTAATGAGAAGTACTTGCATACCTAGAAAATCAACACTTGAACTCCTGGCTTTTACTTGACTTTTGGAAAACACTCTTTGACAGCAAACATTATGACAAGAAGCTTTTTATTTGATTGTTTAAATGAGTTTAGTAAAAAATGAAAATGTTGCAATTATTATTGCTTGATGCATATGGTAGTGCAAAGATGAAAATTTAGATGACACATCTGAGCAGCATTATTGATTTGCATATTAAAGAACATTTCCTCTTTTCTACTTTCATCTATCTATTTAAAATGCATATTTTATTTACTTATATAACAAATGTAAAAGTTTCCTTCATAAAAAGTAATACAAAGTAATGGCTTTAAGTAGCCAATAGAAATTTTACATTTTTAATTATTTGGAAAAATCTTCTTTTTTCAATATAAAAATATTTTAAAGTAAAAGTGTAATTTATTAGAACTGTTCAAAATGTGGTATTTGCTAAATTGTTATGCCACTGAAAAGAACATTTGATGAAACAAGAGAAAAAGACTTTTAATTTTTGTGTTGTTCTCTAATGTGAATTTCAATTAATACAAAAGTCAAAAAGGTAAAAACTTGAATAATATTATTTTTTTAGCTTCAGATCTTCAGGGTGAAAAGGATCTGCAAGTGGATTCTCAACTTAAAGGCGTTGAAGAGGAAATTGCTAAAAAGGATTTTGTTGAAGAGCAAAAGATCTCTCAGCTTCCAACAGAAGAAATAGAAGAAGTTTTATTTGATGCTGATAAAATTATACAATCAGAAGATGATAAAGAAAGATTAAAAAAACATGAATTAGCTGAAAGCCTGGCTGATGAAGATGAGGAAACAGATTTGGATACTGAATCCATTTTAAATGAACAGTTAAAGTCAAAGTATGTTTCTGAAGATAACCTTGCTGAACTTAAGCTTAAAGAAGCAAAGTTGAAGGCAAACAAAGATAAGGCAAGAAAAGGTCTTAAGGCAAGCAAAAAACTTAAGGCAAACCAAAATCTTCAAAGGTCAGTAACTTTTCATTCATAAAAATCAATAATTTTGGGGGGTGAGGTGTTACCATTATTTACATTATTTACATGCAAACTAAAAGACAAGGCTAGAGGAACATCAAAAAGCTGTAATTAGGCATATGACAATGGAATCAGGTATTGCAGTTCATGTATAGATGGAAAAGGGTTGTCATCAACACCTCTGAAATAAAATAAAACACTGAAAAGTCAAATATCTGAAAGAATCAGCTTATATGCTAGGCTATGAGAACTACATTATAGGTCTAACATGATATGGATACCATTAATAAAGAAAGAGAAATGACAGCAAGGTTTCAACAGCAACTGCAGTAGTCAAGCATGATATGCATGCAAAATAATCATCAGCAAGCAGGTTAGGTTCAAGGCTCCAAATTCTCCACTTAAAATTCTCCTGCATGACAATAGCTTGGTGGCTTAAAGTATTGATTCATATTAATTGTGAGTTCAGTCCCCAGGTCATGCAGTGTGTACTTGGACAGTGGAAACAGAGTGAGCAATGACTGAGCAGTACTAATATAAGAATTAGATGTGATATCCCTAGATATGGTCAGCAGGGCAAGAACAATCTACTTACATATATTAAATAAAATTCCTTGAAGGTTACCTATATCAACAAAGACTTGTTGAAGGCTAGAGAGCACAACAGCTAAAACATTGTGATAAAACAACAAAGATGAGGACAATAGTCAGTATATAAATAAAACTACATGTTAGATATTTTTCTTTTCTCCAATAGTGTGAGATAAATTTTTATAAAACCTCACAGTAAAAACAAGCACTATTTAAAAAATCATATGGCAAACTTAGACCTTTGTGCTTGAGACTGAGTGTTAAAAGGACAGTTTTTTCCTTGACACTATTATTATTTTAATTACTTTCACTTATTCCCATGGCAATGTTTATTGTTTAAAAGGCAATGATTAGAATGTTAATAAAACCTAAACATGAAGGTGAATTTATACATATTCTTTGTTCTTGAAAATTAACAACAAAAATAATGAACATTATTAGTTTATTAGATTGTTTATTGGAATAGTTGGCAAAACATCGTCTAATTGTCAATTGATTTAAACTTTATAGAATGGTAACCAATAAGGATTTTCTTATAGCTGGTTAACATATTTTAATAATTTACTAAATATTCATAAATTTATGAATAAAAAATTGTTTTCCATATTTATTTCATTATAAATTGGTAAATGATAAATATTGTATTAGTTTTAATACAAATGTATTAGTTTTTAGAATGTTGTAAATATAAAATTATTCTTATGAATAAACAAGCTAAAAATAAATAGTGTTTAGTAATTTTGTTGTAAATTTTTAAGAACAAAAAAATGTATAAATTCACTTTCATCATATGTTCAGGTTTTATTCCAATTCTTATCATATCTTTTTAAAACAATACATTGTCAAAGAATAAAGGTAGTTAAAAAAGCATAGGAAAAACCATCCTTTTGACACTGTCTTTTACATGCATGAAGGTCTGAGTTTGCTAATCATCTGTTAAATAAATTGAAGATTTGATTATATTCAAATTTATTTTTCATGATGTAATGATTAAAAATAGTAAAATCGTATTTTACCAACACAAGTGTAAAAATTGTATTTAATTTGCTTATTAAGAATTTCATTTTGAAATGGAAAACAAATACGCTTTTTCATTATTTAATAACATTTTTTTTTATCTAGATCTTGCTTCATGATCAAATACTGAAAGATCTCGATAAAGTAAAATCACACTAAAAACATTTTATAATCTAAGAAGGAAATATTTAAAAAAATTTTGCTTCTCTTCTACCTCTAAGAAACACTTGCAGCAACTGACAGTAGAGGAAATTGGGTGACAGCATTTAATTTTTCAGTATCTGTTTTCTGGGGCAGTGACATTCAAGAGGATGCAACTTTTTCAACCAAAAAGAAAATGATTGTAATCTATAAATATCAGAGATACTTGTTTTATGGTCATTTCATTTTCTTTGTTGATGTCAAACAAGTCTTTGAGATATGATGGATTACTGTAGTGTTTATTTCTTGCTTGGGGTTTTTCAGGATTTCCTCAATAAATATGCAGATTTTTTAAATAAAAATTTTCTTTAACTAGCCATGCCTCTCCCCAATTTCATCTGCTTTGTAACTCTTATGCTTTTACCACTTCTCTTTGTCTTTGTTCTGCCATCTATTCACTCAAACTCATCAGGTAGGTTACTCATTGTTTGTTCTTGCTTCTCTTGTCTTCACAATGTCCTGTATGTGTTAAATTCTCCAAGTTTTCAACTTCAATGCAAAAGTAATAAAAAAAAATATTTTTTTGTTTGTCATTTTTATGGATGGATGTATAAAGTATTGATATTTTTTTATAGAACCCTCAAAGGGAGTAATAAAAACCTGCTCGAAGTTTCTGCCAGAGAAAAAGATGTAGAAGAAGAAGAAGAGGAGGAGGAGGAGGAAAGCGAAGAAGAAGAAAAGAGTTTGGGTGCACGAAAGAAAAAGCCCTACTCACACAAAACGGATATTTCGGAAATATCTAACACAACCAAAGCACAGACGCTTGACAAAGAAAAGAAGAGATTTGAATTAGAAAAACAGCAGAGAGAAAAGGTTGCCAAGATAACTGACATGAAAAAAAATCCTTTCCTTCTAAAAGGTTAGGTTTAACTCTTTTGTTTTTGTTTTTTTTTTTTTTGTAATTTTAAAACAATAATTCATTAATTCCTTTACTATCATGTCTAGAAGTTTCTGTAGTTTTCTTTGTGTCTGCCATTAACACAGTGTCATCTATGTATCATATAAAAAAATTGTTCCCACCAGTAATAAATTTTGATAGAACTTCTAGTTCTCTTAGGAGTGCTTTGATATATAGGTGATAAAACTGGTGAGAAGATGCATCCAATCAGTGGTGTCTAAAATTTGATGCAAGGATAAAAAGAAATGAAAAGGTTATACATGTAGACCACAGAAGATGCCAGACTATTAGGATAGAAAACTGAAAGCAATATGATTTGAAAATAAAAAGTGCACAACAAACAGATGAAAAATAAGTAAGCAAAAGTAGGAATCAAATGTTTATGACAGAAAGGTAAGAAATCAGCTGAATTAAATTGGATTTAGATGCTGAAAAAACAACAAAAAACAGTAGTAACAAACCTAAACAGAAGAAATCAAGGTTATAGTGGGCTATATCAAAGCAATCCTAGAGTGGAGATGATTGGATGAAATTGATATTTATGATTTGTTTTCTACGACTTATCAACCCTTTGTAGGTTATTTAAAGCCAGAAAATATTTCTTTTATACTGTAAGAATTCCTTTTTGAAATAATAATGGTTTTAGTGATATAAGTGTTACTAATTAACCCATAGCTGGTGGGGAGAAGAGGTGGGTTCACACCTTTCCCAAGGGTATTTGCACATAAGTGAATATAACAAACCCAATGGGAATTGGGACTCTGCTCTCCAATTAAAAATTCTGAGCTATTTTCCATTACACCACCCCCACATCCAAGCTTACAGCACCTGGTATTCCCAAGTGGTCACTCGTCTAGGTACTGACCAGGTTCAATGTTGCTTAACTTTGGTGATTATATGGAAACCAGTGTTTCAACGTGATGTGGCCGTAAGCTGAAATTGATATTCAGTGATGAATCACAAATCTGCATTGACTAAAGTAGTACTGCTGGGACTTTTTTGCCCTTTGCTGTTCTAGGAAAACATAATTACTTCAAAGAGAACATGCAAATTTACTCATTTATGATATGGCCAAGTAAAAGAACAGGAGAGATGGCAATTATAACCTCAATAGTTAATTTTTGGATACTTTTTTATTCTATAAATAAAAAAAAGGGTTGAAATCATTTTTCAGGACATTAATGCATTTTCCTACAGAGCAAAGAATGTTGAAGCTTTTCTTTAAGAAAGATTTATCAAGGCATTGTCATGTCAAGCAAACAGTCTGAAATGTTAATCTGATATAAAATTTATGAAGGAAATTTTATAAAAAATGTTTCATGCTGCAAAGCAAATCTCTTAGCTGCTATTTGAGAAAGCAGAACTTGATGGAAAATCTTGTTTTTCCTTAATAAAGACCATGTATCAAATAATTCTGACAATTGCAAAAACTCAAGAAGGAGCAATAAAGTACTAATTGTAATCTTGAATTTCTTTCACGATCCGATTTTGAAAAATTATCCCATTAGTTAAAATAACTACATTTAAATTTTTTTTAGGTATGTTTTACAGAACCAGAATGTTTTGCTATTAAGCAAAGATGTTTAGTCTGATTTGTTTATTTGCTATGAATTATTAGGTTGGTGCAAAAAAATGTCGTTTTCTTACATAGTAACATATGTGAGAAAATGTTATTTTTTGCACCAACCTAATTAAAAAAAAATACAAAACCAGATGAACATCCTGTAAGTGTGATGCTTCCATCATTTTTACCTGGGGTTATACGAAGATAAATTGAATACAGAACAAGACTAATTGAGATTGTGGTTTGAATGACAATGTGAAGACTGTCCAGCATCAATATCACAAGTAGGGAGAGCTTTCCTGTTTTGTTTTTTTAAATCAGCATTCAAAATTATGGCCTTATATATAAACTCATTATATTTGAAAATCAGCCTCTAGCAACAAACAGAAATGCATAATTTTCTCAGCCTAAGATTAGATAATATTTCATAAGTTTAGCTTAGTTTAGTACAACACAAGACCTATTGAAGGAAATAGAGAATAGGAAGACTATGTAGCACCAGTCTTCCAAATAGTGCTTGCCTGCTTTGAAACTCAGCATTTCAACTTTGTGCTTAAAATATACAGGGTCCAATGGGTAAATTGTCACCATTTTATATTTTTATTTTTGCACATGTATGTTGTTTGTTTTTTATTTTGTCAGCTGCACTGAATAGTATGATCAGTTGGGCAATGTCTATGAGAAAAAGAGAACCATGACACAATTCACACTGCCAGAAATTTGGAAACAGCATGCTGTACTGCTTAGCATTTGCACCAGAAGCTCCAATACAAACATTTCAGAGTGAGTGTCAATGTGAGGACAGTGCAGAGGATTTGGAAAGAGTTGGCTGAATCTAATGGTGATTACGAAAAACTCACTCTGATCATTCTGATAAGAAAAGAACTCACAAATTTGTTGGTGAGGGCCTCAGACTCAACACGAAGGCCTATTATCAAGTGCCTTGAAATGATAGTGCTGCTCTGGGTCAAGATGGTGCCTGCTGGAAGACCCTATGTCAAGTAACAGGACTCTGTACCATGTCATACAAGCAAGAAAACCCAGTCATGGTTCTCGGACAATTACTGCAACCACATCACCTCTTACATCTGGCTACCTAACTCCCCAGATTGCAACACACTTGATTATTATGTATGGGGCACAGTCGAGCATGAGACCAACAAAACTCCTTGTATTACCAAAGATGAATGGAAGGCAATGATTATGGCAACATTCACAAACGTAAACAAGTAAACTGTACAGAAGAGCTGCAGGAGTTTATGAAGTTATCTGGAGTCTGTGGTTGAAGCCAATGGTGATTTTATTGAATAAATTTACTCCTTAGTATTTCAAGATATTTTTGTGTGATTTTAGTAAATATATCCATTAAAATAAAATGTTGGTATTATTTTCCTTTTCGTGTAATTTAAATGACAATTTATCCATCTCACATTGTACAAGTATTTCAACTATGAGTTCTGGCTTTATCTGTTACTGATATTTATTAAGCTGAGCTTTATAAAGGGCAAAAACTGAAAAATGGAATAGATAGAGTATATTGTGTGAGTTTTACTAGAGGGAAAATAAGCATTCAAAACCCTGTTTTTAGAGGGGTTTTTTTTAACCTGGGCTTGAGTGCCAGGTTATCCTCAATGGGAAAGACTCAACTACTGCAGCAAAAAACAAAAAACACATGAATAAGTAAACTGACTTAATTTTGTGAAGGAAACAAAGTGTAATTCATGTTGCTTGATTTAGACACACATTTTTACAGAAATTGCATCTACTATCGTGACTTCTGATAGTAGATGTTACTTCTCCCAGCTATGGGTTAAATAGCAGGGGGAGACGGGACTCTCTAGTTTAAAAAAATGCAATTTTGAATTTGAAATCGTGTAGCTCTGGCAAAGCATACCCTATGCAGCCAACAAAAAGATCATAGAGTTCATAATAACTTAATAACCATGTATCAAATAATTTTGGCCATTAACTTAACTACAATTATATAAATCACTACTTCTATGCCCTCTTAATGTAATATTAGAGTTTGATGTGTTATGAAATGATCACTCACAGTGCTGCATATAATAAAAAAAATGGTTGCAAATGGCCTGTGATCTTCATTTTGTCTCATATTTTGTAGTGATAAAAAATGCACTTCTTTTGTTGATAACTGTAATTTTATTCATTCAGATGTAGGATGAAGCATGAAAGAAGTTGAACAAAGAATGAAGTTTTTCACTTTCTCATTTCGTCTGACCACTTCCAGCCTTATGATGACATTTTGATGCTTACCATGTTTCATGGTCAAAGCCATATAATTCTGATATGTTCTTAAGTCATTTAACTAGATTATGTGCTTTGCCATCAATCAATCATGTGTCAGTGACACATCTTTTGAATATGTCATTAACAATCTTTATCTTTAGCACATCACATTGTTGAATAGTATTACATTAGTGACATTATTTTCTTAATTATTTGAACATGGAGCTAGCAGGTATATTGGCAGCTGTGTGAAATTGTATATAACCCAGGACGTGTGTATTTTGTTTACAAACAGATAGTCTTACAACATTTAACTTCACCCATAATTTGGCCTAGGTATTTCAGCCAATCACAGAATGTTTTATCTAATATTATCTAATATATCAGTGAATTTCAACCAACAACAGTGTGTTTTATTGAATACTAGGTTGCCTAAAGTGCCAGAGTTTTTGTGAGCAAAATGTATATTTTTCTAGTGTGTGGCTTTATGAGATGGAAAGCAGGAGCCCAGGTAGGGAGATCCATACTCATCAGCAGGCTAGGGTTTAAAGGGTTAGTAAGAAAAAATATCTGGATATTATCATTTTCCTTGTCTTTTTTAATTATATTGTTGTTTCATGTATAAAACATTGTTTCCCTTATCTTTCATGGTTAAACATTCTTTGTCACTTGCAGATTCTTTGAAAAGTTCAGTTGGAAGGAAACCTGTAAAGAGACCATCTCATTATTTTATTGGGAGGGACATGGCTACCGCCCGGCAACAAATACCTACAGTTGACAAAGTGCGAGCATCCTTATTACCTCTTTCAAAAAGTAAGTATGAACAAAAGCAATGGGAAGTTTCAACTTAATTGACAATACATTGTCTGATTGATAATAAGTACTGTAGAATCTTATGTTGATTTATGAAAAATTATTAATCAGGCTTGAAGTGTTTAATTAATTGAAAATCTCATGAAATTAGTTGTGATAAATTTCTCAGCTAAATGAGTATTTTTTTTTTACAATGATGTTCACTCTGTACAAGGCCCAAGAGCCAATCAAGGTAGAGGGCTAAAAAGTAAGAGGGACAGTTTATGAGGGTATGTGGGAAAGATAATGATTGATGTTAGACTTGGTTAAGATTGTAGTGATTGTGGAAGCATCCTCTTGGGAGTTGGTCCTACAAAGCAGCAGTTTATGGGAAGAAACTGCTCAAATGGAATTTGCATCTCACCAATAGAATACAAAGTGAATGAGTGTGATTTGTTACAATGTGCCTGGCATGGTGGGTTTTAGCTATGAAGGTTAGAACTGTTGGAACTAAGGAATGTAGTTCGTCTGAACACTGTCTATGGAAATAGTGATAGAACAGCAAGAGGCTTGTGGCATTTCATCCATTGGAAAGGAGTTGTAGGGTGGACAATAAGTTGTCACTCACAAGGATATGGATATTTTTTGAACTCTACTGAGACTGGAAAGTGAAGACTGAGCAGCTTCTGCCCATATATAGTAGCAGTTCATCATTTCTGACCTGATCTGGCTCTTGTAAAGTTAAAGGATAACAGGAGGAGTCAGTTACTTACTGAAGAAGTACAGGAAACCAAACATTTTTCCAGCATCTTTAGCAATAGGTAATATTGAGGTATAGGTTGAGTTTAAATCCTAATAGGCACTCAAGGCACAGGACATCCCTGAAAGAGCACACATTCATTGCAATAAGTGAAAATTCAGGGTCTGCTCAGGGCTAAAATAATATTTGATATAGCTTCAAAAAGTGTGTTGGAAAATAAATAGGTGGGAAAAAAGAACTTATTGTAAGAATCAGATAGTTAAGCAGATATTAATGTGTATAATGAAAGGGTGTTAGAAATTGGTTAGTGGTTTGGTATGTCATGTTTCTGTATATTTTGTTATAAAATAGAGATTAGTCATATTTACGTAAATGTGTATTCATTGAAATTAAAAATATTATTCAGAAATAAAATGTAAATTAGAGGCCTGTCTCTAAGTAAGGGCCTGGTAGGGGGAAGACCCTCCAAATTTCCTCTTATGAAAATGATGTGAACTAATTTTAATTTTAGTAATTTTTACTCACACCCTCTTTAACCCAAAGGCTTCCCTCTATGGACCTGTTGAAATTTCTGTTAATGTGTCAATCACAAAATATTATTTTCTCTCACTTCATATTTATTAACTCATTAATGCCTACTGTAAAATCTGGTAATACAGGTTCTGAACCCTTTATCTGAAATTCTTGGGAAGGGAAGTGCTTTGGTTTTCAGATTTTTGGGGATTTTGGAATACAGGCTATTTAATTTGTATAGAGCATCTATAAAATGAGGCAGCTTGGGAATGGAACCCAAGCATAAACATGATATCCCTTTACATTTCATAACACAGCTTATACATATACCCAGAAGGTAGTTTTATATAAATAACATTAGTTTTATATAAAATTTAATAAGTTTTATGTACATACAGATACAGGTAATGATGCTAGTCATGTAATGCTCACATAGATTTTTAAGTGGTGAAATTAAGATTTCATGTAAAAAAATGTTTTATACTTTCTGTACATGTGTAAAAACATGATACTACTCACAAAAAATATATAAATGCAGGACTTTTTGGCATTTTGAATAATATCTCTACTGAGCACAAAACATGTAAGTAATCCACGAATAAAGGTATTGTTGTGGCAGTTGTTTCAAAAAACTGGTGCCAACATAAGCTAGATAGCTGGGCTGTAGAACTACCACACAGGGCAGATGAGGTCACTTACAACAGCTGCACATCACCTAGGAGCCTTTCTAGTGCTTTTTGAAATTTTTCATTTGTGTCAAGTCATATCAACACCAGAAAAATTTTTGGATTTTGGAATTTCAGATAAAGGATACTCAACCTGTACTTAAAAGATCAAAATCAAAATTGGGTATCAATTATAGGTTTCAAAGTAAATCCAATATCACAGATTTATAAAAATCTAGTATTAATTATAGGTTTATCAAATTTTGATATTAATTATAGGTTTCTGCCTACCATCCCATTTCTTGAACAGCACTGTTTATATTATATGAATAAAGTTATTTGAAACTGATCACTTCTTGAAACAATCACAATTGCTTTTGAACTGTTGCAAATGCTTATAACAAAATTAGGTTTCCTATTCCCAAATATAATTCCCAAAAGTGTTATGTGTTCCAAAATACCTACAGTCAAATTGTGTTAAATCATGTCCATTTGGCTGCCACAGCTACATTATATCATATATACATCACCTGGATGAGTTCATTTTGACAAGTAGAGAGGGCAAGACTATCCAATAAACTGCTGTTTATAATTCTTTTTGTACTTCAAATTTTGGGTAGATTGTTGACCCAAATTTTGAAAAAAAAACTGTTTATTGGAATATAGTGGCTTAGGGGTTAAAATGAACAGTTGACTTACCAAGAAGATTATCTAAGGATGATAATGACAAGGAAACACATGGGTAATTTTAACAAAAGAAGATAAGAAACTTATTTATGAATTTACACAATTGAAATTGTGTCAGTGGCCCCTTTAAGGAAAATAAATCAGAATTCTTAAAGTCCATAGTTTTGATATATTGTCATGCAGAGGAATGTTCATACAACAGATGAAATTATTTGACATAAAATAATATTAAAAAATGTTTCAGACAAAGGTAACTGAAGAGATATATGACTTCATACATTTAAAAGTAGAAATAGTTGGAAATACTTAACTTTCTTGTATTCTTGAGAGAAAATTTTTTGAAGTGCTGCATGTTTGGTTAGAGGCTAATAATATAACTGATAAATAATTTTACACAGACTTCAATGCTGATTGTGGGGAACTGAAACAAAACCCTTTAGGCTTGATACTCTTTTTTTCTTCTTGGCTGACCAGTTAATTTCTATGAAAGTAAGGTTTTCTTTCATTGGTCTAAAAACAATTTCATATAGGTATGCAAATTCCTTTCCTATTTTCTCAGATCATTGATCAATTTCTGTGAAGGCAAGGTTTTCATTGGTCTAAAGAAGATTTCACATATGCTCACAAATTCCTTTTTTTTTTCTTCAGTCCTCCGAATTTGAAGGTAGTGGCTGAAGGGAGTTATTATTATTTTGCACTCACTACAGTAATACCAACAGCAATAAATAAATAATAATAAGCACATATACTTTACAGTAAATATAACATTTTATAAAACAATTTAGTTGATGGTACAAGAAAGGAAATGTTTGTTTTTCCTTTTTTAGTGTAGAATGTGTTTAATACTATTTAGAAATTACTTTGTGTAGAGTTTATAAGTAACTTACTATGTATATCAAAAGTTCTTCATTGAGCAGCATGTGTTCAATCTCTGACCTACATTGTCTTTGACTTCTGTCTGTTTCTGACTGCTGTCTTGACAGGATGTTACTGCTGTCTTCTAGCCACTGTCTGTCTAGACTGTAGCTGTTGGTGCATCTGCAATTAGTCTGTGTGTAGGTGGTCTCTGTGAGAGGTTTCTGTCTCTATGGACTGCTGCTGTTTATAAGTTGTGGTGTTTACAAAAATATTATGATTTGCATGCGTGTTCTATTCAATAAAATTTGACTTCGTCAAATTAGACATAATGTCCTTACAAGTTTACTAAGCACTAAAAATATATTCTTTAGAAAGAAGTGATCAGGCAGTCATTAAGGCTGGCAAAGAGAAAATATCTGATTTACAAAACTCAACAATATAGTATCTGAAATATTACATTTTAAACTGATTTCTAAATTTCTTTCAAACAAAAATAAAAAGATTTCTCTCTGTAGTCAAAACAACATTTTTCCATCAAATTTTTTAAACAAAGCTAGTAATGTATTCTGAGATGTTTTATTCTGTTTTATATGAATTTTATCTATTGAATGCCTTTACAAGCTGATAGATGTCCTCTGAAAGACTTGTAACTTTATAGTTTGATTATTTGGTTTTGCAGGTACAAGGAAGTTTGGCAGTCTTGCCAAACAATTAAACGCAATAGACAAACTGCCAAAGAAGTCAACAATGACATTACAACACACAAAATCACTGTTAGATAAGGACAATACTATTCCTAATACGCAATTTCAAGCCCAGTTACTAGCAAAGATGGAACACATGCAAGCAGTTTCTTTGCCGGTAAGTTAGTACTCTCCGTCTGTCTATAGTCATTGTATTCTAATATATATTTCTGTCTGTCTATTCCATTCTGTCCTGTCATATTTATTTATCTATCCCATTTTGCCATATCAGATAATATTTGTTTTATTCTGTCATATTTCTAGCAATTCATTTCTGTTATATTTGTTTGTATCTGTCTGGCCATTCTATTCTATCCTATCTGACCATCTATTTCATTCTCTTGTTTCTGTTCATCCATTCTGTCATTTCCGTCTATTCATTCCATTATATCTATCTGTTCATTATATTCTGTTATATCAGCCTGTATATGTCTTTATCTTTCATTTATATTCTGTTTTCATTTTGATATTGCATAAACTAGGTGCCTGATTAATTTTATGTACAAAACTCAAAAGATGTTTAGTTCAATCAGTACTAGAAAAAAGGTTATAAGATGGTCAAAACTAAAGAATTTCCTTTTGGATAATCTTAAGATTTGATTCTCTTATATTATCTACTAGCAAGGATACTGCTCAAAAGATCTCTGAATTATTGTTGACAATTTATTGATATTTTTCAGCTATTTTATGGAAAATAATTTTTTATTCAATCTTTATAAAAAGAAACTTCATTGTTTTTGTTGATCATCCCCCATATTTTTATTCAAAAAGGCTTTATTTTTTTAATTAAATACTAGCATAAATACTTTAATATTTTTAAACAAATCAATTTTGAATAATAATCAATTTATCTATGTTCATTAACCTTTTTTCAAATTATTATTAATAAAAAAGTAAATAAACTTAAATTAAGATATATTTAAACATATTTCATTTAATCATTTTTTCAAGCAAAAACTACAGCTAGCCTTAATTCTTTGAAAAATCATCTTTATTCATGTTGAATATTTGTTTTGTGAATTTAACTATTGTTTATTTAAATTAATTTTTGAAAAATTAAGATTCGCTATAGATTTTGCTTTAATAAAACTTAATTTAAAATTATTTACTTTTTATGTTACAAACAAAAAAAACTGTGATGTTTATTTTTTGAAGATTGAATAAAAAAATTATTTTCCATATGATGGCCAAAAAATATTAATAAGTTAATAATACACACATATACACACATACAGACAACTGCTACTTATATATGTATAGGCAGATAATAGTATCTCTACAACATGAACATAAAAACAAAATGTGTGTATTTAATGTAAACCTGTTATTAAAAATAGGTAATTAAAAATTTCCCAATTAAAAATATCGAAAAAGATGACATACATGTTCATGGAATATCTGATTCTATTAAAGCTACTGAAAATTCCACTTAAAATATCTACGAGAATTTATTCAGTTGTGTTTGTACAATTTTTGTTTCAAATAGTCTTCTTTTTTAAATTTACTTTGTTGTTTTAATATTCGTTTTTTAAAGTTACACTTTTATTTACTATAGGTATGGAAATAAATTCAAGAGAATAGAAATTTTAAAAAACATAGTGTTTTGAAATTATCAGCAAAATTAAAAAGCAAAAACAAATGGGAATAAGAATTATTCCCATTCATTTTTACTTTTTAATTCTGAGAATTTCAAATACATTCTAATGCAATTATTACGTATTTTTAATTTTAAAATATCTTCATAAATACAAATCATATGATGATAATTTTTTTACCAAAAGGTAGGTTGGGTGAAACTGAGTCTGTATATATATTTATTTTGTCATGAATTATTGTAGTTTTTGTAGTTTTAGCTGGACACACGGACACACACACATACAGTCACCTGCCCTTTATATATGTATAGATTATGATATGCATAGTAAAAGGTTCATCATGTGATCATTTCATATTTATTAATACATTAGGAGAGTCAATTAAGTAATGAAACCATTCAGTTGGAGATAATGTGTAGTTTACCAATAATTTAATTGAAAGGTCTGGTCTGTATAATATTTTGTAATCATTTCACCCCAAGCAAAACAATAATACCACTAAGATGCAAAGGATTACTGGGAGTGAAAAAGAATGAGAAGACTTTAGAAGGAACAGGAAACTCAATCCTAAACAGGAAACAAGGGATAAACCTCTATTTCTGTTCAGTAGATGAGGAATGAGTGTAAACCAGGTGATAGGTAAACCTAACTACTCTTATTTTCTTCTTTTATTGTCCCCTTTCCTCTCATGATTGTTCCTTGCCAGATAGAATTTCTGATAGTATAGAGAAGCCTCTTTCTCTACATTAATCTGCAAATACCTTTGTGTTTGGCAAATTTCAGGCCCATCATATCAAGTTGCTTCATCACTCTAATGCTTCTGATCTCACTGGCATCCACGCTTTGAACTTCTCAATTGCTCAATCTCTAATAGAAATAGTAGACTTCCCCATATGTTTCCCTCATAATTCTGACACACATTTCTCTATTTGATCTCTTTCTTACTTCATTCTCAGGCTCATGTCACGCTCTGCAGCTCTGTCCTCTTGGCAACTCCAACCATGCACTCTATCTATTAAGCAAGAATCCACTATTAACAGAATATCTTTCTGCTATCAATGCACTCATTGGAACTTATTTTGTGATTTTCTTTGTAATGCTTCATGGAATGATATTTTTAATCATCCTGTTGAGAAATGTGCCACTTAGGTCTCTTCCCAGGTGAAAGCTAGCATTGAAGCTTTTGTGCCAGCAGAGAAATAGTAAATGAAACTACAATCTTTTCCTTGGTTCTCGCCTGCCTGTTCAACTGCTATATCCCACAGGAATAACTTCTGGCTATACCAATACAACAAATCCAATTATAACAGACACTTCATTCTAACCACTTGTAATTAGTGTAAGCATGTCCTCAAAGAGGCAAAGTTTCTATTTCTATTTCAAGTTTGGTTCTAGAAATTACTAGTGGCTCTGTAAGAGTGTACTGAACAAAAGCAAATCCTTCATCCCTCCTCAATCAACTTGAAGTATTGTCATTTACTGCAAATAAGGCAGAATACTTTGCCTGGTAATTCTCTTCCAACTCTACTCTCAACTCATGAAGAGTGTTTTCTGAAGTGGATTGAATCAGTTGCTAGATATACTGCTAGGAAAATTGATTCACTGTGTCATGCTAGACAATTTTTCTTGTCAGAATCTATTTTGCACATTTATAAATCTACCATTTGTCTGTGCATTGAATATTGCTGCCATATCTGGTCTAGTGCTCCTACTATATATCTTGAGATTCTTGACAAAATTCAAAGAAGTGTTGTAATCTAATTAATCCTGGCCTGGCATCTCGACTTCAGTCACTTTCTCACTGATGTGATGTGGCTTCTCTCTGTCTTTTCTACAAATATTTTCATGGCAATTGTTCTGATGAGCTTTACTCCTTGGTGCCTTGACTGCATGAATTTAAATAGGCTACTAGATTAGCAATTAGGTCTCACCGTTTTACTGTTGAACTAGCTAGATGTAACCATGTTATATTCTAATAGTTTCTTTTCTCACACTGCTCGACTGTGTAACTCCTTTCTGATTTCTTGCATTCCTTCCACCCAGTTTTCAAAAATTTAAACAAAACCATTTTATATTAACAAAATCACATATTTAAAATCTCTTTGACTATTTCTAACATTTATGTATGATTTATACAGATAAATGAATTTTATAATCTATAATAAACATTGCTTCAACCAATTAAAGTATCTGCATTGTAAAAAAAAGGCACATGAATCTTAATAATCCTCAGTAATAAAAGTCTTCATTAATTAATCTTACTAATAGAGGTGTGGCTATAGAGACTGAATTTTTCAAAAAATGTGGTGAAGTATTTTATTCCATACATTTGTGTCCAAATAGAAGGAAATGGGCCAACTATTGAAAATTGGGATGGAGCTGGACTGAAACATGCCCAGGGCCCAAAAAAACACTAAAAATGACAATGTATTCCACAAAACTTTAAAAATGAGCCACAAACCTTGCTGATTTTGACTCAAATGATTGAATATATGGTTATATGTTGTTTCAACAAAGCTTAATAGAAATTAGGAAAATATTTTTGATGTTTTAAACAAAAATAGATTGATTTTGGATAAAATAACAACCCTCATGACAGATTCAGTTTTCAAGAATTTGGAGATTGAAAACTTGGTAGCTGCAACCCTCCTGTCACAGCACATACCCCTACATCTTCTTTGCATGAGTCACATTTGTAAGGTTTTTTGACACAGGGAAGCCTATCTGTTTTGAAGCATGTAGAGTGTAAATTTGAACTAAAGGAAAAAATAATCAAAACAATGACATCTTTGAAATCATTCCTGGCTAAAGGTTTAATCCCTGCTGTAATTGATGCATTTTGTAAACTCATATCGAATAATGGTCATAAAACATCAATCTATGAGGAATTTGATGATGTATTGAATAAAGCTGATAAAAAGAAAAAGGTTGCATTTTATAAAGAAAGACATTTTGGTCTCCTTGGATATAGTGCTGTTGCCTTGCTTCACCATTTTAATGATCTAAGGAATACTTTTTCAGATACACCATCAAATAATCAACTGGTACAGGCATGTGAGTTGTACCTTGAAGTGGAATATATTGTATGTGTTTTAAGATGCGTGGCATGGTTTACTTTCAAAGTCACAATGCCATTTTTAAACATGTATGAGTTGGAGTCACCAAAAACCCTTTTGACTATTCTTCCTGCTCTTTATAATGGCCTGAGATGTTCAAATATGGACACTTTTGCCCGATAGTGTGTCTTGATAGAATGTAATGTTGAAGTATTCAGTGATTTCAATTCAAAATAGTCAATTTTGTCCCCATCTTTTCCTGAAATTTGGTATATTTCTGCTCCCAAATACCCTATTGTTTTGGAAATTAATGTGTAGACTCAATATTGTGTATGTAGAACCATAGATTTCATCATTTGAATCATTTTGATAAAGGTTTGTTGGTGAATATTGATGTTAATTGGAATATGTTGTCATTTTTAGTGATTTTTTGGGCCTGAGGCAAGTCTGGGCACGTTTTGGTCTGGCTCCATCCCAATTTACAAAAAGTTGGCCCATTTCCTTCTATTTAAACACAAATGTTTTTGAAAATTTTCTGTCTCTATAGTCCACCCCTATTACTAATAGCTTTTAATTGTGCATTTGAACACCTTAATAACTTTTCTTTAATAACTTTTTCATATTCTAGTTCAATTTTCAGTTAAAAATAGATGCAAGATACATAAAATACCATGGGCATTCATAATGTAGGTGATCATGACTCTCCACATATTCCTTCTCTTTAGCATCTGTGAATTGCCATTACTTCCTGAGAAAGCTAGTAAAGTTATTTCCCACTGCCTTCTTCACAGTTTGCAATTTGGTGTTTTCCTTCTCTGAAACTGGTTGCAACTAACGACTAAGAAGCCCAGTGTACTCTGCTGTTTAACTCATAACTGGGGGATGAAGAAATGTATTCAAGTTTTTCCCAAGGACATTAGTGCCAAATTGAATGTAATATACTAGGCTGGGTATATAATAGTAGCTAATGTTACTGTTTATTTGTTATTAGTTTACATTTGCCATTAAAAAATGATGGCAATATTTAAAGCTTTGATATTTTATAAGTACAATGAAATTGAAAATTACAATCTTTTTATCTAAGAACTAAAATTAATTCAAAATATGAATAAATTATGTTTTATTTGTCAAATTTAAAATAAGAATTCTTTTTTTATTATGACATCAGAAGTGTCCACTACACAGAGATGGGCAATTTGCACATCATGTAAGGGATTCTTCTAGTGACATAGAAAAGAAGTGTCACACATTACACACACACACACGCACACACACACACACAGATAGGTGGATATGGATATACATTTGATTTTATATATGTGGATAATATTCAAATTTTGATAGGAAGAGGCAACTGCTGCTACTGCAATCCCTCCAGCTGATACTCTGCTTCCAGCTGTTGCTGATGCCATCCCTACAGCTGCTGTAGTTCCCCCAACTCCTGCTACTCTTCCACCTGTTGCTCCTGTAACTGCAATACCTCCAGTTACTGCTGCTGCTACGTATATTCCTCCAGCTACTACTACTACTACTCTTCCATGGGCTGCTGCTGATACCACACAACTTCCATGGGTTGCTGCTGATACCACTCAACTTCCATGGGTTGCTGCTGATACTACTCAACTTCCAAGAGTTGCTGCTGATACCACTCAACCTCCATGGGCTGCTGCTGATACCACTCAACTTCCAAGTGTTGCTGCTGATACCACTCCTCTTTCAAGAGGTGCTTCTGCTACCACCTCTCTTCCAAGTGCTGCTTCTGCTGCTGCTATGTCTGATCCAAGAGCTGGTGCTGCTACCACTTCTCATCCAAGAGCTGGTGCTGCTACCACTTCTCATCCAAGAGCTAGTGCTGCTACCACTTCTCATCCAAGAGCTGGTGCTGCTACCACTTCTCATCCAAGAGCTGCTGCTGCTACCACTTCTCATCCAAGAGCTGCTGCTGCTGCTGCTCCCACTTCTCTTCCAAGAGCTGCTGCTGCTGTTTCCACTTCTCTTCCAAGAGCTGGTGTTGCTGCTCCCACTTCTCTTCCAAGAGCTGGTGTTGCTGCTCCCACTTCTCTTCCAAGAGCTGGTGTTGCTGCTACCACTCCTCTTCCAAGAGTTCCCTCTGCTGCTACCACTTCTCGTCCTAGAGCTGCTAGTGTTGCTACCACTACTCTTCCAAGATCTTCCACTGCTACTACACTTCTTCCAAGAACTGCTGCTTCTACTGCTACACTTCTTCCAAGAGCTGATGCTACTGATATTACACTTCTTCCAAGAACTGCTGCTGCTGCTGCAGCTGCAGCTACTACTAGTTTTCTTCCAAAAGATGATGCTACTGCTACTACTCTTATTCAAAGTACTACTACTGCTCTCCCTCCAGCTTCTGCTGCTCTTCTTACTGGAACTGTACCCACTGGTGTTCCTCCAACTGAGGCTGCATTTCTTACTGGAGCTCCTGCTATTCCTCCAGCTGCTGCTGCTCTTCTTCCTGGAGCTGCTGCTAATGCTTTTTTCCTTGGGGATGCTGCTCCTGATAATGTATCCTTCACAAAATATCAGGATATATATTCAGGTATGAAGCAAATAACAAATTCTATTTTTTTACCAAACATCCCAGTTTAACAACACAACAAAATCAGAATTCAAAGATAAATGTTCCTGTATATTCAATATTTCTCAATATGAAATCGTGACTGGCATTAATGGTATTCTTTCTCCCACTAATATATATATATGGTAGTCTCTCCCATTGATTTTGACAACTTCATTTAGTTTTTATGTTTGTGTTATATGTAACAGTTCAATCACACTAGTAACCTGCATGCAAGTTCACATATTGTGCAACAGTAAGGATCTGGTCTGGGAACATAGCAACAGGAATATTTGTTGACACTTTTTGTCATTCATCTCAGATATATATATATATATATATATATATATAAGATTTTATTGATAAAACCATTATTAGCTTGAAGAAGTCCTTTCAAGGGATAAAATGTGTAAATATAGGAGTGTTTTTCATTTTGTCATTCAGTAACCCACTGGTGCCTCTTAGGTGCCTAATACAAGAGGAGATTTTAATTGGTGGGGATATGGAGTTTTTATCAGTATGCAATAAACAGGGAGATGATCTTAAAAGAAGTGGAGGTGGAAAATCATTTAAAGTGTCAAAAATTTAGAACTTAAAAAAAATTCTTTCAGTACCACTACTGTAACATCCAACCACATCTCCAGAACTTCTTGCACTTTCTAAGATAAAGAACATGTGAAGAAGCCCTGCCACATCTCAATTAGTATGTGAAAAAAGCCAGCATAAATTAAGTATCTACTTGCATAACTCATATAAAATTGAAAGTGCATTCATACACCAACATCTTATCAGAAAGTGCAAAAATCCTGGGAATAAAGCAACTTGTTTATGCAACTTATTCAAGCAGATTGTCAAAAACATTTAGGATGTCTTCTTCATCATATTCACTTTACACTTAACCAGTATTAGATTTCAAGGTCTTTTCTATTCACTTCTTAACACTTCAAAAAGTTGTAATATAATTTCTTTTGAAATTGGGTGGATGTCTTTGCACTTGTCAACAAGAACACAATTTTCTAAACAATACACACTTCATATCATAAAAGAATTGCAAGGAAAAACTTGAAGCAACTACAAGAATAATTACTGTTTCCTGTTTGTGAAGGGTAAAATCAATAAATGAGAGTGATTTAACAAGCTCAGTGGGTTTGAAAAAATCTCCCCACCTACACACAGTTCTATTAGGTACAGAAATGTAGATTTGTATATCAACAAAATCCAATAAATCAACACATGTGAATATTCTTTTATAATATCATTATGGTCATGTTAATCTTAAATCATATTTTGACCCATATTTTAACAACTCTGTTCAGAATTACACATTCCATGGTACACACTTGCAGATTCACTCACAAAAAAAAAAATAATAAATTTAATGCTATTCTCAATTTAATATATGTTTGCATTATGAATTGTAAAATATTACAAAAAAGGAGGAAATTGAATATTTGTTGAGGGGAAAATCTCTCTCCACTATTGGTATAAATCCTACTAGAAACAGGATTTCCATTGTTATTGGCAGGATCTCATAAACAAGATAAACAAGATAAAATTGATTAAACAGGAAGATCAGTCACTCACAATGGAAGAGGCATAGTGAAATGGAATTATCAGTACTCAAATATTATCATTCCTATATAGCAGGTGTAACATAAATATTTATCCATTATTTGAAATGAAACATACCGGTTCATGAAAATAATTTCAAAATTCGCATAAGGCTTCTTGACATTCTTTTGTTTTATTGTTTACAGTTTAATTAAATATGGCCACTCAAACAAAATAAAACATGATCAAATTGTCACATTGAAAATGGCTGGTATGAAGAATTGTGAGGTGATAAAACAGTTGAATATTTGCAGAAAAACTGTTTTAAATGTGTGGAAAGTTTCAAGAGAAGCAAGCAACCTCATCAAATCCAATTCCAAGAAGAAACTATTGAGTTTGTACAAGGAAAGTCATTGAAGTTGTCAAGAAGAGAGTGAAGAAAAATCAATGAAGAAGCAAAAGTAGGATGACAAAAGAATTAGATATTTCAGATCTCTTGCTAAGAAGGATTGTGAAAGAGGATTTAGGGCTAAAACCATACAAGATTCAACAATGACAGCTGCTCTTTAGTGTCTCCAAGCAAAAATGGCTTGGCAGAGGAAGAAAATGTTGGAGGAGATGCAGCAAGCTGCAGAAAAAATCCTCATTTGATTGGATAAAAAGGTTTTCACTGTAGAGGCTGTTTCATCAACTACCAAAACAATAGGGTTTATACCACTTCATCAGAAATCATTCCTGAAAATGTTAGAACAAATTTCAAGAGACAGAAAACAACTGGTGTCATGGTTTGGGCTGCTGGTATTTCTGATGGTTCAAAATCACCCCTTGGTGTTCATGGAAGGAGCCAAAATGAATGGTAGTTTACCAGAAAATGTTGGAGTGAGATGTATTACTCTGGTTGTCAGCCACATTTTGAAGTTGCTATGTCTTCACACAAAATGGAGTTCCCACACAGCTAATTTGACACAGAACTAGTGAAAAAGACATTTTCAGGGATTTTTTGACAAGTCAATTTGGCCTCCATCAAACATCAGACATTATTTTTATGGACTTTGTGATATGTCCCATATTGGAGAGCAATATCTCATACACAAGTGTGTCAGACTTAAAAGAATCACTTATGAGATTTTGGTGCAGTTAGAAAAGGAATCAACCAACAATTTGTGTCAAGGGATGGTGAAGAAATCATGCACATCAATTGAGAAGAGATTAAGGGCTATGGTGAAAGCAAAGGGTGGTCATTTTGAATTGTAAATTTATACCAACCAACCTAGATCTTAAAGTCCTACTTTACTATATATATACTATATATATATATATATATATATATATATATATATATATATATATATATATATATATGCATACATACAATGTGTACTGAACAGTTTTTGACCTGACAAAGAAGCCTTCCCCTTCCCAAATACTGATGTTTAGCTATTTGATCAAATCTTGTGACATGGTTCAGGTTAAGAACTCCTTTCATATAATCAAATCATAGCCTACTTGAACATGCTGAGAAAATATCCCCGATCTGACCTGATAAGAAAGATGAATTCATGCCTTTTCTAAGAGTAAAGTGGATAGAAACTACCTCAGCCAGAATTTGAAATTCATTTGCCAGTTTTATTTTTTTGTGTTGTTAACTGCTAAGCTAACTCCACAATTCCTTGTACAGGGGGAATTAATAACATGGCCTGATATAGTCATTAAGTAGGTTTGATATGCAATGAAGGGATCACCAAATACTATTAGCCCAGAGGCCTATTAAGGCCTAAATCCAGCCCTGCAGGTTTTGTATTCCCTGCCAGAAGGTTTACATGCAAACATTTGAATATTCAAACAAAAGAAAACTTTGTAAAAGGTTTAACTTTAAGATTTAATTAAATAATTTGATTTGTTTTTCATTGTTTCTACCACTGTACTTATAAACAATGAGGGTGTTATGTACAGTTGTTTGTCGAGTCAAATAAACAAAAATATGAAAAAGTAGCAAAAGAATAGAAAAAGAATCAGTAAGACTCAATTTGTTTTTTCTTGAACAGAAGATATTGATCCTCTATTGGTTTGATCAGGACAACATTTCTATTATCAATGATGAAATAATCAGCTTCTTCTGCAGGCATTTTTATTCTCCTTCCAATTTAAGCAACAACATCGGCCAGTGAATGAACCTACTTCAGATTTGGAAAACAGGCTTTCATATCTCTATATACATTGTTTTTTTTTATATATATATTCCAATGAACATGCATGTCTACATTTTATTTTTTTATATTTTCTAATATGAAAATATTCACTTTGTTCCAGGGAAGCTGCCTGGCTTTAAACACAAAACTTGTTTGTTTCTACATTTTCTCTGCACTTATTGTTATCTATCTGAATTTCTGGCATCAGGAATTATAATTAATTACACTATTTACATTCAGATTATTATCCTCATTTTTGTTGTTGCTATTACAACGTTTCAGCCATTGTACCCTCTGGCTTTCATCAGCTGTATATCTAACCTTGTAGATTAAATAATGGGTTCAGTTTGGAATTCCCTGTAGGTTACCTGGATTGATGTATAACTGATGAAGGCCAGAGGGCATAATGGCTGAAACATTATGATAACAACAACAAAGATGAAGACAATCGTCTGAATATAAATTGTCTAAATAACTGTGTTGTGTTAAATATTAAAACGAACTGAGACATTAATTGGATGTGCAAGCAGTATAACAAGTATCAGCATGTTCAAATTAGGGACTAATCTGCATTAATTTTTACACAAATGCCCTTGGGAAAGATATGTATGCATTTCTTCTCTTCCTCCCTACTATTGGTTAAATAACAGAGTAGAATGTGTTCTCAAAACTTGTGTGGCAGGCAGTCAAAGAGAAATACTAATCTGAATTCAAAATCATGGAGAAGGCAACAAAAAACCACTCCACTATCGTCCCAAAGAAATGGTAATTCCCAGATAATAAAAGAAAGGAATCTGTGACAAGCTATGATTGTCTACATACTGAAGGGTCATGACATTTAAAAAAGGAATATAATTTAATCATCAATTCACAGCTACTCTTTCTAGATATTTTCTTGTAAGCATGCCAAATGTCAAGTGGAACTCATATATATACAATGCATCACTAAAGATGCTGAAAAAATGTTCAGTTGCTTGTGCCTCTCTAGGAGTTTCTGACTCCTCCTAACCTGCTCTATCTTTACAAGAGTCAGATCAGACCAAAAATGGAGTATTACTGCTATATCTTGGCTGGAGTTGCATAATTCTCACTTTTGTGTCTTGACAGAGTTAAAAAATATTTACATGACCTTGTAGGTGGTGAATTATTTTCAATCCTACAGTCCCTTTCCCACAGACGAAATATCTCAAGCTCCTTGCTACTCTATCGATATTTCCATAGCAAATGTTCCAGCGAGCTACATTCCTTAGTTCCACTAGTTCAGACCATTACATCTAGGACACGTCATGTCACATATAGACAAGATTGAATCATCCTAATTCCTTTTGTATTCCACTCAGACAGCTTCTTCCCAAGAACTCTGCTACTTTGTAGAACAGACACCCAAGAAGTTGTTTCTCTTATCACTTTAATCTTAACCTTTTCAAATCTAGAGTCAAAAGTTATTTATCCTACCCATCCTCATAATCTGCACTTATTTCCTCCTCTTACATCTAACTATGCAACAACCAAACTCTGTCACTCTCTACCTTGAATGGTTCTCGGGCCTTGTATTGGGTTAACATTTAGTAAAAAAATATTTACTTCATATGCTGTGTGTACTATTGTGTTAAAGGTTCTGTTGTTACATTTTAGAGATAGTGTTCTAAATTAAACTTCTTTAAATGTCTGGAAGATTTCTCAGTAAAACAGTGAAAATAAGAAAAAAACATTTCAGTGAGTTGATTGTTCTTTCAATTATGAAAAATATTATAGTTGGATGTTGTTTTTAGTTTTTGGTGTTTATTTATTGATGAATTAATGTTAAGTATGGAATTTTTTATTAGGATGTTACTTTCATAGTTTTTTTTTTTTTAATCATTTCACGCCAAGTAAGGCAATAATACCACTAGAATACAGGAGGTTACAGGGAGGGGAAAATGAAAGAGAATGGGAAGACTGAGAATGGAGACGATTGAGGAAAGAACAAAAAAGGAACAAGGTTCAAGAAAACAAGATGGTGATTGATGTTGCATTTAAATTTTTGAAGATAGTAATTATCAGGGAAGCAAGAAATTGTAAGGGTGTTTCAAAGGTGAGAAGTGTGAGAAAGGGAATTGTTAGTGGCAGTTGCTATTTCAACAGTAAGATGGTGGGACCTAGTTGCCAATCTAGTAGCATCCTTAAATTCATGTAGTTGGGGCACCAGGGGAAAAAAATCATTAGAGCAGTTGCTATGAAAATATTTGTAGAAAAGACAGAGGGAAGCCATGTCACATTGGGTAGAAAGTGATTGTTGCTTGTATCTTCTTATTTTCTCCCCCATCCTTTCTGATCATTGCCCGTGTTTTTAACTAATTGTTATACAAACATCAATTAGTTTTACATGCCCAAAAGGAATAAGGAATGCACAAATATGTTCTCTTGCATCCTTCCTTTTATATCTATTTGCCCTCTCACTTCATTAGGAATTTTAATATATTGCAATTTTTGTTTTCCCATCCCTATCTGGTTTTCAACCTTTTGCTCATTGTCACTTCCTATCCAGCCAGCAAGCCTGTTTTTTGGTCTTTCTTTCATCTTCATCGCTTCCCTCCTCTCTGTGTATATTTAGTTTTTCCTTTCACCAGGTTTCGTTTTAGTTTTCTCTAGCTTTCTTCCCTCCCACATTACTTTCTTCACACCCTCTTCACCCCCCCCACACTCTTTCAAATTCTTCCCATTTAATTATGTGGATTTCTAAATCAGAAAGCATAATCAATTCTAGCTCAGAAGGCCCAGGAATCAAGCATATACTACACTTCGCTAAAAAACGTATAAAAGTCATAAACAAACAGAATAATAGTAAATATCATAGAAAGATTTAAGTAATCAAGTTCACTAATATAAATGATTTAAAAACTATCTGAATTTTTTGTATTTAGTTATTTGAGAGACCAGTGGCGGTGGGAAGAGACATTAAATATAGCAGACAAAGAATAAATTATCATTGTTAAATTTTTTTAACTATATCAACATATAGATTTTGAGTACAAGATTTTACAGTGACTTCATTTATTTTCTCAAGTGTCATTATTCTGTATATTTTTCTAATTATATAAGCTTTTTCTTTAGTCTTTTAAAAATAATATTTCGTTGATGTATTTTTGGTCTCTGTCAGACCTTAGGATAAAAATGATCTGTTCAAGGGAAATAATTCCATAAAGTAAAATAATTTATCTCCCTTAAAAACTTTGTTCGTTAGTCAATTTAAGACCAATTACTAAAAAATGTTTTTATAAGTACTCAATATTTAATGAACAAAATCAACTATGGCTTTTGTTTGTCAAATATTTTTTTTATATTTGCTTTTTTATTTTCTTTTATTTAATAAGTAAGTTGAAGAGGGTCAAGAAATATTTTTTTTATTTTTTACTTTTTAATAATATTGAAATTGACATAATAAAAAAATATTTATTTCATGTTTTTATGCAAGAGTTAGTAAGTACCATTATTAGAAAATGATTTGTTGTCACTTTTAGTATACTTTGGCTTCCATACCAATTGTAAATTTTGAGATATTTAATTTTTGGTGGGTTATTAAATATATATTATATATTTTTGAAGGATCAGATCAGAAAGTGGATTCTCAAGCAAAAGAATATCCTGGTAAAAAGAGTGAGGTACCATTTGAAAATCAAACCTCTTCCTGGATAAATGCTGCCTTGTATGGAGATTTTAAAAACCAAGTACCTGCAGAAGACAGACAACAGAAATTTTCAAAAAGTCGTAAGTTGTTTTTAGTTTTGGGTGTTGTTCCTGTTTACTCATTTGCTTGAAATTGATGAATTAATATCAAGTATGGAATTATTTTATGTAGAGGTTACTTTCATACTTACAAAAAAATTTCAAACTAATATCTTATAAATTCCTTTATAAAGTTAATTTTCTGTCCTTTCAGTCTGAACCCAAATGAAGATTAACTGAATTTGAATTATTAATTTTTGTCTGAATTTCATTATTAATTTTTAATTATTTCTCTTACATGTTATTTTGTTGCTTTTTATTGTTGGAAATCATTAGTTTATTTCTGATCCATGCTATTTACCTAACAGTTGTAAAGAATATAAAATCTATATGAGTGTTGTAATAAGAAAAAAAAAATAAGTTGAAAGATAAAACTAGTAAAAAACTGATCACATCTATTATCTATTAGAAATGTTGATTGATTGATTTGTTTTTTATGGTCTATCAACCCTTTCTGAAACATATTTTGGACTGTATTTTTGAGAATAACAATAATTTTTTGAGATAAAAGCCCAAATAGTTAACCCATATCTAGGTAAAGGAGATGGATTATACCTTTTCCAGAGGTATTCGTGCCTAAATGAATGTAATGAACTCCACAGGAATTTTAACTTAACTTTCTGATTTCTAATTCCAAGCTGCTATCTGTTACACCACCCACATATCTTATTTGAAAATTATCCTATTAATAGAAATAAATTTCTACTTTGTATTTGATTTTTTTTTAAATAACACTCTCAAAATCGCTTTAAGGATTATTTTATTTTATATTTGAAATACAACCAATTTAAAAAAATTTTATAGCATTATCCTTTTGAGCAACTTAATATTTTAAAATACACTATACTTATATCTAACTTTAATCAGAATATTAAAAAAAAAACTTAGGTAATGTTATGCATAATTTAGTGGGACAATGCATAAGGAGAAGTGGATTCATGCCTTTTACAAGGTCGTTTTTGCTGAGTGTGCACAGCCTCAGCCAGAATTCCACTTTTGCTGATTCTATTTTTTTTTTGTTGATAGTCATTATGCCCCCTTATTGGTTGACAGAATTAATGAGGACCTGAGTAAACCACTTCCCTATAACTTATGTACCTTAGTTATAGCATCAATCAACTTGTCTCTATTGCCACCTATAATAAGTGACTGTCAGGTCTCTATCTACATTATAATAACGATTAACAAACTAGGATCTTAATAAAATTCCAAATATTTATTTTATTAAAATTTGTCAGTTTATATTCTTTGGAGTAGTTTACTAACATCATTAAGATGGATTCTCTGTTCCTGGCTATCTTCCTTTCTATCAAAAGGATTCTAATGTCCACATGCATAACCTTGGTGTCTATTTTTGTGCAGTTCTCCCAGTGGCGAGGGAATAGTTTTTTTACATCTCCAGATTATTTTTCTGATTTCCACTATTAAACTCGGTAGTTATCACTTCTTCCTTTATTAATCCTCTTTTTCTCAGGATTATTGTTTGCTAAAGAGAATATGTGACAGTATAGGTAAGGCCCTCTCTCTACATTTGTTTGTGAATATTTTTGTGTTTTGGTAATTTTAATGTGCATCATGTCAAGTGACTTCATTATTCTAATTATCATTAACAGTGTAAGTAACATCTTAATAACAATCTGTCTCCTTTTAGTAATTCTGGCAGGATATGCTTCTTTACTTGCTCTGTTCCTTACCTCATGTCATGTTTTGCAACTCTGTCTTGGCAATTCTAATCATGCAGTAGTAGTAGTGTCTGTAGATATTTCTTTCAGTTTGTCTATTAGGCAAGCACCTTATTTTAGCAGGACATCTTTATGTTACCAATGAATTGATTGGGACTCATTTTATGATTTTCTTTGGGATGCACACTGGAATTAAATTTTTAATCTTCCTGTTGAAAATTGTACCCACCAAGGGTTCTTCCTGGGTGGAAGCTGGCATTAAAGCTTTTGTGTCAGTATGGAAATACCAAGTGAAAGTGCAATTTTCTCCTTGATTCACTCCTGACTGCTCAGCACTAAAATCACTTCTTCCAGTTATAGCAATGGGATAATTCCAATCATAACAGAAACGTCTTTGTATCTGCTTGTAATGAGTGTAAGTGTGTCCTCAACAAGGCAAAGCCACTATAAGTTGATAGAACAAGACACTGTACAGCATCTCACAAGTTTGTTTCTAGAGAGTACTGGTGGCTCTGTAAGAGTGTGTTGAACAAGACTAAATCAATCCCTCCTCTCTTCAATCAGTTTGAAGTATTGTCATCTACTGTTGATAAAGCAGAATGTTGTGCTCAGAAATTCTCTTACAACTCCACTCAACTCATCAAAAGTATATTTGCCTGATTTTCCCCCAGAACAGAATCTACTGAGTGATATGAACATAATTCCATCTCCAAATTATATCCCCAAAAGGCTTACAATATCCCTTCAGTTGTCCTAAAGAAATGTGCTCCTGAACTGGCTCATTTTCCCCAGACTCTACAATAAATGCCTTGCTGCTTCTTGCTTTCCAGCTTATTGGAAATCCTCTTCTGTAGTATCTGTCTTTAAAAATTCTAGTGAATCTTCTGATCCCTTGAATTATCATTTTACCTCTTTTTGGGGGTTCTAACCAACTCTGAATTGGTTAAGTGTCTCACTTCACATGGCATTTTTTACAGATAAAAATATGGCTTTTGTTTCTCTAGTTCAACTGCAGATATGTTAACTCTTATCACTAAATTTGTCTATCAGGCTTTAGATGAGAGTGGCAAGGCTTGGACTATGGCTTTAGATATCTCAAAGGTTTTTGACAGGTTTTTTACAAGAAAAATTTAATATTTACAACATTCTAAAAACTAATATTAGGTTGGTGCAAAAATAATGACGGTTTTTGACGTCAAAAACCGTCATTATTTTTGCACCAACCTAATACAATGCAATATTTATTGTTTGCCAATTTATAAAGAAATAAATAGGAAAACAATTTTTTATTCATAAATTTATAAACTTTTACTAAATTATTAAAATATATGAACCAACTAGAAGGAAATCCCTATTTACCATTTTATAAAGTTTGAATCATTTAGCAATTAGCCAGTGTTTTACCAACCATTCCAATAAATAATGTAATAAATAAATAGTATTTATTGTTTTTGTTGTAAATTCTCAAGAACAAAGAAAATGTATAAATTCACTTTCACATGTTTAGGTTTTATTACAATTCTAATCATCACTTTTTAAAACAATAAACATTGCTGAGGGAGTGACAGTAGTTAAAATAATAGTGGTATTAATGGAAAAACAATCTTTTTGACACTCTTTTTTTGTGAGCACGAGGGTCCAAGTTTGCTGAATTTTTAAATAGTAGAAGTTTTTATTATAATGTACGTATTCTGGGAATACGTAATATTGGGTGAAAATCTGTTTATCATTTTACTGTTAGTCTTTAAAATTTCTTTTTGTTCGTTCCTCTTGATTTTTGGCCAAGTATAAAATTCTTGAATAGTAGAGTAAGGATTTTTTTCTGGATATTTTTATTAATTCTTTATTATATATTATAAGACTATAACTATACAAAATGTTATTTGTAGATAAAACTTTTTTTATTTCACCATATAAAAATTTCCATATATTTCATTACTGACTGAACAAACAAGGGAAATTCAGCTGTATAGAATCAATCTTATTTAAAGTAATCTTTTATTTTCAATGTAGGTGAATATTTTGCAAAAATTTTAAAAATGTCCTTACCATTTTCTTTTTGAAGTAGAAATATTTAATTGGTGTGTTTTAAGGTTTGAGCAAGAAAAGAACCTACAAAAAGGATGAAATTGCAGATGGAGAATATAAAACAGATTCACGCAAAGAATGGGCTGAGAAATATCCATGGTCAAGTATTCAGAAGGTCTTTGTTGACGCATATGAAAACAGAGTGGCTGACCTGGAATGCCTAGAACAAGAACAGAGATGGTCAGATGTTGGTAAGTTTATTTCTTCTGCTATACTGAAAATATAAAGTAATATGTGACAAAATTCCAAATATCTTGTTGAACCAAAATATTGGTTAGTTGAAGACTTCTGTGATCAAAGTTGGTTGTAGTAATGACTTTTGGATTATGTGAACAGCTACATAATCATTTTATGAGTGAAGTATAGTCTTATAGAATCATTAGTTGTAATCTAAGGTACCTAATATAAAGATGGTCTTAATTGGTGGGGTCAGAATTTTTCTCAATATGCAATAAATAAGTGAGCCTTAATAAAAGGGGGTCAGAAAATGATTTTGGTGGTCAAAAGTGTGAAATTAATAAATGTTTTTTTTTAAATTAATTGATTGAGATGGGGTTGGAGAATTTCCAAAATAAAATCTGCCCCAACTTCTGTTACATATCTAATTCTACTCCTCTTTGTAAAATATGAGATCATTAAATAGAAGTTCAGGTTTTGCTATATTGTTAATAAGTAGTATTATGTGTGAAGCAGAATATTCTCCCAGTTTGCATTTCTCCCATTATGGGCTTTATTATATCCATAATATAACATTTTATAATACATGGATAGAATGGAATAGCTGAAAAAAAGGAATGACAGACATGCTTTGTTCTCAGAGAGTGTTATACTGCTAAGTCATACACAAAATTATAAACATATATTTACATGTGTCCTATACAAGAGAAACTATAACACATGTATACCAACCACACAAGCAGTAAGAAAATAGCAAAGAGGTAGAGGGTCTTGTAATAATTCCCAAAGGAAATTTGAGCTGCTGGAGGATACTTCACTGTTTCTGGAGAAGCTATATTTAGGATTCCCAACACAGATTTGTGTGGGCTTGATTTATTTTCTGTGTCACTAGCAAGGACATATTCCTCAAAAAGGAAATGGCAAATCATGGTTTTTTCCTAACATGAGATTTGTGAACCGGAAGTAGTTTCTATATCTGGTGACAATATATTCCCAAAAGAAAATGCTGCTATGGACTTGTGAGCTGATCCCTTGGCAGCTTGCCCGAATAAGTTAAGGTCTTGCCCATGCTAAAAACAACTGCACAGTTTGACTCATGGAAGGTGACTGACCACTTTTGTCAATCTATGAACCGACGCCACTAAGCAACAGTCATGTAACCCATGTGACTTCATCTCACCCAAAGAGAGATATTCGTCTTTTGTATCCCTACAGTGTTAGGAGACAATTCATCTTTCAAATGGTGACTGTCAAATAATATTTCCAGTATGGTTTTGAGTCTTCTCCTACATAAATCGGAATAGATTATATATGCTTTTGAACTTGATAAAAACACATTTTAATATTTGATTTTCAATAACACTTTTTTTAAGATTGGAGCAGAAATAGAAATCAGAAAATTAAAGGCATGCAATATAAAGACAAGGATATTAGGTTGAGCAAGAGATGGAAACATAAACCTGTATGGTCAGATATTCACAAAGCCTTTGTTGATCCAATTAAGAATGATTTGGCTGACATGATTGGTGCAGAACAAGACCTTCGATGGTCAGAAAGTGATGGTAAGATTTCCTTCTTTTTTTTTTCAGTATAGAAAATGGAGAGAAAACAAAAATGGAAGAGCAACATTGTAAATTCTAAAAAAATGATTCTATTTTGAACTTTTACATTGTCAAAATGTATTCTCTGACCAAATTGGTTCTATTAATAATTCCGAGAATTACAGACAACTTTGTTATCGTTTTGTGATGGAGCCATCTATTTCTAACAACTTTCCTCAGAAAATCTTTGATTCTCCACATTTTCTGAGGATGCAAGTTTTGCAAGAGATGTTTGCCAAGTTTTTTTTACTTGGTTTGAAGTTTGAAATTAATTCCATTCTCGTTTTGTTTTTTAAACTTATGAATCACCCATATATTTACTAGATGGTATTACTTGACTCTGCTAGTGAAAATATTTGTTTTTATGCAAATGTAATGCTTTAATCTCTAATAAATATCCAGCATTTTTAGTAAAAGAAATATCTAAAAAGCTTCATATAACTATGAACCATATAAAATTTTGTTTTAAGAGTGATATTTTAACCATTTTCTAAAATTAATTCTTTTTTAATTGCTATTTCTTTTGTAATTGTTTCACTCCAAGAAGGGCAATAAAGCTACTAAGACACAAGGGTTTACTGAGTGTGAGAGAATACAAAAAAAAAGAAAACATTATTAATGAGAGAGAACAATAAAAGGAATTAAGAAGACAAAAGATAATGACTGACATCATATTTAAATTTTTAAATTTAAATTTAAATTTTTAAATTTAAATTTAAATTTTTTTTTTTTCACCTGGAAAGTAAGAAGTCAGAATAGAATTCCACAAGCGAGAAATGCAAGAGGAGAAACTGTTAGCTTAAAACTTACAATTACATCTAGCCATTTAAATGTAAAATGATGAGACTTTGCTGCCAATCTAGTATTGTGCTTAAATTCATAAAGTCTAGGTACCATAGAAGTAAGTTAATCAGATCAATTGCCATAAAAGCCACAGGGAACCTATGTTACAGCAGTGAGAAATAGACTTTAATTTTAATCAATTATTTTTACATTTTTAGGCAAATATAGAAAGACTTGCAATCTTTGTGCTTGATACTTGCAATATATAATGTATTTGAAACTACAAATTTTGGATGTGAGGACAACGCTGAAGACTTGAAAGCTGTGGTTGAAAATGACCCAAAAACCTCAGCTGGTGAACTTAATGCAAACTTCAATGTATTGGTTGAAATCATTTTAATCCTTTGATAAATGGCAAAGAAAAATGTTTCATAATTTCACATCAATAGTAAAAATGATTTATTTTTGCATGTCATCACTTGTGATGGAAAATGGATTTTATGGGATGATTTGCTCAATGTAAATGAGAAATCAAATGATTATGATAAGGGTTTAGAGTAATTGAAGTGGTTCATATGTTCATAGGGGACAGGCATTTCATGCACATCTGTGTGGTTCCTGGTTATAGTTGACAATGGATATAATAATGTCATATAATTAATATTTCCTGGAAAGTATTTGTGGGAGAGTTGCTTGTTGAAGGACTTACCTATTCTCCTTAATCATTGATATATCAGACAGGACATTTTTCTCAAGATATCAGGAAAAAGGACAGAATTCTCAAAATCACTAGATGTGATAAAAAGAAAGGTTGTCATTTTACTACATAATAATGTTTGCATGTATCTAAATTGCTTCATTACAGAATTTCTCCAATTAAAGAAAAAAAAATTGAATTGTTTTTTTAATGAAGAATTCTTCAGGAATGGAATCAATAACTTTCTGCTAAGATGGAAGAAGACAGACACAAAAGGGAATGGATATTTTATGTGAAGAACTCATTTTTTCTATAAGTATTTTGTTTCAATAAATCAGTAAATTTCATGTTGAACAACCTGATATTTTATGTTATAAGCTAAAAGTGCAAATCCAGATCATGAATTGGTACTAGATGTACTCTAAAATATATCTGTAGTAGCTTGTAGAAATTCAGTTTTTCCTAACATTAGGTCATGGTTGGTTATATGTACACTAATGGTACAAGAGACAATCGAATGTGAACTGAAAAATTGGTTTCAGCTGTTGTAAGTTGCTACTATTGTTTCTCTCAGCATCATTCGACAACAATAAGAAACAGGTCATTTTATAAGCCAAGAAAAGAGCTGAAAATTATTAAAAAATGTCATGGTAATTTCTTTAACAATAGTTCCAAAATAAGTTTTATCTAGAGTTTTAAACTGAGGATAACTTAATCTGAAAAAAAAAATAAAAAATAAATGATATGATTTAGGCTTTTCTCAAAATCATTTCCAATTTATTGCTTTTGAAGATTGGAGCAAGAAGAGAGCCTACAGAGTAAAACCCATTAAAGAGAGAGATGAAGAAACAAATTTAATCAAGACATGGGTCCATGATCTTCCTTGGTCAAATATTCAAAAGACCTTTTCTAGTACAATTGATCACAAATTGGCTGAAGCAAAACAACAAAGATGGTCAGGAAATGCTGGTATGATTTACTTTTTCAATATAGAAAGATAAAAAAAATCTGTTAACGATGCAATGTAGTAAATTTTAAATGAATACATTTTAAATTTTTGTCTCGTCGTTCAGTGTAAATGATATATCCTCGATATAACTTGGCTGGCTTTCATCATTCTTAGCTTCTTGTGTTGTACAGAGTAACATAATCTTTCCAAATTTGTACTCATTAAGCCTGAATAAAATTTTGATTTTTGACAGAAATGCTCAAGAAAAGTGACTTCAGAGGAGAAAGGTCAAGTAGAGAAAGAGATTTCAAGCAAAGATCAGCAGCAAATCTGCCATGGAAAGGTTTTCTTCCAATTTATGTGGATACAGGTTACTCCATATTGACTGACATGAAAAATACAGAGATGGAACAGAGATGGTCAGAAAGTGCTGGTAAGATTTCCTTTTCTCAATATGGCAGTGTGAGAAAAAAATATATCGATGACAACAGTACAATAATATAATAAATTCCAAGTATCTTTTTTGGAAGCTATACATTGGTTAATTAAAACTTCTTTGACTAATTTGGTTCTGGTAATAATTCTTACATTTTATCCTTGTGCAAATAGTTACAAATTACATATTTCAAAATTTATATAATATTTAGCCCAACTTTTTGTGAATCTCAAACTTCAGTTTGAAATACAAATTTGAATAGCTTAAACAAGCAGAGTATTTAAGCTTGGTTATATCTGCAATATGGATGTGTGGGTGGTGTAGTGATTATTAGCTCAGAACAAGAAATTGATGAACAAAGTTTGAATTCCAGTAAAGTTCATTACATTTATTTTGTGTAAATACTCTTGAGAAAGGTTTATATCCATCTCAGAATTCTTAAACATGGGTAAATAGAACTCATTAGTGTGAAGACACATGGTTGTCTAAGAGAAGGAAAACTAACAGAAAAACAAAAGTAAAGACAATTGGTCATGGGACCAATCACCCCACTCTGTGAAACGGTTTGATTACAGAAACCCCATCAGGAGTTTTATGTCCATGATGGCACACACATTGAGTTGGCATCAAACTTGCACCTTAGCTAACCAGACACATCAGTTATGCTTAAAATAACAGCACTCAAAATTAAAAAAAAAAAAAAATCATCCTATTTTCACCAATACCAAACAGCTGTTTGTTTCAGCATTAAGGTTTTAAAAGGAAAATGATCAGAGATGGCATCTTTCTGGGATCTGCATTTTTTCTTTTCTTATTAGTAAATAAGATTTAGTGCACACACACACAGAACGACCTTTGTTTTTTAATGAATCCATACACTCACTATACAGTAGGCATAAAAAATTCTCTAAGAAAATGACAGCTTTTCTTCTAGCAATGAGTACAATCCTAGAACTTGAATATTTTTTATAAAAATCACATCTACTGCCATGAATTTTACTTATATTACTTGTATATATAATTTTTGATTAAATGAATTTCTATTCTGACATGGTCACACAACAGATACAAGTTGTGTTTATTCAGGATCTATTTCACTTACACAACTTTTATACCTCAGATTTATTGTACAATTTTTTAAATTTTTTTTCAGGTCCAAGAGCTTACCAGAAATCTCTTGCAAACATTACCTCATCCGATTTGTTATGGAGCAACAAAGCATTTTACTCAGTTGATGTACGGATTGTTTTTTTCTTTATTCATATTAAAATTGACATTACAGATAATGAAGCTTATCATAGAATTTATTTTTATGATTTCAAATTCTAAGCAAATGAATGATGTGTCTGTCCAGAGAGTAAGAGAAGCTGACTACATGAAAGACTTTCTCTGTGTGCAGAATATTTAAGGATCTAAAGATGAGATAGTTGAGTATAACAGCATCAGAATCTCAAATTCTGGCTGTCAAGGCAGACAAGTAGGCCTTCCTTACAACAATCTTATTTACTATTTCTCTCTTAATTTAAATTAAAGTTCTACTAAGGTAAGCTTAATAAATATAAAAAAAAAAAATATTTCATACCAGACTGTTTTGATAATTTTTGTTTAAAATGTATTAAAATTTTTTTTTAGAGATTTGGTCAGTGTTGACAAGAATTCATCAGTCAAGTTTTAATTGTGGAGAGAACTTGCTAATTCTATTTAAAAGGTCTTTGAACCGATAAGGTTATATAAATTGAGCCCTTGAGATATAAATTGCACATTTATAGGTTTATTCAGAACAATCCTGATGAATGGTAAAAAAAAAAAAAAAAAAAAAAATTTATATATTTCTAAAATATCATGAGAGCAAACATCTCGCATTGTGTTTATATATTTTTTCCTTATTCATTAGTATTTGAACATATTGCTTCAAACAAAGATTAATAAGCCAAAAACAATTGTTCAATTTTTCATCTATTTACAAATTCAATCTTCACCAAGCAGCAGGAAATGTTAGAGTTTAGCTAAATCAAGATTTTCAAAAGCAAGCTGATCCTCTCTACTTGAGAAGTCTGTGCAACACAATTTTCCATCTGACATTTCCCTCCACTTAATCATCAAATTAAGCTTAGTAAATACTTACTTTCACTGTCATTCTAAAAGCTGTATAACTGTTAATTACAGATGCAAATTTATTTGTATTAAATTTAATATATTGTGTACTTTATGTAAAAGAGAAATATATTCATATCTTCTAGCAGTTCTTTCAAAGAAATAAATCAAGTTACTATTTAAAACCAGTTTATTCCAAATTAAATTTTAGGAACTCTCTCCTTGGATGAGATATCATCTCCAATACAGACCAGAAAGAGAAGAAAAGTAAGTATCTGAAGGTATAATTTTTTTTTTTAATTCTAAGTTCAATTAATCCTTAGACAATGCTTATAAAAATCTGAAAAACCAAATCTTTATCCTAAGATAAAACGTTTTAAACATATCTTAAAATATTAGTAAGCCTCGAGTTAAATATTTCAATTCAGTGATAATTTTCCTCTTTTCAGAGAATATATTCCTAGTTTGGAAGTAAAACATATCTCACAGACTCCTCCAGAATGGTTCCCTAAATACAGGAGAATGATGTTTTCTCCAGAGTAAGTAATCCTTATTGAATTTTCATTTCTTGAAAATAACATCAAGTTTCAAAATATAATATTTAGAAAATAGTCCAATTCGATACAGAAAAAGGCTTAATTTTGTCAATTATTATTTTGTCTTCTGTTCCTCTGAACCTAAAAGTAAAAAAGAAATAATGTTTCTATTTCTTCTATTTCAGTTTCTATCAACAGAGAGAGAAATGGCTCAGTGACTATAGAAGACCTACAAGTATCATCTATTAAATATAGAAGAAAAAAAGAAATAATCTTTTTGAAGATTAAAGAATCTAATAGCTATACTTGGTTGCAGTTTTCTTTATTTTATTTTTCAATACAAAATGTCTCTTCACCAGTAAAGATTGCTTAGTATAAGCCTTTCACATCATTGGAATGCAACATCAGAATAGAATTCAGATGTGGACAAATTTATCATGTCAATTAGGTGGCTGTTATGATGCTTGGTGAGATGAAAGTGGTCAAGTTGGAAAAGGTTTATCCACGGGTATATTTACCCCAGATGTGTAGCATAAACACAGACGCAATGAAGAGTAGACTCATCACAAGGACAGGCACAGGACCACTGAAACAGAAGCAAATAGAAGACCTTACCAATTAATGAATAAAAAAGAAGTTAAATTTCAGGCAATTTATAACAGGAGATATTAAAATAATCATGTAAATGTTAGGTACTATTTTTTTTAAGTTGTCATTTGAATGCTTTTTCTTAGTTTTATATAAATAAAAGAAATGCTAAACTCTTACCAAACATCTGTGTTTCTTTCCAATTTCTTTTTAAAAAACAAGATGAAACCAAATATAAGTGAATAAACTCACACTTTGATTCCAGGAGAATCTTCTGTGTAGAACCGCCACATTCCAGCACCACCACCTCCACCAGTTGTTGCTGTGCGTTTTGCTGCCGTCGTCGTCGTTTTCCTTAAAGAGGAAAATATTAGAAATGAGCTCTACAGTTTTAGAAAAGCGAGATTTAGTTAATGAAATTCATTTAAGTTGATGGCAACAGTACAGATCATGAAAAATTATTTCCTATTTACATTTTATCTTAATATTTATTCATACTGAAATTCCATTATTGCACAATTTTCATTTAACTGACATGAAAATCAACTGACATGAAAATCAAATTATTAGCTTGGGAAATTATTGCTTGATAAAAGTTTTCATTTTATGATTGTTTAAAGATCAAAAGAAAAAAAAAAAAAAAAAGTGTAAGATAATTTTGTATAAATATCACAAAATTATCCATTCTTACATTTTTTTTGTTTCCTGAAATAAGGAAACAATTTTTATTTTCATTCTAATCAGTAATAAAAAAAGTTTTACAAGAGGTGTTTTTTTTTTTAAATTAGACAAATGAACAAGGGGTTATTGCAATGAAACCTTTTTTAAGCAAGTAGTGTGTAAAAAAAAAAAAAAATCTCTCACCTCTGTCTGACATTGCTACCTCCAACACGTGGTGCTACAGACTTAGAGCTGGGGCCTCGTCCTGCACCCACATTAGTAGAACTGGGAGGAACTGGCTGCAAGCAGAGATGAAATAATTCAATACAATTTTACTTTTGTCTAAAAAACTGTTCTTCTAACCTTAAATTCTTATAATAGAATGAGAGTAACCAGAAGATAATGTCTTGTAGTCAAGAAAAGCATGATAGTCAATGTTGGCATCAAGGAATAAAAATTCCCAAGAACTTTTCATTTTTGTTTTTTAAATAGTTTACTTTAAAAAAAATAAACACATGAGAATATTATAATTCTCTTAAAGTTTCTTCCATTTATGTAAATAGTATAAAAAATGTTGTAACTTAACACTACCATATTTAAAAAAAAAAGGGGTGGGGGGTGGTTGTGGACTAAAAATGAGGCTGCTATATCTAAAAATTCATAACACAAGACATTAAAATTATTTTCTGTGGAAAGTTTCTAAGATGAAGATATTCCTCATCATGATTTAGATAATTTACATATTATTTTTGCTAATACAACTTTTTATAAACTGGCAATGTCATGTTTAAGGATCTTTGGATGCTTACTAGTCTTTCCACAATTCAAGACTTCTTAATCTGTTTGGAGAAAGGTTTTAAAACCAATTTTGAAAAAAAAGATGCATAAAAATTGTTACTAACTTTATTTAATATAGTAATTGTAAAATTATCAAATTTTCTTTTCACTACATGTTCTTTAAAACTACATAGCACAAATGTTGAGTTTTTGGCATTTTCATAAATCTTTTTGCAAGCATAAAAAAAGTAAATGCAAATCTAATGCATAACCAAATTCTTATGCAGTGTAGACTAAGAAATGAAAATCTAATTTGTCTTATATGAATGTTACCCCCCTCCTCATATAAGAACTTGCCAAGTTTTATTAAATATTGGTAAACTTAGCTATCCTGAAAGATTTTTTCTGTGAAGGAAATGTTAAAAGATAATCCAGCAAGAAATAAGTTATATGACAACATCCTCTCAATCGTAAATGTTCAATCAAGTTATTACAACATAGAGATAAATTAATAAAGTTCATAAAATGCTACACATTGAGCCAACAATTTAGAAGAGTGATAAAAAAGTGAATTTACTTTTTGTGAAAATACAAAATGAGAACATTCAATTTAGAATAAACTTTTTAACTGCCATAAAGTATCAAAATAATACTAATAACATTTAAACTTGGTGCTGCTAGTATTTCATCTGTTTGATTTGTTAAAGTCAAATTTCATCACTCAAGAGAGTGAACTTTGTATTTGGCCAAAATAGTTTCCATTTTTATGATGACATGAAACAAAGCCAGCATAAAATCTCAAACTGAAATTATATATATATATACACACACACACAGAGTAACAATAGTGTATGTTTTAGGGATTTGATAGCAACCACAATTCATAATTTGGTAATTGAACACAAATTGTGTGTGTGGTGGCTGCCATTTTTTTTTTTTTTTTTTAAATTAATTTACCAAGTACAGGCATTAGGTTTAAGGCTTGAACATTTTAATACTAGATTATGGACATGGACAATCTACAGATGGATTGAATATAGATTCAGAAATTCCAAGACAGTTACCAAGTAAAGTAGACACCTAAAAACTGCCAATCTGAATAGCAAAGAATTTTTTTTATTTAACCCTAAAGCAAGGCAATAAAGCCATGAAGATACAGAGTTACTGTGTGTAAAAAAGCACTATTGAGGAGAGAACAATAAAACAAACAGAAAAAAAGATTAGATAATGATCGACATATTTAAATTTTTGAAGATCAAAGTCGCCTGGAAAGCAAGAAGCCAGAATAGAATTCCACAAGCTGTTACCTTAGAACTTACAATTACATCTAGCTATTTCAACTGTAAAATGAGGAGACCTTACTACCAATCTGTTGGTACTCTTAAATTCATAAAATCTAGAGTACCATAGAAGAAATTCCAGGACAATTATGAAAATATTCATGGAAAAGGCAAAGGGAACCTACATTACAGTGGTGGAAAAGTTATATGGCAGATTCTTTGGATTTTATCAAGAATATCTAAATAGCAGGAGTATCAGACCAGATGTAGCAGCAATATTCAAAGCAAGGATAGACTTACAAATATGCAAGATAGATTCTGGCAAGAAAAATTGTCTAGCACCATTACATTATTCTTCAAACCCACAATTCCGATATCAAATTTAATTTACACAAACTCTTCACAACAAATACAAGGTAATTTTTGCTGTTCTTTTAGAAATAAAAAAAAAAAAAAAATTGAAAAATTTTATAGAAAAATTGTATATACAAAGTCGGAATTTTGTATTCAAAGTAATACTGAAAATAGTATAATTCTCTAATGTATTAGGAAAAAAATATTGTTTTTATAGAAGTTCAGTGTTTCAAACGAATTCTGCATAACAAACATTGATTTATTTCCCTTCCATACCGCGTTATTTTTTTTATGTTGACTCATATTCTAGGCCCTCCTTTAATTTAGAAATTTATTTTTAAAAGTAAGTTAAGCAATTCAAGTTTCTGTTGTGAAACCTTAAATTAGAAGGTCCAATGTTGATTCTGCTACCAAAGACAAATTGAAAATAACTATAAAAAAAAAAAAAAAAAAAAAATATATAATAAGCTGATATTTTTTTAAATTTTTATTTTTACTGGATTTATAAAATTTAAAAAATATTGTTGCCTGTTAAAAGGAAAGAAAAGTTTTTAAAATAAATCTATTTAACAATGGAAAAAATACATTATAAAGCTGAAGTAATTTCTAAAGAAAAATGATATTTAAAGATTTATTTTCTCTACTTAAACAAAAAAGTAGAAACTAAAAAAGACTATAAAGTGAAACATATGGGAGAGAAAAACAATCGACTCAAGTCTTCTTTGTCAGTCAGCTGTAATAGTTTAATTAAGTGATATATTTATTTAAACAAATATAATTTTTGTCTATTAATTAGGAAGTAAGAGATTTTTTAATCATTTCTTCAAACTAAAGGATGGGAAGAAAAATATTTTTTGTAAATTAAATAAATTCAAACTCAATAAAAAATGAATACCTGATTAATTTGATTTTAGAGACGTCACTAATAAATAAACGAAGAAAAACAAATTATAAATAATAAGTATAAAAGTTGTTATTTTTATTTAATAACATTTTGGTAAATTTTTCAGATTTCAATATTTTGAGAAATTACAAATAACAAATGATTTCGGTTTTCCACGTCTTACGGGCAAACGCAAAAATGATTTATTTAATAATACGAAGTACATTAACACATTTTTTTATAGAATAATAAGAGGAGAAGCTGTTTTGAACAAACAAACTTTTTGTGGGAGGAAAAAAAAGAAGGAATTTGGTGAAGATTTTCAAAGTTGACACGTTTTAAAAAAAAAATGAAATCAATTCTCAGTCAAACTGCTACTTTTTTTTACACAAAAAATAGAATTGCGATCGTAAACACAGCAAACCATCAATAAATCTATATTAGTACATAAAGGAAAAAGATACGAACTAATAAGTAGTTTAAAAAGAATGATTAATTTAAAAAAAATAAATAAATTCTACTCTAGCTTACCATATTTTTGTTGAGAAACTATCACACGTCTTACGAAAACTGGAAAAGACTCTTAATGCTACGTGGGCAAAAGACCAAGACGCCCTCTTGCAACGACAAGGGGGGACAACTGCAAGTAAAGGGTGACAAATATTTATCAAAGTAGTGAAAATAAAATGAAAATTTATTTAGCACTTTAGAAATTCATATTTTTTTATAATCTGATCATTTGATATTATTTCACTTGATATATATTGCAGTTTTCATGCATTTTTATACATTTAAAATGAATAAATTTTTTTGTTGAAATGATATTTTAATTTCAAATGGATGTTTTTGGAAATAGAGATGAAAATTCTAGACAAAAGATTATTTACTGGTACTATATTTTGATATCAGCTGTTTAGATAGGACAATTTGGAAATATCAATTTTATTTTATTTTATTTCATGAAACAATAAATACTTATGAAAAAATATTCAATGTAAAGGCACTACCACTTGCAATTGTATATACATAATTAGAAAAAAAGTAGTTACTCAAGAGTTTAGATTAAATGTTTTTCCATTTGGAGTTTTCAGTTCACTCCATACAATTACATTATTAGTGTTTTCAGTAAGTAATTATGTATTTCACTGTTATAAATTATGAGTAAACCAACCAATGTAGAACCAAGGTTGAATGATAGGAATTAATTTATCATCTCTTCTATCCAATAGTGTTTTTACAGTAAATTTCAGAATTGTCTTGTGAAAACATGCAAAAAAGGAATTTGGGTTATTCATAAGTTTGGCTTGTGAACCAAACACAACATTCCACAATCTGCAACCATCTTTTAACCACCAATGCTGACCTTTCATTTTTGCATCATGATGTTACAGATTTAGTGATTAGATACTTCAGTAATTAAATGTGTAAGGTTTCTTACAAGAACATTCTGTAGTACATGAAATAATAGTGGTGAAAAAGAGTACATGCACAAAATAACAGACAAATTGACTTGTGATAAAAGATAACATTTATTAGACAAATTAACAAAAGGAAAGTTAAAAACAAGAGTTTCTTTTGTTAGAAGTAAATTGTATATGCAATGAAATGTTCATTAATATTTTATAGTGTGAACTTACTTACTTGGTGTGTTTTAGTGTGGAAATATTCACAGCCATTTTAGCTTCAGTATGGAATGTTCATGACACCAGTTCAAAAGAGGAAAAACCCGGAAGAGAGAGAATTACTTTAGCATTCATGTTTTTATATTTGAGAGCTGCTGCTAATAAACTACTGCAATTCATGTTTAAGGTCACTACACTGGTGATGAAAAATGGGTTTTGCATGTCAACAGAAAACTAAATAGACAGTGGTTACCACAAAATGAGAAAGCAGGACTCAATCTATAAAAAACTTTGCTTTGTGTTCGTTGGAATAAGAAAAGTGTCATCCATTACAAGCTGGAAGGACCATCACAGCAGCTTAATTTGTTAAATTAAGTATTACATCAAAAGTGTCCTGCTTTGATCAATAAAAAAGGTATTATTCTCCAGCATGATAATGTAAAGGTACACTCTGCAAAACAAACCCAAGAAAAATAATATCTTTACCATCTACAGGTTTTCATTTGTTTTGATCATTAGAACATTTCATATGTGGCAGAACATTCAGAAACAAATTGAAAACAGGCTTTCAAACATTTTTCAGGAAAATATCAGATTTCTTTTAAAGTGAAATCAATAATTTTCCTTCCCATTCAACTGCAGTCATTGAAAATGAAACATAATTACATTTTTGATAAATAATGTTTAAATAAATTTAACTTAAATTTGTTTTCATGTCCCTTTTGGTAAAACGTAATTATTTTTCAAATACGTTAATATATTTAAAAAAAAATGAAGATAATTTGATTGTTTATTGTCTCAAAAATATAGAAACATGATGACTTGTTCCCAGAACTTTATGTATAACAATAAGAAAGATCTTTATTATAACAAAAAATGTGATTTTGAACAAAGCAATTTCCAGAAGACAACACATTCAAAGTCAACAGTCTTTGTAGATAAACAGCTCAACATCAAGAGATAGAGAAATAATTATGAATGTAATAAAACAATTCATTTAATTTATCTGGATTTTAATAGTTTTAATAATTTAGTAACTTTAATTCACTTTCTGCCAAAGATTGAACATGAAAAGATATCCATGTAACTTGATAACTGGATAAAGAATTATTTTATTACATTGATAACAAGTTACATTATTTGGACTGTTGCTCTCATCTTTGTTGTCATATTCACAGTTTCAGTGAATGGAAATACAAACTGAACCTAGGAACTAGAACAATATATCCTAGTGGATTTCCATCCACTAGGATATATTGTTCTAGTTCCACATGCCATGTCTCTTCCAGTTATCTCCCTTTTATTCAACTCTCCAAATTTTTGTTCACTACTGCATTAGCCAGGTATTGAACTCACAACTCTTTAGGTCAAGTCACTGGATCCAACCAACACTTTAATCTACTGGCCTATCACTGTATAAATTTTGTGTACTTATAAACTTAACATCTCAGTAATCATTTTTTTACCAGAGCTCATATTTTAATTTTTTGTTGTTGCTTTTCTCTAGCAATCTGTATTACTGATTCCTATATTGTATTCATTTCTATGTTTGTCTGGTCTGATGGTCTCTGACTATTATTTCAACATCCCACCAGGGGTGGTGATCTCCCTTTTCCCTACATATGTGGTCAGCTATGCCTAATTTTTCTATTTCCTCTCATGTTATGGCTTTACGTTCTTACAATCTTACCTTAAGGAAGTGACCTGTTTCTTACACCACAGCTGCATGGGATGGCATACACACAGTCCTTAGTCATGTTCTCCTCTATAGGGGGTCTTACTTGGAAAAGGTGTCTGTGAAGTGTTGAACCACTTTTGAAGGTCATCCTGATATTTTATGGATCACAGATCTTTGTATTTTTTTCTGATAATCCCTTCACATAGAAGTAGACAGACTGATGCTGTTTTTGAGTGCTGCTATCCGCTTGTACTTTTCTATCCCAGTTTTTTGGTGCTGTTGCCATGTACCCAGGGCAGTTGTTATGTTGTAGGGTACTGCTTATACTGACCATTTCTTGTTCATATGTCTCTGGGTTGCCACATGACTTTTACTTGATACTGTAAGCAGTGGACAATCCAATTTATTTACACTGTATGGGTGGTGGGAGTTGAAATTGAGGTATTGTCCAGTGAATGTTGGTTTGCAGTATACAGATGTCTTGAACTCATGCTCTGTTCAAGATATTAGTATATCCAGGAATGTGAGTTTGTTGCTGTTTTCTCTCTCCATCATGAACTGTATTGATGATCTTATTGAGTTCACATGGTCCAGTAGTAGCTGGAACCCTTCCTGGTGTGGCCAGGGTATGAAGGTGGCATCTAAATATCTCAGTCATAGGGTTAGCTTTAGTGATTTGGATTCTAATTCCATTTCTTCAGTATTTCATGTATATGTTTGCCATTGCTGGTGATAATGGTGAGCCCATTGCTAAGCTTTTATTCTGTCAATATATGTTTGATCCCATTTTGAAGTGTGTTGTTTGTATACAGAAAGTCAGCACCTCCATCATGTTATCTATTGGTATACTGGTCCATTCTCCTAGGGATGAGTCTGAGGCCAGTCTGTCCCTAACTAAACAAAAACTTTCATGTTTTGTAACTTTAATCATTCCTCATCAGGCAATGGTAGATTACATATAATGCAAATGATTTATTTGTGAAATTTGAAAACAAATCATTACTTCTTTTGAAAGTTAAAAAGTGGGGGAAGCCTAATGTCAGAATTAAAACATATACTTGTGGGCATGTCTGAATTAACCAATTAAAAGTCAGATCTATGCTAAAATAGAAAAATGAAAAATCAGGTCAGATGGTGGAGGGAGGTAGGTTATAAATTCATGTCTTGATACATTGATGCTCTAGACATGTCAACGTGAAACATAACGTAGTGAAATCTAAAGTTCAAATTTGGTGAAATAGACAAAAAAGAAAATTATTTTTAAGAATTTTTCAAAATTTTGAAAATACTATAGTGACTGAATAGATAATGTTAAAAGAAATTTTTTGGTGGAACTTTAATATATAATGCTAATTATATTGAATGGGCCATAAAAACAGGGGAAAATTAAAGTTGAAAAAATCCAATAAAAATTGAGTGAATCATTATATACTTATAAAATAATGGCTATGTAATTGTAATGCATAAAATATTTATGAAGAATTCTTTTAACTATATTTTAATGTAAAATTTAGAATATGCCTACATAAAACTGTTAATTCATTTCTTTGGTTTAGCAGAACTTTATTTTTAGGAAACTTTATAATATGCAGCTTTTCTTGTAAACACAAGTGACATGTGTCATATAAAGATTTACAGATTCTCATTTTTTTTAAATATTTTCCATTTAATCTTAGGAGTTTACTAATTTCTTTTAAATGACAAAAATATTTAAAAAGGGGTGTTTGGTTACAGTAGCAATGTTGTTGAAAGAAGATATGTGCTGATACCATCTCAGTTTAAAGGGATTTTTTGTAATGCCAGTATAAAATTTAACTGTTGGATTTTCACTAGATGAAATGTTACATTAGTAAACAATAGATTCAGTAAGACATCTATTCTATAATGGACATTCATTTGGATGTACCATTTCATCTAGTGAAAATCCAACAGTTAATAAATTTTTATATGTATAGAGTGTCAATATATCAAGACATGAATTTATAACCTACCTCCCTCCACCCTCTGACCTTATTTTTAATTTTTCTATTTTAGCATAGATCTGACTTTTAATTGGTTAATTCAGACATGCCCACAAGTATATGTTTTAATTCTGACATTAGACTTCACCCCCTTTTTAACTTTCAAAAGAAGTAATGATTTGTTTTCAAATTTCACAAATAAATCATTTGTATTATATGTAATCTACCATTGCCCGATGAGAATTGATTAAAGTTACAAAACATGAAAGTTTTTGTTTAGTGATGTAAAATGTTTTTATTGTAATCTATTATAATAAAACTATTTTAATAATATTATATTTTGCTTTACATTTGTATTGAGCACTTTTTAAAAAGTAAATGCTAAGAACTGTGGATTGTAACTCCATCTGTTCTTTCTCTCTCTTAAGGTATATATATATGATTAATACAAAAATAATGTTTGTCACTTAGATGATTTATATTATATTCAGCATCTGTACTCCAAAGTTTTGTAGAGAAACCTTTATGTAATCATTTGGTCCACTTGTCAGGAGGTATATGTCTGTTGATTTTCTAATTTTCATTATTTTTATATTAAGTTAAAAAAAATGTATGCACTTTTTTTTTGATGTTAGGTCATTTTTTTCTTGTTCTTTGTGTGTGTGTGGGGGGGAATGTGCATATGTGTAGGATTTTGTGGTTATTTTCTTCTTTTCACGATTTCCTTGTCTATTTATACTCTCTCATTATTCCTTTTCTCTTTTTTCAGCTAGAGATGGATTTGTCAGCCTATAAGAGGCTTATTTAACATGAGTATTTTTCTTATCTCACTACATTTTTTATTGACTACTCTTAAGTGCACACTTTAAGTATTTAGTGATCAACTTGCCACCTGTAATACTAACACATTAAACACAGTATAAAATTTGCGTTTTTTTTTTAAAATATAGTAAAGGTTGAGAATCCTTTATCTGAAATTCTTGTGACTGGAAATGCTTCAGTCTTCATATTTTTTTGTAATTTGGAATACAGTGTATTTAATTTGTATATAGCACCTCTGTGGTAAAGTTCTCAGAATATATCTATAGAGAAGATGTATTGAATAAAATAGACAATTGGAAAATAGTCCTTGCCTGTGTGTTTTGTCATTTGACTTTATCAAGGCAAAAGCGAAATGTTGTGTAGTTACATGAAATTCAAAAATTTTAAAAGATGCTCCTGTGTAAGCCTCTTTTTGGATATTAGTAACTTTTTCTATTTTTTTTATATAGCATCTATAAAATGCGACAGCTAGGGAATGGAACCCAAGTATAAACACAATATCCCTTTACATTTCATAACACAGCTTATATGTACCCTGAAGGTAGTTTTATATAAACAACATGTACCCTGAAGGTAGTGTTATATAAAATTTAATAAATTTTGTGTACATTCAGATACAAGTAATGATGTTAGTTATGTAATGCTCACACAGATTTTTAAGTAGTGAAATTAAGATTTCATGTAAAAATAATGTTTTGTACCTTCTGTACGTGTGCAAAAAAACATGATCACTACTTACAAAAAATATATAAATGCAACACCAAACACTACTTCAACATCAGGTGTGAGAAACTGGAGGGAGAGAGTACATCATCAATGACATCACTGTGAGTATGAGAAGGAAAATTTGCTAAGCTATCAATCTCTACCAATGATGTTGTGTTTTGATTAAAATGTTACAATAGGTACTCTAGTATTTGTATAAAAATAAAATATGGATTCTGATTACAGTTAAATGTAATGAAAACTGAAAAAAAATCAGCATTTTTTTGTAACACTGTAATGCAATAATCATGCCACGGGTAGCCATGTTGCTTTCTGAAATTTTCCATTTGTGGCAAGTCATGTCAGCACCTGAAAAACTTGGATTTTGGAGGTTTTAGGATTTGGGATAAAGGATACTCAACCTGTACTTTATAAAGTTCACTTTTATTTGTATAAGCATTCATCTATTTTCATCAAGAATTCTGAGCTTACAGACCTAATGAGATGGTTTGAAGACATATCATACTGTTATTGAGTTATTTTTCATACAGTTTCAACCTGTTCTGTTTGCTTGTGTTTTGTTATGCCATGTGATGTCTCTCTCTATTTCAACTTTATATTAAATGAAATTACCCAAAAATGGTTAATGGTGATTCTGAAAAAAATTTCCACTTGTAAAAATTAAGTCCAATTTGATGCCAGTAATATTTGTTTTTATTATAAATAAATAAAATCATAAATAAATATTTATAAAGGAAAAGTCAATAATTCAGAAATGATCTGTAAAATGCCCCAATAAACAAGAAAAACTAGCTGCTCTCTTTCTATTAGGAACGTTGAAATTTTCATTCTGGTTGTTAATTTTATCTGAAGATTACATTAAAACACTGTTATACTTATTTGTTAAACTTACTTTAGTCTGGCACAAGGACAAAATTATAGAGAACCTAGAAACAAACATACTATTCATTAATTTATTAATATTTATTAAACTTAGTAGTCTGGCACAAAGTCACAAGTATATAACTTCCTACATTCATAGACTGACCTGCAGGACATGCTTGCTAACCATTAAGTATCTAAATTATGAAGCTTAGTATACTTTAACACAGGGCACCCATTGGACACCCAATGAAAATCAAACTATGTAAATGAATTGGCTTTTGAGATGATCTTACTACAATTGTTTTTAACAACTCTCTCCCATCGTTCTACAAGCTTGTTGATGCCATTTTCATAGAAACTTTGTGTGTTTTGTTAGCAGAAGGCTTTAAGGATAACTTTCCATGGACTATCAAAGAGTCAAATCTTTTGTCATTTAAATTGTTCTGTAGAGACTGGAACAAATGAAAATCCAAGCAAGTCTGAAGAATACAGTAGGTGTTGGTGTGTTTTCCATTTCAACTCTTTAAGCTTCTGCAAGGTGTGTTTAGCAACATGTGGTCTTGCATTGTCATGGGGGAAAATAACACTTTCTTGATTTGTCAAAATCAGCCAAGTCTCTTCAAATGGCTTAAGGCAAGTCAGAAGAATATTGATTTTCAAACTCTTTCAATCTCTTCTGTTAAAATCTTCAGTTTATTACGATGGTAATCAGGACATCGATGTCAGAAGGTCACCCAGTGCACGGTTGATCAGTTAGGTTAAAATCACCCTGACAAAATCTTCTAAACCACTTTTTGACCATTCAAAGAGCTGAGACATGATCCAAATAAACCTTCTGAATGTTTTTTGTCACAGTTCCAATGCTTGCTCCTTTCTGAAATTCATAGAAGCATAATATGGTGAAAGTGCAACTTTTCATCCTCCATCTTTAAAGCATTCAGTTTTGGATAAAATCTCAATATTCAACAAAGTTTGACTTGCAACTGAACAATACAAGGTTTCACTCTAGAACAAACCAGAAATCAGTGCCAAAACAAACACCAGAGTCAAGTTGCAGTCATTTTACATTAACAATGAAAATTCAGCACAATGATCTGATGAAAGGAAATATTGGAGTGAATTGTTCATTTTGTGTTGCAATGTGAATTTGAAGTAAAAAAGAATCTACAATTTTATTGGACACTTACCAAAGATCAATAGTTAGCAGCTCAGTCTCACAGGCCAATTTACTAGCAGTGAGTTAAAACCTAACTAGATATTCCATTGTTGTGATGCTGAAATCAGACTGTACTAAGCTCAGTAAATATCTTTGGTTATCATTTGAGGATTGATGATTAACAAGTTTGTCTTACCAGTGAATGTCTTCTTGCTATTGTGATATATTGTGTACAACTCAACTGATCTGTTTTTCCAATTAAATGCTCGGAATGATTTTAACTAAACTTTATGATGTACACAATGCATGTTTTTTTTTAATACATACAGGATATACAAACTCCTCATCAATATAGGGCAGCAGCTAATCATTGTCCATCCAGGTATGCAACTCACATTTGTACTCCTCCCTCAACTCAATATTCAGATCCTGTCCCCAAGTTTCTCTGGTGCACGACCTACTGACCACTTCCAGGCAGCAGACCACACTCCCTGTCGCTCATCAAATTTTGTACTTAAATTGGTTTTGTTGATGCAAAGCGCTGCACAGACAGGCGATGTTTCCTCAAACTTCATGCTTCCAGACTGTATCATGTGAACATTGCTGAGAGCCTTAATGGCATCAGTGTCAAGCAATAGATTGAAATCTAGAAGCTTCCCTTGCATAACCAGCACATTGATTGTAGCAGTGTTACTGGTTTCTGTGTGAATCCTAATGGTGCTGCTACCACAACAAATATACGTCACTCCAGTTAATGTGGTTACCACATGTCCTGCTTTGACCAAGACTGACATAGGTTTGTGCTTAGAATGGAACATGAGCACCCGTAATTGAGGAGAGGCAAGCATGGTATGCTGTCAACATAGACAGTGACAATAGGTAGTGGTGAGTTCACCTGTTACCTGGGGAATAGACCAGTGCCGACATCCAGACAATCTCTGACCAGGTGACCAGTCCTGTTGCACTGATAACAACATGCACGAGTGGTCTGCACTCTCTGCATGCAGTTTCTTGCAAAATGATTGAGGACCATTATACTTATAGCATGTAGCAGGTGGGCTCACACCAGGGGACAGTTGAGCAATCCAGGCAGGCTGCACCACAGCAATGACTGGTTCCTCCACTGCAACTCCTTGAGAGATATATCATCCACCCTGAAGGAAGACCATAGGTGCCAGGAAGCCCCCACACAAACACACTTGCCATTTCATGATCTGGGATTCCTCCAAAAAGGACCAACTTCCACAAATCTGCCAAATACACATCTAGATTCACCTGAACGCAACACACATGCTTTAAACTTCTCATATGCTGTGAATCTATCATTGATATCAGTCCCTTGATATATTGGTACATCACACTCAAGGATAACATGTTCACCTTGTCCACGCCCACCAATCTACTGCATTTGTTCCAGATTTGATTGAAAGGAATTAATGTTGTGTCCCTGCCTGACCACCAAGGGACATCAGTCTGGCACAGAGTGGGATACAGCCAGTTCGCATTACCGGAATAACTAGTCCACAGCCAGTGGTCATCAGCAGCACACCTCGGCACATGGATGTGCGTCCATGGCTTAGTTCGGGGGCACCAGTAGATAATTGTGGTGATGCATCGTCCGGGAGTAATGAATGGCGAGAACCAGGATCCAGTGCAGGCAGCAGTGGTGCCCCATCTGAGAGTGAGGAAGAAACTTTTATTGAACACCCTCATTCTGTGGATTCTGATTCAGACCCCAGCATGTCTGATAATTTATCTGAGAAAGAAATTCTTGTCCCACTGTAAAAAGAGTGCTAGGGTGAAATGACCAGCCTCTGACAGTCACCTGTGTGATCATATGATCAATGAGGAGTGTGACGATAGATATTCGCACTTGACTAATCCAAAGAGCCCAAGGTATCTAGCCTGCTGAACCTTTATTTACACAAGATCCAAGAAACATGCATGATGTTGAGCCTTTTATGAATGTTCGTCATTTATATACAAGGATGACCACCTGCTTTATACAACGATGGTAAAAGGCAGAGAAAAATTGGAAGTGGAAGCAAGTGGACATAGCAGTTGCGAGATTTCTTTTTTCGCAAAGACTATACTATTCGTTAACACCTTTGTTGTATCTTAACTTTTTTTGTATAGGGTCAATAAAGAAATGAACTGTAGGCCTGTATATTGGAGATACTGTGAATTTGCCACTGGTACAAATGGTTGGTGTCTAAATCTAGGTTAAGAAACAGAATTTCAAATACTAATTTTTAAGTAGGTTTTCTTAGAAATTTAGTGATAGCAACAGTAGCAGTTTGCTTGTGAAAATACTTGGCATTCATTGACCGAGCAGCCAGTTTTATATAAAATCTTCCTTTTAAAACAATTTTTCATGAAAATAAGTTTCTCAAGTCAACTGTTATTGCTCTTTCTAGTATTGATGAGAGCCTTTTCCCCCCCCTAACCTTTTTAAGTAGTGTGTAATCTGAAAATCTTGATTATGTTTCTATTTTTTCAAGTTGCTGCCTTCATGTGATGCAGTTTCTCTTATTTGGTACAGTTCTTTGTGATTCTGTAGCACCAGTCCAAAGAATGGCCTTTGCTACAAGTTTAATACATGGGGCATACTTGATGTTTGAGATTGTTGTAAATTTGTCAGCAGTGCAGAAGTCAGGCTTAGATAAAAAGTCATGATTTTGAATGCTGATTTTCAAAGCAAGCACACCCACTCCATTTATTGTTGGCATTATAAAATCTTTATCAAGTCTAGTTCCATAAGGTAAGCTTATAGTGAATAGTGTTTATTCATTGGTAGTACAAGATGCTTATGTAAACAAATTATTTCATACCTCAAAATTTTGCATTCCATATCTAGAATTATACAGAGTTCAATGCCTAATATTTGTTAAAATATATTCTATTCAGTATTTATTACTTCTCATTCAGAAAAAACAAATTCTAGTAATAGGAAAGTTGCAATAGGCTTCTGGTCTCATTCTTTTAGTTGATTTGCCAGAATAAAAAAAGAAGAAACATTCTTAGTTAACTGTATACTCCAGGGAGTTCCACTGATCCTATCTTTCATGTAATGGAAAGTTGTTGTAGATCTCCAGGTTAGATTTGCTTGAAGGAAATGAAAAACCAAAGAGGAATCTAGTAAAAAAAGCTGATTTTTTATATATATATATATATATATATTTGTTTGGCCATAAACAGCTATTAGAATACCTCATCAGACAATTTGCAGTGAAGGCTAAACACAAGGGAAAATATATTTGGCACTTGTCATAGAGATGGTCTTGGTCTTTGTGCATTGAGCTCAGTTTTCACTAAAGGTCTTACTAATATAGTTCAGCAGTAGATTAAGCCAAACTATAATACATATATGAACCTTGTTGGTAGAGTTTATTAATAAGTTTCAAATTTAAGATTGTATTTCTTACTAATTATTACAGTAGATTTGAGATGGACAGAAATGTCTTAAAGAAAAAAAAAAATGGGTAAATTATTTTTCCCCTCCATATTTAACTGTATTTAGTGAAATACTGTTTTTTTTTTTTTTTTTTTTGTTTTATTTTTAATAATCTTTGTATCATTTGAGCTACTTCAGTCATTGTTAGAATTTCAAGTCAGTATTGTCAAGCAAGAGTGGAACATGTAATCTTGAACCTTTCCCCCAGACTGGTTTTTACTTGCATTTTTTTTTTCTTAAGATTTGTAGAATATTTCTTACCTTTCGAACCGAAAAAGTTTTCTATTTTTGTTGTTGTGTAATCCAACATTTTACATACTTTACAATTGAAATAAAAGATTAAAAAAACAAAACAAAACACAGATTCAACTTTCAACACAAATGTATTTACAAAACAAATCAGTCACTGAAAGTGAAAATTGGAAAAAGAGTTTTTAGACTCCTTCCAATTTATCATTTTGTTGATAACAATCAAAAATGGTTGAAAAGAAATGCTAACTTCTCAAAATTTTTTAGATGATAAAAAGTAATGCATAATGAAGAATCTTTCTTTAATTTCCTCAAAAAAGCAGTGAATCTGAAAGGGCATTCATAATGTATGTAGAAACAGAAAAGATATTTCCAAGTCACAATAAACTTTCAGCAATTTCACATACATTAAACATTGAGTGATCCTGACTTCTATGCATAAAATTTGATTCTTATCAAGTTGTTTTTCTTACTGAGAAAAGGAAATGTGTCTATCATGAAAAGTGTAAATTTACTACATAATTATGATGCTCTCAACCTAAGATTGATTGAAATAGGGAAAATTTCAGACAAAAATTAGTTTATAACTCAAATTAAACCATACATACATATATATTTGTGCAAATATTCAATGCATTATACAAAGTGTCCCCAAAAAATGAAAATACAACTTGTTTATTAAGAACAGCTGTTTATTACTTGAAAGTTAAACACTTTTAAAAAAGAATGAATATTCTCTTAAAGTGTAATTAAAAAAGGTATTTGATGTTTAAATGACATTTTATTTAAATGCCCAGAAAAAGAGAATCTTATAAACAGTTGATAAAAAGTGTAGATATTTTTGTACATTCATCGTTTCCGACAAAAACAATTATTGCCCAATTACAAGATAAACATTAATTGTCGTTTATTCTAAAATATATTCTTTTATTATGAAAGGGTTTAATTAACTTTCAAGTAATAATCATAACCTATTAAGAAAGCATTAAGGAAGAAAGACACCCTGGATTGGAAACATTTCTAGTTCTTTGCTTTGTAACATTAATACTGATATTAAATGCAATAAAACTTTAATTATTCTCTTTTTGACTTAAAAAAGGAGTTTAAAAAAAAAAGAAAAAAAAAAAAAAAAAGAGACAAAATTGCTTAAAAGTGAGAAGCCATTTGTTTTCAAATATGACATAATTCTGAAAATTTTTTAAGGATTAGGGTAATCCTCTAAGTTGGATTATAACACAAGAAACATGCACAGCATCATCTTCACTTCTTACTCTGTTCTGTGGGGTTTAATAATGAAATGCTGCAATGACTTCTTGACAATGGAACAGAGTGCATTAATTTATACATTTTTTTCAATAGCATCAAATTAGTGAAAACTGAATTTCATTCACCAATTCCATTTACTCTGAATATTAATTCATGCTTCTTCTACAAAAGTATTGTTATTGTTCTTCAAACATTGCTTATTCTCTCATTGAATTTAATTTTACTTTTAATACTAGGTAATTCTCATTCTATATGCCTGCTGCCTTGCATTTGGTGTTCAGAGAGGGATATACAAAGGTGGAAGTCAGTAGCTGCACAATGACTTAACTTTATTTATATGGAAAGAAATTTTTACATAATTAGATACAGCCATTTAAAGATGGAATGTAGACAGGCATTCAAGTGCATTAAAGCAACCTAACAAATAAAAACAATAAATTTGTTCAATTGTAGACAGTAGAATGGTATTGCAACCATAAAAGGAAATTCCTTGAAATACAGAACAACTAATTAAAATTCCCAAACATTTTGAAAAGCTTGATTTAGTTAAAAATCTAGTCCTGGACATGAATGACTATAAAATAGAAAAATAGAAAAGTCCATTTTAATTTTGTTTGTCAAAGCAAAGTCAAAACATCTGTTGCTATTTTAATATCAAGCCACATGCAAAGATTTTTCATTCAAAGTTTACTCTTTGGTAAATCTGTAGCACAAAAGATAAAAGTAGAAACAGGAAAAATTCACTTAAATCAAAGACACCAACTGGCATTAAAAGTTACAAGATTGTGTTTTTTTTGTTTACAAAATTTTAAATACAAAATTCTAGAAAAAAAAAAAAAAAAAAAAGAGTCATCCCATCGATACATTACTATACTAAGAAAAACAGAGGCTGCACTGTGATCTTAACCAAAAGGCTAAGAAAGGTTTTCTATTCCAACATAAACAAATGTTTCAGTTTTTCTATTAATCTAGTCTCATTTGTAATTTTTAAATGAATAGGACATCTTTTTTTAAAGAATCAGCTAAAGATAAGGATGATCAAAAAGGCCATGTTAGTGAGTCAGACAAAATTTATTTACAAGTTATGCACTGAAAATATTCTAAAGAAAAATTTTGAAGGAAATTATTTTCTCTGAGAAACCAAGTTTCTTCAAGAAAGATCATCTACCATTGAGAAAAAACAAATGTCAATTTCTATAAAATCAGAAATATTTCTGATTGAAGACAGATCTATGACAAAGAGCTATTTAAAATGAGGAAACAAGCAATGTTGGTTATTGTGCAACATTGAAAAAACTCTTGTGATTGTAATTTTGATTTAATAATTCCCAGATTTCAACTGAGAAGTTACGGCACCTTGAGAAACTGATTGTTTTTTTTTTTAAAGAGTTTTTTGTGGTAACAGTTTTTGCTGGAAAAAAGGTTTACAGCCAAATTTTTGCTGTTCTTATGGGATCAAATGAGGGTACGCACAAACACACTTAATTGACACAGTCATAAATCACGAGTTATTATTGGATAATTAAAATCTGAAAACTTAAAAACTTCATTTACTTAGTAAACTCAGAGAGCATTTTGTTTGAAGATGAGGGTAAATGAGATGAATGAAAAAAGTTTTTAAATTACCTTGAATTTTTTTGTGCCACTTGGACTAAGAAAATAAAGTATATTTTTTTAAAACTACCATTTCAAATTGGAACAGAGTTGACATACAAAGAATGACAAAGTGGATCCAGAGAATAATATCACAGCAATAGGCAATTTGGAATGACTGTTAAAGATATGTATATCTGCACTTGGCCAGACATCTACAAATGAACAACATAACCAGGTGGTCTTCATTAGACAATTGTATAAATAATGTATAAATAACAGTGGAATGGATATTCTCAGCTGCACTGACAGATTTACAATAAATTTTTTTGTGCTACTCTACTGCATGCATCACTTTAAAAATAACATTTTAGACACAAAAAAGAAAAGTGACATAAAAACAGAACAAATGATGGCTCTACATTGATACAATTTTTTAAAATGTTCAACAATTGTACATTTGTGAAAAAAAGAATTAAGAATGAGCCAGCTTCAGATGTAAAATTCTTAATAAGATTTTATAATTAAGATTGTTTCAATAAGTGGCAAAAATAAGTTTCATTTCATACATAAATATAGCAAGACAACTGGAATGAACAGGTAAATAGAGGAATTCATATTGCAAGGTTTGGGGATTTTATTCTGGAATTTTGTACCTTGAAGCCTTTTTATATCTGCAGCATCCATTAGATTTACCCTAAACATTGACAAAGCAAGAAAAGCTCTATCAAAAAGACAGGCATAAAGAAATCAATAGAACGTTGATACTCAGCTGCAATACAAGACATTTGATGTTTTTGGTCAAGTACAAATCTTTGGAATGGATATGAAGGAAAATATTTAAGATTGTTGCCCTTGTTGGTGGTCATGATGTCGATTATGGTGATAATGACGATGATGATGATAATGGATGACAAAAGCTGGAAATAGCATTGAGGTCAGCAGTGGTTATCAGATGTTAGTGTCTTCCTGTGGAATGAAGACTGTCAAAGACCATGCATCATTGAGCCAAGAGATGAGGAACTAAAAATACTTCACTTGCAGGCTGGTATTTTCAGCTTAAAAATTGGAGAAACATATTTGTCTATTGATTAAACATTTGCATTAAAAATCCATTTTATATCCAAACATCTTAAAAAAAAAATCATTTTGCTAGCAGTGGAAATGAGATGGTGGGGATATCATATGATTTCTTTTAAAAGTTTTAAAGCCCAAAGTTTGAAGAAGACCTTTGTTGAATGATGGAAACTGAAAATGAGAAAAAACTTACAACCAGAATACCCACTCCAGTTTGGTCTCTTAAAATAGATAACATTTGAAAGACTTACCAAAGGTCTACACCAACCAAAATAATTACTGGGCTGCAACTCAAAATAACATCAACCAATTCAAGTTCCATTGACAATTCTAAAAGAATTACAATAAGAAAACTAATATAAAAATCTATTTTGATAAGCACTCAAAAAATTTTCTTCATTAAAGAATAAATGGGGCTTAAAAAAAAAAAAAAAGAAAAAAGAAAAAGGGAGTGGAGAGGGTTTTTTTTTTTTTTTTTAACTCCCAACTAAATCTGGCTCTGAAGTTTTAGACAAAATGATTTATTTTTTTATCATTTTGAATGCTTTTGCCTGACCAAAGTCAACAACTGGGATTTGTTAGGAATAAATCTGACATTTATCCAGCTGCACCTCAGCATCAACAAGAGTAATTTATTTGTTGATCTAACAGATGCAAGGAAGGTGTTTGATGATTTCTTGAGCTAAACTGGCTTTCTTTTTATGTAGGTCAAGCTCTATGTGAATTTCATCAAGAAGGATCTGAGGAACAACTCCAACATGGGTAGCATTGCAGATGAGCTTTTCCATAATTTTTATTTCTGCTGTTAAATTTTTTGCTGCTTTCATGGCATCTGAAGGGTGATTATGAGAACCTTGTGTGATAATGCTGGGGGTCAGTACAAGGGCTAGATTTCTGGCTGTCATGCCATTCTTATCTGAATAGGAAGCAACTTTAGCTAGGAAAAGAGTCAGATAACGCAGTGTGTACAGGTGCTCAGGTGGAAGCAGCAGACACAACAACAAAATGGAAGCATCAGCAAATTTGGTGTCTTCATGCTGGATAGCACACAAGAAGCTTTCATAGTAGACAGTTGTAAGGAGTGGTTCCTTGAGTTGTCGGAAAAAAGTCTTCACAAGGTCTGTGACATCAAAAAGGGTGGCAGCAGAAAAATCCATATTAGCCTCAATGTCAGCCTGAAAGACACAAAAACAATGTCACTAAATTTAAACAATAGCAAGAACACAATTATTTTCAAAACTATACCCATAAAAATGAAAGCTAACCTCAGAAAGAAAAGAAAATTTATATAAATTCTATAAACGATTTTTAACTTTCTGCTAGAAATTATAGAAAAACATTATTTCATATATTGGTGAAATCAATTTGCCATTAATTTTATGAAACCTTTGAAAAATTTAAAGCCAGCCTCAATGAAAAGTGAATCTATGCAAGTGAAGCTGAGGAAATAAGAAAAATAAGTAAAGGCTGTTGGGAAAAGTTCACTTTATATCTGCTTACAAAATTGATGGATTCATTCTAGAAACTGAATTTAATTTTAAATGAAAGAGTGACAGTGCATCTTTTGGTCAAATTATCTTTTTGCATGTTTTTCTGACAATTCAGACAATTTCTAATGATTAGAAGAAAGAAGAGCCTTTGCATTTAATTTAAAATTGGCAGCAGATCCCAATTTATATATGTTTTGATATTCAGTAAATTGAGAAAAGTTCAAGTGAATTAGTTGACTCAAGAGTTTTGCATTGAAAAGCCCATCAGTAACAGATATTTGTTAAATTTATCGAACTTATCAGATTTCATATTTATACACTTTTGGAATGCGACAATGCTAATTCTAACTTTCAAATTTGAAATTCTTAACCTACTAGAATTTTGTCAAAAAAAAAAAAAAAAAAAAAAAGACTTGTAAGAATCTAAGATGAAAAGTCTTATTTCTAAACTAGGATTTTATGCTTTGTTCCCTTGTAAATCACAATTGATTTTTAATATTAAAATCAACACTGTTTCAGTATTAGCTTATATACTATAGAAAGCATTCTAACTCCTAGAGACAGTAAGATTTTGTACCCAGACTCATAAATGAAATAATCACAAATTTCTCCCCTATGTGAGAAGTCAGTTTGAGCCAGGATTTTAAATACTGATTTTCTAGGCTGGTAGGCCTTCCCACTTTGAAGATTGACAATACATCTGTAGCAACAAAATTTGTTATTTTATGTAATTTCTACCATTCTCAACAGCAAAACTCACAAGGTAAAACTAATGCCAACTTTCTGTAAAGCTACAGCCATATAGGCCATATAGCAAGTGTGTGTATGTATATACACACACACAATTTATACCCTCTACTGTCTTTCCATAGACAATAAGAAAATCACCAAACACTTTGAAGCTCACTTTTGATTAGATTTCAGTTAAGTGCAGTGTCCAAGATGTTAAACTTGAGGAAATTATATTTACTTTATCATTTAAGAAATGTCCACATGAGAGGTAATCTTTTTTTTCTTAAACATTTTTAGTTGAATGGCAAACATTTTGTGCCTAATTCAAATGCCTTACCGTGTGTTTAGAGGCTTTTATATTGTTCTAGAATATTCTGTTTTGTTCTACTATATACAATTTTTTTAACCTGATATTTGATTTAACAGCAAATTAATAATGTACTTTATTCTATTGTAAACATATCTTTTGCATTCTATTTTCTTCATCAACCTTTTGTTATTTTTTTTTTTTTTTAATAAGAACTTTACATTTCATTCTTAATTCATATGCAATTTGGATTTGTTATTAAATGGTTTTTGTTAACTTTTTATCTATACCATGAAGTTCTCTTGTTTTTCCTTTGTTTATTCTTCATTCATTTTGGATTCAATGTTTAAAGTCAACTAACATAAAAAAAAAGAAAAAAGAAAAAAAGAAAAAGAAAAGTGTCATTTTTATTAACATTTTCACTGCAGCATTGTTATAGTATTGTGGCCTATTTTTGGAAAATAGCAAATTACCATTCACTGAAAAAAATAAATGAAGATGCTGACGGTCATTTCTTATGGGTGACACTATTTTCAGTTTCAACTGGATACTCTGCAGCACAGACTAAGCTAAACGCCCACCCCTCCTTCACACACACACAATATAATGAAAATAGGACACAGAGCAGGCCATATTGTATGCTACTTTATGTCTATACTGGTTTCTATTAGGTTGGTGCAAAAATAATGACGTAATAATGTCGTTTTTTGACGTATTTTTTAAGGTCAAAAAACGACATTATTACGTCATTATTTTTGCACCAACCTAATAGTTAGTTCATAACAAATGCAAGGATCAACATTTCAGTGTTATCCAAACATACAGCAACAAGCAATGTAAATTTTGTAAAGATGTAAAATTACATGTATATCCACAACAGCAGATGTACAAAAACTTTTTTTAAATATAGTTGCAATTACATAAACTTTTCAATGACAACAATGTTTCTTCATTGCAAAAATGTTCCTGACATGACACAGCCATTGCTTCAGTTCTCTTCATTTAGGCAACACAAAAAAAATAAATTAAAATCCTTTAGAAAGTAAGAAAATCCACAGCAGTCAATCATTATCTAGTTTTCAAATAGTTTTTAGGAAAACTAGAATTCTAAGCAGTAAATTTACTTCTGGAAAATCAAGTTTTACAAGAACGTAACAAGATAAGAGAAGAGAGCTTGAAATTTATTTAATCCAGTCTTATTGGTGAAAGTAATCTATAATTGTTTATTGAAAGCAAGAAAAAAAATGGGCGTATAGCAATTTCTGATTCATCTGATGCAAGATTTGCAGAGAATTTATTTCGTAATTATTAATATGGCTATTTTCAAAGACAAAGATTTTACTATTGATTACAAGAAATATTACCAAAATCTGCTTTTGCCGTTGATGAGAGCCTGATCGTCTAAAAATGCCTTCAACTTTGAAATGGTCATTTGCTTCAACATACTCAAAAGCTCGTAGCAAAAATCTGAAACAGAAAAGTGAATAAATTAAAGCCAGAGTTAGCTTTTAAATAACAATTTTTTTGATCTTTTTTGCCAAATTAAAATTTGATTTGCTTCCAAATTACTTTTTAGTGATAGAGTATTTTAAGGTTAGAAAGAATGCTTTTGTACATGATAAACAATGCAAATTGCAACTTTTTGCAAAGTTTGAAATAATTTACTTAATTTATGTGCAAACAAATTACAAAATTAATTTTTTAAAAAAACCAAAGTAAAATTCAAGAAGCAATTTAATATTTTTTTTAAATTAATATGAATTAATCCACAAGAAACCATATCAAGTTGCTTTTCTTTTTTTTATATTAAATATCTATCTTTCAAAGTATTTTCTACATTCATGTTCTACTTTTGAAAAGTCTTTAATAAAGTAGGATATGAGAAGTAATAAAATATTCCACAACATAAAAAAAAAAGCAATTTCTACAAGAGATGAAATAGCAAAAAAGCCAAGGAGGAAATAACAATCACAAAGACGGAGGATTTGTGTTATACTTACGTTGGTACAAGACCAAAATTCTCTGTTGGATAAAATGGAACATACACCAGATAATTGCCAAAAGTCTGGATTGGCTGTTCATACTGAAAGGGAAAAAAAAGACAAGAAAATCATATAACTAAAAAGAAAAATGCTGTTTCATGATCAATTAATGCGAAATATTTTGTCTGTTATTCTTGTTGGTTGGTAATAAAATTTGAGATCACCAAGATACTGTGCTAGGTCCTTCATGGCATCTCTAAGAAAAGACTATTTTGCATTAACTTAATTAAAAATGAAATTCAAAATTACATGTCTTACTATTCAGAACAGCTTGCTCATCTTGGTTGTTATACTTACAAAAATTTCAGCTGTTGTACTGTCACAGCTGTTTGAGGTTTCCTATAGCCCCACTGAACTTAAAGTCACTTCAGGTTTGCTATGGTAAAAATTTTCTATCCCAAGTAAAAATAATCATAAAATGGCAAAAGTCATTTTGTCAGAGCTTATTTTCTATCAAAAAATGGATTTTCATACTTTTATAGGGGTAAAATATTGAAAAATGACTGTTTTATCATCACCTAAACAAATATCAAGAAAACTTTTGATCTGAACCCCATGAAACTAGGTATTTTCTGAAAGCAAAGGATATATTCTTCCATTTAAAAGTAAAATTGGCTGGTGTAAATGACTCAAAATTTTTTTCAGTGGGTAAAAGGTGTAAAAAAAAAAAAAAAAAAAAAAAAAAAAAAAAAAAAAATAATATAGTGAAAATTTTGCATTTTTTCTAGTTCTAAACAAAAATCTTTCTCATTGATGGGAAATTAACCATTTTTTTTTGGAAAATCAGAAAGCCTAAATCATAATCAAACTATTTCAAGCATAAAATTGAGTTTTGAAGGAAATCAACATTCCTAGGGGGATCAAAATGCAACAAAGTCCATTGGTAATTTTCAATTATATGACTGCCAGGGGTTAAAAAATATTGACACCAGGCCACGGAAATCTTTAATAAAAGGCGAAAGATTTATCTGCAATTCCTGACCACCAGAAACCAAAAGCCCCCCCCCCCCCAAAATAGCAGTGATATGAAAATTAAACCAAATTGACTGACATTTCGGGGTTGAAGGTCTGCCAGCCAACAATAAACGTTTAGAACAAGTTGTAATAAAACCCACCACTCCCACATAAGAGCAAAGAGTGAAAAAAAAAAAAAAAAAAGGGGTCAGCATTAGTAGGGCTTGATATAACCTATGTTTGAACAATGGCTTGATGTGTTTTGTTTTAACACCCCCGTGACCCAGGTGATGACGACAGCGCTTAGCAGACAACATTGTTTTTTTTCACCGCATATCTTTCGTATTTCCCATTGCCGGGCCATTTCCATGTGCAAACAATAGTCGTCTGGATCCTATAACGCTGCTTGAAAAGGTCCAGAAGTTTACTGATTGATTGAAAACTTGTTGCGCATAATTTTGTTTTTCACGGTCAGTTTCCATTATTTCATCTTGATGTCATTTTCGGACAACCAAGTTATTAAGGATTCAGGAAAACACTTTGGCATAGGCTTGCTTTAAGAACTTTACATTCTATGAGGTGTTTAAAATGTTACTGATGAATGAGATTTTTCGCTGAATATTTCGTTTACGCACCATGTTGGATTTTCCTAGATGACAAAAACAAGGCTTTTAAACAGCCGTGCTGTCTGGCCTTTTTCAGGTGTATACCTCTGTATGCAGTAATCATCTTAGAATTTCAAAGCAATCATTTTATTCAATACTATAAGTGTAGATTGTTCTCATTCCACTTTCCATACTTAGAAAATATTTCATATCAGTTAATACTGAACAGTCTTAGTCACCTTTGTGGTGTTTGTCTGTTTCTTCCACTAAACTAAAGTATGTTATTTTTCAGCACAACCAGACTCAGAGATTGAATTTACAACTGCCAGAGAACCAGATATATTTTAACCAATCACTTTAATCCATTATAGAGTTTCATTGATGAGAACCTTTGTGAATAGGTTTGCAATGTTTAAGCTCACCATTTAATTAGAATGAATTGGGAGTGCTTCTGACTTGTTAATAGATTGATTATACCCATGAAGAATTTTCTTAGCAGGTAACAGGATGAACCTCAAAAATTTAATATGGTCTTCAGTGAAATGCCAGGTTTCTGAATTTCAGGAATGTTGTCCATTTCAAGAGCTCCATCGATGGTTCAAGACAAATTAGAGTCAGCACACTCTAACGGAGCACACAAGTGTCCCAATCTTTCTTTTTATGTGCCATGACCCTTCAGGACATAGGTAATCGTGGCTCTCCACTTCGCTCTATCCCTTGTAGCTCCCAATAAGTTTTGCCTGCCAAGTATGTCATGCATTGCTTTACCTTGTCTCTTTCGCTCTATTTGACCTGTGAGTATCAGATTCTCCAGGCCCCCTTTCCTCATTATGTGTTCCAGAAATTTCAGCTGCCTCTTCCTGATATTAAGCATAAGCTTCCTCCTCTCCAAAACTTTATTGTTGCTCACAGACTCAGTCCATGATATCTTTAGCTTCCTTCTGTAAGTGTCCCAATAGATAACTTGATAGAGATGTTGACATTCTCCCTGCACATATATATATATATATATATATGTATGTGTGTGTGTGTGTATATATATATATATATATATATATATATATATATATATATGTATATATAAGAAAAATCATATCATAATATTCGTCCTTGTAAATGACGGTTCCGTATAGGATGCAGGTTCGAATCCTGTCCAAGGACGAATATTTTCTATGAAAATTTCTCGGACATTCAGGCCGGTAAATGTTATTTAATACTGTTTATTATAAACAGAGCATTTACTTAAATACTTTTATCTATAAAAAGAACATTAAACATAAAAAAAATAATTATATATTTAAAAATATGATTCCAAGTGGTATACCAATGTACTATCTCATCCACTGAGAGTCCTAATACTAATATGATATACATTGGGTCTACGAAGAATGATTTTAAAGCTAGATGGAGGCAGCATAAGTGCTCTTTCAACAATATAAATAAAAGAAATCAGACTTCTCTATCTAAATATTTTTGGCATCTGAAGGAAATAAATAGGACACCTAAGGTAAAATAGAAAATTATAAACAGGACTAGAACTTGTAAAACTTGGGATGACCCATGCCCTTTGTGCCTCCATGAGAAACTGCACATTATCAAGTTTCTAAATAATAAAAATCTATTAAACAATAGACATGAGTTAACGGTTTTTTGCCGACATCATCAAATTCACGCATTGAATAATTTAGAATAAAAACTAACATACAACAAATTAACTTTTATAATCCATGGCCCCAATAAAAAGTTTTAACACCCTACAAAAAATGATAGCCCTTTGTGAAGTCGTCAAATAACAAATGTTACGAATGTTTTTATATACACAAAACCCTTTTATAAAGAAATAAAATAAAAAAAATAAATAAATCTTCATAGACAAGTAAACCTGACTGATGGAAAACATCTTCCGCTTTAAATTCAGACACCCTCACCTTACCCTGACTTGACATCTATGAAAGTAACTCTATGTTGATACATATCATTAGCTATTTCAAAAATCCACCATGGCTGTCACCATGGGAATTTTTGATTTCAATTGTAAATATACTATTAAAACACGTAAATTTCAGAAATAAGTTATTCCAAAAAGAATTTCGCTTGAAGATGAAACAGAGCTCACTTTAACTCAATTTAATTCTAATAATTATATTTAAGTTTTCGGCTCTTGTTTTTGAAACATGAGACCTCTTATGTAGCATGTTGGAATCATATTTTTAAATATATAATTATATTTATGCTCTACTTTTGTATTGAGCACTATGTGTGTGTGTGTGTGTATATATATATATATATATATATATATATATATATATATATATATATAGTTAAATTCCCAGATCAAATTTGGATTTTTTAATGTAACTATAACAAGAACATTTCGATTTCATTTTTGCCTTGAAAAAATCGGAAGACGAAACGTGTCGGCAAAATCTAAGATCTTTTTTCCAATTGTCATTTTATACCATATATATATATATATATATATATATATCCTTCCAATTGGGTTGACATACAGACAAGAAATTATGGGATTACTATTACTGGAGCAAAAAAAATACAAGAAGTGGCTATAGAAAAATCAACACTAAAAACCAACCATGTGGTTTAGATACATTAATCACATCTTCATACTATGGCTTCACCAGGAAGATTTGTAAATACTGCTGGATCATGTGAATTCAATAAGACCATCCATAGAGTTCATGATGAAAAAAGAAGTAGATCAACTGGACTTCCTGAATATACTAAGAACTTATGGATTCAAAACCTCTATATATTGTAGCATTCACTGGATAATACTTGAACTTCAATTCTTACCACCCATACAGTGCCACAAAAAGGGATCATCCACTGCCTGCAACATTATACCAAACAGACACTTACCAACAATAAGTGACTGAATGTTTTGATGTATCTGTTTAATTGTGATGACATGAGTTCTGTAAACAGTGAGTATGTAAATATCACTCAACCAAAATAAGATACACGTTGAAGAAAAAAAAAAAAAAAAAATTTTCTCGAAAAAGAAATTGATTTATGTTTACTTGCTGAATGAATTAAAATTTATATTAGCATTAGAAACATCTTTCAAGGTAACAAACTACCTTGCAAGCATAACATTAGTTTTCATGAGCAGAGAGAAAAGAGTCAAAGAAAACAGTAAAATATCTGTGTCTACTTGATATAAAAAGTAAAGTTGAAAAGATTTAGAGGATCTGCAGTTCATGTAACATCAGGATTCTAGTTTAACCCTTTAGAGATACTTCTGAACCAAACAATGCCTGAAGAAAACATAACCAAGGACACTGAAAGACTTTAGTCTGAGTGAGACACTGAAATCAGGTATGGTCAATTCTATATGGTAGGAAAAGGGTGGTCATAAACCCTTGTGGAATGAAGTAAATAGACAGATAATTACAACGGGATAAAACAGCACATGTGTTAGGCACTAACAACTTTCTCAGTGGGCTTAGCATAGAAATGAATAACATTTGGGAGCTTCTAATTGAAAAACAGTACTCAAAAATTCCACCAAGTGAGTCACCATACTCTTACATCGATTGGATTGATTTATTTGTATTTTTTACTACTTATCAACCATTTGAAGGTTATTTAAAGACAGAAAATATTTTTAGATTGTAAAAATTTTTTTTTTTTTATGTACTACTTATTAACCAATAATTGGAGGGAGAAGAGGTGGATTCATATCTTTACAAAGGGAATTTATGTATTTTGTGGACAAGTGAATATAACAAACCCAAATGGAATTGAAACTGATTTCCAATTCTGAGATGCTAACTGTGACATCATCTATCCAGACATCAAAGCTTACAGCACCTGGTATTTCCAAGTGGTCAACCATCTAGGTACTGATCAGACTCAATGTTGCTTAATTTTGGTGATTGTATGAGAACCAAGTATATTATTACAATTCCACCACCTGAAAACACATTAGGTTTAAAGCTTGACAAGTTCACCATAGGATTGTTCAAAATACATATGACCTAGTGGATCCAAGTGTTAGTAGAAAAATATTTGATCCCTGGCAGTTGTAAATCCAATCCCTGTGTTTGGTAATACTGAAAATTACATACTTTGGTTGAATGGAAGGAATGATAAAAAGCAATAAAAAGGTGACTAAAACTGGTGAGTATTAATTGGATTGAAAAAAGGCTTAGTTTAAAATTCTGAGTACAATAAACAACTGAAGGCTGAAATGTAATGAGTATAGCAACCAAGATGAACAGTAAGGCATATAAATGTGCAGAATTCCTCACATCAAAAATTCTAATAAAATTATCTTAAAAAGCACACAATTTCAATTAGTTTCCTAAAAGTAAAAACAATTTTTTTTAGTTTTATGAAACTAATCTAACAAACTACTATAATCAAAGCAAAGAAACAGTAACATTTGTTCAAAAAAAAAAAAAAAAAAAAAAAAAAAAAATATGTACCAAGTACTTTTGCTTAATTGCAAAGATAACGCATTTTCCAGAACAAGACAGTCAATTAGTAGCCAATTGCTTCAAATCAATGGTCTGGTTTTGTTTTTAATCCCTGATAACCAACATTCAGCATTGTTCAGGCAGGGGAACATAATCAGCTTTACTAGGATTTTACAATTAATAAAGTTGGTGATTTAAAGCTGTTTATTTTTGCCAGTCTGTCAACATTCAAGTTGTCTATAAACTATCATATCCTTATACAATATTATTATTGACATAAATGTCAGTAAACTAAGTTCTATACAATAACATTAGGATCTTTTTCTGAAGAAAATCTAACACTCACCAATAACTTAGTGCAACAAAACTGAATGTTAATGAATAGATAAATAGATATAATAGTCCTCTTAAGTTTGTCATGTTTGAATTCCTGATCAATGAAAATACTATTTATGCTAATTTGAATTGCACAACATACAAGTTGAGTGCTTAAAGTTGAAACAAAATTTTAGGAAAATAAAAAGGAGGGGAACAAAATTTTGTAATTAAATCTTCAAATTTTATTTTTAAAATGCTAATCTGTGTTAATTTTTCACTTTCTTGTATCAAGTCTAACTCACCAAAATGATACCTTTTGTATCATATAGACATATCTTAATAGGTTGCATAAGTTTTCTATTTGAATATACATAAATATTAAAGGATCAGTTTTTTTTAATTAATGTTTTATCTGTTCATAAATATACTATAAAAATTTTGTCATTTTCTATTTACTGTGTCAACTATATATGTAACTATTAGAGTGACTGAATGTTCTGCTGTATCTGTTTAATAAATCCTACCTGTGATATTATGAGTTACATAAACAGTGAGTATGTAAATATCACTTAACCCAAATAAGATACACTTTGAGAAAATTTGAAAAAATATAACTTGAAAAGAAAAAGAAATTGATTCAGGTTTATTTGCTGAATGAATTAAAATTGTATCAAGTTTTTGTCCTTGAAGCATTTCTTGTTTTATTAAGGACTAAAATAACTACAAATGTTCAATTCCTTAAATAGTTTCTAAATGTAAAACTGAACACAATAGAGCAATTAGCTATGACAAATGCCATAACTAACTTTTCTGTTGTTCTAAATACCAAGTTTTTGTTTTTGTCACATTCTTTATTATTTCTAATTACAGAAAGGTTTCATTTTGGATGCCTTTTTGTATATCTACTTCCATTGCTATCTCTCTCTCACAATTTATATATTTTTTACAGTGATCTAATCTTATCAAAATCTCAATTGTATATTGTTAAAAAATAATTTTATTCCTAATCAATAACACCTTTTACAACGCAATATTAACTATTAGAAATTGAAATAAATCATCTACTTTAATGTAAAAAGAAAGAGATTAAAGATTTTCTATTTACAAAAAAGAAAAAAGGAGACTGATGCTGTAACAGTTGTCGTTTTGACTATACAAATATGTTGTCTTCTTGGTATCAAAGTTGATATTTATTACATAAATAATTTTCATCAACGTTGTTTAATGCTCACTCAAGAAGTTTTGGCATCTATCTATTGTGACATAATGGATAAGAATTTTATTTGGTTTCAAGTGCAGAGAGAATCCCAGTTTGAATTCCAAAAAATGGAGAACTACTGATAGGCACAAAGGCTTTGTTGGTCACTGTTGCATATAGTCTGGTGTCTTTGTTTTAGTGCTGACTTTGGGCAGACAGATTTCATAGACATCAGCTGAATATAAAATGTTTTATTTTTTGTTTTTTTTTAGACAACTTGAACATTTATAAGAAATTTGTTTTACAAGTGAAAGAAGCTTTGGCAAAATTAAAGTAGGAATCATTAATTATAAGGAAAAAGTTAACTCTGTATCAAATTTCCTGCTATATCAGAAATTAATTTGTATCTTTAATAATAATAGTAAGATGAACAAATGCTATAAATCTATGACCAAATAAAGTTTTAATGTGGCTTAAGAAACATCAAGTTGATTTGTACAACTTTTTAGTGGTTGATAAGTAGATTGAAAGGATTGATTTTTAACAAGATGGTACTTAAAAATTCTCAACCCAACCTACTTCTGACCAAACATCATAATTTTCTTTTTAATCTGTTCTTATTTGAGCCAAGCATCTCCTCTTTGTAATGAACTTAGATCTTGTTTAAATGAAAAATTAAACTGAAATGTTTGTATACATGCATACAAACTAACATATCAAATCTCAAGGGATAGATGCCTAGTCCTAGTATTGTGTAGGACCTCCCCTAACCTAACAAAGCACAGCAAAGTGGCATCGATCCCAGAAGTGAGTGGAAGACTTCCAGAGAGATGTTGAGCCATGCCATCTCAATAGTTACCCACAGTTCCTTTATAAGTAGAAAATCTTGCATATGAATAGAAATTTCCACTACATCCTATAAATGCTCATTTGGGTTCATATCAGGCAAATATGGTGGCAGCCACTATTCATCAGAAATCTCCAGAATACTCCTCAAACCAACTCTGTACAAACTGGGCCTGATCACATGGTATTATCCTACTGGAATAACATCATTATTGGGATACATGGAGTTGATGAATGGATGCAGTCACAAAGCAGTGCAATATAGTGATCATCAGTTAATCACATGTTTAGGCAGACCCAACTCGGTTCATGTGAACATACCCCATACAATTATGTAACTTCTACCAGTCTTATTGACAACTGGAGTCCATAAACTTAAGGAGTCATTGCAAAATTCAAATTCTATCATCATCCTGCAACATCTGGGACATACCACAAACACAAGGGGGGCACTGTGTCCACTGTTGTGGTGTTAACAGGGACAACTTTTAACTAGTCAGTTTCCATGGAAGCCAAAGAATTCTGAATTGACTTGTTGGATATGCATCTGGTACCCCCTGCATTGAATATGGATGTGATTTGAGCTAGTGCCATGTTTCAATGATATTAAGGTACAGTGACATGACCTATCATTACCTTTACATATTGTTTTACAAGACTTGACATATGCAAAGGTTTGAAAAGAACTTAGCCTGATAATAAAGCTCCATAAAAAATCAATGTAAATAAAAATTTAATATTTGGTCATCTTGTCATATTTTGTTAGGTGGATCAAGCTGATAACTTTTCAGTGCCCCTTCATATGTAAGGTCTTTTAGATAAAAGATACTTGAACAAAACTATAACTTACAGAAGCCAGGTAATTTACCCATAAAATTTTAAAACAAATTCATGTACTTGTCTGGATTTATTATTATACAAATTTTCAATAAATTTTACTACATAATCCTTTTCCTTACATGTCAATAGATAACATTACTCTCTGCATTTATAAACCATACAATAACTCACTTTATGAAAATGCAATAAGGAAATATAACAAAATTCCAAGTCACTTGTCAAAAACAAATCGTCTGAGCAGGATGTTTAAAAAAATATGAAAGGTTTTTACATGAAAAATTATCTCATTTTTAACCCCTATCTGCTTTTCTCTTTCTCCTTCAAATTTATCAAGATTTATTTTGTTATCAAAGCAAAGATTTTATATAAAAAGAATGATTGTAAAAATATTAAAATTAGTAGAACAGTACTAATTAGTACTTAAAGTACCTAAAGTATCACCCTAGAAGTTAGTTCTATTTAAATTAAGTTCTGACCAATGTACAATATACAATTGGAATATTGAAACATGCGGTTTTAGGTCTGAATCTGCAAAATTCTATGTTTAATAATTGATTTTCTTTTTTACCACCAGAAATACAGCATTTATTAATTGAGAAAGTAATAAAACTTAAACAGTAGTGATAAAATCAAGGTACAGTAATAAGAAAAGTTTAAACCTTGCCTATACATATTGGTTTCAGATGCAGTTGACATTAAAATACAATTGTGGTTATTTTCTTTTTTTCCTTAGAGCTAAAATTAGACATTTTGCTCACTATATGTAGTAGTTTTGATATATTTAATAAATTGTATTCATTCTATAAAGAGTAACTATAATAATAATTGTATGGACAGAAATCACTGATTACTCATATTTAAACAAAAATCAACCAATAGCTCTTTATTTTATTCCATATAACTTTAAAATCCTATTTATAACAAAGATGACACAAAATAGTTTTATACCTCTCTTGATGTGTAATCAAATCAGTGATCAGTATGTATTTTACAGACACATTTTTGCAATTTATGGTTCTGTCCATAATTAGCATTTTTTCTGTTGAGTTGATTAAAAACTGTTGAATAAATAGTAAAATGTCCAATCTTGAATTGCTATTGTAATCATCAAGCTTGAAAGAATATAGCAAACTTAATTGATTGGAATTTATCAAGTGCCAAGAATTCATTTTATTTATGTTTTCTCTGCACTCATTCAAGAATATTTCATCTGTAAGCAACCCAACCAAAAGCCAATAAACAGTATTAATGACATCTGATAAGCAGTAGAAGCTCAAAGAAGCAACATTTTGATAAGCTATTACAGTATTATTAGATTCGAATTTTCTAAAAGACAGGCATATAGTGTGTGCATTCATTTCCACATATTGCCATGCACAGAATGAGACCGTTACATTTTAATAACTATTTACATTTTTATGCACAAGTCTAAGGCATCCAACTTTATCAACACCATGTTATTTGGTTGATAGAAAATGTAGGAAGGAAGTTTCTACTAAAGTATTCTTGCAAAGTGGGTTAGTTATTTAAAGTGAACATTCTCTACTTTTCCATTTGTTCTCATTCAAATAAATAACAGAAGTTACTTTAGTTCCCTTTCAAGCATTCAAAAGTCAATTTTGTGCAAGTACTTCCCAAAAAACTCCAATCATAGAAAACTTTAATATTTATTTATATGAATGAAAGACATTGGTAATGCTTAAATTAAATACTTTCCCCCATTAGTACTTACTATTTCTTCCTGTCTTTCCCATAACATAGGTGGAATACATTTCCATTTTAGTTGAATTGAACATTAACTTAAGTTTTAGCTGTTATTTTTTCAATAAAAGATTCATAATTATTTAGATCTGTCAGAGAAAATATAAAAATATTCTTTGTACTGTCCATAACTATATCTTGCATTTTAGCCTCTACAAATTTGAAAATCAGTTCCAAAAATAAAAATTATTGTCATTATATCTCATTTATGGTAAGATCTTCTCAGAGCCTATAAAAAAAATCTTATAAAAAAAAGTTGATTATTTTAAAGTATACACATTAAAGCTATAACAGGAGTAGCATAGAACCTACATAAGTAATAATTTCATATAGAATTTGTGTAAATATTATAATTTAACAAATGAAATTTTCTGGAACAGTTTCTTGTACATTCCTGTTATTGAAAAACATGCAACATTTTTACAATCTTTTGCTACTCAAGAGAAAAGTGTTGATATTTTAATGCACACCAGCAATGCAACAGATCAGCTTACATTTGAGAATTTTTCCAGACACACAACCCTCTTGTAATGTGACTTGTCAATGATTGCATTTACAAAAATATTTAAAAGAACCATTCAACAAATTAGGTTGACTTTTATTGCAGTTGCTTTAATTCGATATTTATAGTCTATTCTAATATTACTAAATTGGAGTGCTTCTGTAAGAGTTGCAATTAATTGTCATAACTGTTAACATGAAAATATTTCCTAAGAAAACACTTTATTATTAACTTTTGGTTAGTCTTTCTTTTCGTTTATCTCATTTATTACAAAAAGTCTATGCAATAAAAAAAATAAAATAAAGAAGCTTTTCACAAGACAGAGTTGTATTCCACATCTTAAGAACCACCTTTCAGGGACAACACCATAACTAACTCAGTCACAGAAACCTATGGCTACTGTAAAACAAAATAAGTGTCTACCTTTCTTTATGCTGTTTTACCCAGTTTTAAATTACTTAAATTCAGAAATGATGCATTTTCCTTATTTCCCCTGGGGATGATCGTGTTTGGGAAACATTTATTTAAATTTTAGGGGAAAATATGCTTTCTTATAAATTTGCATCAAATCTTATTCTTATGCATTAAAAAAAAAAAAATAGCATCCAATATTTTACTCACTGTTCATCTTCAAAAACGTCAAATTTGTGATGAAATTATTATTTTCTTTATATAGTTTTTACTTTTTTTAGACAATTTTTTTCGTCTTGTCACATGTATATTACAATAGGAAAAGGAGAGGAAAAATGAAATTGTATGTACAAGAAAAAAAAAAAAAGAAGGAATTTTCTACCTGAAAGATGTTCTTCTTTAACTAATGATTAAAAAAAATTACTAATTTCTAAATTTAGAGATAAACCATTTAAAATACGACATTTATTTAAGCAATTTTTAAAAAACTTTTTAGTCTTAGAATTTTCAAAATAAAATTGATTTTCACAGAAACTTTAGTCGTCTTCAGGTTCTCTAAATAATGCAGAAAGACAACTTTTTATGAAGAAAATGAAAATAAATTGTCTTTAGTTTAACAGTTTTAAAACATTTTAATTTAATGGAAAAAAAGAAAGAAAAGTTTTTTCAATGCTTTAGTGTCCCGGCTTCCTTTACCAATAAAAAAAAACTCTACACGTTGTTTAAACTAGCTTTAATTCACGAAACATGATAGAAACTAGAAAGTTTCCTTATTATGAACAATTTTTTATGTCAATATTTAAAGAGAAGAGAAGAAGAAAACACCATTCACTATTCTCGCTCTTTATTCTTAAATGATGAATTATCACCAACTCCTATCACTCAGAAAAATCAATGCCAGAAGAAAGATGAACAGTGAACAGTGACTGAACACTCTTCTTCTTTCTAAAATCATGGAAATTCCGAGACAATGAATTTTCAAAATGAGGAAGTTCAATTCAGACATCCCACGTTGAATTTCCTTGGGAGTGGAAACTGTGATATCACAACACTTTTTTAGTGGTTAAGTCAGACAATGAAAAAAAATAAATGTGAGGAATCTTTTTACTTAAATTTTTAGTAAAGGTCAATAAAGTTCAGAGGAAGAGATGTCAAAGCTTATGCTCTGCTATAAGTTTACAGTATACTCGAAAACTTTGTACGAGAACGATAAAATAACGAAGTAGAAAAGAATTTTAAAACATTTTTTTAGTTCTATTTCTATAGACAACTATGTAAAAATAAATATCTAAAAAGAAAATGTAGCCTAACTGATGCATTAATTAATAAATCGGCTTTTCCTTTTTTAGTGATTGTTAAAAATCAAAGTAAAGAACTTCATTAATTTTATTTTTATTTAGTGAATTTTTTTTATTTAAATAATAATGAGTAGTACAAATCAACATTTAAAATAGAAAATATGTATGATTCGCTTCTTCTGGATCGAACTCGATGACAAAAAAAGAGATTATTAGTCAGAAGAGAAGAAACGAATATTAGCTACATACTACTCAACTGTTTCATTCATTTCTTCAATAAATCGATTTTTCTCAAGTCAAAACCCGACTGAGCATAGCAGTAACATTTTTAGGCTTCATTTGAAGACAACTGATAAACATTTTACCTTTATATAGAATTCTGTAAGGGTGCAACATAGATTTAATCAAATTTATTATAAAAATGAAAAGCAAAACGTTCAACAATTGTTTTAAAAAATAATTTGCTTAATTCTAAGTGAAGTAAATCATTACGGTTGCCGCCCGCCATTTTCAGCGTCACGCGTAAAGAATGCAATAGAAATAATGCCAAACATTGAAAATATCAATAAATGAGAGAATCTGAGTAATTTCATTAATGAAAAAGATGACACAAGCCAACGAGAATGCTGTCAACAGGCTAATGAAGTAAAGACTAAAAAGAGTCAATGATAATTAAATGGTACAAAAAATGTTAACTCTTCTTAAATCTTCCGTCGCTTCGAACAAGATTTTCTTTGGTAGACAATTCCTCATTTTAAGCAGATTCCAATGGCTGTTACAACCTTTTTTCATTTATTCAACCGTTAATGTTTTTTTAACACTACAAAGCAATATAAAACTGGTAATAATGTTGATTGTTGATCCTAAATAAAAAAAAGCGATTAACTGGTTATATAAAGATTCGCTAGGATAAAAAATTAAAAATAAACTAATTTTTTTCTAAGAAACTTTTTTTTCAGATCTAGTTTGTCTTGCTGGCCTATTCTTTAAGAAAAAAAAGATATTTTTTCTTTGGAACTGTTAATTTTCTCGAAAATGTAAGTTTTACTTTTAAAAGTGAAAGCGAGAGAAGTGGTTCTAAAGGAGAGGTTCGCTTTAAAGTAAACTTTATATTTATTACAATGTAAAAATTAAAAAATATCATGATAAGACCTTGATTTTATGTCCGATATTATGACATCGAATACTTAAAAATTCAACTGTAAACAGTAAACTGGACCCTGATTTTGTGTCTGTCCTTAAATGCAAATGTAGGTAATTTTAAAAAGTAAAGAAGCCTAAAACAATTATCGAGTTATGGGGGGATGGGATTTTTTGTAACTCCACGAATTCATAACTTTTTTGCCGATTTTTTTAAAATCAGGAAATATCAGTATGCTTTGCATTGCTATTCGGGTCAACATGCTCCTTTTGGTTGTTAGATTCGCCGGCCTTCTTCAGCTGTTTGTCATCATACTTATCAGGTAACCTTCTTGGAAATTTCAAACAAAGCGCTTTAAGCCTAAAAAGGTTAGATTTCTATGCTTAGAGAATATTATTTCAATTTCATTTAATTTAACTATTCACCAGTTTTACTGTTTTTATAAATATTCAATTTTTTTTTTGTATCACTTGTCCGGTTCTTCCATTGACTGACTGAACCAATGTGACTTTTTCTGCACTACCAGATAGACGATGCAATGGAATAATAAAGGGTTCATAAAAACAAACAAACAAACAAACAAACAAACGCACTTCTGGCAGTAGCTGTGTAAAGTCAATCCTTGGGTCTGGTACTGCTGAAAAGCCACATAGCCAGATTCAGCGGATGAAACGGACAAGCAAAAAAATGAATGTGTTGATTGATTGATTGATTAATTAAAACGGTAAGGCCTAAAGGTTTCAGTTCGAAATTTCAAGAAAGTTACCGACCGAATACGAAAACAAACACCTGAAGAAGGCCGGAAGATAGAGCGGCCGATACGTTATGATGTTCATGCTGGTCTGAAAGCATTGAATATAGTGACTACAATATGCATCATAGTTCCTTTCCTAGTCAGAGGATAAAAAAAAGTAAATTTTATCTTTTTGGGCTTCTGTACTTGAAAATTATGGATGAAAAAAAAAAAAAAAAAAAAAAAAACCCCGAAAACGTACGTTGTAAATAGAAACTTTTAAAAGCTAATTTCAAAAATAAATTAATAATCATATTCACTGGAAGCACATCAAAATAAATAAATTTTCCAACAAAAATACACATCTTGGTTTTACTTTTAAGTTTTTTAACCGAATACTACACTACATAGTTAAAAATAAACTTTGGCAAGAATATCCATCATTTACAGTTAAGTAGTTTACATTTGTAATTAAAATGAAGCGAACAGAGAGAATTAACCATAAATCCGGATAATCAGACAAACAACAGAAAACACAGATGTTGATTATGACCTTTTGACAACTTCTATTTTCGGACTTAGAAATGAATATTTCAAATCAGTTTGCAGTGATAAACAAACTGAAAGACATAAGTGATCTTTCTTAAATTAACAGAACGAGTTTAAAACTTAATTTTTTGTTTAATTTAAGTAAGATAGGCATCACTAACACGATGTTTAATGTTTGTTGTTATTTAAAATATTTCTTTTTAATTATTTTAATATTCTTTCATTGGTTATTTATTGCTAAATAAATGTTATGATTATTTTTATATTGTGTGTTCAAAGCAAACTCTTAAAATATGAGCGAGATCCATTAACAAAATTTAGCGGCTTTTTAGCCAGTTCGATTCAATGTCACATCAATTTCAGTCAGTCATTTTGAGAGTATTTTTTAAAAAATGTTTAAAATCTAGCACGAAAAACAAACAAACAAGCAAATATAATAATTAAAAGAGTAAAATGAAACATCAACTCTACATTGTACAAAAAAAAAAAAAAAAAAAAATATTTATCAAAAATGAAACATGAAAAAAAAAGTGAGAACTGAAAAATGTTGTTAAATGTAACCGATTTCTGTCAGTCACGGAGTTGGCTTACCATTTTTCTGAGAATCATATATCGACAACTATGAAGTTTTATAAAAGAATTTAATCTTAAATTTAAAAAAAAGCGACAATTGAATAAAAATATTCCATTTTTACACAGTACCGTAAAAGAGTTTGTTTAGGGTAGGGTGTCTGACATGTTTTTTTTTTTTTCTTTTTCATTGAGATTTTTTTTATATAATGGACAAGCACGCGATAAAAATAGCAGAATTTGGTTATTATTGACTTATACAAAATATTTTTAGAAATAATCTCCTCATGAATCTTTTTTCTTTATATAAACTTCCACTGAACAATTTGTGGCACAACGTCTATTTCAAAAATATTTTTCCAGGACGTATTTCAGACGCTGTGTCAATGGCTTATTTATTTAAAAATCAAATAAATTCACAAATTGCTTAATAAAATTAAAAAAATCATACTTAAAACTAAAGAGTAGTAATGTCTATTCAGTGAAAGAATTTTTCAATGCAATCCATAAAAAATGATTACGATTATTATAAACTGGTAGATTAAAGACATTTTTAAAAAAGCAGATATTTTACAATTAAACAAACAGATTCTTTTACTTCCTGTTTTATGACAAAATGATAATAAAAGCTACTCTTTTTAAGTCATATCTTAGAGAGATGATCTTTAAGGTGTAGGAAAACGGGGTACAATGGGCCTTACACACGCACACCACATTAATAAAATGGAATCGTTTCTTCTTACCTCTGGTTGCATCGCATTCCAAGACTTTTTGGGAACTTTAATCCGATTGCTGCGCAAGTAATTAACAATTAAAGAGCGTAATATACGCACTTCTTCGAAATTTAAATCGAAGAATTCCATCTGGAAGTGAAGGGTAGAGAAAAATATTTATTTTTGTGAATAAATAAATAAAATAAAAGATGTCAGCAGAGCCGCCAGTGGAGCGAGTCGCAAAGAACAATGAAAATGAAGCCGAGGAAGAAAGTGAGATAAATATAATTTGATTAAATAGAAAAGATGTAGATATAATCGTGGGTAAGTGATAAAACACCTTGCGTAAAGATTATTACTACATTATTTAAAATTAATTAATTTAGAAAGAATTTAAAATCAATCCGTTTGTAAAGTGAAAATCAGTTCAATTGAAGCGTCGCTGACTGGTTTTCTTCTCAACACAATTTGAGAGGTGGAGGGAGGGAGGACCAATGGTAGACAACTTTCAACGCTATTGTTGCCTACTACATCATAATATCACAGGCTCTCCTTCTGTGTCTATGTAAAAATCGTAGGCACCACGCTGTAGTGTAGTAATGGTTAGTGAGCTTATTATTAGTGAATTATTATTTCAATACTATACTATGATTGAAGTGAGTTCGATCTTCACTAATAATTCTATACTTCTGGCCTTGTACCAAACTAAACAGAATTTTTTTTTTAAATTCGTTTTATTTTGTTTTTGATGAAAGTAGAGAAAACTGACGTTTTTTTTTTCTGAAAATGTGCTGATAAAGAAATAAAAAAATAAAATGTGAATATTAATTAAATTAATGTAGCTCTGTATTGTTTTTTTTAATCGAACATTTAAAGAAAAATCACTACCAGAAGTCACTAACACTACATCATTTCAGAATATTGGTTTTGGTTTGGAGAAATGTGATTTCCAAGGGTTGGTCAATGAGATTCTAATTTTATTCAGAAAATGTTCTGAAATTAGAAAATATTAACACCTTTATTACTAAAAATCTTCAAGTTTGGAAATTTTCCACAAACTAATTCACAAGCATGAGGACTACTCTTTCAATAACTAAAAACACCTTGCATTACATATTTTTTCATAAGTGTGCCATTTTTTTTTTTTTTTTTTAAATATTGAATTGTTCCATATAACAATTTCTGGAACACAATTAACCGTATTTAATGACTGTATTTTATTTTTTGTCATATTTTCTATAAGTTGTTAATCTTTTTCCTTTTTTTATCCAAAAATATACATCAAAGGGGTATCATCATAAGATTTGTTTCTCACTCTCAAAACAGGGAACCCTCCCACATCTTATCCTGGTAGTATGTAATAATGGTGTACTAGTTTATCACGCCATCAATGGTTAGCTCTGTTTTCTGGTTTTGTTTTTTGCTATCCATTTATTGACTAGTGATCCACCTGCTGTCTCTGTGATGGGCTAGGTGTTCTACCAATCTGTGGCATGCAAAATAGATTGAACTATGTTGGAGTCACCTGTTTGATGCAAAATTTAGGTAATAATGGCACAGGTAAAAATGGTACAGGTGAAAAAATAGAAAAAAATAAGTTTATTGAAATATACACTGTTGGCAAAAAAGTTGGTTTTGGATGAAATCTCTTTTTTTTTTAAATATATCACATATAACTTTTTATTTTTTTTATTTATTTTTTAAATTTATCAAAAAAAGTTCAGCCTCCATTTAATAATATAAATTTATAGGTTTAAAATTTATGAAAAATAATTATAACGAAATCAAATATGTTTTGACATGAGAACACTGTTTTATATCAACCTTTAAAAACAGAATTTAATAACTAGAATCTTATGTTGTGACCAAATCATTTTTACTGGTGACATTATTACTGTTTACCATTTGCTGGCTTATCCAGCTGATGTCTTTATAGTGTTTGTGAAGAAAAATTTTTAAAATTTATATAAATCAAGATTTGGTAGCACAAACATATTAAATGCATTATGTGAACATATTCTATTAATTAATCAATTTCAGACAAAATAAAAACTTTTTATTGAAAATTACCAATAAGATATGATATCCCAACAGAGTAGATGCTAACTTAAAATAAAATTTAATCATAATTTATAGAGAACGATAAAAATTACACAGGATTTAAAACAAATATCAAATTATTAATCTGCAAATTTTCAGTTTTTAAGCATCTATAGTTATTAAGTTATTAGAAATGTTATACTTTCCAAATGACATGCTTGAAAATAGAACTGAGTATTTTTCTATTTGTGCATATTCATGTGACTACAACAACATTGTTATATTCTTCCTAAAACCAGATCTTCTTCTGATTCATGCTACACTAATTTCAACCACTGGCCAGATGTGAATATTCCAAGCACCCAAAACTGAACTAAAATTCTGTTGACTGCACAAGGCTCTGCACATATCTTCCATTTTTACTCACACACTCAAAGAACAAAATAAGCAATACAAGCCAGAATTTCCCCCTAATAGCACCCACTCCTGTCTAAAGAAATGAAATAAAAACTGGAGTCAATTTGAACATAAGGAAGGACATAAAAGCCCAGCAAATGGACATTTTGGACTGCATCTTGATGTGGGTTAACAGACTTCATCTGAAAGTAACCTCCCATCTCCAAGAAACATCAGACTCAGAAGCTCTCCAAAGGCCGTCACGCCAGTAAGTCACAACTTATCCTCCCTTCATAAGAAGAAACTCAACTGAACAAAAAAAAAAAAAAAAAGAAGAATTTTTATAAATCACCTCAACTATTTCTGGAATATAAAAATATTGGATTTATATATTATCTGCTTTCTTCTTTTCCTTTCCTTTTTCTTTGTGGATGATTTGAATACCTTTACAAGACCAAATTTTTACCCCTCTCAACCTTCCATATTCACATGTCTAACATTCTCCATTCCTTCTTCTTCTTCTGGATTATGCCAAGTATTTTTACTTGGCTGTTGCTAAATGTCTAATCCTTTCAATTGTACAACATCCCTGGTAGGATGCATTCATTGAATACTTATTTTTCAGTTTTATTGATAAACTTTTGCTCCTCGTGTAATAGTAGTAGTAGTAATACTACTACTACTACTAAATGATCATCGTTATCAATGTGGTTGTAACAGTGACCTTACCATTAACAAAGAAAGTGGAAGTGACAAAACAAAAAATGGGGATATGGTGTGGTTGAGATAAGTAAAAGATTTTTATATCCTGTGACTAACAAGTTTTGATCGTTTGCCTTGTTCTGGGGTATCATATATCAGTCATGGGAGACTGAGAGTTCATTTGCAGCATAACACAAGGTAATAGTCGAAATAGACTCATGGGAGAAAGTCAACACATATATATAGGAATTGCTGTTGATAAAAACAATTTGGTATTGCTGCTGATGGTCTGGTTAAACCAGCCTGCCATGGGGTACATCACTAATGCCAGCGAGGTTTGATCTGCATTCATGGGTGAAGTCAGTGTTGACATTATAGTCAGTCAGTAGCTAAGAAATGGCTGCTGTGAAAACCACGTGGGAGTTTTCTGATTGGTCATAAAAGATGTTTTATGGCCCTAGTATTTTTGGACAGTATTCTGGAAAATGATGTGTGAAGCTAGACAAAATTATGGCCTGTTTTCGTAAACACTGTGGATGTGGAAGTGAGCATTTTCATTTGAGTTAAAAATTTGGAGGGTATTTGTGTGACAGTGAATGTTATGAACTTGACTGGAATTCAATTCGATTTGCTAATTTCTCATTCCAAACCACCAACCTTTGCATCATGTGCACATCCATATAATAATATATAAGTAAAAATTCTACATCAATAGCATCGATAAAAATTCTTTTGTGAATATACTGACATCTAATAGAGGTAAGTATAAAGAAGGAAACTTAATGGCAACAGTTTTCCTAATTATGAATCTGTATGAAAATAATCAGTTGAAAATTAACTTTTAGATGAGCTTAAAAACAGACAGGGTTATGGCCATATCATGTTAAAACACTAGTTCCCATACAATCACTGAGGTTAAGCAATGTCAAGCCTGGTCAGTAACTAGATAGGTAACCACTTGGGAATACCAGGTGCTGTTAACTTCAATGTGTGGGTGGTGTAATGCATAATGCCTCAGAATAGTTAATTGGAGAGCTGAGTCCGAATTTCAGTTGGGTTTGTTATATTCACTTACATGCAAATATCCACACAAGTCCACCTCTTCTCTCCCAAGCTATCGGTTAATTAATTACAATAAAGAATTGTATCACTAAATCATTATCTCAAAAAAAAAAATTCTTACAATTTAAAAATATTTTCTGACTTTAAATAACCTGCAATGGGTTGATAAGCCATAGAAAATAATAAAAACAGAAAAGAATGATGATAAAGTTAAAGCCATTTCTTTCATAAACATTATAGTATTTTTTACTTAATGTTAAAAGATTTTTGTATATATATATTTCCTTTTTATCTAAGATTGTGTTCTTATGTATATTCAAATTAAACATTAAACAAAATTTTCCCTATAAAAATGATCCTACAATTCAATATTCAATAAAGCTGATAAAAGTCCAATAAATAAATGAAATGAAAAATATGGAACATTGTGATAAAAGTGTTAATGTGCTTGAGAGAGTACAGTGAAAACATGGTGCAAACTCATATATATTTAGGTAAGTTAAAACTAATATATAATTAGGTAGATGAATAATCTAAGTGGGAGAGTTTGTAGGTTTATTCCAACTTGTCTGCAAGAGGACTTCTCTTAATTTTCATTAGGTGGCATTGTATTAAGCAGTATAAAAGGAAAGGACTCAAACTTACTTTTTCTCTTTTTGCTCTCTTTATCCACAGTGACAAGATGTGTTTCATTTTCCCTCCCAGGAAAATTAGTCTCCAGGTGAAAGAACTCTTTAGGTTCCACTGAAACTTATGGAGCATCACACACAAACATACAGTTAATCATATAAATATATTTTTCACTTTTCTGGGTTATGCTGTTCTGTATATAAAAATGTGTAAAATCTTTTACGTGCTGAATTCATTTATTTTGAAAATTTTCAACCCAACGTTGCTATTTTTATTTTTTTTTTTAAAGCATTTCACTGCAAGCAAGGTGTCAAACATATGGTCTGAAAGCCTGAACTGGGCTGCTGCAGAATTTTATCTGGCCCATGACTTTTCAAAGTGTAAAAATTATATATTTACTTACTTTTTAAAAAATTAATTCAATGATAATGTGTTTTCATTTTTCAGGTCAACATTTCACTTTGTTTTACTTTACCAAAAATGTCAAAAAGGAGAAAAGTGGATACAGAGTATGGATCATCTCAAGAAAAGTGGTCCTTTTTCTTATTTATTCATGGTGGTGAATGGGAAATCTGTGTACTTGGTGTGTTCACAGCAGGTTTCAGTGCTCAAAGAATATAACATTTGGTGCCAGTATGAGACTCATCGTGCCAACATATACAATAACTTTCAAGGACAAATGAGAAGAGAAAAGGTAAATAAATTCTTAGTGGATCTGAAGAAACAACAGTCAACTTTAACCCAAAGCTGAGATATCAGACAAGCAGCAGTAAAAGCTAACTACCTTGTTGCTAGAAAAATAGCATTAACATCAAAGCTGTACTGTGAGGGTAAGTTTGTGTAAACATGCATACTGCAGGAATTGTATGCCCTGAGAAGCAACAACATTAGCCTGCCAAGAAACACTGTGGCAGATAGGATTTCATATCTTTCTGCAGATTCGGACAGACAACTGAAGCACAAAGTCATTTATTGCATTTTCAGTTGCAATTGATGAGAGCACAGACATTACAGATGTTGTGCAACTAGCCATATTCATTCGTGGTGTAGACGTGACTTTGATGTTCAATGAGGAGGTGGTTCCTATGATGGAGACCATAACAGTAAATGACATTTTCATTTCTCTTGTTGAAGCACTGGACAGGGTTGTAGTGGACTGAGTCCATTCTGTCAGCATGGCTACAGATGGCACTCTATCAATGATTGAGAAAAAAGCAGGTGTTATGACACAGTTCAGAGAGAAAGTACAAACTGTAAATGGATGACATGATTTTGGGATATTTCACAGTATTTTGCAGCAGGCATTTTGTTGCAAATCATTAAAAATGGATCACATCATGGAAGTGGTTGTCTGAACTGTTAATTTCATCCAAATTAGAGGTCTGAATCATCATCAGTTTAACAATATTTTCAGCAATATAGGCATTATCTATAGCTTTACACTGAGGTAAGGTGGTTAAACTGAGGTCCTGTGTTGAAGTGTTTCTTTAATCTACAAGAAGAAATTGAACAGGGCAAACCAGTCTTACAATTTCAATCACCAGAATGGCTGCAAGATTTAGTATTTATTGTGGATATTACAGAGCACTTGAATATTCTGAATAAAATCCTCAAGGGCATAAAAAAGTTGTCACACAGTATTTTGAAAGCATACGCACTTTCAAGTTGAAGTTAAATTTGTGGGAGACATAACTGTCAGGTGGTGATCTTGCTCATTTTCCTTGTCAAAAAATATGGTTGTGACCACAGATAATGTTGGCATGAATCAGCACACAAACAATATCATGGGATTGCTGTGAGAGTTTCAGTAACAGTTTCAGATTTTTGATGAACTTGAATCAGATTTCAGTTTTTTGCTCATCATTTACAGTAAATGACTCTGATCCGGCTATCAACATCCAACTTGAAATAATTGACTTGATTCAGATTTGAAGAACAAATTTACCTCAGTGGGCTTAGAAACATTTTATCAGTATATTTTGCCAAAGTACCCCAAATTGACAGCCCTTGCTGTGAAAGTTTTGTGGCTGTTTGGGCTTGCCTACATTTGTGAACAAGTTTTCTCTGTAATGAGCATCAATAAAACAAAACTACACTTAAGGCTCACACATACACACCAAAATGATGTCCTCAAATTGGCTGCTACTCAGGATTTGATGTCTGATATTGATACACTTGTAAAGGAAAAAAGATGCCAAGTTTCAGAAACATATTGAAAATAATTGACAAAAAATAATAAAAATGTTTTTAAATGTTTTCGTTTTAATTTATGGATTGTATACATTTATAAGGAAGTGTGATAACAGTCTTTTTTAACAGTTCCCACTTTCACTTATTCAATATTTTGCAAAAAAAATTGTTCTTTAAACATGAACATTTTCAGAATGTACTTTTTTACACTAAAACAAAAGAAAAATTTTGAAATTGTTATTTGTAGGTTCTTATGCCATGATTTTACTGCTCCAATTTGCTTGAGATCAAATTGGGTTGATATGTAGCCCATGAACTAAGTTTTTCCTGAGAATTGCTACTTTGTGGAATAAATTTCTGAGCAGATGCTTCCCCTATCACTAAATTTTAAACTCTTCAAGTCCAGGATCAACCATTATCTATCCAACATATCCTCATGATCTGCACTTATTTCTTCCTCTTACATCTATAACCTTCTACCTTGAGTGGCTCCTGGGTGTTGTATTTGGTGAACAATTAGTTAAAAAAAATTTAATTTTTTTTCAAATTTATTTTTTACCACTAATATTCATCACCCAGTTTACAGGCTTCTCATATTCTTTAATGGAAATTTGACAACAAAGTGAGAATGAAAAAAAGAATTGACCATAGTCATGATCATTGAGTCAATGCAAACTATCTTTTCCTTAACTGGATAGTATGGGCTTTGCCAGGGCTACATACAGTTTTGAATTCAAAGTTTTCCTTCTCCTAAACCAGTTGCCACCCAAGGCTATAGAACTCAGTTTGTCCTGCTATTTACCTATAGCTAAGAGAAGAAGAGATGGAGTTATACTTTCCCCAAGGGTATTAGCATGTAAGTGAATGTAATTAACTTGATTTGAATTCAAACTCAACTTTTAGATTGCTCAATCCAAGCTGTAACCATTACTCCACCAAGGATAACAAAAGTAAAATATTCTTAAATAATTTTGCTAAATAAAATTTAATTTTGTAAACACACAAATTGTAATTTTCTCCTTTATTTTTCATGTGTTTTTTTTTGTTTGTTACAAAGAAAAAGAATTAATTTTTATTTGTTCTCTGTGAAGAAATATCAGCATGCATGAAAATCCAGTGAACAACCAATATAAAATACAAAATGGGTTATTTTCTTAATTTTTTTGAACCATGACAATATGGTATATTTTATTTTGGTGTGGTATAATTATAGTATGATCATATCATGTGATTACATAAAATTAAAAAAAATAAAAACATTTTTGAAATATTTTGTAATCAGGAGTGCTTTATTAATAGTAATATATGAAAAAAAAGAATTCCACATTATGAATTTCAAAAAAAATTTTATATTTTTAAATTTTCAAAAATCACATGACAGAGCATATTCTATTTTTTGGCTTTCAAGGAGGACCAATTGATAATGAATTTACATAGCAAACTGAACCCTCCTATTAACACTTATAAAATTTAATTAAAAAATTGATATTAATTAATAGTAATTTGAAAAAATCTTTGAAAGAAATGATTATTTCTGGTCACAGTTCCTATTGGAAACTCCATGAATATATATATTTTATATATAACACCTAGATACTAATTTTATATATAATACCTATATACCAATATATACAGTCCCATATGAATGGAAAGGAACATCAGTCAGTATTTAAACACTTCTTTTCTTGCTTGATGCAGGAAAAGTTACTTTAGCACAAGATAGTTACTATCAAAAATTAGTTTATTAGGAAAATACAAAAAAAATGAAAATCATGACTAGATCCAAAACAGCCTTCATCATCTCAACCTAAATGGAATCTGTTGGAGAAAAATGTTCTTCTGTATTTGATGCAGATTGAATAAATTGTTACTGCACAGAGAGCAATTGGCTCATTTGAATGATGTACTGGATGTGTTTTTTATGATAGAAACATTTTTCCTAAGTAATTAAATTTTCTGAATTAATTTTCACTTCTTTCTTCCAAAGTCTAATAAGTAACAAACTAATCTCATATAAATTAAATAAACAGTATATTACTACATTAAATAAAAAAAAATTAAAATCAGTTTCAGGACAATCTAGTTCTGTAGTCACTTAAGTAACTTCATAATATTTTTTAGAAATTATATGTTACTGAGCATCAAAACTCAGACATAGACTAAAAGTAATGACTACTTTTCATAAATTTACAGCCATTTTAGCAAGCTTATCACCTTCCACTTTAGTGTATTAACCCCCTTTGTATAAAAGGTTAAATTTTTTTAATTTTATACCCTTTTCATGTTTTTTAATACATTCTTTTGTGTCTAATACATACTTTACTGTGAGTTTAAAGAATTTTCAATATTGTTTGTATTGCTCTACTGCCCATATATCCTTTGTATCATTAATCTTTATTAACTTGTCATTGATAAATATTGAAATGTTACTCTATTGATTTGTAGTTTTGTGGGGCTCTGGGGTTAAAATGATCAGTTGATTTACCCACACCAAAAAGATTAATGAAGGATGATAATGATGAGGAAAGACATGGATAATAATTTGGGCAAAACAAGATAAGGAATTTATTCACAAATTTACCCATTTAGAAGTAATGTCAGTAGCTCATTTCAGGAAAATAAATCAGAATTCTTAGTCTGTAGTTTTAACATATTGTCCTGAAGAAATGTTCATGCATCAGATTAAATGATCTGGCACAAAATAATATAGAAAAATGTAAGAGAGTTTGTTGCTCACCAAAGGGATATATAGTTTGCATATGTTCAAAAGAGGGATAATTTGAAATACTTAGCTTCTTTGGATTGAGAGAAAATTCTTTGTAGTGCTGCATGCTGGTTAAAGGCTGATAATATAATTGACAAGTAACTTTACACTGGTGAGTACTTCAATACTGGTTGTGAGGAACTGAAACAAAACCTTTCACATGATTCAGACACTCTTCTATTTTAATTTAATTTTTTCCTCATTTTATATTAAAAAGAATTTTGCGTAGGCTTGATACTTTCTTTCCTTCTTGGCTCACCAGCCAATTTCTGTTAAGGCAAGGTTTTCATTGGTCCAAAAGCAATTTTACATAGGCTTGTGAATTTCTTTTGTTCTTTTCTGCACACTGGTTAATTTCATGTAAAAGAAAAAAATTTCACGTAGACTTGTGGATTTCTTTCTTTCTACTTCCTCAGTCCTCTGAATTTGAAGGGAATGGGTGCAGGGATTATTATTAGTTTGCAGTCACATATCCAATCATGACAAGTTATTAAACGTTTTTGTTACCTTTTTATCCATACCGTGATGTTTCCTTGTTTTTCTTTTGTCTATTCAACAGATATTAATAAAGAGCTGTTCAATTTTAATTAAAAATAAAAGACTTTCATCTTACATAAGAACAGTTTTTCAAAAATTGGAGACCCACCTCCAAATGAACATTATTAACAAATTTAACATCAAAATGACAGATGATACTTTACAGTTGGAACAATGATGAACACTACATTTTGTATACATTTTAGAATCCTTTAAAAAAACTGTTTAATTACTTGGCTGTCACAAAATAAGTGTATTTATGCTTTTTTGCATGAGTAAAAAATTCAAGTCAATAATAAAATCATTAGATAAAAATAAATTTATTTAATTAAAGAGTTAATAAAATGTCAGCTAAAGTAATGGTAATCTATATTTTCTTTGAGTTTCAGAGATGCAAGGTTTTCTTCAAAATTCCCTCCAGTAAGATCCTGTTAAAAAAATAATTTATAGATAAATTCACAAAGTAAACATACAAATTCAGATATACAAATTTCAGTTCATATATTCCTTAGGTATATGTTGGATCTTATCTTCAGAATTTGATTTCTTTTCATTTTTTTTCAAAATATAATATGTCAGTCTAATAAAGGGAGAGAACCGACAGGATTGGAATCTATTCTACCCCTCCTCAGTTGACATCTATGTGGAAAGGATGGAAAGTTCAAAGTGTTATGATTGAAGGTCTACAAATGGCTTTGTATTGACCGCTAATATTGAGAAGGAAAGGGCTTCACTGATAAAGAAATAATAACAACAAAGATGAGGACAATGGTCCAAGTGTAAATAATGTTAACTCCTCATACCAGAAATTCAGGCAGAAAAATTAGCTTTGTGTCAAAATGTACAATCTACTTTTGCATATAGTTTTTGACAAGTATACACAGAGTACACTTGTTTCAAATAGATGGGGTGGGCAGAATGAAAGGGGTGGCTGGAATATTTTCAAATAATTTTTAAAAATAATTTTCAGTAATGAAATGCTTTGTCATAGAATGCTTGCAGCTTAAATTTACACTTTCACTGCTGCACTGTTATAGCATTGTTGTCTGGTTGTGCTGGCCCATTTTAGGATAAATAAGAAATTGCCATTTAATGGGAATAAATGACTATAAAGAAGTTGGCAGTGGATTCTCATGGGTGGTTTTTATTGGATACTCTAGTACAGACTAAGCTAAACAATACAATATAATCAAAATATGTCAGGAAACAGGTTGTATTGTACACTACTATATGTCTACACTGTTTTGAAAATAACACTAAGTAATAGTTAACTTATAACACAAACATTAAGGGCCAACATTTAATGGCATTTTGAAAAGTTATATATTTGTTGACAGTAGCAAATATAACTTTCATAAAGATATATATATATCTTGAAATTGTATATATATGTTGAGAGCAGCCAATGTAAGTTTCATAAAGATATATAGGTACATCTTGAAGATATATATATATATATATATATATATATATATATATTCACAGCAGCTAATGTAAATTCCATAAAGATATATAGGTATGTCTTGAAAATGTATATATATATTGACAGCAGCCAATGTAAGTTTCATAAAAATATATAGTTACATTTTGAAAATGTATGTATATATATATATATATATATATATATATATATATAAATATTGACAGCAGCTAATTAGATTTCATAAAGATATATAGATACATCTTGAAAATGTATATATATGTTGACAGCAGCAAGGAAATTTCACTGTATATTTTTTTAAAAATCGATGTGATTTAAATAAGGAGGCCTTGGGTAGATTTTTCTCTATAAAATAATAATTTTCCTGGCCCATCTATCTGAAACTCAAAGCATATGGAATAAGGAAAAATATGAGGTTGTGGCTGAAAAGTTCTTAGTCCATGCTACTTCTTAAAATGTAACCAAATGACCAAACATCAGAATTTACTGGCCTGTGAACTTACAGCATCTATTCATACTTCAGAAAATAACTGTAGAAATGCTTGTTATTTTTTTGGGTTTCTTTATCAGCAAATGCAAGGATTTGTTCTTTGTTCATGTTAACATGAAAATATTTTGTCTGCTGCTATGGTATTAATAGTGTAGAATGTTGAGAAAAAAAGAAGTCAAAATTTTCCAAATTAATAAAAATCTTTTGCATATTGAAATATAGGGAGATTCCATTCTGAGATTCAACTCTTTCATTTTCAGTACTCATTTTAAACAACAACTTACATAATACCATCATTAAATAAATGCAGATGCCATTTATAAAACAAAATATAAATGAGTGCTTTTTCATAAATGTAGGTTAAAATATAAAATTACTTTTTTCAAATTGACATAATCGCAATTCATGGTTCTGTAGCAAAAAAAAGCTAAAAGCAGAATAAAAATAATTACCATTTTCATGCACAACACTATTGGTGGTTTAGCTTTACGAAAATGTATGATAGGAATTCGAGGTTTGGGTACTTCCTAAGAAAAAGAAAACAAACAGGAATATTTTAAAAAGATGTAAACATAAAACTAAAAGTTTTGGGGATGCAGGGATATTTTTTCAGCCACACATTTATTTACAATAGGAATTTGTGAGATTGGGTAATTTTACGATTCAGCGATTCTTTCTGACTAACATCCTCATCTTTACTTATGTTATTTACATGCAGACTATTGCCTTCATCTTTGTTGTTGCTATCACAACGTTTTGGCTGTTGTGCCCTCTGGCCTTCACCAGGTGCTTATCGATCTGGGTAACCTTCAGGGAATTTCAAACATTGTGATAACAACAACAAAGATGAGGACAATAGTATGCATGTAAATAGTGTAAATAATAATAACTCCTCATCCTAGAAATGCAGACATAAATCAAAACTATTATTTACCACTGTAGATGAAATATTCAAAGAGCTTATACAATGTAATAACGCAGGAAGGTGTGGATTAAAGAATAACAAGTATATTATCATTTAAATATGAAATAATGTTCAGAACCTGTGTATGTCTTAGTAGATTAATTATTAGAAGATATGGTGAAAGCATAATAAGTGAAAGCAGTAATAACCATATTAAAGAACAAAAAGGTTATTGTAAAGAAATCATTACTTAAAACAGTGGTTCCCAAACTTTTTTCTCTGAGCCGCATTTTCAGAATGAAAATTTGATCAAAATTCACAAAATTTTATGTAATAAAAAGTACATTTAAAAATAAAAACAAAGAGAGGGTTAAAGGGAGATATCCGTCAGAACATTATCATTGATAACTCTCTCTTCAAATTTGTAGACGCTAGTTACTATATTCTTAATACTTGATATAATGCAAAAATATCACAATGATAAAATTGGTTAATAATTATTATAACTATTTATACTGGGACTCATGCATGCAATTACAAGTAATCCATAATAATATTTTAAATTTTGAAATTATATTTATTTTTGGCATATGAATTTTTGAAACTGTTTCTAAATCTTTGATTGTCTTTCAATCATTCTGCCTCACCTGCTACCCTCTTCTGCTGCACCTATGAAGCAGGGGCTCACCATTTGGGAACCACTGACCTAAAACAATGGCATTAACTTCTTTATTATTAAAATAAATTTGCTTTAAAATTTTGTCATTTACCTTTGATTCTTCATAAATATAAATGCCTTTTTGGATTTTTTTGACATCAACATCACAGAATGCAATGACCTAAGAAAAAAATGAAAGTCTTAAATAAACATAAGCATCTTTTTGGTATTTCACTGGTTTTAAGAATTCCCATTGTCATAATCAAAACAAAAAAAAATTTATGAAAGTCATTTGGAAGTATAAACCCTTTGAAAAATTTTGTTAATTATATAATTTTAAAAGATTTGATTAACAAACGAAAAGTGTTGCTGATTTTATTCATATTTTCATATTTATTCTCATCATTTTTAGGACATTATCAAGAATGACTGAACAACAAATGTTTACAACTTTAGTAAGTTCAATTAACACTGAGTGCCTATCACTTGTGACCTTGTGTCAAACTTAGCTTAATATAGCAAAAATCAGGAGCATCTCACTATAAAATAGTCATAAGCAAGTTAGTATCACAATTACTGCGACAGATGTTCTGAAAGTAATGCCTGTTACTTTATCATGATCCCCTACAATTTTTTTGCCTTGTTACAAAAAGCCAGTGTCTGATAAAATCATATCTAACATAAAAGGGGCAAACAAAGCAGAGGTGTATCACTGAATTCCTCCATGCAAAAGAAATTGCACCTATTGATATTCACTGAAACTTGCTGAATAATTATGGAGACCAAACTGTAAATATGAGCACAGTCAGATAGTCAGTCATGCATTTCAACAGTAGTGACAGTGATATTTTTGACACACCATATTCTGGGAAGCTCTGCACAGCTGTCAACATACAAAACATTTATCATTGGTGAAAATCCATAGCAATTATTGATGGGTAAATAAAAAATGTTTTGTAACTGAAAACTTATTCCTTCTATCAGTGTTATTGTGCTCCTTGTATCTGTTGTAGTTTTCATGGAATAAATAGGAGGCATTGCATTTGGAGAAACACTTGTATTACACTAATTTTGGTTGTTGGTTGGTTGGGTTTTATGGCATATCAACCACTATAGGTCATTTAATGCCCAATTAAGTTATTAAATATACAGTACAATTAAACGTATAGCTGACAACATTATTTTTTTCCAAAAAACGTATAGCTGACAACATTGTTTCAAAAACGTATATCTGGCAACATTATTTTTCTGAAAACACCATCTGAGGCCTTCCTTGCTGTTGGACGTAGTTTATCGTCATACCCAGGACGCGGGTGTAATTTAACGTCATACCCAGGACGTCAGTAATTTTGATTTTCATTGAGTATTCCACACTTTTGCTCATGTGCTTTACTAAGCTTAGTAAATGCTTAGAAAACTGAGAAATAATTATTTCATAACAACACAATTGTTTCTATATATAGTGATCATCTAATCAAATATATTACATATCGCATATGGTTGGAAAAGAACAAATGAAAACAACAAAGTACTGTCAGGGAGGCGAAAAGTAAAGAAGACATGTTAAAATAAAATTCTCTGTATTGCCAATATAGAGTATCAAGTTGGAATGTCTCTTTGTGGGCAAGGGAAGTGACCTGGAGGATGGGGAGAATCAGTAGAACCTGGCATTGAAGCTTGTGTTGGGTCTGTTCTGGGGTACACTGGTGAACTCTATGACTACATGCCTGCCTATTGCATGCTTGCTTTGAGGGAATCCTTTTAAGTAGTCAGGGTGGATACATGACTCAGTGTTTTTGGTCATGCTTTTGCTTTAATAGTAACATTCATGATAGGTTCCGATACTTAAATTGTATTTTATATTTTTGTGGGGATTTGTTTTGTGAGCTGGATATGATTTCCAGAGCTACTGCGCAGAGAGAAACTTTTAATTTGCTTTTGTAGTGTTCACATCAGGCCAACAGGTGGAATGAATCAGAAAGAGATCTAATTTGAAGCAGAGTATAACATATGTTTTTTGTTGATATTCATGCACAATGTGTAATTCAATGATGAAATGATACAACATAAATACTAAGCTACCAAATAAAATACAGCTAGATTTGTTGTATAAACTTTATTCTTGTGGTCACCAATTTGTCATAGTTGCTTGTTCTGTGCCAGCGCCAGTAGAGTAGTTGCATCAACATGTAAAAATAAGTGGGTAATTCTGTTCATCCATCGTTTCCGATGACTGAAATCGATTAAAGTGCTTGTTTTCATCCAGTCCTCCAGTCTACCAACTGAGCTGTTGCTAGTGACCTCTTATTCTCTCAGTCTCATTAGTACGTACGCCGTCACACCAACAATTCGTTCTGCCGTCTTCCTACCAGACTTGCTATTTATGTCTGCGTTGGGGCAACTAAAATTTACATACAAGACTTACTTCTCATTTGTCCGAAACTTCCGGTTTTATAAATTCAAGCTGGTTTGAATTCTTAGTCTTTTTTACTATTTTTTCCTTTGTACGTCTGCCCGCTATATGAGAATTTTGGAATAATCCATTTCTCTTTTAATGCTGGTTGCGATCTTTCAACAGGACCTGACACGCCAAGCAAATTTACTTTGTGGGGGATAAGGCTTCTCGTTCATCACACTCCCCTGTCACATAGATGATAGGGTGTAGGAGAACGCCTTCATGAACACTCCTTTGTAGAGGTGGAGGGGATACTTCTGCCACATTTACGTTTTGCGGGTACTTTGGTATTTTTGGTGTCATCACGACCTTCCTTGTTGTCCGAATCTGTACTCTCTGATACAGAGGGCAGACCATCTGACTGCATTGTGCAAAAGATTGTTGTCTCCGAATCACTATCTGACAACGTATCTTTGCTGAGACGCTCTTCTGAGGTGCTTAACTCATGTCATGAGTGAAGGTTTTTCATATGGTGTGGCACTCCATTGACCCGGACTGTTTGGGAGCTAATAACTCCATCAACTTGTCCTCTATTAAATCTAGTGGTACAACGTCCATACAAGATCATCAATTTCATATGGTTCTTTGGTATTCTTCAGAATATTTCGCATTACTTGATCTATCCCATTTATCTACTGTCTGTATGTATATATTCCATTGGCCGGCACAGTTGATGGTGTTACATCATCTTTGGGCGTGACGTTGTACCAATATACAGCTTCTTGAATGGAGCACCATGTTCTGGCTGCTATCCTTTTAATGGTGCACTGACACCACTCCGCTATCCCATTACCCTCTGGAGTGTATGCGCCTCTGTACCTTACTCATAATCTCAATTCAACCGTGAAGTCCTGAAAATCTTGGCTACAGAAGGTTGAGGTGCTGTCTGTCAATATTTCAATGGGGGAGGGGACCACGTTCATAGAAGATCTTAATTGTTGTATAATTGATAATGCATCTTGTTGTACCAGCGGTTGTCATACAGTGAAACACGTCGGGCTACAATCCGTCAAACTTAGAAAATGATTGCCATTGTGATATGTCATGTCCATGCCCAGTTGCCACCAGTTTTTGTCTACCCCGAGCTTGCCCTTGTTCCACTGGACTGGGGCAGGTTCCACTGCACAGCATTCCTCGCAGCCTTGTATGGCTGACCTAATCATCGCTTTTATCACTGTAGGACATACTTTCTGGACAAATGTCAAACACCAGGATTACCACACTTGCTATGTATGGCATAGATTTGTTTGATGGTCACTGGCTCGTAATAGCTGCACATGTTGGTGGCTCTGATCCCTGTTTCAACATGTCATCTTTTTGGTAATCTAGTCAACTTATGGGCCAGGTTCCTCGGTGACATAATCAGTGTGACGTCAACTACCAAACTGTATTCTTCAATTAGCTGCTGCCAGTCTCCTGCACACTAGAATCTCACTCGCAGCTTTTGTCGTCACTTGGCTCTTGCCTGTCAGAATATCCTGCAGCCATTGGTACACACATACTGAGTCTGTGTATAGGTGTACCACCTTGGCCCACCACTGTAATGTCAGATTTATTATACCTTTCACCGCGGCATCCAATTTGGCCAGGTTTATATGTTGCATGTCATTTCTTGGTTGAAGCCAGCACACATCTTCTAGTATAACTCCCCGATTTTCCAGCACCACACCTATTTCCAGGGAGCTTGCATCAACCCATGCATTGTCTTCTTCTCCAGTCACACATCAATCTCCTCGAATGGGGTTGGTGCACTCTAGTCAGCGTTTCAATGATCATCTGCATAAGAGGAGCGTCCTGTTTGTTATCATGCTTGCTTGTCTTTTTATCATTCCTGGGGCTGCATGGAGTCACCTGTATACAGGAAAGTGCCTCACTAACTTCGCACATATGGAAAATACTGCGCTTCGCGTTAGTGTAGCAGGGAGACCCAGAACTGAGCTCCCTCGCTTCCACTGCAAAGTGTTGTCCTCCCACCAGACTTTAAGCCCATTGGCACTATCCTTTAATTGAATAGGGTCTTTGCTAGACAAGCCGAAAGATTCTAATCTGTGCCTGATTTCATTTGCCGAAAGTATGTCCTCATTTACATATATGTCATTGACATATGCTGATGCAGCTCTTTTCATTAGCTCATCCTGATCTAGCACTGTCTTAATGATTGATTTCATAATTAGGGGAGCCACATTAAGACCAAACCCCAAACGCGTCAAGCAGTACCTCTTTCCTTTGGTGATAACTGTTTGGAAAGGCCATAATGTCTCATGGATTCGTATTTGAAGATACACTTTTCATAGGTCAAGCAGTGCTACCTTAGCTCCTTGCTGCCGCCATTCCTTCATTCATTCGGCAAACATGTCTGCATCCACCGTAAAGGCATCTATGTATTGATTTATCTCCCTATAGTCCATCACTGGCTGTACCTTAGATTTGGTGGCTTGTGCAACAGCCATTGAGGGGATTAATCCTCTTGGGGGCCCCAATCGGTCTTGCGGATATGATATCAGCCAGCCATTTGCGATCCACATCTCCAGTTCCTTCTCATAGGCAGCTCTGTTTTTATTCGACACTGTATATTCCGCAATGGTGTTGCGTAATTGATCTGGTGCTTTATTTCCTGTTCACTTCCATTCTGCTGTCCAAGTCTTTGTTCCTTCATCATATGAGATACAAAAATCCCGTTCTTCAATTGTAATGGTGGCACATGAGTCACAATTTCTTCCGAGCTGCACTTCCTCGGTACGCATTACCAAAACACTGCCTAGTTTATGTATGGTATTGATTCCGATCAGCAAATCGTACCCCAGAGGCTTGTCACAAACCACCAGTGCATCCACCTCAGCACAATCACCTCCATCTGTTAGGATTGAAATCACTCAAACTCCGCAGCACACATGGGATGTCCCATCAATAGTCCTAATCGTCACATGTCGCTCCTTTTAGATCTGACAGCGGTTTGCACTGATTATTGCATGGGAACATCCCGCGTCAATGAGAGCCAAACATTGCACGCCATTCACACGTTCCCTGACTATGGGCAAATCCGTACTTACTGATTGACAGAGGGGCAAGGGTGGCAACAGTTCTTTGCTCCCAAGCTCGTTTCCTGGACATTTCCGCACTGGATGGCCCAGATTGTTACAGCGATAGCAATGTGTTTTGCTATGATTCCCACTCCCCAAAGCCACATGGCTGGTCAAATTTTCAAAGGAGTACTTTTATGACTATCTAAAATAATTGATAAAATTTTTATGTTTCCCAATTCAAAGTCAAACTGGAGACATGAATCCAAAAAATACTGGAGATGAAATTCAGATAGCCAAGTGAACTCAAAAGGAAGTTTATCTACTTATCTTCTAAAGATGTGTGAGAAATTGTATTGTTACAAAGCTAAACACATTGACAACTGATTGGTTGAAATAAAATATTTTTTGAACTGTGCTATGATTGAGATCATCACTTGACTTATTCTACTATTTCTCACAATAGTTAATGTATTATTCAATTATACCATTAACTTACTTTTATATATTAAATAAACTAACACCATTTTCTAGGGAGATAGAATAAGTAGAAGAATTGTTATAAATTAATTTTAATGAATGATGAGTGATTAAACTTTTTGGCAATGTTTAATCTTCATGCCTGCTAAAAAATGGTGTGTCAAAAGGTTGACAATGTTAAATTTTTATTCTGAGTAGAGTTTGGAAGAAAGGATGGAGGTAAGTAAGTAGATAAACTTTCTGCATCTGCTCGGTCTCACGTTGACTGCTGACCTGAGATGGAACAAATACATTGAGTCAATTGCTTCGTCCACCGCGAGGAAAGTTAGTTCTCTGTGCCGCACCAGGAAATTTTTCTCCCCAGAATCGATACTTCAAATATACAATCGACCATTTCCCCTTGCATGGAGTATTGCTGCCATATATGGTCTGGTGCACCTTCTATTTACCTCGAAGTTCTTGACAAGATCCAGAGGCTGATATGCAATATAATTGGACCTGATCTGGCATCTTGTCTACAGTTGCTCTCTCACAGACGCGCCGTCGCCTCTCTCTGTCTTTTTTACAAATACTTTCATGGTAATTGCTCCGATGAGCTGCTTTCATTGGTTTCCAGACTTCATGAATTCAAGCGTCCTATGAGGCTGGCATATTTGCTCTCACCCTTTCACTATAGAAACTTTTAAATGTAGCCATCTCTTCTACTACCCATCTTTTTCAGATGCACAAACCACCAAATTTGTGCATCTCTGATATTTAATAAAATTTTATTTTATTTTAATAAAATTGTTTTGGTTTTATATTTCACTAAGTATCTCTCATCATTTGTTTATGGTGTACTTTGTTGTCACTTGATCCCTATTCTCCCCAATCTCTTTTAACTGAACCCACAAAAATATATGTTAATAGATTTTCACCCCTATTTTTCATAACATCACTATTACTGTATATACTTTTCATTCCCTTGGCAATGTTTATTGTTTTAAAAAGCAATGACTCAAATTTTATAAAAACCCAAACACATGAAAGTGAATTTATACATTTTTTTTATTCTTGATAATTGACAACAAAAATATTACAAACTATTTATCTATTAGATTTGCTTATTTAGAAGAATTTAATATTTACAAAAGTATAAAAATATGTGAACCAACTATAATGAAATATTTGTTCTACAGTTCATTGATATTTTTATAAAATAATAAATAAAAAAACTTTTTTTTCAGTTATTTATAAATGTCAAATAGTAAATATTTCACTGTAGATAGTTTAAATATTTTGATAATTTTGTAATTTTTTAGAAATTTTTGAATAAAAAGATATCTTTTCAGATTTATTTCATTATAAAATGGTAAACAATAAATCTTAAATAAATAATAAGTATCGCATTGTACTTGGTTCACATATTTTTATAATCTTGTGAAATAAACATTGACAAGAGAGTCAAAAGTGTATACAGTAATAGCAGTGTGAGAGGAATAACCATCCTTTTGTAGGCACAAAGGTTAAACATTACTGACTTTTTTTTCCCATGTTTAGCATAGTATAGCATAAAGTCACAAATATAGAGGCATCCAGTCAGGATTTAACTTATTCTAATTGTAATGGTTTATAAGATTACCTTGTTAACCACTACTTTATGGGGTGGCACCTCTCTGGAATATGGCGGCAGCTGAACTCAAAAGGTGTAAAAGAGAAAAGAGTGAATAAGTTCTTACCTTTTTTTTATTCTCAGGAGTTAAAGAGCGATAAAATTTGCGTCCCTTTTTGCCTGCATTCCAAATTGTCAAGTGAGACCAATGAGCAAGTATTTTGCACTCAAACCGTTCTAATCGTAAGTCCCATATTGTATCTCTATTAAAGAAAAACATTTTTTAATTAAAATATTAATAATGGATCTGTAGGTCAGCTGCAGGCTGTATTGGTACTTACTAAGCTTAGGTGAGTAAAGCACAGGATCAAATGAGAGAAGGATTATTGAGTTGCAAGTGGAGAGGGCTTTTTGCTTTCTTTGAGATCAGTATTCAACATTCTGGTTTTTATCTGGGCTCAAACACTGTCTACTGATGCTGGAAGGGAATATACAACTTTATAACTCATCAAGCAGGTCAAAGTGCATTTGGGGCCTATCTCATGGCCCAAATAGTTGCCTATTTGTTTCTAGCACAAGTGGCCTGTGTTCAAGTTTAGGTTAAAAAAGAAAAAAAAATGCGATTTTAACTGCTTATATTCAAAGCTGGCAGGCCATTATCACATTATTATTTCCTCCCTCTCCATCTGGACTTGTGCTAAACAAATCTTGACCTAGTAATTATCAACAAGTCTTCTATAGGAACAAACCATACTTTGACCTTACTTGTGAGGAGACATCAAACCCACAGAAGTAGTGTTTTTCACTACCATTGCTCTATTGGTCAAGTGAATACAACAATTTATTTATCCAAGAAAAATCAAAGGTCAAAAGACTCAGTAAGGTAAGGAGTTAATAAAATAATGAGTTTGATCTCAAAATAAATCAAGGCATTGAAGATAAAGAAATAAGTGAAAATGAATTACATACTCTGAAATACTAAATGTTGTACATTCTGGATGATATCTGTACTTCATGAGGTCTGCATTGACTCTGGTCACTTGTCCACTAAGATCAAGATGCTTGTAGAAAAAAATCAAGTCTTCCGGAATACCCTATCAATTAAAAAATAAAAGCGTTTTTAAAAAAGATTTTTTATTAAAATTATTCTTGACTCTAAGTATACATGACTTCACTATCTGTAGAATTACCAACATGGAGAATCATCAATTTTTACTTTCATTTATCCTAGACTGTTCTTGTTCCACTGTCTCTCTCTAGGGATATCTCATCTAGTTCTTATTTTTAGTACTGCTCAGTTATTGCTCACCCTCTTTTCACTGCCAGGCTCTGGGATTGTACACACACTTACTATGTTACCAAATTCACGAACCAATGTTTTCATCCACTAAGCTATTGTACTTTGGAAAGTGAATAGCTTAGTGGATTAAACTGATAACTGAGCAGTACTAAAAATAAAATCTAGACAATATATCCCTAAACATGTGCAGTGAAATGAGAACAGTCCGCCCCTGTAGATTAAATAAAGGATTCAGTTTGAAATTCCCTGTAGGTTAGCTGGATTGACATAGACTTGGAAAGCCCAATGACCAAAACATTGTTATGACAATAACAAAGATGAGGTCAATAATCCGTATGTAAATAGTGTAAATAATGATAACTCTTTATCTCAGAAATTCAGACAGAAAATAAAACTACTTTGTAAAATATATTTCAAAGGATTAAAATATAAACAACAACAAGAAAAAGTATTTTAGAAATATAAAAATGTCATGTAAATCTCTTCAAATAAAATTCAAGCAAATTACATTATTGTCAGAGACTGTAGCAAACACATCAGTACAGATACAAAAGAGGTCCTGAATTGTGTGTGGACATGTCTGTCAAAACCAGTTACATCTGGGTTTTCACCATTAACAGCAGAATAGCTTGGCATATCTAAATATGGGCCTCTCTGCAACTTGTAATGATCCGGGTTTCTGTCAACTATCTCCTGTCAATAAAAGCGATGGGAAAGTCAGCAGTTAGTGAGACTTATGAAGTCATTTTCTTTGATATTTTGTTGCGTGTTGCTCGCCATGCTGTGGTTTCTGAGGCAGTGTTGTTTTGTTTCCTCCTGTCTCTTCCCTTCTTTGTCTGTTATTCTTTAGTTCCTGGAGGTGCAATTGGTTACGTGTTTCCCCCAACCTCAACACACCCTTGCCATATTTTACAGCAGAGACATAACAAACATAGAAGCTAGAGCTGTTATTACCTGGGCAGTAATTATAGAGAAACTGGATTGTCTAGTTTTTCTCATTTCTTCCTGTTTGATGATAGTGACAATATTGTGCTAAGATGATATGCTATATGGATAAATAAAGAGAGAAGAAATTCTTTTTGGCTTAGCAAGCCAAAAATAATTACCCCTTTACCTTTAAGTATGTGTTCATTTGTAGGTTTGTATGGGTAAAAGATTTCAGGTGAATGCTTTTCTCCAATAAATGAGTGTTTAATAGCTCAAGTGATTAATAGTCGGATTTGAAATCATATCTCCAGCTCTGAATGTCAGCATCTTGTGTTTCAGCCACTAGTGTTTCTTTATAACATTTTTATATAATCAAACATTAAACAATCCTTTTAACATTATTAATAAAAGAACTGTCATTTTTTTCATAACAATAATTTCACACAGAATTAATCCAACTTTGTTATCAAAGTTTATCTAACATATTTTAAAAAATGTAAATTTATACCTTTCCTTTTTCTGAAAAGCCCCCAACTTTGTTAAATTGTTTTCGAGAACAGAACCATGTTGGCATAGCAATAGTTGGTCCATGTGAAGTGTATATCTATAAAGAAAAAAAAATTCTGTTTACATAAGCACATGGTTTGTGAGAAAGAATAAAACCTGGTGGATTTAATAAAATTGTTGGAGCTGAAAGGGTAGAATCATCACTTTCTTATAACAAATACTAGAACCACATGCACACTCAAGCAGAATGTGACATAAGTGTTGTGGGCTGGTGTATGTGTTGAGAGATAAATACATGTGTCTCCTGAAATGCCCACAACAAACATGGCAGACTCAGGATGTGAGTCAACATAAAAAAATAAAAAGAAAGGACAAGAACCAATATATGTCTACAAACAAATGATAATGTATGTATTAACAAAACAAAGGTATACATAAATGACAGAATATTGTTGCATGTTGCTGAACAATGAACATGAATGAAGAAAACATTTAAACTAGTGAATTGTTTTTGTGTGTGTAGTTTGGTATAGGAGAAAGTCCTGTAGAAAATGAAGTGATAGGTATATATATGTATGCAGAAATTGTTTTCCTCATTTGATCTACATTTTGTCATCCCTGTGTGAAAAAGGAAAAAAGAGGATGATAGACAATGTCACTGCCTATTTATAGTCCTGGGAGCATCTCCTAGGAGCAGGTAACCTGACACAAGGTCAAGTTTATGTATATGTGGACTAGGGACAGAAATTACTCAAGCCTTCTCAGCACTTCCTCTTTTGGGGACACTTCAGGCATCTGCTGATGACCCTAGCTGCCTCCTGAATAAGAAGTATTACTTGAGGACGGTTTTCTTGGGTTCAAGCACATAATATTAAATTTACACCTCACCACATCAACTAAGGAACTGAGACTATAATCACTGCTTATTTTACTGGTATTTGTTTATATATTGAAAACAAACACAATAGTAAACACACCAAAATAAACTGTTAGGAAATATTTCTATTTATTAAAACTTTGTTTTGTTTTGTTCTCACTTATTCACTCACATTTTCTTTTGCATAAACCATATACATAACAATGATTAAGACAATGGTTCTTGAATCTTGTAACTTTTTGTTGAAGGTAACATTTTCAGAATTTTACACTATTGCCGATTTTTACAAAGGAAGATCATATGTGTAAGCATCTTTTGCTTTAGAAACAGAAACATTCATAAATTTGTTTTTTCTCTGGAGAAGAAATATATTTTTTATTTAAAAAAGTCATTTTTTTATATTTTCAAATGAATAATGGGACATAGGTAATCATGACTCTTCACAGATTCCTTTTCTTTATTTATCTGTAAATTGCTATGCATTTTTAGAGAAGAGAGTGGAGTGGTTTCCTATTGCCTTCCCCATGATTTGGAATTCAAAATTTTCCTTTTCTTAGATTGGTTGCTACCCAAGACTCCAAAGTCCAGTTTACCCTTCTATGTAATCCACAGCTGGAGGAAGAGATGGGTCCATTCCCAAGGGTATTAGTGCAGAAGCAAATGCAACAAACTAGTCTGAAATTTGAACATGGCTTACTAATTCCACTTTATGTGCTGATATCGATTACATTACCTTTGCATCCCACGTGATGTTTAAAAAAATACATTACATCGTAATAAAATATAGATTTAACAGATGAAATATAAGAAAAATCAAATATATTATCTATATTTTAACTAGTATGTTCATTTTTTAGTGAGTAACATTTTAACTGATCTATTCTTTGTAAGAAGTAAATTTGTATGGTTTGGTGGCCAAAGTCATATAAATATTGATACAAGACAAAAAGCAGTTTTATGTGTCATGGAGTACAAGTTTGAATCTCATTTAATCTTACTTTTGTTTTTTAATCATTTCATCTCAAGCAAAGCAACAAAGCCACTGAGATGCAAGGGATTACTGAGTGTGAGAGAATATGAGAAAAAGAAAACATTATTAAGAAGAGAGAATAATAAAAGAACAGGAATTGAGAAGATAGAAGATAATGATTGACATTTGAAGATCAAAGTTGACTGGAAAGCAAGAAGCTGGAAGAGAGTTGCATAAGTGAGAAGTGTGAGGAAATAAAATGTTAGCTTAGAACTTACAGTTAAATCTAGACATTTCAACTGTAAAATGATGAGACCTTAATTCTGAATTCTTGCAATTTAATTTAATAGTCAAAGAAGAACAAATCAGTTAAAATGTTATAAAAATCAACAAAAAGATGAAAAAAAAACAAATCAAAATTAAAAATAAAAAGTGTAATAATGAAAGTACTTTATCTGAGACCCTCAAAAAATGAATTACTACTAATTTAAGTACCAAAGAAAATTGAATCAACTCAAAAACATTAGGACAAAAAGAACAAAATGTTTGAGAAACTAGTGTAAAGAAACATGTGTGGTTGTTAGAAGTAAGCTTGTTGATAATGTTCACTTGGAGTCACCAGTTTGTTAGTGTTCAGTGTAGATGATTTTAGCTTAAACAATGGATTCAGAGTAAGAGAGAAAAAGAATTTATTGTATAGATAAAATGATAACAAAAGCATTTAATAACATAAATTATGCTTGCATATGAATTAATTTACATAAGAATAAAATACAAAATGTTCATCTAAAGCATCAAAAGGTTGCTAAAATCAAAAGAACAGAAAAATAGCATGTGTACAGTGGAGCAATACAGCAGAAAATTTTCAAGTACAATATAAAAGTCTCTAAATGAATATAAAAATACAAAAGTCTAATTTAAACATTTTAACCTCAGATACACAAAAGTAGCTACATTCAAGTGTTGGAAGTGAGTAATACGCATATCTACTTGTACCTTTGTATATAAGACAGGTGTATTAGAGGACAAATATATATCTGTGGATAGTGATTTTCTAAGCCTGGCTTAGATGTGACACAAGGCCAAAAGTATGGGGCACCCAGTAAGGATTGAACTCACTACTCAGTCATAATTGATCTAGCAAAAAAGCTTTCTAACCATTACTCCATGTCGAGGTGCCCATATATATCTGTGGATAGGTGGTAAGATTTTCTTTACTGGAAACTTTGGAATAAAACTGACTAAAGTGTTTAAAATAATATATTTTATTTATTTTCTTTAGAGTGAGGAGTGAGTCTTTAGCATTCAGTGTAGCAAAAAGTTTGTTAATAAGGTGGATATTGGTAGCAGTCTGGAGAAATGTCTGTTAGTGGTTGTTTGAAGTCAGACCATGATAAAGATAGTAATAATCTTAGAAATAGGTCAGTATGAATTATACTGTGTTTTTCTTAACCTTAAGCAGGGCAGAAATATAATTAGTAAAAGATGACCTTTTAACTGCTCCTTCATGTGTCACGTATGGTAGGTTTTTATGCAGTAGCATTTCTGTTCATCCTTTCACCACTTCTCCTTTTTTGTTCCATCCTCTCCTTCTATCCTTTTTGCTGCTAGCACAGAGGTATCAGGTTTATATCCTCTTGACCAGATTCTGAGATTCTGGAATAAACATTGGTTTAGGCCAGCCATTCTCAACCTTTCCTCCATCATCGACCCCCTTGGCTTTATGTATTTCTCCATTTACTCCCTACACCCATACAAAAAATTCATAGCCATCATAAAGCATTGATGTACAATTTCGTGACTAAATGAATGAATGATTTTTTCATTCAAAATACTGTGACCCCAAAAAAATACTAAACGACACTCAAAATACTGATTTCTTATTTAGTACTAATCTACTAATTTTTTAGTATAAGTTAGTAATCTGTATAAAATTCAGTATTTTTATTAACGTTTGTAGTCATTAATAAAAAATTATTCATTTTATCTGCTGTATTAGTAGATCTACAAATTAATACTAATCATAATCATTCATTAAAAAAATTTTTTTTTTAGTATTTTTGTTTTTGGTAATTTAAAAAAATTTTGAAAAATACTAAAAAAAATTTTTTTTGAATGAATGATTATGATTAGTACTGAGTAATTTGTGACTAAAATTGTGCAAATTAGTCATTAGTAAAAATACCAAAACACAAATAAAAAATACCGACAAATACTAAAAATTAGTAAAAATTCAGTATTCATAAAGTGACAGAAAAACAAGAAGGTCAGAAAGAACCTTTTTATTGTTTAGGACTTTAGGTTTTGTATAAAAATATTAATAGTATTATACATTCGTATAAAAAAAAAGAAGAAAATCAAACCTTTTCTAAATAGAAAATTATGAAGTTAATTTGTATTACAAAAAATAATGAACAGAAACACCAGAAGCATTATCAGTGGGAACACTGCTGATTCATTGAGTCAATCAGTTTGTTTATGCGAGGAGCTGTTTCTGATAATGCTACTCTCATATCATCATTGGTTTTCAGGCGGTTTCTGGCCTTTGTCTTTATTGCTACTAAACTTGAGAACCCTGATTCCCATAAGTACGTAGTGACAAAAGAAACAAGCATTTGGAAGGCACGCTGAGTAAGGAGTGGGAATGAATCTGTGAGTTTTATCCAAAAATTAACACCAACTTTTTCAAATTCTTCTCTAAGAGTAGCAGAAGATTGAAGATCAATCAGTTCATCTTTTACTGGGCTGCCATCTTTTATTTCTGACAGTTCAGTGGCAAAAGGTCTTATTATCCATCTCTCTGTTGAAATCATGTCTTTTGAAAAGTAGCCAGTGAAGTGATTCTTCAAGATATTCAAATGGTCTGTGATGTCTTCATTTATCCCAGGTAACACTCCAGGACTTTCACTAATGGCCTCATCCAAATTTGGGAAATTTGCAAAGTTGCTTTGGTGAACTCTCCGTGCCCATAAGTCCAGCTTTGTCTGCAATGCTGTCATCTTTTCACTTGCTTCAACAATGGTTACTGATGTGACTTGGAATTGTTTGTTAACTTGGTTAAGATGGGTAAATATATCTGACAGGTACCCCAAACAGGCGATGAACTTTGGATCAGCAAAATTTTCACACAGTTTTGAATTCCGGTCACAAAGAAACATTTCTACCTCACTACGGAGCTCAAACACACGATTTAAAATAAGTCCATGTGAAAGCCACCTTACTTCAGTATGCAGTAAAAGAATGGAATGCTCAGAGCCCATCTCATCACAAAAAGCTTTGAACAAATGGTGATTCAATGCTCAGGACCGAAGTTAACAGCCTCAACAACTTTCTGCAAAACAATTTTCAGATTTCAGGAAGAGTTTTTGTAGCTATTGCATGTCTGTGAAGAAAACAATGTGTTGTTATTACATGGGGTGCCTTTTGCTTCACAAGTGCAGCGAAGCCTGATCTCATTTCCATCATGGCTGGAGCTCCGTCAGTACAGATTGAGTCAACAATGTCCCACGTGAGATTGTTCTTGTCGAAAAAGTCTTGTATTTTCTGCATTATATTAGTAGCCTTTGTGCTTTGCTGGAGAGGTTCACAAAAGAGAAATTCATTTTTTAGTTCTTTTCTACATATGTAACGGACAAAAACAAGAAGTTGTGAAAAATTGGCTACATCACAGGTTTCATCAAGTTACAAAGATATTTTTGCTGGGCTAGATTTGATTTGTTCAATAACTTGTTGGCAAATATCTTGAGACATTTCACTAATACGCTGATGGATTGTATTATTAGAAAGGGGTATGACTTGAATCATCTGCTTTGCTTTAAACCCACATACATGTTCAACCATGTCTAAGGCACAAGGTTTAATCAGCTTCTCGGCAATGTCATGAGGTTTCTTGGCCTTTGCTATTTGCAGCACTACATTATAGGAAGCTGCAAGCATTGGTTTCTTCTCAGATACAAAGCCAAGTTTGGGCAGTGTTCCTGCAGCCCTAAACCTAGCTCTCTTTGGCTCAAATGTAGCATGGTCATCGGATGCATGGACAGGATGGGAAGCTTCCAAATGCTGTTTCAGTATTGAAGGTTTCAGTGACCCATTTCCAAGAACTTTTAACCACAGCAGCCACTGAGGCTTCTCCACACCATCCACAACAACAACGTCAAAGCCATATTCTACATATAAATCCAGGTATGTACGTTTCTTGGACATGACACAATCTGAAAAGAAATAATTATGAATTAGTCATGTGACTAATTCTCCATTCACTGAAAACATATCCAGAATATTGCACCTCATGACTGATTCTTCAGTTAACAGTAACACTCTCTGTGGATTTTATCAATGCCAGGCTAGTTCTCATCAAAGCTCTCAATTAATGTTTACTTTTAATTTAATGAAATATCATAATAAATGCATACAAACTTATAGCATTACTCTCAGAACATATAATACTAATATACTTACATAGCAGCAGTAATATACATCAATGAGAGAATAGAATCTGCTCCAAGTCACTGCCAGAGATCAACTGAAATTCGGAACAGTGGTGTTACTGGTGGGTGAACAGTGAGCATGCCCAAACAGGACTGAACAAGATTGACAGACAATCTCCCTTCCTCCCTCTCTCCCACACACACACACACACTTTCTTTGCATTCTCTCTCTCTCTCTCTCTCATTTTACAAAATTAAATTTAATTGAATTATTTTTTAAATTATCATGTACTTCAATGATTTAACCCCGGCTATATAATTTTTTATCCACTAGGGGTAAATTTACCCCTGGTTGAGAACATCTGGTTTAGGCTAACATCAAAAGTCTCTTTCTGTCAATTTTTTTGACTGGCCAAAATTATTTTATTTTCCAGCATTCCTTTCTTTTTCACTTTTTTTATAATGGAAGTCATGCATGTAGCCTCCCTTATTTTTGGTATTTTTCAGTTACAAATAAGTAGGCTCTGCTCTTTCAAACTTCTGGAGTTTTTTGGCCGAGTTCTGTCTTTTCTTCTTCTTCCTCTTTTTAATTGGGTGTTGCTATTAGTTGATAGAAGTATAGTAAGATAAATTTAGAGAGAAAGAAAGAGATAAGGGTTTTAGAGAAAAGTGCAAATACATAATTTTAATTTGAATCCTTTTTATTTTTGTTAATATATTTTATTTTTATTGGGACCCACTACATCTGTAAATTTTCTATTAATGAAAATAAGAATTTTAAATTTTAATTTTACTTATATGAGCTTGCTATAAGACTTACAGAGTTGAAATTTGTTTTTAGAAAACAGTCAATACTTTTAGTCTTTAAGTTATGGGAGTCTTGTTGCTAAGAACAGTAGTAATTGTATAAGAGTTTTATTACACTTATAAATATTTTAATTACTTGAATATTATTTTTTAGTAGATACTCATATTTGCACTCTGTTTATTTATTAAAAAGTATATTTATTTTTGTCTACTGGCGTGAATATTCAAGAAATCTTATTAGAGAAAAATATGCGTGCTTCGGTAGGATTCAAACCTGCATTCCTCTAGAGGAAACCATCATTAGATCTGATGTACATTGACTTCACGGCTATAGATAACCTGAATAGTGCTTTTAAACACAGATTTTTCTCCGATTTTTGAATATTAAGGCTGGTAGATGAAAATAAATAAATATACTGTTTAATAAATAAAAGGAGCATCTACTCAAATATGAGTATCCATTAAAAATAAGGTTTAAGTAATAAAAATCTGCTGGGTTGATATATAGAAAATTTATCCCCTTTCTTTACAAGTTAAAAGTAAAAAATATGTGCAATAATGAAAACAGTTTATCTTAATGTCAAAGATAAAATGAACCATATAAAAAATAGAATCAAATTAGATGCTGAAACAAACAGGATTACAGTGTTAGATAAAGTGAATATGAAGCTGAACTTATGTACCTGATTCACAAGCTGTTCTTCTGTTCGAGTGTTGGCCCATTGTGTATAACGTTGAGTAGAACCTGGTGGTTCTCGATGGAAGCCACTTCCAATCAACTGAAAATGAATGCAAATGGGTTAAAGGAGAAAAAGATTCTTTTGTTTATTGCATTTTTTCTTTTTAATAAAGTTTTGTGAACACTTTGAGTTTAAACACATTGTTATAACAGCATCAATAATAATGATTATAATGATAATTGTAAGAACTTCTGGTCCCACTAGGGAATGCTGGGAGTAAGACAGTTCCAGCAGGAGTTTGAATAAAGAAGTTGTTAAGTTTACCATGTCTTGTGTTGTTTTTGTATTCCCTTTCCACTGCATTCTTTTTCAAGGCCTCTTGATTGCAGTATCCTTCTTATTAATTTCACTCAAAATTGTTTTCTTTTGCCTTTGCAGGATATGACAACAGAACTATGAAATTCAAATACACATTTTTACAGGGATCAGAGTTACCTTCAGTGGCAGGATAAACTTTTTATACAGTAAATGTAATCATATACAGAATGATAAAGATTAAAGTAGGCAGGTCCTCCCCATTTTGAAGACTAATGCAACACAATCTTCTTACCCAAAATTACTACTAAGTGACTCTGTACCAGACTAAGTTATGTTTAGTATTTGTAAGGAAAAACATTTCTTTATTAACAATTTTGGAATGCAAATATTCTTGCAGATTTGATACAAATGTGTGGAAACATGTAAGAATTATTTTAAATATGAGGCATGGTCAGTCAATTTGATTTTTGGTAAGGTGCTGTTTTTCTTATGTATTTATAAACTGATCTCATTTGCATTTGTTTTTATTATTTATATATATATATATATATATATATATATATATATTTTGAACAATAAAAATTAAAAAATTAAAATCCTCAGACACACTGGGTTGTAGATTAATATTCTTTCGTTTTTTTATTATTATTCCATTTAGATTCCTCGACTAGTTTCGGCCGAAATGGCCATCATCGGGAGGAGAAATATTTCTGCTTGCTGCTAGCACTAAACTACACAAATGAATGTCTTGATGGAGAAAATGAACTTTTGTCTGTAGTTTTCATTTGTGATATATAAAACTAATATGACATGTTCACTTTTATCCAAGACAGTAAAAGTATTATGATCTTGATTTGTTTGATGTGACTTGCAATTCATTTATCCTGGGTTTTGACTGACCATGACAATTTAAAATAATTCTTAATAACTGTTTTTAATTTTGTTTGCTTCTCATTAGAGTGACTGCTCAAGAATAGGACATGAACCTGAAACCTCCTGCCAATAGGAACACTTGCAGTGAAATAGTGAAATGGAATAACTGGGCAAAGAGTTGAAAGTTACAAAAAACTTACAAACAGAAAATTCTAGAGTGTCAGTGATCATAATTTTTGCATTATCAAAAAACTAGGAATCAATATTTAGGAAACTGTATAAACTAGGGACAAAGAGAAAAAGACACTACAATATACACAAGATTCAGTAAGAGGCTGATATGAAACAAAAAGGGAAAAGTGAAATAAGTGTACTGATCATCAAAAACTAGTGCAATTAAGGGAACTGATTTTACTGATGAGTAGATCATCATTTTGATGTCTCTTCTCACGTTTATATCCTGGGAATAAGGTATTAATAAAAACGTTTCATCACTTCCACAATTCCTTATATAAATGAATACTTGTTATGGTTTTGTTAGACTATATGCATGCCTCATATGTACAGTCACATATTAAAATATAATTTTGAACCTTCCATGCATGCATCAATAAAATTAGTATCTGACTAAAGACCAACAACAAATATTTTGACGCTTATTGTTCTCTTGTGGTTTTCCTCATGTAAATGTCTTTTAGTAGAAGCTTGATTTTCTGATAGGCTCTGATGACAGGCTTTTGTGTAAATGTATAAATTGGAAATAAAACACTTTTTGATTGCCTCTTGTGGTTTTCTGCCTTGGTCATATACACTAGTTAACAAATATTTGCAACCCAACCCTAGCATACAATGTCTGTATACATCATTATACCATATTCACTAATATCATTGAATTATTTCTTATACCATCATATTTGATACATGTCAAATTGGATACACTGTTTGCATCAACACTTCTGTTATAGAAACATGGAATCTGAAGTTATTTTTTTAATATCTTCTTCATGAAATTTTCACAGTCAATTGAATCCTGATTTTTCCCAACACATTCTGGTGATAGGCATTTTTTTAATGCCTAAACATATCAGTTGAAATTAACATTTGTGCTGGTTAAATTTTTAAAATTGATTTCCTTATAATTTTCTGTCTTCCTCTTAATTAAAAGATGGTATTATTGGGTTTGGTTTGTTTGTTTTTGTTTTTTTTTCTTTTACAGCATATCAACCATAACAGGTTATTTAATGCTAAAAATCTTTTATTGCTGGTAATATCTTTTTTTTCAAAAATTTATTCCTGGTAATAATTTTTTACAAAGTATTTCTGGTATTAAAACCTATTTTCATAGTGTTTTGACCCAGTTTGGGGGTTAAATATTTAACCATAGCTGGGACCCTTACAGGTGCTACCACCCTGGGTCAGGGTGGACCTGGGAACACCAACAATTAGAAGATGGTTTGAAGCTCCTCAAAACCTACTGATTGGAGGACTTGCTGTTGGACATATTTTTTTGTCTTACTCAGGATGCAGATGTAGTTTATCGGCATACATAGGATGGGGTATTATTGGGAATTATAGTTAATATTAAAACATATACAGGGTACAATGGGTAAATTGTTGTGATTTTGTATTTTTAATTTCACACATGTGCATTGTTTGTTTTCAATTTTGTCAACTGCACAGTATAGTAGGGTCAGTTTGGCACTGTCTGTAAGAAAAAGAGCACCATGACACAATTAACTCCACCAGAAATATAGAAACAGCATGCTATTCTGCTTGGCATTTGCGTTGGAAGCTCCAATATGAACACGTCGGAGTGTTTGAATGTCAATCTGAGGACAGTGCAGAGGATTCAGAAAGATTTGGATAATATATCCAGTCAACATATAATGGTGTTTGGAGTGATCAGTAATGATGGCGATGTTATTCTTCCATTCATCTTTCCACAAGGCCTCTCAACACAGAGGCCTATATCAAGAGCCTTGAGGAGGTAGTGCTGCTCTGGATCAAGAGGGTAGCTGCTGGAAGACTCTACACCAGGCAACTGGACTCTGCACCATGCTACACAAGCAGGAGAACCCAATCATGGCTGTCAGACAATTTCTGTGATCACATCACCCCTTACATCAGGCTGCTGCAACCTCCTTTGATTATTATGTGTGGGGTACAGTTGAGAGAGAGACCAACAAAATTCCTTGTAACACCAAAGATAAACAGAAGGCAAAAATTATAGCAGCATTCACAAATTTAAACAAGAGGACTGTCAAGAAGGATTGTAGGAGATTCCAAAGTTGTCTGGAGGCCATAGTTGAAGTCAATGATGATTTTATTGAATAAATTTACTCTTTAGCATTCCAAGATATTTTTGTGTAATTTTGGTAAATATATCTGTTAAAATGAAGTGTCAGTATTATTTTAATTTTTGTGTAATTTTGTGTATAAGTGTGGCATCTGTCAGTCTCGAGAGACCATGGATCAGTGCTCAAAAAGTTGTGTCGCAGCTGCTGATGGCAGCACAGTATCTGTTATAGCAGTACAATCTCACATGGGATGGACAGTTTTGATTGTAACAAATGCATGTGAAGATACTCTCCTCCAATGTTGGTGCGTTGTTTTCTTACTTTTGAGCATGCAGCAAGCCACCATTTCTTCTCTCATCACTCCAGCCTTTAGTGCAAATCATATCGCCAACATGAGCAATTGCTGGCAATGGCTTTCCACCTCTCGTCCATGCTCCTTTTGCAGATGTCTTTGAAACAAAGATGAGGTTGCCTGCTTGCTAGTGGCCAATTTCCTGTACAGAGAGACCTTCAGAATCCTCCCATCAGTAGACTGTTTTCCATCACAGTGAGATGATGCTGGAGTGTCTTCTCTAGGGTGCAGGCCTAGGCAGGATTTTATGAGATCAGTGGTTGCCCATGCAGCATGTCTCCCTTCTCCACACTACTAATGTTGTCCAAGGGAAAGTTAGAGTCCAATACAGCTTGACACCAGCATCATCACTGTAGTTTCCAGAACAAAGTTGAACATAATATTGGGCTGTTTTAGGGACTCCAGCTCTGGATTTGTCCTCAGGGTTTACTCCAAAAGCCTTTCCCATGATTGGGTATGGCCACAAGGCAGTGGGGATTTAAAATCCTTTTTACATTTTTAGTTTTCCTTCTCTTTAATAAAACACAGGTTTGGAATAAATACCCATTTGGTTAACATTCCTTCTTGGTCTTTTGAACAGGAGTAGAGTTTTATCCCTTATTTTCTTTTTAGAATTGGTTTTCTGGTTCCTTCTAAAGTTTTCGTATTCTCCCAGTAGCCTCTTGCATTTTAGTAGCATTATTACCTTTCTTGGGGTGAATTGAATAAAAAAAATATGTACACAATAATTTGCATTTTATTTGTACATCATACTAGTTTTTAAAATTTTATTTCATGTGACTTTCTGTTATTAGCGCAGAAAGTAGGATTGGTGTGTTGACTTCAAATTCCAGCCAAGGTCATTGAGCTCACTTTTGCATGAGTACCTAGAAACTCCTGTGAATCTATACTTCAAAGGGGAGTCTATAGTGTAGCATATGTACTATTAACAGAAGTCATTTAGTATAAGAAATTAGAGAGTTTAATATCAATTATAGGTATTTACTAAACTTAGCTTAGTCTGGTACAAGTATGGAAGTATCAAGTCAGGATTGAACTGACTATATAATCTAACACATTATACAAGCAATAGTTTACAAGACTAGCTTGCTAACCATTACACCAAGAATACATAGTCTTATAATAAGTTTAGGTTAGTTTTGATATAAAGTTACAAATATAGGGCACTTACTGAAAACTGTACTCATTACTCAGTAGTAGTGATTTCTAAAAACTGACCATTACACCAGGATGGTATACACTTATACTAAGTTTAACTGACCATTACCCTAGGATGATATGCTCTTACACTAAGCTTAGCTGATCATTATTCTAGGATGATATATGCTTCTATTAAACTTAGCTGACCATTACCCCAGGAGGATATACTCTTATACTAACCTTGGCTGATCATTACCCTAGGATGATATACTCTTATACTAAGCTTAGCTGATCATTATCCTATGTTTGGATGTCCCATCAATAATAAAAATACAATATTTCATAACAGTATGATTTAAAATACCAAGTATAAACTCACTGCTTCTGGGTGCTCTTGAGCTGCATCATACTGAACTTGAATTCGTTCTTTTGCCATAACATCATCCTAAAAAATGACAAATTTATGCCTAAATATCATAAAGATTCTCAGGAGCCAATGAATAGACAGAACAATTTTTTTTCCAACTTGAAAATAAAATCAAACTCACTGCGTCTAAAAAGCATAAAAATCTTCCTGAACTTTTTTCTACAGCTCGGTTTCTTGCATATCCAACTGAAAAAAAAAATGGATTCACATCCTTGAAACAATCAATTTGTTAGAAAATAATTCTATTTTATTTCCTATGAGATATATAGTAGTAGGCAAGCCTAATGTGCTTGTGTGTTCATAAGCAAAAGCTTAGTAGGCAGCTGCTGATCATTCCCTTCCATTGTGTGCATGGACAGGCCTTAGTTAGCAGTTGTCTCTTCCATTGAGTGCATGTGTGTGTACACACATATAGATCAAACTTGCCTCCAAAATTGTTTTGAGCCTTGAGAAGTAGTATGGTGCTATTTTTATATTCGTAAGGGGCTTCAAAATAGAGGTGTGAACTTTTTGAATACAAGGTTTTCATTAGTTAGAAAATAATTTCACATTGGCTTGCAAAAAACTTTTTTTCAAATTTGTGAGAGTGGTGAAAGAAGTTGTTATTTTCTAAATGGTCCAAAAATAACACATGCTAGGTCTACCACTATGTCTGCAAGTATTTTGGCAATATTTGTCCTAGTAATAATTGTTTATTGAATATACCTGATGGGATTTTATTGGTTGAAAAATATATAAAGGATTTAATTCCTATAATACCATTAATCTTTCTTTTTTATCATAAACCTTGCAGTTAGTTTCTCTATTGAAACTTACTAACCCAACATCCAGTCCATGTTAAAACAATATATTAAAACAGTTATTTGTAGAAAGAAAAGGTTTAAACAAAGGCTATGTTCATTATTTACATTTGGATTAATGACTTCATCATGTGTCTAAGGGACTGAACTCATAATTACTATGTCAACAAATTCACAAACCAAAATGTTAATGCAGTAGCAGATCTATGAAGATTTGAAGCTTAAGCTTTAGGGCTCCTGGTCCCGGAGGGGCCCCTGAAGCAACTTTTTTTAATGAGAGAATTTTTCAACAAAATCAATATTTTTTTTTAAGTGTTTATTATTAAAATAAGGGTATTTTAGTGATAAAATCATAAACCAATGTGTTGAAGTAGCTAATGTTGGCCGTAGCATATGGTCTAAAATCCATTTCATATGGCCTTGAAATTCCCCTGTAATTAATCAAATTTCAAAATTTTCTTGCTGGAGGCTTGCAGTGGCCCAGCTATATGGGCTTGTTGAGTTTGCTAGAATCTATTCACAGACTACATTTTGGCAGTTGCATCCTTGAATCTATTGTTGCTGGTTGCAAAGAGGCCTCCATATCAGTTCAAGATTCAGAATCCTAAAAATGTATGTCCGTCACTGTTTTAATTCACAAGGTTATTGTTACAGGGGACAATCCTGAAGCCAGAACTTAAACAAAATGAAACTAAGTGGAAACAGGATGAGCAGCAACTGAACAGTATTAATAAGAACAAGACACAATATGCCTAGATATAGACAATAGAATGAGAACAACTTACCTCTGTAGATTAAATAAAGGTTTATATATTTAAATAAAGGTTTATATGGATTGACAGACACATGAAAAAATTAGAGAGCACAACAACCAAAACATTGTAATAACAAAAACGATGAGGACATTGGTCCTGATGTAAATAATGATAACCCTTATCCCAGAAATTCAGACAGAAATTGTTAAATTATGATGCTTCTGCTGTAGATAAAAATGAAAAGTACTAAATGACACCTAAAAATGCAACATATACCTAAAGAAGGTCAAAGAATATATCAGCCAAAATCTTGTGGGAAAACTTGGACCTTTGTGCCCACAAAAAAATGGATTGTCAAAAGGATGATTTTTCCATTGACACCACAATTATTTTAACTGCCTTCACGCCTTGGTAATGTCTATTGTTTTAAAAAGTGATGATTAGAATTATAATAAAACCTAAAGATAGGAAAGTGAATTTATACAACTTCCTTGTTCTTGAGAATTGACAACAAAAATAATAAACACTATTTATTGATTAGATTGTTTATTTACACTATTTATTATATTGTTTATTGGAATGGTTGGCAAAACATTGTCTAATTGCCAATTGATTTGAACTTTATAAAATGGTTCACATATTTTAATAATTTAGTAAATGTTTATTAATTTATGAATAAAAAGTTTTCATGTTTCTTTATAAATTAGTAAATCATAAATTACATTAGTTTTAATTGTATTAGTTTTTAGAATGTTGTAAATATAAAATTATTCTTGTAAATAAACAATCTGATAAATAAAGTGTTTCATATTTTATTATAAATTCACAAGAACAAAAAATGTATAAATTCACTTTCATGTTTAAGTTTTATTACAATTCTCATCATTACTTTTTTAAACAATAAACATTGCTGAGAAGAGAATGTAGTCAAAATGATAGCAGTGTCAAAGGAAAAATCATCCTTTTGACACTCTATTTTTTGTAGGGACAAAGGTCCAAGTTTGCTATCTTGTGATTAAGAACAAAAATGAAGATACTAGTTTGAAAAATTAATGGAATAGCAAACAAATTGTTCTTTGTAGGAATTTGCATATGTAACAACATTGTGCATCTTTTTAATGCCAGATTTAAAATACCGTCAATGCTTATTAACAAGTAGAAAGCAGCACTTTAGCATGCAGAGATTAATTAAAGCCACAAACTAAAGTAGTCAGTGTAAAGTGCATAAAATTATTCTCTTTTGACTTACCTCCCTTTGGGGTGCTTGTTTCTCCTTTAAGCAAACAACATTTTATTTGCTTATTTTTTAACTTATCTTTCCAATCTTCTAAAATAGCTAAAGAGTTGTCCTGAAAATGAAAAGCAAAGTAAAAAATAACTATTTTTAATTGAAAAGAATTATTTTCCACAATAAAAAGGTCACCAGTTTTAAGAATTTCAAAGTATATATTTTTATATTTCCTTTAATGGGTAAATAAAATAGAAAAGTTAATTTTACTATACAACCAGAAATAAAAAAATAATTTTGCTATAAAAAAGTTGTATATCAAAATATATATATATATATATATATATATATATATATATATATATATAGATAGATAGATAGATAGATTTTAAATAAAAACAGACCACTTTAAGGTTCCATGTAATAAATTATTTCACCACAGCCCTTTTAAAGGACTGCGGATCATCAGACTTTACTTCCAAAGGTTGAAACGAAAAATGAAAAGAAATTTACACATTTTTGACGGGCCGTATTAAGCATATGTAAATTAACAAAGTGAGGAAGTGAGGAAAGACATGAGTGAGTTAGATGTAATTTAATATTTCTATTCTTTCATACTTAAAATTACTTGAGGAGGTCCAGACATTGACACATTTAAATGGTTAACTTAATGGAACTTATATATTGGTATAGAAGGGGTAGAGGAGAAAAAAGACATAAAAAGAAAAAAAGAGAAAGAAGTCATGAGAGAAGGTGTCACTAATTTTCTTTGGAAAGAACAGGCTTGAGAAAGACACTGTTATTTTGTTTTAATTTGAAAGTGTTATTTTGGGGGTTCATAAAGATTATAACGTTTGTTATAAACTCTCCTCTAGTAAAACCATTTTTATACTCAGCTAAAAATAGTCACGAGTTAAATTCACGAACAAAATTCAAACGGATAGAGATGTCAACTTAATAATTAATAATAAAAAAATTTTTTAAAAATAAAAAAGATTACTAGAAGTAAACTTATATTTTAAAATAAAATTTTATTCTTTTAATGTACTTTGTATGAATATTTTTTCTAATCGACTATTTCATAGAAAATCCCCAAAATTTAAAAAAAAATCTAAATAACTAACAAACATCAAATTAAATTCTTTGTAGACAGTTTAGACTTTCAAATTTATATCAAACATTATAATCTTTATGAACCCCCAAAATAACACTTTCAAAGTAAAACAAAATAACAGCGTCTTTCTTGAGCCTGTTCTTTCCAAAGAAAATTAGTGACACCTTCTCTCATAACTTCCTCCCTTTTCTTTTTTATGTCTTTTTTTCCTCTACCCCTATCAATATATAACTTCCGTTAACCGTTTAAATGTGTCAATGTCTGGACCTCTTCAAGTAATTTTAAGTATGAAAGAATAGAAATATTAAATTACATCTAACTCACTCATGTTTTCCTCACTTCCTCACTTTGTTAATTTACATATGCTTAATACGGCCCGTCAAAAATGTGTAAATTTCTTTTCATTTTTCGCTTCAACCTTTGGAAGTAAAGTCTGATGATCCGCAGTCCTTTAAAAGGGCTGTGGTGAAATAATTTATTACATGGAACCTTAAAGTGGTCTCTTTTTATTTAAATTATTTGCTCTGGATTTACATTGAGCTCTCTGGATTTTATCCTCTTTGGGTCTACCCATACGGATTACCTAGTTTTCCATAAACTAAATATATATATATATATATATATATATATATATATATAGATATATAAGTATAATAAAACATATTCCATAACATTGACAAAATATATATGTATATAAAGATATTGTTTTAAATATTGTAATTAATACTATTATATAATAATAATATTGATTGAGTGATTGTTTTCTATGTTTTATCAACCCTTTGCAGGTTATTTAAAGCCAGAAAATATTTTTAGATTGTAAATTTGGAGAGAGATAATAATGATTTTACTGATACAAGTCTTACTAATTAGCCCATGGCAGTGGGGGAGAAGAGGTGGATTTGTACCTTTCCCAAGAGTATATGCACGTAATTAAATATAATGAACCCAACTGGAATTGGAACTTGACTCCCCGATTAACAATTTCGAGCCATTATCCATCATACCACTTGCACATCCAAGCTTACAGCACCTGGTATTCCTAAGCAGTCACCCATCTTGGTACTGACCATACTCAATGTTGCTTAACTTCGATGATCATACAGGAACTGGTATTTCAATGTGATGCAGCTGTAAGCCAGCAAACATTACCATTAGGGCTTATGGAGAAGTTAACAGGTTGCATGTTTGTGTATATTATATGTGAGGTGAGTCTTCATATGTAAACAAAGAAGATAGAAGTATATAAAAGCTTGGGTTTCTACTATAGACTGTTTATTCTTTTTTAGGGTGATTTTAATGAAACAAACTTTTTAATGTCTCTTGGGTATTTCCTTTTGGTCCCAGAGTTAGAATAAGTAAGTATAAGCATAGAATTAATGGCTGAGCTGAAGTCAGTCTTACACAGAGTTGGAACAACCAAAAGAAGGTTTGTATTTACTTTATCACTGGGAGGTTTAAACACAGTTATGGGATGTCTGTTTTCTTTTTCTTGATCCAGGTTAGGATAAGCAAATATAAGCATCATTATAGTCGTGCTGAAGTTGTGCGGATTTGTAACGACCAAAGAGAAAGCTTGACTTACTTCATAGATGGAGATTTTTGCAAGACATGTATAAGCACCATAAGCTGGAAAGTCAAAAGTGAGTTCAGTTGACAGGGAAACTAACATTCCCCAAAGGGATTTAATTACCATTGGGTTATACATCTTGGAGTAAAGCAGAAAAAGAGAGTGAAGCAGGAAATGTTTGCCTTTTTATAGACTTCAACAGTGCCACCTAACAGCATTTTATGAAACCAAGTGGGGTAATCATATTTCCAGTTTCTTTACTCTTAGCATCATGGGAAAATGTTTTTTTTTTGTTTTATTATTCATTATTATTATTTTTCCACAGGCTAAGTGAACATAAGCAGCCTTAGCTAAAATTCAAACCCAGTTTCACAATTCTTTTCTTCATGTCAATAACTGTTATGAGTTTTCACCTTTTATAAGATTAAAATAATCCATATTCTAAAATAAGAACTGATTCTCTGTCACACACTGTGTGTGATTTTGCATGTGGGTATGTAATGTATATGCATATGTCTGAGTCATGTAAGTGACTTACATGTTTTTGTTCCACAAAAGAAAAATTTCTTAGACTCTAAAATATTAGAAAATTCTAAGATTTTATTAAACTTTGTAGAAATTATTCAGTAATAAATAAAATTATTTAAAATTTCTTTTAATTTTGTAGAAATATTTTTAGGTCAGATATTGAATTAAAACATACACACAAACATATGTACATACACAATTTGAAAGAAATGGAAATGGACTTCTATATCACAAGGCATTTCTATCAGGTAACAACAGTTTTATGAATCCTTCTGCATTTGAACTGAATATATTTCCTAATACATGTAGTATTTTAAATGGATAAACAATTTAGATTTGAAATTTGATCATCTTACCTCAGCAAAGTGACAGGTACCAAACAAGTAATATATATTATCCCAAAATGTAACATTAACATTATATGTCAGAATCCTTATGATAATCTCAATATTTTTAATAATATAACATTTATGACAGCCAACAGCTGTGTTATTCTTATTTTGGTATTATGAAAAATTATCTATATCAGTTTCCTATGATTTCCATTAATCTTATTAGAAAATCTCAGGTAATGTTGTCTTAATTTTTGCAATAAAGAATTATCATCATACATTCATTTACTTGTTATCATTGTGGTTATTATGGTCATAATGTTTCAGTTGCTATACTGTATGGCTTTCTTCAGGGGTCTGTCAAAGTTGGTAACTTTCTGGGAAGTTTGATTCAATCCATGATGGTTGGTTGTTCTCATTCCATTGTCCTTGCTAGAAGATATTATATATCAGTTAATCCTTTCTAATTAATCCATCCTTGTTATGTCACTTGTCTCTTTTACCCAACCAGACTATATGACTTGTTGCACTACTCTACCCATGACCACGAGTAACTAGATATGGTTAACCAGCATTTCTATCCATTAGACCATATGTCTTGTAGTAAATAAGTGTATAATAGAGATCAGATAAATAAATTCTTTCAGAGGAAAATCTTTACTTGTTTGTAACCTAATGTTTTGGTTATTATACTATGAAAAGTTGGGTGGTGAAAATTTGATCATGTCAAAATATTCAGCACATCCACAAAAAAAAGAAAAGGAGAAAGCTGACAAAGTGCAATAAAAAATTATATTTGCAAATTGTGGATATGGTTTTAAAAAGAATGTTTTGAGTTAGGTTTCTTTGGAAGACAAAAAATTTTTCATGCTAACAGAAATAGAATAGACAGTAGAAGATTTTTTATGACATCAACTGACTACTTGGTATGTTATTTCCTATTCATATTGAAAGCATAGACTGAATAGTAGACACAAGGATCTGTACAAATATTTAACAGAAATATGTTAAATTCTATTTGAATATATGTTAATTAAAGAGTATAAAATTATAATAACTTAGTATGAATGCTTAAAGGCTGAAATTTTACAGATTAATAATTTGACATGTTTTAAATCATGTACATTTTATCTTTCTCCATAAATTATGATTAAATTTTAAGTTGGTATCAATTCAGTAGGGATATCATATTTTAGTAATAATTTTCAATAAAAAGAGGTTTTTATTTTGTCTGAAAGTGATTAATATTTTCTAAGAAATGTGTACACTTAATTTTAAACTGTATAATTTGTTCATTTTACCAATTCTAAATTTATATAACTTTTTACAATAAAGTTTTTCTTCACAAACACAACACTACATACCAGCTGTTGTGACAAAAACAACAATGTAAGATTATTGGCCACTATGAAAGTCTTTTATATCTTGAAAATTCAAACAAGTAAAAATAATTATAAAATCATTTTTAACAGAAAAATTAAAATACCTACCTGACTACCATCGTCATAAACTGACAGTTCCAGAGTACCCTTAAAAACTTGTTGAAAGACAGATTCAAGACATTCATTCAACCATTTTCCAGCATTATAGACAGGAAGAATTACACTCTGCAGAAAACCGTATTAAATTACAAGAATTATTTAAAATCAATTCTTATGAAATAAAAAAGAAAACATTAGGAAATTTACATACAAAAGTAAAACAGATGAATGGAAAGAATTAAAGCCTTTTGTTTGAGTATTTTCCTAGGAAGCAAACAAGTCTCACAGACCATCACTCCTGATTTTCTCATTCAATGCTCTACACCTGGCCTTGAAGCTACGTTTATATCTGAATGCAGCACAATGTTGATAAGCAAGATAAACCGTTACTTGTAGCGAATTTGATCCTCACTGGTTCCTTTACAGTTGTGACTTTGTGTTAGAGAGACTTTTAAAAGCTTTAGTAAAGAAATAGCACTTTATCCTGAAGCAATAAAAACTTTTTTTTAACTTTAACTATTCTTCTCCCAATACAGTAGCAAGCTTATCAACCACATGGAAAGCAATATAATGATTTTATGGTTGGCCTTAAAATAAAAAAGCTTGGCAGATAGATACTTTTTTAGCCGTTATTTTATTTATTATTCTTTATACGGGGTATCAAAACAAACAAGCTCAAGGAATATAGACGAAAACAGTCAAGCTGCTTTTTTTTTTTTGACGGGTATTTTTTTATTGTGAACTTGAGCGAAGTTCAGTGCGAGCATATTTTAAAAAATCTCTGACAATTTCAGTTATTTCTGTGGAAAGTAAAAAAAATACGATATTGAATTTATTGAAATTGTAATATTTTTTCTTGTTTTTTTTTGCAATATAGGCTATCGCCGGCTATAGCCTATATCACAGGTCTCACAACCGTGAAACTTAAGTGACAAACGCTAAATTATCAAATAAAATAATTTTAAGTTAAAATTATTTTATTTGATAATTTGTTAAAATTATTTTATTTGATAATTTGTTAAAATTTTTAACAATTTACAAATTGTTTCTACATACCACATCACACATTATTAAAATAAAAAATTATTCCGTTTACGTATGAAACTAAGTAACCTTCTCACTCTTACACCGCTTAACAATGTATACTATAAAACTTTCGTATTAAATTTTTGCTGAAATTATGAAGTTTAATTATTCAAATTTAGAAAAATAAGCGCGATAAGATATAATAATTTCATTTAAGTTCTAAAAATATTTGTTTTGGCCTAACTTAAAAAAATAACATTTATGAGGCAAATGACAATATACCTGAATTGACTTTTTTAAGTTAAAAAAATGAAATAGGATAAGCAGACAGCAAATATAAAGATGCTGATTTTTCTTCTAGTGATATAGTCTAAAAGAAAAACTTGTTAATTTTAAGAAAAATAAATGGGCTACTAAATTTTCTATTGAGCATGTATGTTTTTGTGGTCGGAAACGTAAATTATTAAAAATAAGAAGTTACATATGAAAATATAAATCTCATAAATGCCAACCACTGTTTCGGAGGAAAATTTATTTTGACCATGCGACAACTCTAATTTCTTTAAAATATTTTGCTCTTAGTAAATAAACTATATATTGCGTTTCTATTTTTTCAATATATTTTTATTAGAAAAGTACTGTAAAAACATTTAAAAAAACTTATTCATGAAGAGCAGATAAAATCAATAAAAAACAAATTATTTATTTTTATTGTTGCTTTGAAAATTATTTTCGTAATCATTACAAGAAATATTTTCTTAGGTACAAAATTTGGTTTACACCGTGTAGATCCTGCTGCTAATAAGATAGTTGATTGGAGTTTCAGGAGGCACGCATTTCTCCTTGTGTTAACGTTGTTTCAAGAATACTTTCATAAAACTTTTCCATCATGCCGCGTATTATGATTAAAGGAGGTGTCTGGAGGAACACCGAGGTAACATTAATATTATTTGCAATGTCAATTTTGATCAAGATTTTATTCTAGCGTAAATACGCGTCACTACATGAACACAATGTCGGTACTTACTAACTATTATTGACTATTCTTCAGTTTTCTGATTTGTTGTATGTTATAATTGCGAGGTGAAGATTATTTTTGTTATGTATTATATAACGATTCAGATTCATTAAAAACCTCAAAGGCGTTATTTAGTTGCTTTTTGAAATTTGAGCGTCATTTTTTGTTTAGGTGAAAGAAAATAATCATAATCGCTGGATTTTTTTGTTAAACATAGCTAGGTTATTGAACCAAGTGGTTAGTTTCTCGCCTTATTTTTTCAAGATTAAATGAACGGAATTAAAAAAAAAAAAAGTGAAACTTCGTTTCAGTCCATATATTTATAATTTACTGATCTTTATTAGAAGAAACTGATGTGTATCCATGCGGTTTTATTTCAAGCTCTAGTTTTTCAAAGAAAAATTGCAAAAATTTGTAGATTAGAGATTTTTTTGTGCAAAGTAATCAGATAAAAATGTGTGTGAGAATCTTCAATTGCAGATTATAAATAGACTGATACTGGCTTTATTTTTGCGTAATGCTAAAAAAATTGGGTTAAAACAACAACAACAAAAAGAGCATACAAAATTTGAAATATTGCAACACTTAGTCTTTGATCTTTTTCTTATTTTATTTATAAAAGAAAATAATTTTTTTCCCTAAAAATATAACGGAAGTGTCTTTCGTTTGCACATAAATAAATTGTGTGTAAAAAAAAAATTAATTTACGTAAGAATAAGATTGTTCTTCTATTGAACTGAAAAATTGTATAATTTAAAAATTAGGTACCTACGAAAACGCTATGATGATCAGCATACACCGTGATGATTCAAACCGAAACGTAATGAAAATATACTTATATCGTTAATCGTTATGTTTAAGAGGAAGCATCAAAGTATTCTTTGATTATTTAGATTCTAATAAAATGTTTACTCCTTTTTAGAAAATTCGAAATTTTGATTAAAAAAACTTTCTTGTGCTAGCAGTTGTACAACTTTTTTTCAGCAAATTATGGTCTCTCTTTTGCGGTGACAGACACATTAATTTGGAAATTCTTGCAAAAATCAAGTAATTGACGGATTTTAATGAAATTTTCAGGACTTATTCACAAATGAATGAAATTATTTTTGGATTTTTTTTATTTGAAAATCTTGGTAAAAATATACTTTTACATGTGTTTCAGACCTTTTTAATTCTATGAAAACTTGAGAAATACTACGTGATAATTTTTTTATTGACTATTTAAAAGCCGAATTCTTTGAAGAATTTATCACCCAATTGTTTTTTGTAAAATAAAATCGGACCTGGTCCTACCGAAAATCTGTTCCGAACCTAAAAATAAAATATGCAATAAAACTAAAAAAAAACTAAGACAATACAATATTTAATAAGAGAAGCTTTTAAATTCCTTATCGAAGACAATATTATTAATTGTCTGAAGAAAAAAATTTTCGACGAAAAATGGGATCTTTACCAGATTTGTTTTCATTTTTTTATAATTTTGAATTGAATAATTTAAAAAAAAAATTTAAATTTATTTTCTATGTGAGAATTTTTAGGAAGTATTGTTATTAAACAAAACTTAATTACTAATCATGTATTGTAGTAAAAGCATATTAGAATCTGACGACCCCGATTATTTTTAAAAGAATTTCGATTTGTTTTTTTGTATATGTGATTACGTGCAGAATTTCTGAAGTATGGTATGGATGTTACAGGCTGATAGATCTATCATTAAAAGGTCACATGTTTTAAAGGTTGTTCCCCCACTCACGACAAAAAAACCCTCAAACTTTATTGTCTGCATCACCATACTTAACTATGAACACATCCAGTGTCAATAAATTGATTCATGTCAGAAAGATGTTTGTATACAACATTTTATGCTATGAGTAAGTAATATTTGTTTCAAAGCAGATTAATTTAACTTTAAATTTTTAAATTTTCTTCAAATAATGTTTCAGAAATATATGTTATTTTTGCAAGATTTTTAAAACTGAGAATTAACTTTTGTTTATAAATGTGTCAAAAATGGCCATTTTGATCACTTTTACTGGAGAAAAAAAAATTGATTACAATCAATATGTAGAGTATTTTGCTTACTGGAAATAGTAAATTTTAAATCCTTTAGCTTTCAATTAAAACTAAAATGAAAGCTTTTTCATTTAAAAAAAATTCATTTTAAACCATACATATACAAAATTAGTGGAGTTGCCTAAATTAAATAAATTAGCATTCATTATAGTTATACAAATTAAAATAGTTTATTCTTACACACCTTCTGGTCCCCTGTGAAAACCTGACTGTATCTTATTGCATACAAGAATTTCTTTAAAAAAAATTCCCCAAAATATTTCCTGTGTCTTATATGCAAGATTGTGTTTTCCTAAATGATTACCAGTATTTGTACTTTGCCTAACTCCATAATTCTGTAATATGAAAATAAAAATGTATTGTGAAAGATGGAGATGAATTTTATGCCATCAAATTCAAATATGACAGCAGTAACTGATTAATAATTTAATAGAGATTTAGAAGTTTACCAGTATCTAAAATGTAGGTACCACCACATATGTCTAAAAACTTGAAAAAACACATTATGCCTTCTTTGAACTTAAGTTTCGGTTCTAATAATAATGGTCTAAAAAAAAGCGAACAAGAAAAATCAATTTCTGTATATAGATAAAATTTTGTTTTTGAGACATTTTTAAAGGATTAGTACTTTTTTTGTCACACATTGGCTTATCATGCTGCCATTGTATATGAAGAATGTAAACAACAAATTTAAATTTCTCTTTAAAATCTTCTAATATTTGTCCTAGAGATGTGTTTCGATGTCTATTACTAAATTTAAGGATTAATTAACTGGATTTTCTAAAAGTGATATTTACCTTTTACTTAAAACAAATAAAAATAATGCTTTTGGTTTTATTTATATATGCTAGCCTGTGAGGTCAAAGGACAATATAGAAAAACTGCCATTCTACCCCTGTCTGAAAAAGCCTGGGAAAAGTAAAATAAAACTTAAAGTACAGAAAACCAGCAGTGCAATAATCAAGAATTTGTTTAAGTTTAAAACTAATTTTCCCTTAACCTTATATAACCAATAGTTTATTAATATAATTTTTTATTCTCTTATTTTTTTTTTATTAAACTTATTGTAATGAATAATTTATTTTTATACTAACTGAACAGGGCATATGAAATTAGATTATTATCATAATACTCCTCCAATATTGAATAATATTTAGTCAATGTGAGATATCAGAATTATTTCCTTTTTATACATCCTTACCAAAAATAATATAGCAGTTTCTAAAAGAATAAAATAAAATTCTTTTAAAAAAAAAGATTCACACTTGAAAATTTGAACTTTACATTTTTTAAATCTTCATACATATCTTTATTTAATAAAATAGACTCTTGTGATGAACTGTATTAATTTCAAAATTGTACTGAAAAATTACAAGTGTTTTTTTTTAATATTAAGTTTAGACTTTTTTACTGTTGAATCTGAAAGAAATTAACATGTTTTATTAAATCATGCAAGCACCAACTGCCAAAAATTCTTTTGAATTTTATTAAATTGTTTTTGACAAGATGTGGGCCAAATTTTCCATATGTCAACACTTGTTATTGAATAATTTCTTACTCAAATAATTTCTCCAGGGATTTCTTTTTATATAACTAAAAAATTTGAATGCTTCAAATTAAAAAGTATTTATATGATAATGAAAAGTGTGTGTGTGGTGGTGGAGAAAACATACGTTCTAAAATATTTCCCAATATTTTTTTAATAAAATAACGTATTCAGTAGAATATTCATTCATTAATGAACAAGTCCTGAAAATTTAATTTGAATCAAGTAATTCCCTGATCTTTGGCAAATATTTTAAAACAAGGTGTCTATTTTTTTGCTTACATTGTGGGGGAAAAGTATCCATTTTGGTAGTACCTAGAATAATTTCAACATTTTCTCTTACTGTGATTTAAAATGACATTTGTGGCTTAGAAAAGTTTTGCATTTCAAATTATTGCCTGCATTTTAAATAGAATATTTTGATTAAAATTTTGTTGTAAAAATTGTTGATAAATAATAGGATATCATCAATTGAAATTGTTAATGAAATGTCAGATTGAAACAAAGCAATATTGAAATGAATGGTCTGAAAAATCCTTTGATATTACATTTGACCCAATATTAGTTCATTTTATTACATACAAAACATATGACCCAATATTAATAACAGTTTCTATCTTGAAATTATGACCACCATGCTAGTGAAAACTACAGTTTTATTAAGATTTAGAATAAAACTAACTCAACTATTTGGTACAGAAGTGGAGTAAACTGTTCTCATTTTAGATGGAAGAAGGTGCCTGGTCCTGGGGATTCCAACTATGTGGCAGCACTTTCCTCATTTGCACTAAGAAAGATAGGATTGCTGTAATATTGATGCTGGTGGGACAGTGGTTGTGGGAACTGGGCAATTTTTGTTCTTTGCGCATATGTATGTGTATAGGATCTCTACATAAAAAAATCAGTCTTGTGTCACATCCTGCCTTAGAGGGGAGGCTGGGTAAATACCTGGCATAGACTGGGATTAAAAAATGAGAATATGAAAAATGTGCTTTAAAATGACCCATAAGCTCTATTTGTTCACCTGTGGCACAGAGTGAAGTATTAGTTTATTACATTAGGACACTAGCATAAAAGATAAAAAATACTGAAATGGTGTTCATAGATGTGTCCCTCCATCACATTGCCATGGTTGATCATACACACAGTTTTTAACCATTAGAACTCAACATTATTCATAAGTATTACTTCTCCTTCCACTATATATATATATATATATATAATGGCTCCTCAAATACAAACTGCAGTAGCCTTGATCTTGATTTAAGTCAAAGAATCTTTAAGTTTACATTCTGCCTATACAGTGAATGAAAAAGGGACTGTTGAGATAATTGTATTTCAAAATTAATTAAACGAACTTAAATAACTATGATCATATATGGTAGATAGAATTTGTAATTCTTAGTATTTTTCTATCTATGCTATATTTGATTTTATTATGCAAGGCACAATAAAATTGGTATTATCCATACAATATTGGTAAAACTTTCAGAATATATTTATATAGGCAATATTGGTAACTTGTTTTGGGAGTGTCAAGTTTTAATATATAAACAAATAAATGCAACAAAATTTTCTTTTTAATAAGTTAATCCCCAAAATATATGCTTTAGATACATTTGATTAACACTAATTTATATATGTCAATATATTATTTTACATATCAATATAGATTATTCTATAACATTTATGTCTTTCATTTATTGATTTTGTTAATGATTCTATTCTTTCAGCTAACATGACTTGCAGCAGTTTTTATTGTGTACTAGAAATCCTTGCTTGAATATTGTTCTCCATTCTCATATATACATTTCTTTTAATGATGAATCATAAGTTCTCTATTAGTTTAATATGTAGAAAAGCTGGGGGCCATTCCATTAATTTATTATCCTTGAAACCATTTTTTAAACAATGTAGGGAATTGTCAACTTTGCAAAACATTAAGATGCATTTTTTTGCAAGAATATCTTTAGTTTCAAGCTTCTTGACTGTGACCTGTACAAATTTAAAAATATCCTGTACAATAATTTTCTACATGTTTTTCTTCACCATCAGCAAGCTATAATTTTACTGTCTACAATACTAGCCAAGAGCATTACTCCACCCTACCCCCTGTTTCCTTTTAAGTTATGTATGTTGACTATTTCCCTAAAGGACCATAACTCCTTGCCCAGCCATCAAGGTTCATCTAATATAGCTCTACATTCAGCACTAACATTTAATGTTGAGAAATCATTTTTTAGATACTTTTTCTGCAAAACTTATTTCAGTTTGTGATTCTTAATTAAAGGTAGTATTTTGCTTGCTTTCATGTTTTTAGCTAATGTTCTTAATCTTTTCTCTCTGTTTACATTCATAAAACCATCTTGATATATTTTCTTGATGGTCAGTATATTTTGCTTGCAAAATTTGCTTTTCAATTTTTCTCAAATTTCTTTAGTCTTTTTGTGATAATCAAAAAGTTATTTTTTTTGTTCTTATTTTACAATTTTTTGATTCTTTGATCTTTGTTCAACTTTTTCACAATTTCCAATATTGTGTTCCTATCACTCAATAACTTTATAACATCTCGTTTTTCTTTTAAGGTTATATATTTCTTACAGTCCATAGCAGTTGTATATATATATATATATATATATAATTATTAATCTAACAGATTTTTATTACTTTAAATGTTATTTTTAGTGGGTACTTGTATTTGAGTAGGTGGTCTGTTTATTATTAAATAGACTGGTAGACAAATAAATATACTGTTTCATAAATAAATGGTGCACCTACTCAAATATGAGTATCCACTAAAAATAGCATTTAATGTGACATATATGAAATTAAAAAGTAAATATAAATAACTATACTATTATATACTGTTTCTAATATGATGGACAACCTTCCAGTTGCATAATAGGCTCACACTATCAAATAAGTTATTGTAAATATTTCTAATAAAGCAGATATAAGTTGAAATTCATACGTTATATTTTACCAGCATCAATTGGTTAATATTAATTTTATTGTATAAAACATTGACTTTCATTATAAAATCTGGCATAGTTTAATTATATCAAATAATGCTATTCTGTCAATAATGCTTATTTTAATTCCTGACAGGCAATCCCTTTTTTTGATTTTTCAGTGCATAACATACAAATTGAGTACTTGCAAAAATAAATTTTAGGCTGAAAAATAACAAAATATGGTATTTAATAATCACATTTTTTTTATGCTACCAGCATAAATATTTACTTTGTAGGTACAGAAAATAATTAAAGCTAAACAAAGAAATGGAGTAGTAAAGTTAGTGGGTAGCAATAATCTGAAACCTTGACTATGTATTCAAATTCTGTCAGTGTTAAAGTATAATTAGAATTATATTGTTTGATTTCTTCCTCTCTCACTGCCAGAATTTGCAGTGTAAATCATTATGGTGAATGCAAGTTTTGACATATTTAATATCACAAGTTTCTAGGTTTTTATGTTGTTGACTTTGCTTCTCTTTTGTACATTTCTTTGTATTTCTTTTCAGGATGAAATTCTCAAGGCAGCTGTTATGAAATATGGCAAAAACCAATGGGCACGAATTGCTTCATTGCTTCACCGGAAATCAGCTAAACAATGCAAGGCTAGATGGTAAGTAAAAATATTCTTTGTATTTTATTTTTTAAATATATGGCAACGTCCATGCATTGAATATTGCTACCATATCTGATCGTATGCTCTGGCTATATATCTTGAGATTCTCAACAAAATCCAAAGAAGGGTCTATAATGTCATTGATTCTGTCAATTTCCCATCTCTGTGATGTGGCTTCTTTCTGTTTTTTCTATAAATATTTTCATAGGAGCTGTTCTAATGAGCTCTCCTTTTTACATTGACCATGTGAAATTAAACATAAGATTGGCTAGATGCAGCCATAAGTTCTACTCTAATAATTTTTTTTCTTGCATTTCTCTTCTCTGGAAATCTCTTCTGCTTTCTTGCTTCCCTGTCACCTACAATCTTCAAAAATTAAAATGCAACATCAATTGCCATCTTCTACTTCTTTTATTGTTCTTTCTCCTCACTAAAGTCTTGTCATTCTCTTCCACTCCCAGTAACACCTTGTGTCTTAGTGGCATTAACACCTTACTTGGGGTGAAATGATTAAAAAAATGTGTTATCTTGGTTAAAATAACTTTCATGATCATAATTAAACATCATGTCTGTTTATAAAAGAAATAAAACAGCCTTCATTTATCATTTAGACATATTAAAAGTAGTTTATTGCAACAGTCTCATTACTGTGTCTGTAGTAAAAAAAAAAAAAAAAAATGATGGGGGGATGTCAAAAAGTGCAGTGTGATGCTCGCTTGCAGGCCAGCTCTTTTTCTTCTTCTTTGGTCACCTCAAGGAAATGGACTGCGTGGCTCCCTTTCTCGGCTGTTATACTGAGCAGTTGTGAAACAGACACCAACTCAGCTGCGCCTACTTCAACTTCCTCTTTGTTTGTCAATCCATATGTCCAACTCTAACACATGCAGTTTGCTATTCCAAGACGGCTAAAATTTGCATGTGTGCAAATATCGTCTCGGTTTGGACGAGATAGGCGTGCATAAGTTGTGTCTTCAATAGCGGCCATATTTCTTTTTTGTCATCACTTTTCAGGCAAGGCACATTCGCGCTCGTTTTGAATTCTGAGGTAAGTCATGTTTTTCATTACACCCCTCCCTGATCTCATGATCACAAAGGTGGCAGTGAAGTCGGGTTCATCAAGAGTAATGGCTGCACACTTAGCTGCTCGCCCATTACCAATCTGTATTCATCCTGTTGGCCCAACAGCAATGCCTCCCAATGCTGTTATGGCATCAATCCCCAATAGCAGGTCAAATCCTAGTGATTTACCACACGCCACCAACACATTGATCTTGGCAGAACCGCCTTCCTCTGTGGATATGGTTACCACTCCTACACAGCAACATGGATGGGACATGCCTCCAATAGTCATAATGTTCACTGTCACTGTCTTCCAAGACCGGCACCGATCTGCATCCACAATTGTCTGTGAACAGCCAGTATCAATCAGCGCTGAACACCAAGTTCTGTTGACAAGAATGTTTGCCACCGGGAACGCTGTATTTACATCTTGGTTGGGGAAAAGGATGGCACTGATGCCATTTTCCCCTGCAGCATTTCCCAAACAGTCTCGAGCCCAGTGTCCAACTTCTCCACATCGATAGCAGCATGTTCTGCACTACCAGCAGTCTTTTGTTATGTGACCTTTGCTGCTACACCTGAAGCATGTCACACTAGTGATCGGGCCACTCATGGTGGGAGACGCTTCGTCACTGTGAGGTGGGCTATTAAATTGAAAATTTAGGCATAATTGGATATTTTGAGATGCTTCTTGAAATTATTTCATTGGAAATTTATTTTAATATATTAATTTGCCATTTTTATTTATTTATTATTATTTTTTTCAGGTATGAATGGTTAGATCCCAGTATTAAAAAGACAGAATGGAGTCGAGAAGAGGAGGAAAAACTGCTGCATTTAGCCAAATTGATGCCAACTCAGTGGAGAACAATTGCTCCCATTATTGGCCGGACAGCAGCTCAATGTTTGGAGCATTATGAATATCTTCTGTAAGTATTTTTTTTGCTTATGTATTTGAGGACAAAAAAATTCACTTTAGTTGCATCCAGTTTTACAAATTGTAGTATTATATTTCCTCTTTTTCTTCTTTTTCCATAAGGAAATACTTAATACCTTTTGACTGAAATATACTTTTATGAATTTATTCTGAATAGAATATTAGAATTAAAGTAAATTTATAGAACATTTTATAATTATTCACATGGTGCATTCTATCTTTCTGTATAGATAATGTGTTCATATATAGTGTATATGTATAGACATGTAAACAATTTTATTATTACATATGTATGTGTATCTCGGTTTAAGAATTGAGTCTTATATGCTAAATAAGAATAGTACAAAAATCTAAATTCTATGATTAGTTGAAATTGTACTAAACTTAATACTGACATTTTCTTTTGATAATATTGAAAGAGCAGCTTCATAACTATAAAACAAAGCTTTGAGTTTTTGTATTTTCATATTGTTGGGAATTTTATCTGGTATCCATCAATTTTTGAAGCAATCAAAATCTAACTGAATCTCCATTGTTTTTGTAGTGATAAAGCTCAGAATAGGGATCAAGATAATGAGGATGATCCAAGACGCCTTAAGCCAGGTGAAATCGATCCAAATCCTGAAACGAAACCTGCGAGGCCTGATCCTGTGGACATGGATGAAGATGGTAGGAACTTTGTCTGAATTTCTGGAATGGGGACATATTATTTACATTATTTATATTCAGACTATTGTCATCTTTGTTGTTGTCATTACAATGTTTCGGCTGTTGTGCCTGTATGTATTGATGTGGGTAACCTACAGAGAATTCTGAACTGAAACCTTTAGTTAATCTACGGGAATAGACCAAATTCATAAGCCAATGCTTTAATCCACAAGGCTGCTGTCCTGTAGTGACATAGTGATTGTGAGTTCAATCCTTGGGTCAGGCAATGTGTACTTGCATTCAGTGGAAACAGGTGAGAAATAACTGAGCAGTACTAAATAAAAATAAGAATTAGATATCCCTAGACGTGAACAGTGGAACAAGAACTGTCTACTCCATAGATTAAATAAAGGGTTCAGTTCAGAATTCTTTGTAGGTTACTCAGATCGATATACATCCAATAAAGGCTAAAGGGCACAACAGCTGAAACGCTGTAATAACAACAGTGATGATGACAATAGTCCAAATATAAATAGTGTAAATAATGGTAGGAACTGTTTATATATTTTGTTCTTGTCGTCTTTATTTATGCAAAGGAAAATGATAACTAGTGTTCAACCATTTTCTACAAATTTAAATTAGAAAAACTGAACTATGTCTTAGGGAGACAAGTCAGTTATGTGCCATGCGTAGTACATGCTTAGGCGACCATGTATCTTTTGATACATGACTAGCAAGGCAGATTTTTTTTTCCTGCAGTAGGTTGCCATTTCTTTCTGTTGTAGACCAGTTGCCATCCAAGGTCAGTTCTGCTATTTACCCATAGCTGGAGGGAGAAGACTAGGATTCATACCTTTCCCAAGGGTATTAGCGCCTAAGTGAATGTAATGGATTTGATTGGAATTTGAACTTGGCTCTCAGATTCCTCAATCTGAGCCACTATCCATTACTCCACCATGCCTCCTCTAGGGAGAGTTAATTCTGCAAACCTTTCATATTATAAATCACTACTTGTAGGGAGACATAATATGAAGGCTTTGCAGAATGAACTGCTTTCATTTTCATCTCTCAAATAGTTTCAACATCTTGTGACATGCAGGTTTTAATTTTTTTTTTTTTTTTTTTTTTAACTTCTTATAAATGCTTCCTTCAGTTTTATTCCAAACTGGCATAAGTTTGTTAATGGCTGTAACAGCTACTTGTTATTATTATTGGTTGGGTGGTACAGAAATTATGGGTAAGTGGTGTATCTTATGTGCTTACTCACCCACTCTTTGCCAACTACTGTAGGATTTTACCATTATAAAGTTTTTTAGGTTTGAAGAATAAAAATATAATTTAGGTAATACAGAATGAGCAAAACTTTTTATTTTTATTCAAAATCATCTCAGCAGAAAATATTAATTACGAAATTTTTTCTGAATTTTCAAGAAATTATCATTGTACACTTATTTACTATAATTAGTGTTGCCATTTTGCTTGCTATTGTCATGTTTCAGATGTACCCACTGGCCTTCTTTAGGTATTTTATGGTTGGTAACTTTCTAAGAATTTAAAACTGAACACTTTATTTAATCTACAGGAGTAGATAGATCTCATTCTGCTTCTTATACTCACATGAAGTATGTTCTAGATTGGATAGTGGAATGAGAAGAAACTACCCCCATGAATTGAATAAATTCTTTGATAGACACCTGAAGGTCTGTGGATACAAAGGCTGAAATGTGATAATAATTGAGATGAGGGTACTAGTCAGAATAAATCTGTATGTAATTAGGAAGTGGAGTACAGAAATAAACATGGAAACCACTGCTTATTAATGAGATACATGAGGTTTAAAGCTTTATAAATAAATGCTGGATTCTGGTGCTTGGTTGGACTAGCTTTCTGGAAGTTATGAATTTAATTTCTGTGCAATTTCATAATGGCACTAGATTGATAGATAAAAATAACGAAAAACAAAAGATAAAAAATGATTTCCTAACTTTGGATGAAATAAAGAATTTGGTTCAAAATTCCCTAAAGGTTACCTGACACAGTATGCATCTGAGAAAGTCTGTTGGATACATTGGCCAAAACATTGTGATTAAACCAAGATGATTTTAATCAGAAAGATTCATTGAATAGAAATTCTTTTTTTCTGTGTAATCCTCTTCTAATATGTTAGTTATCTCTACTTTTATTGAATTTGAAAGTAGCAAGCATGCCTACATGTAAAAAGTTGATATTTGTGGCAATGCATGAAATTTTGTTTGTATATCCTACTGGCACTTGTATATATACATACCTTGTGTAGTGGAAATGAGACTGCTCCCCAACCCCCGAAAAAGATTGAAAGACAAAAGAACTTACAGACACAAAGAGTTCACACATGCTTTGTGTGTAAAATATCCAGAAAGGAAAATGGCCAACCCCAAGTTGAAATATTTAAAGTCAGTAATGTTATGCAAGACTTTTCAAGATGTACGAAATAGACTTTATATAACACAAAATCAAATTACATGACCATTTTATTTCTTAGTCTTGCCTTGTGACTAGTGAATGGTTTGAGCTGCTGTTACTGGTGTGACTCTGAGGTAGTGTTCAATTAATGTCACTGATACAAATTGTTTGTGAATGAACTTGTTTGCCACTGATGGTAGAAATGTCAACACATTTAACTTCACCTTGAAGATCTTGTTGTTTGATTCCAGATAATAAACTGAATCACAATGCAATTTTTTTTTGTTTCCTAGTGCATAAAAGTTGTGTTTACATTGTATATTAAGTGTAAAAAAAAAAACAAAAAAAACAATGTATATACCTTAATCAAAAAAATCCTTTTTTGTTATCAAAATATAATGCATGGACATAAAGTGAGCAAATGCAGTTGATAAAATGGTGCCAATCAATTTGTTCATTGCAGGATTGTGACAAACTTACAATTTGTAGGAATCGACTGTAGTCTGGATCACTGAGTCAATTGAATGATCCTTTTCTTAGCTGCATAGTGTGTGCTTCAGCAGGGCTACATACAGTTTTGAATTCAGAGTTTTCACTCTCCTAGACTGGTTGCCACCCAAAGAACCCAGTCTGCTTTACTATTTATCCATTGCTTGGGGGGAGTGGGGAGAAGAGTTGGTGTCATACCTTTCTCAAGGGTATTAGCATGTAAGTGAATACCCTTGGAAAAGGTATGAATTCAACTCTGCCTCTATTTGTAAAGCAAGTGCTGTGTCTGTAGTGCAGTGATTCTCAAATGGTGTGGTGTGGTGTGGTGTGGCATGCCACAGGCAAAGCAAAATGAGTGATATACAATCAAAGATTTAGAAACAGTTTCAGAAAAATTCATATGCCCAAAATAAATATGATTTTAAAATTTAAAATATTATTATGGATTACTTGTAACTGCATGCTTGAGTCCCAGTATTATTATTATTATTATTATTATTATTATAATTATTGACCAATTTTAATATTGTAATATTTTTGCATTATATCAAGTATTAAGAATATATTAACTAGGCTCCGTAAATTGAAGGAGGGAGTTATCAATCATAATGTTGTGACTTCGAATCTGAAGTTATCACCTTTAAACTTATCACTGTTTTTATTTTTAAATGTACTTTTTATCACATGAATTTGGTGGGGTGCAAACAAATTTTCATTCCAAAAGTGCATCCCAGAGGGAAAAAAAAAATTGGGAGCCACTACTATAGAACATGATAAAGTGAAGTATGAACACACAATAATATTAGTTGGAATGTAGATTCTGATAATGCATTGTCATTTTTCAAATCTATTATTCATTTATATTGGACAGATTATTGATAATTTATTTTTGTTTTGAACAGAACTGGAAATGTTGTCTGAGGCAAGAGCTCGATTAGCTAACACTCAAGGAAAAAAGGCTAAACGAAAAGCTCGTGAGAAACAGTTGGAAGAAGCAAGGTATTTACAAAAAAAATTATTTGTTCTGAAATATGAAAAAAAAAAATAACAAACAACTTTAGTTCATTTGGTTACAATAGTATAAATTAATAGTTTTATGTTTATTTTGAAAGACAATATTATTATTAATGCATAATAATTGCAAACATGATGAAACAACGCTCAAAAACATAATACATAGAAATGTTAAACCCATTAATAATATTAAACAAGTGAAGCTCATCATATATTATAAAAAATTTAAAACATTTGACCTTATAGTCTCTAATAACCCTACAACCACACAACTAAATCCTTTACAAAAAAAACAATGTAGTTTATCAATTTACATGCCTATTCAGAGATTGTATACCTGATGCTAATAATAAACCTGCTACATATATTAGTTTTACTACTACCACACTCTCCTGTAGACTTACCTGTCACCTTTTTGATTTTAGTTCTGTTAAACAACATTTCTTAGAAAAACATAGCCATGTACATAATATTGGACAGATATTAGTTGATAACACAATAATACACACACAGACACGCAGTAAAAAGAACCTTCAGATATTGGAGGCCATCTCCATTAAAATGAAGCCACCCGATCTCAACAAAATTACATTTCAAACTAGTCACGACACATTACACTGTATCTAGACATTGGTTCTGTTGTAATACTTCTATCTATCACGTGGTATAATGTCTTAGGACCAAATCTTAAACTTACGATCTGCGCCTGCTATTCCATGACTGTTATTGTTGCATAGCAATTTTCTATGTCAAAATAACAAAATATCATCTTTGACAGTGGATATCTTTGTTTCATGTCTGTATAACCACTCTGAAAATGGTTCATGTGAGCTGAAAGCTTAGGATCAATGTGATGTTCTAACCTTTTGCTGATTCGGATGGGAATCTGGTTAGATTCGGTATCAGCCTTGTCGTTCCCAGATCGCCTCCAATGTCTGGTTACCGAAGTAACTGTTTTGATTTCTAGTCTAACCTACCCACGTTGTGATTTGATCTTAGGTAGACGAAATCAATCAGTCGCCGGGCCGTAATGCAAGTCAAGTCCGAACAAGGGTAACACCACACAAGTATATGTAAAAGAAAATAAAGTAATAACTCGAAAAGTTCAGTTGTGTTAAAAAGGAATAACAATATTTTATATCTGGTTGCTGAATACAGGACTGCGTCTTTCTCCCAAACCACTATATGGATTCGTGACACTTTGTGTTTGTTAGGCAAGTCTTAATATCTTAAGTTGTTTTTTCAAGGAACTGGTTTTTGGTGTATCTTCAGGTGACATTCATAAAACTTGTTTTGGTGGTGTGAGTCTAAGTCGTTCTTCAAAAATAAATTGTTCTTGGTTAGAAGTTGAGGTCGAGAATGCATGGGTCTTAGGTCAGCTTCCTATGAGGCGGGTCTTCAGAGCTCTCAGCTCAACTGCAAACTGCAACTGCTTGCCTGTCTGTCTCCAACCCCAACTCAACTGCCAACTGCTTAATTCAACTGCCGCAACTCGTTGTGACTCTGCTTATATGGACTCCGACCAAAACCAGGGTGGGCCTGTTGGGGTATGAGGTTCCTTGATAATTCTAAATCCGCATTAAAGGTTTTTCTTTGTTTTCGGTCAGGAAGAATTATTAATTTCCATTTTTGGAAGTCTTTCGTCCCCTCAAATTCTTCCTTTCTCATTTTGGTATCTCACTCATACCCTCAGAGGATGTCAACGGGTTTCCTCTCTCTCTCTCTCTCACAGTGGCATCTCACACCGATCCCTTCAGGGGGCATTAACAGGCCTCCCCTCCTTCTTCACATGATTACCTTCGCCTACCGCTCATGCCACCATTCAGCCAATGGACGTCAAGCAGTGTGGGTGTGGCCAGACTGGCCTCGGTTTAAAAAATCTTGCTCAAAGAAAAAAAAAATTATCTTCCTTTTTTTTCTTTTTCTTTTTTTCTTTCTTTTCTCCTGCCCGACAACAAATCCTTAGACTCTTATCTTAACCGAATGTCCCCCTGACTTTATCTATCGAGACTTTTCACCAAACAAGTGGGTGGTCATCTGGCGATATCTGCTAGTGCCAATTATTCGTTCTGATAAAATAATTTTGCTATCATGGCCAGTTCTTGACACAAAACAGGTGCCTTTTCCAAATGACATCTCCATAGCTAAAGGCTTAATCTTTCCTTCCTGGTAGTCTGCGGGAGGTCCAGCGGACATTCCTCTCGCGACCCAATTAATTTTTATCTCCCAGTATTCTGGCCCGCAGGCCACCCGACCGACCTGAAATTTTCACCATTGCCATGGCAGATGGCTATCTTTTATTCGGCGTGTCGTCATAAATCAAATTAAGTCCAGTGTCTTACTTCCTCGATAATGAAAATAAAATCTTACCACTTTCCTTTGTTAGAAAAAATAACATCGCTTAGTGTCCTTTTCGTTATGGCTTCTTATCAACTAAATTTAATTCTCACCTTTTCTTTTTTTTCTTTCTTTCTCGCAACCCTAAATAGTGTCACATCAACTTAATAAAAAATATCTAAATGTTGGACAATTTTGTCTTTATTTTTACCAGAAATTGAAGCAAACATTATAACAGCTCATGATCAAACATAATAGACATTCATTGTTATATTTAATAATATATGTTTAAATAATGATCTGCTACCCCAATACACTATATATATATATATATATATATATATATATATATATATATATATATAATTATAAATAAATTGATTTAAAATATGGTTTTTCCGCTACACAGTTCTAACCATGTTTCAAAAATGAAAGGTCTGAATTTAATTTTGTAATTAAATTAAAGACATTAGTTCCATTTCATCCTCAAGCGAATTTTGGAGTAACTTTTAAAATTACTGGGTTTTAAAGACACAGCTAAAATCATAATTCATGTTTCCAAGGTTACAGATAAATTCACTTCCACTACACAGGGGTGTTTGCGTGTTCATTATATCTGTATTTTGATGTATCCGTTATTAGTTACGTTTTGGTAGGGGTTAGGGATGTATTCTTCAATGAAATCTGACATCCGTTAAATGCAATGTCGTCTGGATTTTTAAAAACTTTATTGTTAACAGCAAAAATTCTTACGGCATTTTTTCTATTTGTATATTTAAAGATTTGGGGTGGGGTGTTCAGGTTAGAATACGTTTTATTTAACTACAATTTGAAAAATATTTTCACTTTTAATTTTTAATATACTATATTTCTTTTAAGAACAAGTAAATGTATTAGAATCCCTTACAGTATGTAGAGTTATTTTCACAACAACTATATGTATGTGTATTATTAGGTAACAATTTTTTTTTTTTTTAAATTATTATTTAAGTAAACTTTATGACAATGACGCCAAAAATAGCTAATTGATTTCACTGATTTAATAAACTTTTATTTTTTTTATATAAACCTAGTAATATCTTGTTTCTCATGTAAGTACAAAGGACATGGGTCATACAATGGCTTACATCTTCTAGCTTTTCATATTAAATTCATTTTACTGTAGGTGTTTTATTGGATTCCTTTAAGTGCTTGTAGTATTTAGAGGGAGATCTATAGGTTAGAATACGTTTTATTTAATTACAATTTTAAAAGATGTTTAGGTTAGAATTTCTTTTTATTTAACTACAATTTTAAATACAACTTAAAAATATTTTCACTGTTAGTTTTAATAGACTATATTTCTTTTTTAAAAGAAGTAAATGTATTAGAATTACTTACAGTAAGTAAAATTATTTTTACATATCAAGTATAAGTATGTATATTACCTTTGTTAGAATTTTTATATTTAAATATTATTTAAGTAAAATTACAGTAAAAATATCTAATTCATTTCTCTGATTTAGTAAACTTTTTTTTATACTTAGTAATATATAATTTCACATGTCTGTACAAAGGACATGGGACATTCAATGGCCTACATCTTATAGCTTTGCATCATAATTTCATTTTTCTGTAGGTGTTTTATTGGATTCCTTTAAGTGCCGGTAGTACTTTGAGAGAGGTGTTTTGGTTAGAATACGTTTTATTCAACTACAATTTTAAAAGATGTTTAGGTTAGAATTCGTTTTAACTAAAATTTTAAATACAACTTTAAAGTATTTTCACTGTTATTTTAATAGACTTTTTTTTTTGTAATTGTAATAGAGTTACTTACAGTATATAAAATTATTTTTTCCCATTAAATATAAGTACGTATATTATGAGGTCACACTTTTTAAATTTATTTTTATTTTTAAATATTATTTAAGGAAAAATTTTGGCAATGACGGCATAAAATAGCTATTTCATTTCTCTGATTCAATAAATTTTTGTTTTTTATAAACTTAGTAATATATAGTTTCTCATGTATGCACAAAGCACATGGGTCATTTAATGACCTACATATTCTAGCTTTTCTTATTAATTTCCATTTTACTGTAGGTGTTTTATTTGATTCTTTTAGGTGCCAGAAGTACTTCGAGAGAGATGTTTGATTTTTATATTTATTTAGCCTAAATGAACTTTGATGTTGGTTGAATCGTTTTTTGAACTCATGTCTAGTGCAACCTATATATATTTTTATGTTTTTAGGATTTTCAATTGAAGAGATATTGCATTGGTATACTAATGATTCAGTGCAACATTTATTTTGTAGAGGGCAATTTTGAGGGTTTCTACAGTTACATAAATTTTGTTTATTTTCATCAGTTTTTATTTTTATTTTTCCATTGTCTAAATTTTTTTGGTTTTGGTATAAATGTTTATTTAAGATATTAGCATTATGTTTCTTAATAATTTTTTCTAAGTTTTCCGTACAGCTGTAACTCAATTTTAGTGTGTTTTTATTACTTAGTTTACTTCCACTAGGAAAATGCTTGACTATTAATGTGAGGATTTTTTTCCTAATTTGTTTTTTACCATTTGGTTGTATAGGGGTTTATACCAAATTATTTTTCTACATCTGTTTTTTCTATGGTTTCCATTTTCATTTTTTATATAAGTTAGTTTTGGGTTTTTGTAGCCACTCTCTTTTAGTGCTTTGTTATAGGAATTGATATGCTCATTGAAAATCTTGTCATTTGGTGAATTTGTACTAATTCTTTTTTTTATTTTATTTTCGCATAATCATTATTCCCCCGTTACCCCAGTATCTAGAATAATTGCTTAATATCGTTATGTTCCCAAGAGGTCCATTTTCGATAGTTTGTTCCCCCATTTTCGTCCTTTATTACCGATGAGAAATCCCCTGTGTTTTGACTTTCTATTGACTTTATTTTCCGGTTTCCTTTTTCTTCCTCCCATACTATTTGACTGTATGCAAAGCATGTTTGATTACGAATTTCTCATCAATAGTTTTTTTTGTTTTTTTTTACTCCTCTTCGCGTTTCGTTTCTAACGTTTTATAATCAATAGTTTAGGGTTTTTACTTGTCAACATGTTTTAAACGTTTCATTAAGATTTTTATTAGCATCCTCGGTTTAATTTGTTGTATTTATTCCTTTTTAATCGCATAAACGAGATTATAGTTAGTTTTTTTTCATCCGTTAATGTGTTTTAAACGTTTTATTATGATATTTTTAAGCCCTCTTGGGTTAACTCGCTCTAACTTATTAATTATTTATTTCTATGTCATCATTTTTTTTTTTTTTTTTTATTCGTCAAACATCTCTTAGATGTTTTATGTAATTTATAAGATCTCTCGGTTTTAATTCGCTGTAATTTATTTATTTTATATATATATATTCTTATTAGTCGTAAAGTTTAAAACGTTTTTTTTATCTATAAGCACTCTTGGCTTGACTCGCTGTAATCTATTTATTAATTTTAATGGCTATTTTTCTTATCTCTGTATATAGTAATTATTGCTGGTGAAATGAAATGTGAGGGGAAGTGGGTAAGAACGGAAAATTACCTTCTAAGTATCCGATGAGGGGGTGTCCACCAAGGAGGGAAATAAAGAAAAGTAAAAAAAAAGAAAAAAAAAGAAATTACCCGTGAACAGCTTAAAAAGAATTTGCACCGTTGTGATTGGCTGTTGGTCAATCTCCAATCAAATGTGTGACTGCGGGGTGTATTTATAACAAGCATTTTTTAGAGGGCGTTTCAGAGTCTGATCAGCTCTGAAGGGGTCGATTTGGTGAGGTCAGTATGATGTTTGAAAGACCCGAAACTGCCCAATGATCCTTTTCTAGAACATCACTGACGACGCCCTCTAGCGCTAAAAGAGCGTATATTCAAAGCTGATAGATAACGGTATATGTTTAATTATAGATGGGGGGTGATTAATGCTCTGTAAATTTACATTGAGCACTATTTTGTAAAAATAAAAATATGTATAAGAACACCGGAACACCGGATTATATATCTTACTGTTCTTTCTTTTTATTTATATATATATATATATATATATATATATATATATATATATATATATATATATATATATATATACACACACACACACACACACACACACACACACACACAGTGTGTGGCAGAAATACCTCTGACATAATAGTAATAGATTAGTGGCAATGATGTCTTCATTTAGCTAATGTTTTTCCATTATGTGGTAGGTTTTTCTGCCACACCCTGTATATTGAGATATCTCGTGTCTTCAGGCTGATAGGTGTAATATACACTGTTTAAATTAAAAATAAAAATGTGGTGTCTATTTCAAATATATGTATCCACCATAATAATGTTTGAAGTAATAAAAATATGTATATTATGAGGTTTAAGTGATAAAAGGAAAATCCTCAATAGTAATTTTAGTTTGATATTTTATGCCTTTGCAATTAGCATTAAACTGAACTAATACTGATTGTTAATTATCTTAGAATAAAACTAAATCGGGGTAGGAAAACTTTTGCATTACTCTTCCAAATGGGAAGGTCCTACTAGCCTTGAAAACAGGCATTTAAAGTTCCACCTTATATCTGTACTTGACCACTGGTGCTAGTGGCAGTTATACAACTAACTTACCCACCAAATAAGCACTATAGGTGATACTAAAACAGTTTAATCTATTACAAAGCCACAAGTGTGGGTTATCCAGTAAATAATGAATTCAGTAATTGTCTGTTGGGTTAGCTTGCTAACTACTATTCTATGACTAGGCACTCAACAACTGTTGGCTTTTTTGTTTGTTTTTCCTTTCCAGTCTAATTGTAAATATCGATATGCAAATATTAACTTAGTTTGGAAAGTAATGTCATTTTAAGGAGGAAATGAAAATCTGTTCAAATGTGGCAAATGTTAAATTTATTTGTGAAGAACATAATCATCATTAATAGCAATCTGAAATTCTGAATGAAAAGAATTTTGATCATGTTGAACTGCTCATCAAAGGTTTTGCCTCCTGGAAAGTATTCTATTAGGTTGGTGCAAAAATAATGACGTAATAATGTTGCTTTTTGACGTTAAAAAATACGTTAAAAAAACAACATTATTACATCATTATTTTTGCACCAACCTAATAGTTATCTGAATCTGTGAAAATCTGAAGATCTTAAGTGAATAGGGAAATTAAAGTCAATCTCTTAGTAACTGAAATGATTTGATCTTCTCTTAAGTTTATTTTACTTACTGAAATATCACACGCTTTCTAAATTGACTAAATTAGAGATTTTTTTTTTTTTTGATAAATTTTTATTTTTTGCAATAAGTTTACTGTGATTGTCTTACCCTATTCTAACACAGAATAAACAAAATTTACTCTATTCTATTGACTGCTCACCAGAATCTTACTGTAGAGGAAGCTCTGTTTAAAATGTTGGTATCAGATTTTTTCCATAATCTCAAATTCTTTTGGCACAGTAAAAAAAGTTGTTTCATAATGAACCTTTACTAGTACAGTGTGACCCTGATATAAGAGAGATTTTCTCTGGTCCCAAATTAGAGCCTGTGTTAATGTATATATAATAGACCAAACCCGGATATAAGAGACTTCTTCTCTGGTCCCGACAACTCTCTTATATCCAGCTTACACTGTAGTAATATTTTATTTTTATTTCATAGGTAATTTATCAGATAAAAGAAATACTAATGAAAAAAATATCATTGTTTTATTGTTGTTAATACTTATATTCTTGTCAAAATAAATTTGAATTTTATTATTTTTAGATTGGATTTTATTCTATTTCCAGAAATTTGATGTTACTTTCCAAATAATCTGATGTATTTAAGTGTTTCTTGTTTTATATCATTTGTTATATTTTATTTTATCTGGTCTGAGATGTTTTCTTTAAGTTTTCAGTATGAATAAATAAATTTCTGTTTATAAAGTATAATTCCGAGCTATATAGAGTTTTTTTCTTTTCTTTTTTAAATTCTGCATCCATTGACATATTTGTATATTGGCTGGAGGTTTGTAAGCGTCAACAAAAAGGCAGTTTTAATTATTTTATCCTTATTACTTGCAAAGCTAATGATTCTTGATTCAGAGTCTGTTAGAATTTCTTTGTGTATCAGAAAATCATTCATGTTACCAAATCTTGATTTAGAATTTAAAGTAACTTTTTAGATTATCATATCATGAGTAATTTTCTTTTATAAATTCATTCTATAACCATAAGATTTTAAAACTATTAATGAACTAAAAGAAAGAGGCTTTCATCTTGAATTGTCATCCATTTTGTTTATTTTCCTTTCCAGGCGTTTGGCAGCATTGCAGAAAAGACGAGAGTTGAGAGCTGCCGGAATAGAGTAAGTTCATGTCGTTGCATTTTCATTAAAGTAAAAATGTTTTTGTTAAAATAAAAAGTATATCTCTGGAAATTAAATGAAATACATCCTTTTTAATTTTTTTTATTACTTAATTGATTAGCAGTCATATCCTTACTAATATTTATAATTTAAAACAATATTTATGAACCAGAGTTATCCATATATTGAAATTGGGATTGGCTACTGAAATATTGGCCCTTGATAGATGAACAGTAGGTATTCATTTTAAGATAGAATTAAAAAAAAAAAAACATTAAAATTCTGTTGCTCTATTGGAAGTTGGGAACCAGAAGTATTTACTATGTCACAAGAGTAGAGTACCCAATGAAGATTGAACTAACTACAGTCATAACCATCTGTTAGTCATGAAAGCATAAAAATACATTTTTATAGTATAAATACCAGCAATTTGTATATAAAAAATTACCAACAATACATTTTTAAAGCAGAATGACCAACAATACATTCTATCTGTAGTTGAATTGTTCAAAATATTTAGATTTCAACATTATATAATCCATAGAGGTTTAGATGCTGCTAAACAAAATCAACCATCTGCTAGATTCAATAGTGATGTATTCAATGATTTCATATTTCTGTCAAAAGCTTTTTAGTAAGTATTGGTAATTGACAATGATTGATGTAGTTTATGGTGTTTTTGGTTTTCACATTTCCCATCTTCTATTAAGTCCTGTGTATGATGACAAACTACACCTGGCAGCAAGGCTTCTGATCAGGAGATTGGTGGTTTTGAGGAGCATGGAATCACCTCTTAATTGTTGTTGTTTCCAGGTCTGCTTTGACCTGGGGTGTTAGCACCTCTTACGGTCCTTGCTATGGGCAAGTACTGAACCCATAAACAAAACACTATGAAAGAATAAAAATACCAGCAATAGATTTTATAGTAGAATTTTCAGCAATAGATTTTATCTGTAGTTGAAGCCATAAAAATTTTCAAAATATTTAGATTTTGGCATTAAATAAATAGAGGTTGATATCCCACTAAATAAAATCAACCAAATCTTCTATTTGATTTTCTTTCATTATATTTCCTAATTTGAAATGAATTTTTTCTTTTACACTGCAACATGTCAGACGTAATTATCATTTTATTGTTTTGACAAAGCCCTAACTAAAAATTGATATTACTAATATCACTCAAAATATATCACATTTGATAATTTGTCTGTCTTTATTACTATTTTCATAAGCTTGGCATTGTATGGAACAAAGCCTTATTTATTAAGTACCCAGTGAGGATCAAACACATTACAGTAGTAACAGTTTGTGAGGTTTCTTAAAAATATTGCTATGTAGAGAGATAACTGTTTTTTTTATTTATCAACAATTTTGGAACTTGAAATACTGCATATCATTACTTTGTATGTTTTTGTAAAGAACGTTTGGAATGTGTTACTTTAAAAAATATCTGTTTATATATTTATATATTGTATTTATATTTATTCCAGGATCAAACAAAAGAAGAAAAAGAAGAGAGGTGTTGATTACAATGCAGAAATTCCATTTGAGAAGAAACCTGCTCCAGGTAAATTCCAGTTATTTAAAGTTCAGTGCCCCCATTCTTTTTATTTTATTTTGAAAAAAAAGGTAAATATGTTCTTTTTATTAACACTTCCATTGTTGTGTATGTACTTAGGTCTTTACAAAACTTAGATTGCCTGTTGTCAATGTACATATATGTTTTCAAGAAACTGTGAATTGTTGGTCCCAAGCATCTGCATAGTTGGTTTATATTTCCAGATCTGCATCAACATATAGTAGTGTACAATACAACCTGTTCTATGGCATATATTTATTATGTTGTGTGTATCTGATTGAAATTAAAATGGCAGCACCCATGAAAAATCATCATCAGCATCTTTTATAGCTTAATAAATTATTTCCAGTAAATTGCAATTTTCTATTTTTCTGAAAATGCACAGCCAGACAACAATGCAGTTGTGACAGTGCTAATAGTTATGACAGTTTTTTTTTAACTTATTTATTCTTTGACTGTCAAAATAAATCATTGGAATTCATTAAAAATTAGCTTTGGATAAAATTCAAACTTATATCCCATACCTGTGGAGGCTGTCATCCGTGTTTAACCAATTAGTCTAGCAAAGCTGTTTTGATAATGCAGCTGTGGTGAGTCTATTACTACTTGTAGGAGTAAAAAATAAGACTCTTTTAATGTCCCTATTTTAAAATGCCATGCAAATTAAGGATTTGTCATGCTCCATTTGATTGGTTATGGGGCTAATTCATCAAACATTACACCAGTCAAGGAATGCCATCCTGAGATAAACGGTCAGTATTGTTGGCAGACACAGAAAGCCAGAAATTGAAAAGTAGCAGTTTTACAACTAAAAGTTCAAAGAATTTGTATCTTTTTTTTCTATTAACAGATAAGGAGAAACTTATTTGCTTATATATTTTAAACACTTTTCTCATCCTTTGTATATAATGTATATACAATGTGGTGCTGAAAAGTTCTTGGCCTAGCCCAGTTCCTAATTAGAACTTTTCAGCAATTGTAAAGTCATTGCTGTAGAATTCTAGGTAGCATCTATTCTTTGATAATACAGTTTGTTTCCTTTGGTGCAAACTTGCAAAACATTCAAGTATTTGTTTTGGTATTCAGTTTTGTTGTATTTTTTCATAAACTTGACTGTGAATGGCAAAAAAATAAACTTGCAAAACTTAATTTAAAGAAAAAAAAAAAATAAAAGTATAATAATACTCTTTTATAATTTCTTATGGAAATGACTGAGTTGTCTAAACATGCAAATGAGGTTATTTTAATGTCTTTGTTTAGGTGGATTATGTAGAGAAGTATTTCTAGAGCTTTTTACAATCCATAATGTTTTTTTTATTTTCAATGAAATTTATACATCTTGCTGAAAGATTCCTCATGTGAAAACCACAGCCTAGGTAAAAAATACAATAAATTAATGAGGTTTTCTTATTATATTTAATCTAGCTCTTGAAGAAAAAATAATTATAAATGAATTGTAAATATTAGGTTGAGTCAAATAATTCCTGCTTTTGTTTGTCATTTATTTTTTGAAGAATAAAGTTGATAATTCAATTTATCAGACAGCTCTTCAAAACATTTTGGTTAAAGATCTGCAGGTTTTGATATGAAAAAGTTTTCAAAATACTTTTGAATTTGTTTTACATTATAGGAATTTATCCACATCAAAGTGTTTTACAGCAATGAAAAGAAAAAAGGGTTATAATTGGTTGGTGCAAATAATGGTGAATATGACTGGTTGTATTGAACTGACCAACCAAGCAGCCTTGCATTATCATGGAGAACAACATATTTCCTTTTGAGAAATGCAGGGAGCTTTTCAACCAGACATTTCTTGACATGTTGCAGCTGCTGGACACATAAATGTACATTTAGTGTTCCATTGTGTTTTAAGAACTCTTAATGAATAATACCTCAATGATCCTAACACATGTACAACATTACCTTTCTTCTACGGAGCTCATATTTTGGGGTTGTTTTAGGACATTTATACTTGTCATTTTATGTTTGTCTTTTGCATCGAACATTGTCACATATAACCCATCTTTCATTACCTGTTATGATAAATTTAAGAAGTAGGATGATACATGACAATTGGTTCCTCAAAACAGACTTATTATGATTCAACCCAATAGATGTATTTAGGGTATTTTTTTTTCTTTTTAAATCATTTCACTTCATACTAGGCAACAAAGCCCCTAAGATACCAGGGGTTACTAAGTGTGAAAGAATATGAGAAGATAAATATTATTAAAGAGAAAGAACAATAAAAAATCAAGAAGACAGAAGATAATGCTTAACACTATTTAAATTTTTGAAAATAAAAGTTGACTGCGAAGCTGGAAGAGTTTCACAAGCAACAAGTGCAAGAGAAGAAACTTTTAGCATGAAACTTATGGTTACATCTATTAGGTTGGTGCAAAAATAATGACGTAATAACGTCGTTTTTTGACGTTAAAAATATGTGAAAAAACGACATTATTACGTCATTATTTTTGCACCAACCTAATAATAATTTTACCTGTAAAATGGTGAGACCTAGCTGCCAAACTAATACTGCACTTAAATTTGGAGTTATTGTGAAGTCCTGCATGAATAAATATTAGATCATCAAAGTGCTGAATGTTAACTCCTTTTGCTGCAAAGATTTTTACCTTTATATCAGTATATGATAGAGGAAGAAGATATTGAATGTAATATGTATATCTATGAATAGAGAAGTTGTATTTAAAATTTAATTTTTGTTATTTCTAGGTTTTTACAACACCTCAGAAGAGACTTACAATCCTTTGGATCCCGATTACAAAAGGTTGAGGCAGCAAAACATGGACGGAGAGCTACGAAGAGATAAAGAAGATGTCAGTATTTAATTTTATTTATAATTGATAAATAAACAGTTTTTTTTATTTGGAATTTAAACACCTATTTTTTTTTTTTTTTTTTTTTTTTTTTTACTGTTCACTAAATACAAAACCCAAGGGCCACTCAAGGTAGAAGGTTACCGAGTGAGATTGCAAGGAATGGGGAAGTGCTTAAATATAAAAGTAATTCAATATTACAAATTTTAAAAATGCATTATTCGATCTTTTACTTATTTGTGCCTGTTTGACACTCAAACTAGTGGTTGATGTTTGAGCTCTGATAAAGGTCAGGATTTCAAATCCTGATTTTCAAGGTAGGTAGTTCCTCTAATCTTAGATTGCCATAGCACCTTATTTCCTTTCAGTTGACCATGTATGAAACTTAGCCAAACTATTTAGCCTGCTTTTTGCATGATCTAGTTGCTTATTTATCACCAATGATTGGTGACTGAACTTCATTAAAAAAAAAACTAGGTTTTCCAATGATGAATTTTAAATTTTTTTTTTTTTATTTTAAGGCATATAAACTGTTGCTATTTGGAAGAGTGGTGATATACAATCTTCCAACTCCTTTTTTGATTAGACTAAGCTAATCTTTGTAAATATTTTTCCTGTCAATTCTTATGGTATCTTTAGGGAAATACCTAATTTTGTTTTTAATTGTTTTATCTATAGACCTGACCAACCAGAAAATCATTTGCCTCCCTCAACTTATGAAAATGAGCTGAATTAATATTAGTGTGCAAATTCTTACTTGTACCCTGCCAACTTAAAGACTGTCCCCACTCCTATTCAAAGCACTCTGGCGATAAGCCTGTTTATATAAAAAAGTTAATATTAGTTCTACACTTACAGTAGATATTCACCTTTGTCAGACACAAGGTTACATTTTATAGAGCATTCTATAAAAATCGTTCAATCTGCTTGTGACAAAACGTGTAAGCATTTAAGAACACAAACATTCAAATACAGACTATAAAAAGTAACTCTGAAAAACATAATTGTAGATTAATAATTGATTAGTATCATGATGTAAAATAAAAGATCATTTTTGTCTTATAACTATAAATTGACCCACCCCCACAAATTTCTGGGTCATAATAGTCTCTTCATTTCTACAAAGGGTGATGAAAAGTTCTCGGCTTGACCCACTCCCTTAAATTTGATCATATGAACATTTTATTTTTAAATTCTTGATCAGGCCGAGAATTTTTCAGTATACCTTATAGTATTGAAAGGGTGAAAATAAATATGAATAAAACTCTTACAGGTTATCAATATTTGATTATCTAATATTGGATACTTTTATGTTTATTTACTATGTGTTTAATGAATAAAATCTATGACAAAATGCAAAAGTGGTATGATGCATTTTGTCCTTTTAGGATTTCATTGGACTAAAGTGATTATTTTCCTCTGATTACATATGTGCATGAAGAGGAGGGGGCACTGAAATTTTAAATCTTTTTTTCTTTTAAATATGTGTTTTGTTATATAGTATGTTTATTAAAAGATTTATTAAGTAAATACTGATTCACAGCAGAAGACATTACTTATTCAGGTGTGGTTGTCTAATAGGCACAGTTTTTAATATATTCTTTACATTCTGTTTACCTTTCTTGCTTTTTTTGTGTTAAGTTGAATTTTTTATTTTCTACATTTTTGATTGTCTTTAGGTATAAATATTTTTTCTCCATTTTCTTTTTGTTTCTCTTTTTTTTTTTTTTTTTTTTTTTTTTTTTTTTTTTATATCTAAAATTTATTTTGCCTTCATTCTCAAAATTTTTCAGATGTTTGTGAATGGAAATCTTTCTTCTTTCTTGTTTGATTCTGTGTCTGTTTCTTAAAAATTCCTGCTTTTTTATCTACCTTATCTTGTTATTTTAACATTCTGATCTATGAATTTGCCTGAAATTTGTAATTTTGAGTTTCTTTTTCATTGAATTTGATAAAATTAATCAACATGTGCAAAATTCCTGTTGAATATTTTACCTTAAATCAGATGCTGTTGAATTCTTTAATTTTTCTATAGAACTTGTGGATCATTTGGAAATTTCAATGTTGTATTAATTTCTTTGTAATTTTAGAGAGAAAGAAAGAAGGACAAATTACGACAGAAAAAGAGAAAAGAAAATGACCTGCCTGGAGTCATTACTAGCCAGAATAAGTAAGCTTCTTGATTTTATTATTTATTTTTTATATATTATTTTACAACAAAAACTTAATTTAAAAAATTCCCCTACTTAGAATACAGAAAATAGATGCATGTTAACCTTTAAACAGTTTTTTGTTGGCTGTATATTCATCGGCACAAGAAAAACATTACCAATATGAAAATGTTCATGATTATTGCTGAATCTTACATATGTGACTTTTTGAATGATTAACATTTTTTCTACAGTATAAAATTTCAATATGAATGAGAATAAATTACAATGAGTCTTTTAATACAGCATATTTTAAATAATTATTATCCATCCTGTCTTTCATTTCCCTGGAAAAAAAAAATTATCAAGAATGTTACAATAAACCTTTGATGTATGCATTACTGTAAAATATGGCTTTTGATTTTGTCTCTTTTGACTAATATAATTATTGTACTTGAAATTATACAGGATACAGTTATTTTTAACTTGAAATAATAAAAAAAAATCAAAAAAAATCTTATGTTGTGACAAGGCCATATTTAGTCATGACTACTAGAGATTTAATTTTTTTCATAAATATACCCTGCAGAAATTTCTGGGTCTGTCATACTGATATGACTGACATCATTAAATACTGTGAAACTAAGACTTTTGCAGTTGCATTATTATAGCAGTGCTGCCTGGCTGTGCTGACCTGTTTTGGGGGGGAAATAAATAAAAAAAGTAAAATAAAAATATATTCATTTATTTGCTGAATATTTCATTTTATTTCTCAAAGGCACAAACATTTTGTTTTTTATAGGATATTCTACAGATCACAAAACAGTTTGTATTGTATGCCGTTGTATGTCTATTCTAGTTTGGACAGAGAACTAAGCACCAGTTAGTTTATAATCCAAGCACTAGGGACTGACACTTTCACAGTATCTTGACAGTCAATGACAAAATTATTTGTACACTTATAAATAAAAATATTCAAAATTGATCGGTGTACAACTAGTTTCATCGTTGAATGTATCTATCATATATATATATATATATATATATATATACACTCTTGTTTACCGATTAAACACTATGGAGAAAAGGCAATTTTTAATGGCTGCTGCTGCTTTAATGCATTGCTTTTCTTAAGATTTGAGCGCTATGCCGGCCAGTATGGCATTTATATAGCATGTATATAATGCATTAAAAATTTCCTTTCTCTGCCATACGCTGATAACCTAGGGGTAAGAGTCTCTGATATCAAATTGGTCAAGTTTTGACACCAGCTTGAAGCAATTGGATGTCTAGCCACATGAGTTGTGATACAGCAAAACAGGCTGTCTATGGATGACTATATATATGTTGAGAGCAAGTAAGATTCAGACTGATATCTAAGTACTTCCACATCAGTTAAAGTGTTAATTAATCTTTATCTAAAGTGCTACAATTATGGATATTACTAATAAATAAAATTTAAAATTAGAATTTACTATATATATATATATATAGTGCTAATTTGGAAGACTGTTTTTGAAGCCAAAATTGCTGGTTTATCAGTAGTTTGCTGATAAGGTCATTTAAAGCAAGCAGGCTTTTTGCTAGAGTGCTCAATATCGAAGGTAAGGATAGAGTGTTAATAGAATTAATAAAAAGGTTTTTTCACTTTTGTTTACTTCAAAGTTTCGTACTCACATGTATGTGCTTCAGAACAAATTGTTAATATTTTTCAATTTCTTTCTACTTTTATTATGGTATGAGAGTGTTGCTTTCCTTTTCACTTGATGAGTATTGATTGATTGCTGATTTCATTACCTCTCCCTTTCTTTTTCTTTCTTTCTTTTTTTTATTCTTCCCTTACCTTCTCTGTTTACCTCTGGTTTATTTTTTTCTACAATACAAGATAAGCAAGCAAATTGCATAAAAAATATGCACAAAGTTAAGGAGCATATTAAATATAAACCAATGGAAAATGCAAAAGAAACAATTGGTTTAACATAACCAACAAAAAACTGTTCTTTCATACAGCTAGGCATAAAAGAATAAAAATCCATCAATGAAAACACATTAAATAATATATTATACCTGGTAAAACAATGCATAAACATCACAACCAAAGATCTAAATATTATCAAACACTGCAAAAAGTCAATAGTATAATATGACAACAAAATATGGAAAAAAAAAGTTACACCAGTAATAACAACAATAATAATATTGACCTTACCTTTGATGTAACAATGAGCAGCTATGATTGTACAGATATATATGTGGACTTGTAGGCATATACATCATCAATAAATTAATACAAATCATTGATCAAAAAGACATAAGCTTATACAGGGATGACAGCCTAGTAATGGTAAGAAATTGCAATGGCAGAACTACAGAAAAAATAAGAAAACAGGTTATAGAAACCTTCAACATATTAGGATTTAAAATGGACATAAAATCTAACCTAAAATAGTAAACTTCTTAGATATAACATTTAATCTAAACAACAATATATACAAACCATACAGAAAAGCAAACAACATCCCTATGTACATCAACAAAAACTCCAACTATCCTCCTAACGTATTCAAGCATATACCCATATCTATAAACAAAAGAAATATCAACAAATTCCAGCAACATAAAAATATTCAATGAAAAAAAAAACATGAAACAACATTAAGAAATAGCGGTTATTCGAAAAAATAGAATATACAAATGAAAGCAAATACAATAGAAAAAGAAACATAATCTGCTTCAAACCACCCTGCAATAATAGAATAAAAACAAAAATAGGAAAAATTTTTCAAAATAATTAAAAAAAACATTTCTCCAAATGCAACAATCAAAAATCATTAACAAAAATACAGTAAAAATCAGTTACAGCAGCATGGATAACATGGAGAAAATAATAACCAAACACAAAAAATACTCAAAAAGACAATAATAACTACAACAACTAATGCAATTGTTGAAATAAAATAATTGCCCACTTAACAATAAATGCCTAACCAACAACATAATATATAAAGCCACCATAACAAACAACACAACACTATCAAAATAAATATGAAGCCAGAAACAAAGTAACATCACTAACAAGATTAAATGGGGAAACTGTAAATTGTGTCTGGAGGAAAAACTAACAATCATTACATTTAAAAATCAACAAGAAGAATGAAATAATGGGGAAAATAAAAAGAAAAGAAATAAATACAACACAAAATGCAATCCTGTCACAAACACAACCCACCATATCTAACACCTAATCCATATCAATCTCAAACACAATCCACCCAGAAAAGAGTATCCACAATATCAACAAATAATAACCTACAAGATTTACCATAACTACACTCTTTACAAAACACAAAAACACACACACATTAAATACAAAAAAAAAGTGAAAGTGTGTGTGTGTGTGGGGGGGGGAAATGCTTATAAAGCCCTGTACACACACCCACATAATCACATGCACAAATACACAATTAGATGTGCACACAAACATACATGGGCAAGGGCATACATGTTTGTATGCATGTGTGCACATGCACAGATACACACATAAACTTAGACCTGCACAAAAATACATACATACAAAAATTTCAATCATAGCCTAAACTAAATGGTCAAAACAATAATAATAAAACTGAAACCAATGTATACAGTTAACACAAATGCACACAGAATTAGGCATGCATACACAAGTACACAAACACATTGTATGTATGTATGTATATATACATGTATGCGCATGCATAGGCGCACACATAAACACACACCCGCACAAACACATATACTCAGACAAAAATCCAACCATAGAACTATAGCAATAAACCAGAAGTCAATGGAGAAGGTGAGGAAAGAATGAAAGAGTAAAAAAAGAAAAAGAAATGGAGAGGAAATTAAATCAGCAGTCAATCAACACCCATCAAGTGAAAAGGAAAGTAACACATTCATACCACAATAAAAGTAGAAAGAAATTGATAAAATTTAACAGTGTGACTCTGTTTGGAAGAGTGGTTGCATCCATGTAACTATGAAACTTTAAAGTAAATATGAGTTAAGTGAAAAAACTTTTTCATTAATTCTCTGTGTGTGTGTGTGTGTATGTATATATATATATATAATTTAATAGAAATTTGATTTTTTTCTTCTTTGTCACAGCTCCATTATCTCTATTGATCAAAGGATTTATTTTATCCTCTCTGCAGGTTCTATTAAATTGACAAAAGAACAGTGAGGATGAAATATAGTTTCTTATCTTTTAATCCATCCAAAAAAATCTTTCTGTGTAGATTTCATGTCTAGAAAGTTTTCAGCTGCCAAATTAATTTTTTTCTCTGTATATTAAACATGATATTTTAGAAAGGCACAGTAGAAGTCATTAAGCTTTTAAACTATATAAAAATGAATCTAGTTAATAAAAATAATAGATGTGAATGTTTTAAGAAATGATGTAAAGAATGTTGTAATAGATATCAAAGAAACCATTTTCTACAGAAGGAATGGTTTTTATTTATTTTTCTTATCTTTCAGTTTTACAGAACCCATAAAGAAACGAAGTAAACTAGTATTGCCATCTCCTCAAATATCTGATGCTGAATTAGAAGATGTAAGTTAACTCTGATTTTTCAGACAAAATAATAAATATATGCTTCTATCAAAACTTATAATAGAAGCTATTTCTATTATCAGTTTTGACAGAAGCATATGTACATATAGAGTGGACCAAAAGTAGGTGGACAGTAGGTGGAATAAGTCAGTGTATCGGTTATATCATAACAATGGTGTTCACTATAACTATGGTATTTGTGGTATGTTATTTTAAATTTTATAACTAAATTTATCTAATTTTTTTTTTTTTTTTTTTTTTTTTTTTTTTTTTTTCAGATAATTGTATATGTAAATTCAAACAAATTTTATCATTTACTGTCCACCTACTTTTGGACCACTCTGTATTACTGATGTAATTGCTTGGGCAATAATTATGGGAAGAATAATTGTTTTGCTCTACTCATCTTCCATCAATGAAAAGATTGAAGACTGACAAAAGAACTAAAACAGAAATGATCAATTTTTGCTGTTAACTGAATTCAAAAAAGTGTTTCCTTTTTAAGGTTATATTTATCTATAAATATGCTTTGAATAAGCTGGATTTTAAAATACATAACTCTTTCAAGAGAGCTAGAACAAACTTATAAGATACAATGTTGCTTTTTAATTAATTTCTTTTATTATATTATTGTTGCTAATCTTCAAGTCATAATTTATAAATTGGTTTCATTTGTTTGTACTTAATAATTGTGGATTTCTTTCAACTGGTTTGTAGGTTGTGAAAATTGGTCAAGCAAGTGAATATGCTCGACAGCAGGCAGAAGATGGTGGCATTAAAGATGGAGCTTCACAAGCTCTTTTGCAAGACTACAATGTGACCCCTCACTCAGTTAATCTACGGACCCCACGCACTCCAGCCTCAGAGGACACTGTCTTACAGGTTATTTGATCATTTCTTTTAGTCATCATTTCTTTTAATAGAAAAGTATAAATGTCAGGTATTCTTTTGTTGTGAAAGATTCTTCAGGGTCTTCTTCTACATATTTTTCAAGTAACATTATTTTTCTTTCACTTTCAAAAAAATAATTGATCACTTATAAATAATTCATCCTGGGTATGATGATAAACTACATCTGGCAGCAAGGCCTCGGATCAGGGGTGGAGTATTGATGAGCATGGAACCACCTCTTAATTGCAGTTGTTCCCAGGTCCAAGCTGATTCAGTGTGGTAGTGCCTGTCAGGGTCTCAGCTATGGAGAAATAGTGAACCCCTAAACTAGGGTCAAATCACTATGAAAGTATAAAAACACATTTTTATACTAAAAATACCAGCAATAGATTTTAATAGTACAAAAAAAAAAAAGTTAAAAAAAAATTTTTTAAGAGATTTTAATAGTAAAAAAAAATTACTAAGAAAATTAAATTTCAGCATTAAATGACACATAAGGTATTCATATGCCATTAAACAAACCAAACTTATAGATAATAATTAAACATCAGGTCTCCAGTCCAATACTCTAATTCAAAGACTATTCTTTGGATTCATTGACCTGGGAATAATTTTTTTGTCTGCTTTGAGCCTATGACTAAAAATATATTAATTTGTTGACTTAAATGTTTACTTTTCTTCATCTAAAGCAAGGCTTTTAATGTTTTAATATTAAGAGATGATTTTTCTATTTGTTTTTTTTTTTATGTATAGGAAGCACAGAACATCATGGCCCTAACAAATGTTGATACTCCTTTAAAGGGAGGCTTGAATACTCCACTCCATGATAGTGATTTCAGTGGAGTTACACCAAAACATGTGACCCCTCACACTCCAAACACTCTCATTACAACTCCATACCAAACGCCTGGACATAATGACCCTTCAGGTAATGGTTTTCTATTACATTTTCTTATAGATATAATTTTCAATTACCTTTTTGTCATATCTACCATGAAAAATAATGTTTATGCTGTGGCTTTTCATTGGCAACGATAGTCTAATGTTTACACTATTGTGTGTGTTTTAATGATGAATTTTGAATTTGGTATGAAGTAGATGTGTGATGTCAGAAGATGAGATAACTTGGGATGGGGAGGATTATGAAAAACACAGTTTATCTGTATATGGTTCTGAGGTGTGGAAACGTTTTATATGAATATCACTTTCTTGACTGTAGGCATGATGTATCACAGCTGTTTAAAATGCTTATGTCCTATAGGAAAATCCAACATGGCGCTTGAATGAAATATTTGGTGAAAAAATTCCATTCGTCAGTAATATTTTAAACCCCTCATTGAATGTAAAGTTCTCAAAGCAAATCTGTGCCAAACTGTTTTCCTGAATCCTTGATGACTTGACTGTCTGAAAATGATAGCATCAAGATGAAATAATGGAAACTGACTGTGGATAACACAATTATGTGCAACAAGTTTTCAATCAATCAGTTAACTTCTAGATGTTTTCGGGCAATGTTATAGGATCCAGACTGCTATTGTTTGCACACATGGAATTATTCACTGATAATTAATCTTTGATTTGGCTGTGAAAAATGTCACTTGGGGGTTAGCATTAAAAAATTATAGTCAATTTTCTGAGAAAAATCACTTCTTTTTGTTTTTTTTTTTTTTTTTTTTTTTTGTGAAAAAATATCTTTTTTCATCTCAAAACAATTTTTTTCAAAATTCAATCCTTTCTCTTTTAGTTGGTGTAAATATCATTGAATAAAACAAACTGCTACATGACCCAATGATGGAAAATACGAAAGACATATGGTGAAAAAACAATGTTGTCTGCTAAGTGTTGTTGTCATCACCTGGGTCCCGAGGTGTTAAAAAAACAAAACAAAACACATCATTTTTACCAATATTTAATATTTTTTTTTTTTTTTTTTTTCACTCTTTGCTCTTGTCATTGGTGGGATTTACAAGTTGACACTGACAGCTTGTTCTAACGTATATCACTGGTTGGCTGGCCTCTGACCAATTTGGTTTAATTTTCCTTATTGCTACTATTTTTTTTTTTTTCTTTTAAATAACTCTTGGTCTCCGGTGGTCAGGAATTGAGGATAAATCTTACGCCTTTTACTAAAGATTTCCATGGCCAAGTGTCAATTTTTTTAACCCCTACCAACGTATTTTGTCGCATTTTGACCCCCTAGGAATGTTGTTTTCCTTCAAACTCTCAATTTTATGCCTGAAATAGTTTATGATTTAGGCTTTCTGATTTTCCAAAAAAAAAAAAAAATGGTTAATTTCCCATTATTGGGGAAAATTTTTGTTTAGAACTAGAAAAAATTTAAAATTTTCACTATTTTTTCACATTTTACCCCCTGAAAAAAATCTTTGAATCATTTACCAGCCAATTTTACTTTTAAATGAAAGAACATATTGTTTTCTTTCAGAAAATACCTAGTTTCATGGGGTTTAGATCAAAAGTTTCTTTAATATTTGTTCAGATGATGATAAAACAGTCATTTTTCAATATTTTACCCCTATAAAAGTATGAAAATCCATTTTCTCGGAGAAAATAAGCTGTGACAAAATGACTTTTGGGATAGAAAATTTTTACCATATCAAACCTGAATTGACTCTATTCAAATTTAGAAGGGCTATAGGAGCCCTCAAACAGCTGTGGTATGTTGCTGTGTTGTGTATAAGAGAGTGCAAGTCTATAACCTAACATAGTTAAATAGCTTCTATTAGCTTAAATCTGATCTGAAATTTCCAATATATAATTTTTCATCTTTAGGACATTCACCATTGAATTAAGTGCATTGTCATAAAAGGAGATCATGTTGAAAAAATATTTATTTATAAAATACATGCTTTTCAACATTATCCTACAAAATTATTGATGTGCTTATGTTGTGTACACATACATACATACATACATACATACACATACATATATATATATATATATATATATATATATATATATAAAATGATAAATTAAGAAAACACCTTAAAAAAACAGAAAACACCTTAAAAATAAATCCATCAATTCTTTAGAAAAAGCTTTGTTTATGTTTCAGATATGAAACTTTTGAAAAGACTATCTTAATGAAAAAAATGTGCTTTCCTTATAAGTGGGGAAAAAGCTTTGCTGAACTGTGATGCTCTCTGTAGCCAAGTGGTAAAGTACACTGGATCAAATAGTAGTTTCTCTTACAAAGAGGGAAATCAGTTCAATTCTTGCTGGAGAGTACATTTTGTTTATTAATATTTCTCAAATATGCAAGCCAACAGGCATAATACACACTGTTAAAATAAAAATGGAGCATCTATTTCAAATATTAGTATCCACTCTAATGACATTTAAAGTAACACACATACTTTATCTAATAAAAATAAAATGATAGTCTTGATTTCTATATTCTTTCAATGACTGTTGTTTGTAAGAAAAAAGAAAAACACTAATTCAGTTGTGACCCCTATTTCTGCAAAATATATCTTATCGTTTATCTTGTTACATTAAGTCAAACAAGAGAGCTAATATTAATTAGTTAAACAACCCAAGACAGTTGGTTCATGATTTGAAATAAAATTGTCAGTGGCTAAAAAATTAGAGAAAAATTCTATGCCACATGATGTATTTCAAGTCTTCAGAATCATGTTTATATTAAGACAAAAACAAATAAAATTAATGATTATTTATATACTTGACCTGGGGCTTGCTTCGTGACTAAAACAATTGTATATTTCCCATACAAATTTGTAAAGTCTGTATGTGAACCAAGTTCAAGATTTAGAGTAGTAATTTTCAAAGTTGGTAACTTTTTCTAGTTGTAAATTTGGTGCAACACCAACTTCTTACTTGCTTGTTTACCTCTATTTGACGATGTGCTAGTCTATGTCGATTGTATAATAGAACAATGATTGGATGTGTTGAGCTGCAATTCGGACATGTAATGAGAAAAGATTTAAAAAATTTAACAATTATAAAGGCTCTGTTGATAGGATTGTTAGGAAACCAAGATTTTCATTTAACGTGTGAAATGCTGATGAAACTGAACATCTTACTTAAGAGTTTATAGGAAATTAAGTATTCTGAAGAAACTTTATAATGGTTTTCTGTTGATAAAAATTGAGCTTGAACTTTCTCTCTTGACTCTTTCTCTCTTGATTGGGTTGATCATGGATCTGAAATGTACCTTGTTTTCATGTTACTCCTAATTACTACTCTTCTGTTTTAAATACCCCATGGAATGTTGTTACATCTTGTATTTATTTATTCACTAAGTAAATTGTTTATTTCTGTCTATTTTTTTAAATTCAAATTTCATTAAGCATATATACCAATACCATTTGCAAAGTGTGTCATAAATGGTGTAGTTTATGATACAGTTTGGGGGAAGATACAAGACATTGGTACAATAGAAACAGAAAGAACAAAATGTTTGGACTTGCAGGCAATAAGAGCATTAAGGCTCATTTGTGAATTTAGAAGCATAGTAATTGTGAGTTCAATTCCTGGGCCAGGTATTAGACTTGGAAACAAGTTGAGAAATAACTGAGCAGTTCTAAAAAAGTAGTACTATGTAGTAGGAAAGGGGAATGAATAATCCCCCACAGTAGATTGAATAAAAGGTTCAGTCTGAAATTCCTACCCAGAAGAAGGCTGGAAAGCACAATGGCCAAAACATTGTGATAACAACAAAAATGAGGACATTAGTTTTGAATGTAAATAATGATAATTCCTCATCCCAGAAATTCAGACAGAAATTGAGTTCTGTATTAATGGGAATAGTTTTAATACCACTTCAGTTTGTTGCCTGCTGTCTGAAACTTTTAAAACACAATGTTGAAGACTGAATTCAACTTTTATATGCAGAAATTGGAGACCACTTAAACAAAGGCTCAAGATCTTATGTATCATAATTTTAGTTTCTTAACTGGAAATATTTCTTTGCAGAAATGTCTATTTGTTTTCTTTGATTATATTTTTCTATGTATTTATTTTTGCAGGACTTAGTCCCAAATCAGGTGTCATGACTCCACGACAAGCACCAGGCACGACCCCCTTGAGAACACCTGTCAGAGATAAATTAAATATTAATCCAGCTGATTATTTTGAATCAGTGGAATATGGGAAACAGGCCCAGGTAAGAATTTTAAGTTTCCCAAATCTGTATTAAGTTAGTATGGATCTTTTCATGACTTGTTTATATAAAGCTGTTAGAATAGCAATGGTTCTTTTTAGTGAAATGAGAAGTGACATGTAATGTTATTCAATTTTTAATCAATTTTTAAAAATTTTATTTCTATCTTTTTTTTTTTTTCTTCTGTTAATTCAGATTGTTATTCTATAAGTGTAAAATAAACAGCACAGACTGGAAATTAAGAATAAGCCTCTAGTAAGATTTGAACTTGCATTCCTTATACTTAAAAGCCTATCTATCCATAACAGTGTTTTACCAATTAGGCTATAAAAGCCAACTAGTAAGACCATACATTTATATTTATATACTGCTTTGAACATCACATGCTACCACTTTGTTTACATTTTTGAACACTGGTGATGTGGGTATGCGACAAAATGGCTAGAATGTTAGCATTCTGACCATGGGACTCCCAGTTCAAATCTCACCATAGACAATTAATCAAGGAACTGACTTCTTGATAATATCAGCCTAGAGAGACAATCTCAGTTTGCAGAACCATTGGGAAGTACCTGAAGTAAACTATGGGTTGTCCCAAGTCTTGTAAGTGAAATTATGTAGACAGACCTGTTTGGGAGCCATTGATGGTTGTTTGTACTAGCGTAAAGTTATCATGACTGAGTGTACTGGCTTTGTTCAAGCTGTTGATCACACCAGCTTTTGTGAACTCTGCTGTAACTAAGCTCCACTCAGCATAGTTTTGCAGTATAAACCACAGTTTAACTGTGTGGGTGTTGAAGAAACATAAATGTGCTTGAGCAAGCATCTGCAACAGGGATTAGTTAGCAAACCTAGAAGACAGGCATACTTGGATATGAGCAGTCAGCCATACACTGGTAGTATTAGATGTAATAGCATTTGAAATTTTTTTAATGATAATTGACAATGTTTCATCTTAGGAATGTGAATATTATTACATCTAATCCTTCTAATCCTACTAGTGTACAAAAATATAAACAGACAAGATGGTAGCAGATAACATTTTCAGATGGAAAGAATAGAGCTATATGTTCAATTTTGAATGACTTCTGGTTAACGTTTGTAGCCTAATCTGTAAGACTGATAAAAAGTTTGAGGCAAACTTTGGACCTTCCTATTTTTCATATTTTTTTCTTTTTTCATGGCAATGCACTTAATTTGAGGCATTCCCTACTATGTTATTGTTATGCATTGTGTTACCTTTTCTAAGCTCTGTGATGATAGAATTTATTAGAGTTGGTCTGTTTCAGTATCAGTTTCCATTTTTTTTTTTTTTTTTTTTTTTCCCCTGATACCGCGGGTTTTGATTCGTTTTTTTGGTTAGTATTTTTGCTTTTTAAGAAAGCCATTCATTTTCTTGTGTAATGATAGCATTTCTAGTCGATATCTGATTTCATTTGACATTGATAAATTTGCAACTTGCAAACTCTCGTGTATTTCTGGTCCAATCTTAAAAATATTCATATGGCTGAAAATAAAATAAAATAATCTTTCTAAATATCTAATTTGTATGTGCTTTTATTCATTAAATTATATTTTTACAATGAGTTAAAACGGTATTTTGCTTCAAACAGCCAAAAATGTGATAAATATGATTTATTTTTTTGAGACTAAATTTTACGCGTTACTTTGTTTCGCAAAATCAATAGACCAATCTTTATCAATATTCTTGAAATTGCACACTCAATCTTCTAATTTAGAAGGCACCTTAAGCTACAACCAGGAAGATGTTTATTTCTTCCCTGACCCATGAAAGCAAATTCCTTCAAAAATTATAAAGTAAGCAGCAAAAAAAAAGATTAACTGATAGTAATTATCATTATTGAAAATACTGTCTTGTCACGTAAAATAAACACCCCATATACTTTTCAACTTTCAAGTGTTGTTTTTTTTTTTTTTTTTTTTTTTTTTTTTTTTAAATGTGCGTCATTGTGGAAGTCTGTTAATTGTGCATAAGGGGTACCAGCAATATTTGGTTTTAAAGTGTAATAAAAATTTTATAGACATGTGTTAAAGTCCACTGGAATTGAAAACCTGAAAACTGAGAATTGGGGTGGGTAATAAAGTAGGAATTGTTCACCTAAAGTCAGTTTTTAGGCTTTAAATGTAATTTAGTCATAGAATTCATGACTTGGGTTAAAGTTTATTAAACTTTCGAATAAATTGTCAATTATAAATAACTACCATATTTGTAAATTGTAAATTGGTAAAATAGAAAAGAAATCATCACATAAAATATCTATATTTGTGTCTTTGGACAACACATTTCTGAGAGAGAAAATAAAATGGTATAGTTCTCCAGAAATTAGTTTATGATGTGGCTTTTAAAAAGCCAAAAATGAAACCCCTCATGTTTAAAATTATTAAAAATATGGCAATTCTTTTCTGGTATGCCAGTCAACTGTTATTGGAGGTTTACAAATAAATTTCTTTTAACAAGGAAAATCAATGAATTATTTTTTCCCCTAAATAAATTTGTTTTTATCTAGCGAATACTACACCTAAAATTGAATATTAAAAATAATTAAAAGCTTTTAATTTCATTTTTATGTGTATATTTTCAAATTTGGGAATATCACCTGTTCTTTACACATTTTAAAACTGAAATTGAAAACTATTTTATAATCATTTTAATATATAATGTTAAGTGTATTTGCTAGATAAAACCATACAGATATTTGTAAAATAAAATGAATTTTACTTGTTTAGAAAAATTTTATAGGCAGAACAGTAACAAACACCCACTGAACACTAGTAGCTAAAAAAGAATAATTTTTACTTTGGGTTTAAAACAAAATGACTTGCAGTTTTGAAAATATACGCATTTTAAAACTGAGATCAAAACTTGATTTTTTTAATATCTAATTTTAGGTGTATTCACTAGGTAGAAACAATTTTATTTGTAGAAAACAATTTTACACTCGAGACTTGCATATCTGGAAATAAACACAGTTTAAAAGTGAAATTAAGAACTATTTTAATTATTCTTAATATCTAATTTAGGTGCATTCCCTAGATAAAAAACAAATTTATTTATTAAAAAAGATCTTCATTCATTTTTCTTGTTTACAACAACTTATTTTGTGATTGCCATATTGGCTTACTAGAAAACAATTACAAAAAATCTGACTTCATAAAATTTAACATTAAGACAAAACTATCAACTAATTTTTTATTTTTACTTGTTATTTTGTTGTTAACTTAATTTTACTGCAAAAAGTTTTTTTTAAACTGAAACAAATAGATTTTCATATTTCCTTTTTTTCTGTTTGAAAATATTCTTTTCCAAGTGTCATATCTGTTGTATTTCCTTTTTTTTTCTTTTTCATTTCTTTTGTAAACAAATAGATTTCACATTCATTTCCTAAAACTAGCCAATTAAATGTTTTTTAACATATTTTTGTTCAATCTTTTTCTCTTACAATGGTATAAATGTTGATAAAATGTAATTTCATTAACATCTGAAAGTCTTTTTCAATATTGTTTCTTTGGATATGGTCACTTAAAAAAAAATTTTGATGCAATTTCAGTGTGAAGATGAAACCAAAAAAGTTGAATAGAATATCTTTTTTTTTTTTTTTTTTTTTTTTTTTTGCTACATTGACATAGTTGCCAATGATTGTAAAGTAAGGAGACTTGGCTGAGCAGTAATGATAAAATCAACCAGAGTGAGAATAATAGTCTGAATAACAACTTGTGGAATAAATGTTAGACTTGTGTAGATTATCTGTTTGCCTGACTCTCATGTTTGTCATCTCTTCCATTGTGCTTTTTACATTTTTCTCCACAGAGAGACTTGAAAGACCAACTCAAAAGAGGATTGGCTGCTTTACCAACTCCCAAAAATGATTATGAAATTGTTGTGCCAGAAAATGAAGCAATGGAATTAGAGGAGGTGACTGACCAGAAAGATAATTATGTGGAGGACCAAGCTGATGTGGATGCTAGAGCTATACAAGAACAGATTGCTTTAAGTTAGTATTTGACATTTTGTGACAATCTTCCCAATCCCAAATATAAGCAGGTGAACATTAATTATTCAAGCATCTTTTAAAAAGAAAAATTTTTATTCACATTTTATTATTTTTTTAAATTGTTTCTCATAGCAACATTTGTAGCCAATCTATTCTTGAACTGTTAAGAGCTTGTTTCAAGATTCTCAGATTAAATATTTTTGTTGTTACAAATATTTTATTCTTAGTTTTAACTAGTTTTTGTTGAATCTCTCTATATTTCTGAGATGAGGTATTGTAACTATTTACATTATTTGGACTGTTGTCTTCATCTTTATTGTCATATCCACGTTTCTGCTGTTGTACACTTTGGCCTTCTTCAGGTGATATACATTGGAATTTTGAACCAAACCCTTTATTTAGTCCACTGGGTTAGACTGTTCTAGTTCCACATGCCATACCTTTTTTTCAGTTATTTCTCTTTAATAACTCAACTCTCCAAGTTTTTGTTCACTTCTGCTGTGGCCAGAACTCACAACTCTTTGGGTCAAGTCACCAACTCTTTTATACACTGGGCTATGTGACACATATAAATAGTGTAAACACATTGTTTTAGTTGATTTATTTTTCTGGGAGACAGGTAAATTAGACTGTTATGATTCTTGTAGTTTAATTCAACATCTGAAGATTGAATAAGACATTGATAAAAAGCAAGAAAAAAATGAAAATTTATCAAGACTAATGTGTAATAAGTAAAATATTTAATATCACTTTTCAATTATAATTATCATTATTGGTTTATTATTTTTAGATTGTATTATCTTTAATTTTGTAAAGAATTTAATAGACGCAAGCCTATACATTAAAAGTGTTTATATATATTGTGTAATTTTGTTTTCCTTAATTGTGCACAATATGTCTGTCATACATACACATCTTGCAATTAATACTGTTTCAAAAATTGCTGTAACTTTTTTAAATTCCCTTTTCTGTAGATTCATTATTTAATTAGAATTATATGGTTAACCTTGAACCTCTACCCAGATTTTAATTAAAAAAAAAAAAGTAAGTTTTGAAACCCATGTCCATGAAAGTAGAGAATAAAAATGCACTTTTCATTTTTTTTTGATCAAGTTTTTTAGTTTTTAAGTCATTAGAAGCATGATGAAAATTTGTGATATAAAATTGTTACACATGCAAAAAAGTGTATACTTTTTTTTTTTCTGTGCTCCATACTATCAAAAAATGAAAACTTCTTTTTTCTATTCAAGAGCCAAAAAATGATTGTATCAGTCATTCTTTGAGTTTGAAGTGTGTTATAGTAGGTTGGTATTTAAACTATTTTGTGTGGATTTGATTGTTGAACTTTTCTGTTTGTCTTTTGTCCTCTGCAGGAGAGAAGGAATTACGCATGAGTTCTCAGGTTGTGCAAAGGAACATGCCACGCCCAACAGACATCAATACAAACATCATGAGAATGGTGGGATCATCTGACCCTCCGCTCACAGATCTGCAAAGGGTGAGTCACCAACAATTGTAGGTCTCTGAGAGATTTTCAGATCTCTTTATTAATTTCAAGTGATCATTTTTAAAAAAAACTGAAATTATTTTAATTTTTAGAATATCCAAATTTATGCACCATTGGAGGTTTTAAAACTAGGAAAATTATATTCATTGTTTGAGAAGATAAACAATTTAATAAAAAATTTTTCATTGACATGTTTTGGATTTAAAATTTTTTACATAAATCTTTTAGAATTTAATGATAGAATGTTTGATCCAATTGATTTGGGCTGTAGAAGATGTGATTGATTGATTAAACAACTGGAATCATATTCATTGTAAACAAATATTTTTTCCTATTCACCCAAAATGCATGTATATCTTTAAATGCTCCTGTAACTCTTCAGTTGAACTCTGGCTGTGCACATATTGCTCTGTGATGAGTCTTTAATGCTGGACCAATTCAAAAATTTTGATGGACCATGGATTATCTGCATAATTCTTCAGTTCATTTATTTTATTTTACATGACTGAAGGCTGACTTGGCGGAATCTTTGTAGCATTTTTGGGTTAGCCTCTGTGTCTTTTTGACGCATGTCAACTCTACATAGAGCAATATCTTGGCATGCAATGCTCCTCGGTATTAATAACATGCACCCTTCCACCAGAGTTTTTTTTTATTTAATATATATTAAAATTTCAATCAGTACAAGAGTTGATAGCCACTTAAGCTAGAGGGTCACAGTCAGTGGTAATTCTGAATGAGGTGTGTGATGTGAATAACAAAGATGATGGTAGAAAGTGAAGATTATGATTAGGAAAAATTTATAATGCTGAAAAATCAACTTTCTCAAAAAAATGAATGTGTTGTTCAAAAGTGCCAATATTATAATTGTATTTTATTTATACAATTATACCCAAAAGCTAAAAGAATATTTTTATGCAATTCTTATAAATACAAAATAATTTCAGTTTACATCCTAAGTTGAACAAATGTCTAGGTTAAAGAAAATGTATATATATATATATATATATATATATATATATATATATATATATATAGTATTCCAGTGTTTTTCTTGTTCTTAGAATTTATATTGATCTGTTGTCTTTTGGCAGGCTGAAGAACTAATCAAGAAAGAGATGCTGATTATGTTGCATTATGATAGTGTCCATAATCCCACACCTGCTCAAATGGGAATTCCACCTGGTAGCAAAAAGTCTCAGCCCAGCCAGAAAGGTGTCCTCAACCAAGCACAGCATCTTGCATATTTGGAGAGTCATCCCTATATTCATTATGAGGAAGAGGAATTGACTAGTGTAAGTAAAAAAAAAAAAAAAATACAAAAAAAAACACCCTCCTGAGATTGAGAAGTTTAGTTGTTCAATAAAAAGTCATAGAACTCACATATCATTCAAGTTAGGAAATTATATTTTCTTCCACTTTTTTTAAACTTAAAAACATTTGGCTTGTTTTTAAGGTGTTTATTTTAAACAGTAAAATAAACCAAGGTTTAAGAACTTTTTAAATGGATCTAATTCAATCACTTTATTAGATACTACAACTATAAGGGGAAAAAAATCTTGATTATTTCTGTTAAAAGATAAAAATCACATGTGGTAGTGATTTTTACCATTGTTGTTTTGCTTTTCTCTTGTAGGCCAAGAAGTTTTTGCAAGGAGAAATGGATGTTGTGAAAGGTGGTATGAATCATGGAGACTTGTCTCTGGAAGCTTTCAGCCAGGTGTGGGAAGAGTGCTACTCACAAGTATTGTTCCTGCCTTCACAGAACAGGTACACACGAGCCAATTTAGCGAGCAAAAAAGATAGGATTGAATCCCTGGACAAGCGATTAGAGGTAATGTTTACTTTCTGGTTTCAAGCTTCAGATGTATTAAAATATTTCCTTTGTGATTGAAACAAATTCAGTTCCTTTGATTTGCCTGTCAGTTTTTAACTGGTGACTGCAAAATCTTAATTTTTTGAATTCATTCTAACCATTTTTTAACAGTAATAAATAAAATGGTTGGTTTCCATGAAATCTGCTGGATTTTATTTTAAAAAAAATATCTATTGTAAATTATGTAATTTGTAATACACTTAGTGTCTCTAGAGAAGGAAAATGAGAAAACAGTCCTCATAGTTTTTTCTTTTATTGGAAAAACAAAAAGGTTCAATTGGCAATGTAGTTCATAAAATGAGGAGAATGTTGTCCTGGCATCAAAGAATGGAGGAAATGGAAGCTATAATTTAATTTCTAACTTCCAAATAAGAATGATAGGTTAGACATGACAGATTTGCTAATTATCAGATTATTATTTTTATATAATTGAAGACCATCAGAGATCAGATGATCTATAGTTGCAAGTGAAAAGTATTGCTAACTCAGCACTCATTAGCTTTGAAGAAAAAAATGGGTTTACATCTTTGACTTAAATTTTTTTATGGAATGTGTTTGAAAGGAACGTTTTAAGATTATTTCATTAAGGTCTGAGCCATTGCATTAGATATAATAGGTATACCAAAAGCCAAGGACATAACACCAATAGAACCGATAAATATATGAATAGAACAACCAACAAATTAGCCGGGTATGAATCATACCAGGAATATATAAGGATATGCCTAAGGGATCAACTAATACCGACCAATTTCAGGATTGATTTGGAACCATCAATAGGTAACCATAATGATGCATTTCTATCATCATGGTACCGTAAAATACAAGACTTCTCCAGGGAACTCATGCAGGATACCATAGTTCTTCCAGGAAACCATAACGGCAACAACAGCAGAAATCAACCTGTTTGATGAGCAAATAAAGAAAAAAAGAGACACTGAGGAATATGCTAACATAAAGAAAGTTATAAAAGCTCACACAGACCAAACAGTGAGGGAACTCTGAAAAACAAAGAAAACTAAAATGGAATATTTCCTCCAGACAGAAGAACAAAAGAGTAACCAAACCAAAAAAGTCAACGACCATACCATAAAAGAAAACAACACACTGCAACCCCACCAACCACCACACAACCAATGCAAACACAAAACAGACCAAATAAATACACCAACAGACAACCACCAGCACCACGACCAACAATAATGATACTGCCACCATCAACGATAGCTAGAACCTCAAAATGAACACACACACACAAAACAAACCACTAACTTACGCGAACATCCTTAGGGTGCTGTACAAACATGCACAAACCAAAACACAGCAGCCCTCCTACAGAATGCATAACCCCATTAGACATCCCAGACCACCCAGATTAGCAGCTTGTAGACAATCACTAACGAACACACTCAACCTTCAAAAATATGGGATAAGTCCCCAGCCAGGACACTTGGATGAGGGTATAGCATCCCTAATAGGAGACATGATGTAACCTTTACAAAAGAACTTTACCATGCTTGCAAATACAAACATGAACCATACAGACAAGTTATAAATTTAAGTAACAATAAATTTTCACTCAACACATTCAGGTTATTAAATAAAGGACTAAGCTTCTGCCCTAGTCCTCCAAGGTTTGATAAAGACGCCTTGGCAAAGGACCTGAAATCCTTCTTCAGAAGAAAACAGCTAAAAGCCCACTATGGGGACAATGATCACACGCCTTCCATACTTGATACATTAAAAGAGAAGGACTCTACATTCACCCCACAAAACACAGACATTACTATACAGACATTTGAAAGAAATTGTAAAAAATGACAAAGAAAACACTGGCACGTAAGCTGCTATGCAAGAGTATTACTGAAGGGGAACATATAGCCCTTGGCACACTGACACATAGAGATGTCCTAATCATAACACAGGCTGACAAAGTGGGTGCCAGAGTGATCTGGGGAATCAAAGAATACATTAAAGAGGCCAATAATCAGCTAGCCAGCAAAGAAACCTACAAAATCTCACCTAAAGACCCTCTTCCTGAATACTAAAAAGAATTAACTAGCTCACTAAACATGATGCTTCGCAACAATCTAACCAACAAGGAAACCTGCACAGCACTTACACCCACAAACATCACACCTGTTTGCTTCTATCTCCTTTCCAAAGTACACAAAAGCAACAATATATATATATATATATATATATATATATATATTGTAACCCAAGGATTTAAAAATTAAAAGTTGAAAGTGGTGAGCATGACTTGTGTAAAAGTAGCTTTTCTAGCAGACACAGGTACAGCAATAAGTCTGTACACCTAATGATGAAAAGGGATTTTTTTTTTTTTTTGTGCACAACATAATGTCTTTACTTGTTAATGCACTTAATTCATTCAGTAGTGATTTAATCATATGCAGTGAAGATTATATAGTAAAAATTTTTTATCATTGTTTTCTTTATTCTCTTTTTAGAGAATGAGCAGAAATACAAAAAAAAAAGCCCAGAGTACTCAGTCCCCTCCAAAAAATAATAGGGGTTTTTCTCTGCAACAGAGAAAGGAAGCACTCATGCTATTCCACTCCCAACACCTGTTTTGTTAAATTCATAATTATTTAGTTGTTTTCCCCTTCTATCGTTTGTAAATAAATCACCTTTTTGGGAGAGAGCTTATATTCTACATAATGTTGCATTTTGGTGATAGAAAAATGTGTGTGGATAAGGTATTTACTGTATGACCAACCCTACTGTATATTCACATCACTTTTTTTAATAATCAATATATCTATATAGAAAGGAGTGCTGAAAGTTCTTGATCCAATCAAGAAGTCCTTAAAAAAAATGTTTAGTCATAGGTTTAGATTTTAGTGAGTTAGGCCAATAACTTTTCAGCACCCCTTCATATAGACTGTAATTCCAATAAATTATTTTCAAATTGATATTCAAAATCTCTTAGTAGATGTCAAAGAATAGTAAAAAAACTTACTAAATTTTTGCCTTTATAAATACTTTCAGATTTAATTGTAACTATACAACTATATTTGTTGTTTTTATCTGTTTAATAACTCATTTTATTATTGGTTTCTGTATATACGTTTATTTTTAAGCAAAAAAAATATTTAAATATTACATTGTTCTATATTCTGGTATTATAGATAGGAAATTCAAGGTGTTGACCCCTATGAGATGTAGTAAACAATAAGCATAAAAAGGCATGTTTGATAATTTTCATCACTGTAAAAGCTTTCTTATAGGCTGGTAAATGTGATCAAAACTTAATTTCTTTTAGTTTGTTTTAGGCAAAAACTTTAATTGAACTTAAATATGAATATTAAAGTACAACTATCTTTCTTCTTTTTCTCTTTTCAATTTGGCCATATGAAAAATTTTGATATAAGAGAAAATATGAAATTGGTGTACTAGAGTTGTTTCTGTGTATAGATCTCCTGAATTATGTTTGCTTCATTTTCATATTAAAATGAATGCCAAACTTAGATTTTTACTGAATTATCAAATTAATATAATTTGTAAACATAACTGATTCTTGGAAGATATTTAAAAAAAAAAAATGGCTTATGGCTAAAATAGTTAAGTATATCCCATTAGTGCCAGTTGATTTTTGAGCTGAAATAAGACAAGATTTCAATTACTGATTATTTTTTTTTTCTTCTTCTTCAGTACCACTTGAAAGATTTCTTTAAGAAAGTAAAAAATACATTTTTTATAGAAAAGATAAGATCCTATTTGCTATACTTTTTAGCCTGAAATAATTTTAATCTGGTTTCTCCTAAAAAATTGCTTTTGAATTTGGAGTAGCATTTATTTTTTTAAAAAGCTGTTGAATAAATGTATCCAAAAGTAATTGATCCTTTACCATCTGCCAATCTCAAAGGAAACATTTTCTTTCTTGATAATGAAATTATTATTACTTAGATGTTCATATCATTCTTACCTGGTTTTCTTTTCAGATTAACCGAAATCACATGACAAAAGATGCCAAGCAAGCTGCCAAGCTGGAGAAAAAATTGAAAATTCTGTTGGGCGGATATCAAGTAAGATGTTTGTCTTTCTTTCAGATCTTAAGAAATTTTGAACTATTTTTTTGATTGCAAACAAGACATTTGCATCATTCCCATGCAACTTCTTATCATTTCAGGGTCGATCACAGGGTTTATTCAAACAGTTGCATGACATTTCTGAACAGATTGAACAAACTTATATGGAACTGAAGACATTTGAGAAGTTACGATTACATGAAATTGGAGCCATACCAAAAAGATCTGAGGTATGTTAACTTCTTCAGTTGGAGAATTATTTTCTTAATAATTATCATGATCTGTTTTAAGTTTGTTTACACAAGGACAAGATCTACTTCATCTTGAACACCCAAAAGATACTTACCAGATACATCATTCACTTACCTGATTCTGGATTTGCTATTCAACTAATATATTTCTTGTATTTATGTAAATCTGCCTAGTGATTGCATCAGTCAAATATTAAGAATGAATTTTCAAGAAATATAAGTGGGGCATATTATCAGTTTTATCCCAAAATAACTTTTTTTTTTTTTTCATTATTTTAAAAATAAAAGGCTTCTCTCTCTCTCTCTCTATATATATATATATATATATATATATATATATGTGGATTGGAATTCATCAGGATAAGATAAAGAACATAGGAAATGTTTATAAATCTAACATGTTTCACTTTTATTAAAGCTTTGTCAGAGATTGAGAAAAAAACAGCCAGAACTTTGGTATTTTCAATTTTGTTTGGATTGATTCTTATTGATCACTTATGTATCACATGCATTAAACCCATAGATACCAACCAATGAGAATTGATCTAAACAAAATTGAAAATACCAAAGTTCTGTTTTTACTCAATCTCTGACGAAGCTTTAATAAAAGTTAAACAAATTGATAAATGCTTCCTATTTGTTCTTTATCATATATAATTAGCTATATTTAGAGGGGAAGGCTGCTCAATATCATTAATAGAATGTTTACAGATATGGACATGGGAATCAGTTGGAAATTCACATTGATGTGTGAAACTGATAATGCTAATTTTTGTCTGCATATATAAAATAACTCCATTTGAGTATTTATTAACTAAGCTTGGTATGAGGCTACAATAGTCAGACACCAATGAGGACTGAATTTACTCTAGTATCTAATGATCTGTTAGAGTAATGCTTAACCAGTTAGATTGATTTTGTCACCTAACTTAGGCTAACATAATATATACAGATTTAGTGATTTAAAAAAAACCCAAAAAAACCTGCCACTCAACTGATTATATCAATGATAGGATTTGAATTTCACAGATATGTTGTCCTATAGCAACAGCAAAAACAACCTTGACTGAAAATGTGAATTACACTATTACACTTGAGGTTTAGAAATAATACAGTGTTAAGCAGTTTTTGAGATTAAAATCCAAAATGTGTATTGAATATAAACAGATCTTTTTGCTTTCTTATTTGATAAAATAAACCTTTTAAACTGGTATGTTCATTAAATTTATAAATGAGCACAGAAACTGTGCCAGTTGGTTTCATCTTTTTACTTCCTCAGTCATGCAGACTTATCTGATTCTTCCAAAGTTCAATTCCTTTATTATTAATGATGGAATTTTGCTAGTTCTGTCTTGATCACATAAATCCAGTTTTTCCCTTGTAATCATTGAAATTAACAAGTCACCCACCTCCATGTTAGTGATAATTATTGAAATTGATTTGATGCTTGTTTTTGAAATATCCAAGGAGAGAAATCTGATGAATTTAGATGTGACTGAGTTTGTAAATGACTTTTCTCTATGGTCAAGAAAAAAAAACATTTTCTACATTTATTTGAATCAATTTGTCTTTCTAAGAATCAAAGCCACATGTTAAACACTGATCTCTTTTTCTTTATCCTTTCAGTCTCTCACAGAAGATGTACAACGACAGACAGAACGAGAAAAGGAACTACAGAAGAGATTTGCTGAGCTCCAGTACAAGAAAGAATTGTTGTCGTCCTCTTCATAAATTTTCTGCAGAAGTTTTAAATTTAACACTGCTTTCATTTTTGTTTAAAAACAGAAAAGTTATTGCAGTTCACTAAATGTCTAATTGTAACATGAATTTTAGGGTCATCATGAGAGAAAACCCTAAAGATTCTAATCCATTTTTACATTATCTTATCATCTCTTCACACTTCAATGAAAAAGGTGTTCATGCCTTTCAATAAAGTGTCAATCACAGATCAGTGATTGAAGATTTCATCCCACAAGGAATCTGTGTTCTAATCTTGATTGTTCTGGACAAGGTAATTAAGGAAAATGAATAAAATTTGATTTTTCTTTAGCTAATTATGTTCCTGTGTCTGTTTTGAGCTATTCCTATTGTTTTTCCATAGTGTAATCTTTGTCTGTATGTATCATTTGTATTGCCAGTTTATTTATTTATTTTATTTTTTTTTTTTTTACAAGTATTCAGGCAGGACTTACTTGTATTTTGAACTTGTGTTGATGAAATCTCTAAGTTCTTGACTAGCAGCCTACTGCTATAACTACTGAACTAGATACAGAATATTTCTGTTCTTCATGGGTTTAATCCATTTTACTTAACATGTCTAACATAATTGAAAGTTTCATTGTGCACCTTTATCTGTTCACATTTTTAAAATAATTTCACATCTGATTGGTTTCTATGGAAATAAAAAAAAAAATTGGTTACTTTCTAATGTTTGGTATATTTGTATTTTTCAGTTGAAAAGCATTTAATAATTAAAATTCTGAAAAATCCACTGAACCATTAGTTAAAACAGCTACATTAACTGATTGCCCTTGAAACATCCGAGGTAACAAAACATTCTTTTAAGTAAAGAAAACTTATTTCATGCAAAGAAGAATTTTTATAGTAAGGGTAAGAATTATTTCTATGGCTTGTCTATCATCTTTTCATTATTGATAAAATAAGTTTCTTCACTTTTAATTATATATATATATATATATACACACACACACACAGGTAGCTTAAAGGTTATTGATGTGTAAAAAATGTCCATCTGAGGCTTTTGTTTACATTTAAAACTATTGGAGAAAGTTATTGAGTTCATACCTTTCCCAAGGTATAAACTCTTCTCTCACTCACCATCTATGGGTAAAATAGCAAGGCTGATTGGTTGGCATCAAGTCTAGAAGGACAATTCTGAATTTGAATCAGTTGGGTAATGCTAGCAGCTTTAATCTAAAAATTACTTGCTACAGAAATTGTAGTGTGGCCTTATGCTGCATGGGAAGTATATATGTTCAAGAAATAGAAATTATACACGCACAAATTAATCCTTTTACTATTGTTTTTATATGAACTATTAGGTTGGTCAAATTTATTTTGTTTTTATTGTTAGTGTTAAGAGCATTTAGTTTTAACTGTATTTTGACAACTGTCATGTATTTTTAAACTAATGATTTTTATTCTAAGATGGAAGTAAGCAATACTTTAGGGATTATGCTTTTTTTATTTAAAAAAAAAAAGTTCAAAAATCAAACAAATGATTTGTGCACTTTATGGAGAATATAATGCATGATTAGATGTATTTGAAAGTTATTTTTGGAGATTAAGGTTGAATAGTGAGGGAAATTAAGAAATTACTTGGGAATAATATCTGCATTGGTGAATAGCCAAGATATTCAAAATATCCAAATCATTTGCACCATCTTGGTTATGTTAGTCACTTTGATGCGTGGCTTTCACTGTGATTTACTACTTAATTTATTTGTTCCATTTTTGAAACATTATGATGGGCACAAAAATTGGATACTTTACATGGGATTGGGGCAAGCAAAATACTCAATTAACTCGGTTGAAGACAAAAATAAAAGAAAAGCATTTGAAAGTAGCAGAAACAGTATTACATCACAACCCTAAACTAAATTTTGACAAGAACTTTTTCACTCCTCTGTTCAATTATCATTTATTCTGGAAATCCAGTACAGAGTTCTTTGAATGAAAATTAATTTCAATTCCCTGGAAAACTGCAAAAGGTACTTAGAGCAGTTCTGTGAAGATAATTTCATTTTCCCAGCATGTTTATTAAAGATGGCAGAAGATAATGTTAAAGATGTTGTTCAATAAAGTTAATATGAAAAATAAAATTTGTTTTGTTTTACTTAATGACATGAATAATCTTTATGGCCAACCTAATATTTTCATTATTACACATTCTTAGTTTTAAAAACAAAAATCTATAATAGATGTCTAATGCTACATCTTTTTCTTTCTTTGCTGTTTTTAGTTTAAAAAACTGGATGGAAAAAAAAAATTAAAATCAAATCAGTTAATATTTTGAGATAAATTTTTTTTTTTTTTTTTTTTTTTTTCAAACAAATATCAAGTATTTTAACTTGAGTGCAAATAGACAAATCTAATTCCTCTCTAATCAACATGAATATTCAACTATAACAAAATATTAAACAAGCAATTGTTTATACAGAACAAAATAAAAACATTTGAAATATGTTTTATTTTGACAAATGACTGGCTGTTACAGTTGGTAATATTTTCAAGAAAGAAAACTCCTATAACAACCTCATAATTGCATAGTTAAACTTGAAGCAGAAAGCTGGAATTGCCTACCTAGAACCACATGTTCCATAACTACAGTGTTGATTGCTCTGTGGATGGTTCAGTTTGGATGGAAAAAGACTTGGTTTGGTAATAGAAAATGATTATTATAATCAGGCTGATTCTTAGAGTAAATGAACTTGGTATTTGTCCTTCCTCATTGGCAAAATGGGTGGGCAGTTCTTGCCACATTAAAAATGCCTCCCTATGAAAAGGTCAAAGGAAATGAATGTCAAATCATGATCAACAAAAGTTAAATCAATACAATTCAGCTCTGAAAATAGGATCTCTTGAAAGAACAATGACAACACAGATGAGATTTTCAGAGAATGGATATGTTTCTATAAAAATACTAAAACCATTAATGAGGAAGTCAATTTTTGTATCAAAAACCATGTTATCTCTCACCCACCATTGCAACAGAATTGTTATGAGTCAGCAGATTGAATGGATCTCAATGAATGAAGTATGGTGGTAGTTGGAGTCAGCTCTTGTTGTTTTTTGGGTTTTTTTTTAATTCAAAAACCAAAGAGATTTTGTGCGTGTATTGGAGGAAAACATTGAAAATTAAATTTCACAAATCAAGGACAATGCTTATGCTTTTGAATTTTTTTTCTTGCACAAAGAACTGGTTGCTCTCTGAATTAAATGCTTTTGGTCGTTCTTTGTAAGGTGAATCTTCATTCTATGAAAAAATGAGGTAATAGTTTACCAAAACGCTTTTCCAACTTTAAAAGTTCTTAAACTGTGGGCTTACTCATGAGAACAATTATTTTGATTAAAGAGGTGTTTTCTTTAAGAGTATACAATTGGCCATGAGGGAATCAAGTTAAACATTTTTAAGTGACAACAAATTGGCAGTATCATAAGTTGCAAGTAGGTGAATCTAATTCCTCCCTAACTGACATGAATATTCAACTATAACAAAATATTGAACAAGTAATTGCAATTGTTTTGCATATCACTTCCATCCTAAAGTTGACTTTCCATCCACACAAAAATGTAAGGGCTTCTTAATTTGCTAACCAGGAAAATAGAAGATTAATTCTAAGTTTTCTAAATTTTACTCTAACACCCACACCAATAAGCAAATACAAAAATGGTTTTGTTAAATCTTGTTTTACTGCTGCAACTTTTGCAGCATATCAAAATTTGAAAAGCATGTCTTTAAATTATGGGAAACCAAAACAGCTAACAATAAAAGTGCAACAAATTCAACCCATTCACCTTCAAACTTATAAATTTTGCTCCTTGGAGGATAACAACAGATAAAAATCAACAATAAAAATACTAAGAATGGTCATTAATTGGACAATAAATAGAGATACTAAAAAATGGCCAGGACAAATGGTTGATTTTTAAAACATGACACTTTGAAGTGCAAATCCTAAAAATCAGAACCAAAGTGAAATGTTAGGTTTATAACAAAGGAAAAATGAAATTGTTGTTTTTGTTTTTTTTTTCATTTTTGACTTGGTGTACGAGGGAGTTAAATTAAACTCAATGTAAATGTTTAGTAAAAACTTTCACTGATGAACTGGAACATTGACATTCCAGCCAACATCAGAATTGGGACTGTCAGGAGATTCTGGCTTCTTGGCTGTGGATGACATGGAATCATCATCTTTACCTTCCAACAGCATGGTGAGAATTTCTTTGTAATATTCATGGTAGATACCAAAATTAAGTCCAATGAGGTGGGCAAAAGATTTACAAAGAGCAATCAGTTCTGTTTCAATAGTAGACAGGCCAGTTGGGATCTTCACTTTGTCCACACTGCCACAGCTAATGCATTGGTAAATAAAATCATTGATTCTCTTCCCTGAAAGTAGAAAATTATTCAAAGTTTCAGCAAGTATCCATTTCTAAAGTAAGGTTATATTAAATGAGTGTTAAAAGGTAGAGATGGGCACAAAAATAGATTCCTTTGTCAAAAATTATAAAACAAAAGGTTTATTAAAGTTAAATCATTAAGTTAGAGAATTTTTGACTGTTTCCAATGTTGAGAGAAAAAAAAATTATGTGCAATTTTGATAACAGTATGATCAGCTTTAAATAAATGCACAGGTTATTATTAAAGCTGTGTAAGAAAAATAGAAGATTTTAAGCACCAGTGCACAAAGAGAAAAACATTTTTAAGTCCCTTCTATTAAGCCATGCTTAATAAGTTCTACTATCTGGATCAGTTCTTGCAGTCAATTTCACTCTTAATCAAATTTATTGTTAGGAAACTTTGAAAAAAAAAAAATTCTCATATTCCCATTTTAAAATTTTTCTTTTTGAACTGTGTTTTAGGACTTTAGAGCATTTCAGATAAATATTGTATTCCATCACAAAAGAACTAATTTTGGTTTGATGATTGTTTTGATATCATGTTTGGACTGCTGACCAGAAAGAAGTGTTGTATGGATTGAAGGGAGTAACAATCTGAATTTGCATGTGGAACAATTCCTCAACCATGTTCCGTGATCATTAAACTTCCTTGACTGCAAAAAAAAACTTTTTCCCTTTATAATAATAGGTCACAGGTAACTCTCAGTAGTCAGAGACAGATTGGCCTCTGACTCATCCCTAGAAGAACAGACCAGTATTCAAATAGATAATCTGATGGAGATGTTGACTTTCTGTACACAAACAACGCACTTCGAATGGAATAACACATATATCAACAGGATGAGGGCTTAGCAATGGGCTTGCCATTATCACCAGCAATGGCGAATATATGCATGGAATACTTTTAGGAAATGGCATTAGAATCTATATCTCTAAAGCCAACTATATGGTTAAGGTACGTAGAGGACACCTTCATACTCTGGCCACACCGGGAAGATGTCCAGGTTCTACTGGACCATGTGAACTCAATAAGAACTTTGATACAGTTCACGATGGAGAAAGACAGTAACAACACACTCCCATTCCTGGATGTCCTAATATCTCTAACAGAGCATAGGTTCAAGACATCCATATACCGTAAAGTGACATTCACTGGACATTACCTCAATTTCAACTCCCACCATCCATACAGTGTAAAGCAAGGGATTGCGTCCGCTGCTTACAACACTGACCAAAAGTCATAAGTGGTGACCCAGAGACATTAGATAAAGAATTGGTCAGTATAAGTAGTACCCTACAACGTAACAACTACCCTGGGTACATGGAAGCAGCCCTAAAAAAGTGGGATAGGTGGGTACAAGAGGAGGACAACACTCAGTCTGCCTCCCTTATGTGAAGGGGTTATCAGAGAAAATACAAAGGATCTGCAGTCCATATAACATCAGGACAACCTTCAAAAGCTGGACGACACTTCGCAGATATCTCTCCCAAGTAAGACCCCCCCCATGACTAAAGACTCTGTGTACACTATCCCGTGCAGCTGCGGAAAGAAATATAAAGGAGAGACAAGCCGCCTCCTTCAGGTAAGTCTTCAAGAACACCAGAAAGCTGTAACATGAGGGGAAGTGGAAAAATCAGGCGTGGATAACGACATATGGAGAGAAAAGGGAGATCACTGCCTTCTGTGGGATCAGGTTGAGATCATAGATAAAGAACACCATTGGAAAATTCGTAAACATAAGGAATCAGCACATATGCTAGGCCACAAAAATATCCTGAGCCAACCAAGCATAGAAATGAATACAATATGGGAACCAGTAATAAGGAGTGCCAGAGAAAAGTGATAATAAAAACAAAAATTGCAATATGAGCACTGGTAAAATGGTTGCTGAAGACATTAGGTTTATAATATCCAGAAATTCATACACAGATGTCCTCAAGGACACATGGCACAGTGGATAAAGGCGTTAATTAACAGGAGATAACTGATAACTGATATCCATTAAACAGTCTATCCTAGTGAGCGAAATAAAGGGTTCAGTTCGGCATTCCAACCACCTGAAGAAGGCCGGAGCATACAACAGTCGAAACGTAATCACGACAAAGATGAGGACAATAGTCCGAATAATATAAATTGTGTACATAATACCTCATCTCAGAAATATAGACAGATACAGGTCATTCTAGTGACCCAATTGAACATAATGACAATTTGATTTGTCCAGGTTCCAAACACTGGTAATAAAGAATTCCCTTTGAAAAAAAAGCAGAACTTTATCTTGTTTAAGCTGAATTGCTTGAATTTGGCTATAATTTTCTTTGTTTTGCTTTCTCAAAATAAATCCATTTTTGTCCCTAGTGACTATCTTCAAAAATCACTGTTCCAAAATAAGTAAACACTTATCACTTTTCATGTTTAAATTCACGAGGAAGCCATTTTTTTTTTCAAAGCTTCTGAATTTTTCCAAAGGCTTGTAAACAATCAACTACAGCTGATTGAGTGCATTTGATTATTGCTTAATAAAGAGCTGAATAAACTCCAGTGACATTTTTAAGATTTTTCTAATATTATGCAGAAGGTAGCACTGTTAAGTTTTGTATCAACCAAATTAACACAGCTTAATTGTTTTTATTTAGTTCATTAATCTCAGTTCTCAAAGCTAAGTTTATTGAATCAGTCTATTCTTAAATTTTGTCATGTATTTTGTTATAATATAACATTTTGGCTATTGTGTCTGCCAACATTCAACATGTTTCTGTTGATCCAGGTAACTTTCAAGGATTTTCAAACTTAACCCTTTATTTAATCTTTAGGAGTATTTTTCTTGTTCCATTGTCCATGTCTAAGGATATCTTGTTTTGTCCTTATTTAGTACTGTTCAGTTATTGCTCATTATGTTTCACTAAATTCATGAATACGTTAGGCTTACGGCCACATCACATTGGTGATTGTATGGGAAAACAATGTTTGAAAGTTAAGCAATGTTGAGTCTGATCAATACCTACTTTAGAATAACAGGTGCTGTAAGTTTGGATATATGGGTGATGTAATGGATAATGGGTCGGAAAAGCTAATCAGAGAGCTGACTTCTAATTTCAGTTGGTTTGTTATATTAAGATGAGAACAAATAGGGGACAATTCCAACTTTCGTAACATTTAATTTAAAAGAGGGCTCAATACAAAGTAGAGCAATATTCTTTATTCTAGGATATTACATCAAAAACATGTCAAAAATGCAATTGCAGTTGTATTTCAATGTGAATCAACACCTCTCCTCAGGTGCTAATAGCCTTGGGAAAGGTATGAATCTATCTCTTCTACCCCCAGCTATGGGTTAATGGGTTAATTAGTAAGATTTGTATCACTAAACTATTATTATCTAAAAAAAAAAAAAAAAAATTCTTACAATCCAAAAATATTTTCTGGCATTAAATAGCCTTCAAAGGGCTGATAAGCTGTAGAAAATGAATGAATGAATCAATCAATCAATATGAACACTTTAATCCACTAGGCTATTGTACCATGAGCCTCATTATTTATCAGTTAGCACATTTTGTATTGTTGTGGTCACCAGTCCCCATATTTCTGTTGTAATTGTGGTTCATGATGACATTCATGCCAAAATAGTGCAGTGGCTTGCTGGTTCCTTTTGCACCATGGATGTTGAGGTTACTCCTGGCCCTCCTCTCAGAAGTTACTCCACCCACTGGTAAAGATATTGACCTCTGAGGCACAGCTCCTACACTCAGGTTGGCGACTAGCTGATGACCATTTGACCAGTTGGATTGGTTTGGCAAATGCTGCTGATTACCCTCGCACAATTTAGCTGGTAGGTTGATGCCATTGATCTGGGTTCGGTCAGCACAATGCCCATGCAACTTCTTGGAGCCATGTGTGAGAGTTGGATGTAGGCTCTGAACCAGTAGTTCTGCATCCCAATTCACCTGAGTAATGCATGGTTAACTGCTTTACTGCAAAAGGTACTATCACTGACGATACACCCATGAGCCTAGTGGATTAAAATGTTGGTTCATGGATTGCATCACATAGTAGTCGTGAGTTCAATCCCTGGACCGGTAGTACAGACTCAGACTCAGAGGAAACACAGTGAATAATAACTGAGCAGTACTAAATAAGAACAAAATATCCTTAGACATGAACAGCAGAATGAGAACAATCTATCTGTGTAGATTAAATAAAGCATTCATTTTGAAATTTCCTGAAGGTTACCAGGATTGTCATACAAGGCCAGAGAGCACAATGGCAGAAACATTGTGATAATAACAAAGACAAGGACATTAGTTTGAATGTAAATAATGATAACTCATCATCCCAGAAATTCAGATAGAAATGCATTTTGATACCAATATTTTGTTCCAATATTTTCCCAAATATTGTATCCATAGCAAATTCTTTTAGATTTTTTTCTTTTTACAATGTAAATAAATAAAAAATGTAGAGAAAAAAATTGAAAAAGAAATTGTTAGGAAATAAATTTTAAACATTACCAAAACTTTAAAAAAGAAACTTTTTTTTCCAAAATTAATCTTCACCTCAAATTTCATTTCAGTTACTTGACCTGTTTATCTACTCAGTTTTCAGATTTCAATTTAAGGATCAGAATGTGAAACAGAAAGAAAATTGATAAAGAGATATTAACAATCAGTGGCAGACTGTTTTAGTTTTTTTTTTTTAAAAAAAAGCAATAAGAACTTTATAAAGTCATTGGCACACTATCAGTTACTAAAGTCCAATGTGAGAGGGACATTTTCAAAGTTAAAAGATCATAAAGACAAGTTTAAGAACTTCACTGAGGAGAATTTGGAATCATACACATTGCTATCCATTGAAAAGGAATAGTTGGAGGAATTGGATACAAAAGCAATTATTGGTAGATTTGCAGAATCATCAAACGATTGCTCTTAATATAGTGGATTGCATGTAATGTTCTATTGTACTCTTGATGTGAAAATTGTGCAGTAAAGTTATCTAAAAATATCAACCATTTACTTAAAATTAAAAAAAAATCTTCTAACATTCTGTATTTACATTGGTATCTACTGTCAGTAATATATACAGGACATGTACATGGTAATTATGAAGAAATGCATATATTTTTTACAAAAAATTTAATTGCATCCTTTTTTTCCATATGTATTTTTTGAAAATTTTATTTATTCATTAAGAAAATTAAATGATAGCATTGTAGTTGTGTGTAGGCCACCTTTGCCTCCTTATTTTTAGACCTAGTCCACCACTGCTAACAAGCAATTGTTAAAAAATTCTGTCTGTCTCAGCATAGTATTAGAAAGTAATAAATTGTTTGACTTACACATCAATTTGTGCACTGCATTTTGAGGAGAGAAGACATCCTCCAGCTGGCCAAGAAGCAGTTTTTGTTTGTCTGCATCTAGTTCCTCAAAGCCATGACTTTTCAGCCATGTTTTTACTACACAATTTACTTGCTCTGCACAGCTTAATGCCACTTCTAAAAGATTTCTGTAAAAAAAAATTATCAAAATTAGTTAATCAATTTCCTTTGAAATGCAAAATCTTTCTGAACTATACAAGAAACTGATAATTGTTTTCTAAACTCAAACTAGATGTTTAATTACATAACAATAATTTAAACTATCTCAGTCTGATACAACTTCCACTTTTTGAAGTCTTCACAGGTTTTTAATGGTTGGACTCACATGTGCATCTACATTAATTTTGAAATTTTGTTTTAATTTTCGTCTGGATTCTATTGGGGTAAATTCCACATTAAATATTCAGTCATTATAATTGGCTTTGCCCAACAATGCAATCTCGGAAGGAGAGAAGGTAAATTAAAATTTTGGCTTCCATGTAATTTATTTCATTACTATAAACTTTCTGGGATTATTGTGATTTTGATATGAAATGTAGTGTCTTTCAAGAAAACTATTCTCATCCCTCTACTGTATGAGAAGGAGATGGTATCTGTTGCCATTGTTTAAACACTTTTCTTTGCACACTATCCATACAATTAACTTTTTCTGAACACTTGTTTATATCAGTTCATAAAATGATGTCTGCTTCCAGTAGTTTGACAGAGCACTAACTGGTATTTGGCTCACTCATATAGTAACTTTTAAATAAAAGCTATAAATTTTTAGTTCTGATTTCTAACACATTATGGAATCCTCCATACTTGCCTGTCATCCCCTACAGGAAGATGCACTCTTCCCCAAATTAACCTTTAGCCAATCATTACTTCACTTTTCCGAACTCAACTTTTTTTTCCCGCGCAGCTATCTGGAGCCTATTTGAAAACTCAAAATCTATAAAAAAGAATCATTTGACTTAATTCAAGTCAGTCAGACACTGAGTTTCAAGAGATGCCAGCAGACTCCACGCGTGTCAACACACTGACCCAATAACACTACCAGCCTCTCATCAACTCAACACAACTCGCACTACTATTGCCGCATGAAGAAACTTAACTTACAATTTACTAAAAAAGTAACATTATCACTACAAAATAGTAATTGTACATTTAATCAACTTTAGCATATGAGTCAAAGGCACACAACTCTTCATAACTTGACTCAACACTTACAATTGTCACACACATACACACTATTATTTGAACTCACACAATTGACATTTTACCTTGTGGAAATCAAACTGTTTTAATTTCTCAAACTTAAACCATCATGATTCATTCACCAAATCTCTGCATGGACACTCTTTGCAATCTTATCTCACTTGCCACATTTAACAAGCAACCTATCATCACTTTGTGTATGTCAAATATATATATATAAATTCATGTTATTGTTGAAATCTATAACTACGTTGTTTTTTCCTTGATTTCTTCAAGTTGTATTGTCTTCAAATGTTCGTTTAATTTATTTGTTGTAGATAAATACATAATGTACACACACATTTTAAGCCTTCACACAATTTCACCTTCTGTCACATCTCACTTAGCATAAATTCTGCAACAACAGGAGCTTATTTATCGCATTTGATATCAACCTGTTTGTGAGATATACAGATCCCCTTATATGGGCATAAAGTAGTCTTCTAAATCATAAACTTCCTTTTTTGGGCATCAGCCTGATATTATTCCTTGCTGATTCAATTTATATTTCTCTATTTTCCTACTACTCTCTTACTCCAACCACTCGTTTCTTTTTTCCTACTTCTCTTTTTCTCGTTTTTTCCTACAACCTTTCTTGACCCAATCTCTATTGTTTTATGTTTTCCTGGGTGCTCACCTTATCTTTTTTTTAATTTTTTTTTCCCCTATATCTTGCCCTTTTCAATTGAAAATCCCCTCTGGCCAATTGTAACAAAAGATAACAAAAAGTTACAACAGAATTTTGTGAAAATTGCGAAAAAGATTATTCTTACTTTTCATCCTTTGAGTTCAACTTGTCTAGCAAAACAGTTAAATTCTGTTTCAGCTGTTCTCGAACTTCAGAGACCCCGGAGATAGAAGTGCCGATTGTATTGTATGTGACCAATAGCATACCTGCCATTAAGCGCAGCTTATACAAATGTTCTTGCAATTTCCGGAAACGACGCTCATCCAAACACATGGTCTGAAATTAGAAGCAAAAATGTAGAAAAATCCATCAGTTGATCTCTTTAATGTTTTCTTTTGGTTAATGAAACCCATACTGATAAGATATTACTATATATATCTATATATATATGGTGGGGTCCCTCTGATACCCTTGTGCCGGCCCTATAAATAAATATATATGTAGATATGTATATATATATAGGGCAGACACAAGGGTCTCATAATATATATATATATATATATATATATATATATATATATATATATATATATATATATATGTGTGTGTGTGTGTGTGTGCACATAGATTTAAACAATAATAAATAAAAATTTTTATAAATCAAAGCTCCTTCCTACAGTTAATACTTTAATAGTAATTAACTTAAGATACCACGAAACCAAATAAGAAAATGAAATAATAGCCAAGTGAAGACATACATAAATATTACTATATCATTTAAGCATTAAAATAAATTATTTATGTAAAAAAATGAAATACAATTCAAACTCAAGAAAAGACTAGAATGCTCAAAATTAAAAATGACAACATGTCTAGAGAATAAAAATGGAAATCAAATAGCAACAAATTGCTACAATTGAAAGAAAAGAGGAAAAAGAATAGAAAAAAAAAAGGGAAAAAAGGCTAAGAGTGAGTGTAAAGTGGAGAAAAAAAAAAACAATGAAAAGGACAAATAATCATGACATCCTGCATGTATGTAGTTCTGCGAACACACACTCACTATAAAAAGAATTGCACCAATAAGTGCATATAAAAACAAAAAATGAAAAATTATAAGCACTTAGTTACTGATACCCCTGATGAATGGATGTATGGATCCATCTATAAAGCTCTGGAGTCAAGTTGTTGAAGGTAACCTTAAGAAGGTAAGCTAAATGACGATCCTTTTACTCAGAGTAATTATATATATATATAACAAAGCAAAGAATAAACTCCAGGTGAGGTTCAAAATGTGGAAATTAATATACTACAGACAAAATTTATGATTTTTAAGTTAAAGCCAAATTCAGTTTTACTCATCCATTATGTTTGGCTTTAACTACTCTGCTTTAATTTACATTTGGTCTAATGTCCTCATCTTTGATGTTATTATAACAGTGGTTTGGCTTTTGTGTGCTGTGGCCTTCTTCAGTTGTCTGTTGATCCAGGTAACCTTTAGGCAATTTCAAACCCTTGATTGGGTTAATTGTTTTTGCTGACCATGTTTAGAAATATCTTGTCTTATCCTTTTTATACCACTCAGTTATTGCACCCGCTATTTCTACTGCATCTGAATCTGTACTATCCAACCCAGAGATTGAACACACAATTACTATACCACAAAATTAATGAACCAACACTTGGCTGGACATTACAAACTCAGACTCAAGGGAAATAAGACTAGTGATAAATGAGCAGTACTGAATAAAGGACAAGGTGATCGGCTGATTCACTTTCTATGGCGTATCAACACTTTGCAGGCTATTTAAAGCCAGAAACTATTTTTACATATGAGCACTGGTAAAAATTGTTGCTGAAGACATTAGGTTTATAATATCCAGAAATTCATACACAGATGTCCTCAAGGACACATGGCACAGTGAATAAAGTCATTAGTTAGATCCAGTGACAGGACAGGACCCAAAGAGTGTGAGTTCAATACCTGGTTAAGGCAGTGGAGAACTTGGAGAGGGGAATTAACAGGAGATAACTGATAACTGACATTCATTAGACATGGCACGTAGAAATAGAACAGTCTAGTGAGCGAAATTAAGGGTTCAGTTCAACATTCCAACCAAGAAGAAGGCCAGAGTGTACAATGTGATAAATATGGCAACAAAGATGAGGACAATAGTTTGAATAATGTAAATATTAAAATATTTATTATAGTAAATGATTCAAATAACATTTTAAATAATTAAATTTTGCTGACTGGACTTAATGGTTGACTATGGCAGTAACAGTTACTACTACCTGAACATATGTTAGTTATGGGATTGTGGTTGTTCAGTCATCTACCATTGTGACATGCCGGTAATACAATATCTAGAAATAGGACAGAGAACAGGGAAAATGGATTTATGCCTTCTCCTTAGTTATAGTACAAGTGCCAAAATTCAAACTGTTTATAGATTCCATTTTCAAAGACAATAACAAGTTGATGTTGTTGTTGTTAATGTTGTTAATAATAATAATAATAATAATAATAACTGCTCTGATGATTGCAATGGCTATAATGTCTTCTGACCTTTAGTAATTGAAGGTCAGAACATGTACATGTTCTGTCTTGAATTAAAATGGGCTACAGTAAATATTTCATTCAGTACCATAAATTTGCTTGTCAGTTGCCTAACTGTAACCAGTTGGGTATGTCCCCTAGGGATTGATGCACTGTGCATCTCTCTCCATAAGTGGGAATAGTTAGGAGAATTAAGGCCAGGTGTTGAGAGAGTTGTTTTTTTTAAATTTGAAGGATGAGGTAGCCAAGTCAACTTAGGAATCACATCTAGATATTTGGGGACACCTGTAATCAAAAAACACCTGAACAAACTGGGTTACTCATTTCTAACTAGACCCCACTTGCAAGGTTATTTCACAGTTTTTATCAAATCCACTCACCATATTGTACAATTTGTCTGTGGTGCATGTACCTGGTATACCCATATTATGATGGATATATTGATATTTGTACCTCTCTCACTCAATAATAATTGGAATAAATACTTTGTGAGTGATTGAGACAACAAAGAATATATTTCATTGAATTGGTAATTACCTCTGGATATGGTTGTAGATCTTCCCAGTTGATAAGTTCCAGATAGGCTGTGTTGAGAATTATTGTTCCTGTAACTGACCCAGTAGAATTAGCATCAGGGTACAAATTTCCTGAGAAGAAACTGGCCCCAGCACAAGTTGCTCCCTCCTCAGTAGTAATGCACTGAGGCAGAGTCAGTTTCATATGGTTCCTTTGTAGCCAAGTCTTTGTTCTTTGCAGTGGATCCAGGCCTTTTTCTGCAGAAACCCAATTTTATTGCCATACATTAGAAATAAACTATCAGAATAGATTATTTACATTAATGAAAACTTAACTATCACAAATTTAAAAAAAAAAAAAAAAAAAAAAAAAAAAAGTAAAAAATAGTCATTAGATCTTCTGGAGAGTAAAGACAGGTAGAAACATTTAAATTCCCAATATAAAATAACAAATGCCCCAAATAATTTACTTTTCAAATGGCCTCTTTGCTACAAAGTTTAAAATTTATACTTAATTTAACCAAACAAATTACAAGAAGAAATTCTCATAAAACTTATCAATTTCTTGTAGCTTTTCAAATAGACTTTAGAGTTAAAAGTGAAGATGACTAGACAAACAATGTTTCATGGGATGTTGACAGAAATTGATTTTCTTAACCTGTTCACTGATAAATATATTTTTTAACCTCGTAAAATTTGTGCTGGATCTTTATTGTAAAAAATGATGAAAATGCAAACTCTTCATTGCATGTTTAAAATGGATTTATTTTCATACAAATCAACAGAAAATGTTAAATATATATTGTGACTCTGTAAGACATTGAAAGAGTTAAAAGATAGCTTGATAGCTATACCGAGAAATGAAGCAAGATTTTGCTGAATTCAGAGTTTATTTTACTTCTGGGAATAAACCCTAAGGGAAGAAGTATGGCTAACTTGAAGTAAAATGGCTTTATTATTTTGAGGAATTTAACTGAGAAGGCAATCTGGATAATTTAAACCTACAAGGGGTGGAGTGAGATGATGTAAGAACATTTGAAGTTGGCTGGGAAATTTGTTCAACAGGGCAGAAATGAAGACATTGATTTATGATTGCTTGCTAAGGTGCAGGTTATGTAAAGTCTCCTGATAACCACAGGCATAAAAGGGAATTGATGGAGAGATAATATTTTTAATGTTTTGATGAACGACAGTGAAGTTAAGAGAATTGATTTATTTCATTTGTCAAAAAGCATGGAAGGCATAGAATGCTAAGGAAATGGGATTTCTTTGGATAGGAGGCAAACCTCAGTGTTGTGGGTTGAAACTTGCTAAGAAAGCTGTCAAGGAGACTGCTTGTGAATGTCACTCTGAGAGAATGAGGTTTGAGTCAAGGAATTCCATTGAGGAAAATTTTGAATGATAATTAAATTAATGATTTGGAGCTAAGTGCCACCTATTCACCTACACTCTAAAAATTGAGTTTGGCAAAATAACAACCAAAGTGAAGAGCTCAGGTGAAATATCAAGGAGGATGGAGGGATTGCTTTTGCCTCCTTGGGTAGTATTAGTATGAGGTACCAATATGAGAAGGAAAGAGTTAGATTGATATTCTGTTACTACTACTCTTAGGAATCAGGATCTCCCCAAAATTGGGCATGCAATTAATTTTCTGGAATCAGATGACAAAGGACGCTTTATAGGGGTTAGGAGATTTACTGAAACCCCAGGTCCCGTACAATTTCCATGCTTGTTTTGAGCGATCAAAATGACCAAGTGAGTAGCTCCTTGAATTGATGCTGGAGATGAGAGACAACCACCCACTTTGATCTCACATGATTTGCTACCTAAAGAAAACCTCAGACTTAAGTCTTGTTCCAGAAGCTTTTTTCAAACTTAGTCATCTCAAGAAAAGTGTCACGTTAATATACGAAGTGGGAAGGGTTGATAATTCTGCACAATGAATTTATTTTTTGCACAAAGAATTGATAATTGTAATATCAACTCTGTACAAAGAACGTTATATGAAAACATTTTTTTTATTCAAAATTTTTTTTTTTTTTTTACTTGTGACTTCACTCTGCCTGGACCAAACCAATACAAAGATTCCTGTTGACAATCGATCCTTGCCAGTCTTGTGATCAAAATCAAACAATGTGGGACAAGGCAAAGCTTGGATCGAAGTGATCAACTCATTGATCAGCTGTGGGGATTGAACATCAGACAGACTGGCAAAGAAGAAGGCTGCATATAATGGTGTTGAAATAAAATCTTTCAAATACATTATTGTAAGAGAAGTTATCTTGTCTGTGGTACTAAACTGAATTACTTGCCAAGTTATCTTGTCCATAGCAGCAAACTAATTAAAATATTTAAGAACAAAAACTGCCAATAATAATAATGAACACTGATGCTGAAAAAAAAATAAAAAAATAACAAGAATTCTCTTTGGAATATTTTAGAGTATGTTTCCAACTTAACTAAAATTTACTTATGCACATGACTGTCTTGTTGGATAATCCAGTTGTTTAATGTGTTCCACTGCGAGGGGATGTGTAGGTGGTATAATGGGTAGTGGCTTCAAATGAGAAATTGAAGAACCAAGTTTGAATTCCAGTTGAGTTTGTTACATTCACTTATGCACAAATACCCTTGGGAAAAGGTATGAATCTATCTCCTCCCTAACCAGCTATGTGTTAAATAGTGTCTGAAAAAAATCATTGCTATCTCCCAAAAATTGTTAAGGCAATATAGACTTGAAAAAAAAAAAAATTTATTCTTACAATATCAAATATGTTTCATATCAAATAGTTGATAAGATATGAAAATCAATCAATCAATCCCATTGACAGGAGACAAAAATCAATCTTATTCTGGTTGGAATAAAATATTAAGTCCAAGCTTAAAGTGGGGAAAAATCTCAAAAAAGATTAGTCTTTAATACAATGACAATCTCTTTCATCAGTCTGTCATTTTCTGAGTCAGAGTTCAGTGTTGAGGAAACCCTTGAGAATGATCTGATATAATTACACGGCCAGAATTCCAGACATTTCCAAACTGTCATTTTTATGAGAAGAATTTTGAAACTGAAATGTAGTTAAAGAAATCACTGATATTAAAACCCCACAATTAAATACCTTGATGTGGTCAAGTGGCTTGTGTGCTCCTGTAACCCAAAGAGCTATGTGGTCGGGGTTTATTTCCTGGAAGTCCCAACCAAACAGATCAGTAGTAGAGGAGCTAGACAAAACCTGGATGATCAAACTTCAATGACAAAAATCCTGAATCTGGTTGCAGCTCTTGTTTCATAGATAGGTAAGCATCAACAGACAACATTGACTTCATACGCAGTGAGTGATGGCAGATGATTAGCATCACAGTCAACTACATGGGCATGGATTAACCAATTCTAATTAGCTGAATACTGTTTTTGCTAGTAGGGGTTGTGACTGCTAGTACTAAATCATACTTATAATGTAAATGTGAAAGCAATTGAAATAACATCACAACAGAATTATTCATTATATAACCAATATGTAAATAGATTCCTCAAAATTTACTTCGATAACAACAACATTATCTCTAAGGATTTCGGATTTTACAATTTTTACATTTCTCTTTGCGTTAATTTACTGCTTAAGGTTTTCTCGTTTTCTTATTACATGCTCACATCTATTCTAGACTATCTAATTGGATCTTTCAAGCATAGCATCTTTTAATTATTTTATATGGTGATGTTCTTTTCTTCCTTGTCTATTATTTTAAATTTGTTCCATAGAAATTGATATGCTACCTATGGCTGAACATGAATTGAGAGATTAAAATATAATATATAATATACTCATTCCTGTAAAATAGAACATTCTGTTCAATATTCCCTGAAGGCCACTGAATATCTCAGACACTTAAAGAAGATCTGACAATACAGTATGTGAAAGTGTGGGGATAAAATCTACTAAGATGCGGAATCCTTGTATAATAAAACTGTCTGAAATGTTCTAACATTCCCCATCATCAAGCAAATATTTAATTTTACACAACTGTTGTAAAAATATTAAATCATATATACACACTGAAAATAATTAAGTAATTAATCAAATTAAAATTGATATTCAAATAACTTTGCTGTCAAAGAAATATACTGTAGAGACATTGATGCAATATTAATTTGTAAATAGCAAAGCTATGTACCTCTGGTGTAATCAATGTATTTCTTGAATTTGTCTTTTTCAAGAGATGTATAATGTTGCTGCATATATGGTCGAGCTTGGTTGATAGTGAAGTTGGCCATGTCCAGTTTCATGAGTTCTAAAGTCTCAATTATGCTCCTGGAAAAAGTCAGTTGAAAAGCAGTAAACAAGGATAAAAGAATAAGTGTTTCAATGATAACTGATTTCTTTCAGTTGAAGAAAAAAATTGGTAAACTAATGAAGAGAAAGGAATTAATAAATCAGTCCTTTATAACAGAGTATTCTGTTATTCTATTTGCAAATCTTATGTGAGAAGAGCTAAAATGGTATGGAAATAAAAAAAAAAAAAAGTTTGCACATCAAGAGGAACTTAAAAAAAACTAAATCTATTTTAACAAAAAGAAGTCCACATGAAGTTTTATTTTAGATTAAGAATTTACTAGAATAATTATTTTCATCTTTCAATGCTTTGTCTCATGAATTTCACTTGATGATTCTCTTATAGCACTGAACTTTTTAATGGCAAACAATTTCTGAAAGTATTACATTTCCAGACATTGGGGTCATTGAAAACTGAATGGTTATATAGATTTTGAAAATATAAACAGTATTTGTTATTTGGATTGTATAAATGCAATGAAATGTATTTATTAACCATTTTAAAATATCAATAAAATAGCACCAGTACTTTTACTTTTTCACAGCTCAATGACAAAAAAAATTAAAAAAAAATGGTTTAGCTCACCTAAACAAAGATACAACTTCTTTTTGATGGCGCAGTTTAGCTACATCTTCATCTCTAACTGGTGCACAGATTTTTTCCATCAAAGAGATAATGTAATCTTCATAATAATTAATGTCAAACACTTCATGCTCAATTTTTTGCTTGATTAATTCAATATCGAGAACTTCAGAAATCTGGTTTTTCAGTTGATTTTGCCAGGGCATCAATAGTCCGAGTATCATCTGAAAGAGTTTAAAAAACAACATAACACAATTTTTAAGTGCAAAATCTTTCCAAAATAAAATAAAAGGGGAATAAGAATTTATTATTTTCATTGTGGTTGTTGTTTTTTTTTTTTTTTTATTATTATTATTATTTCTACTTGACAAATCAAGACTGTCTTTAGAAAATCCTGGTGGATAAAAACATTTGTTATTGCTGGAGTTTTGGAATTTATCTCAGTTAGGCAATGCAAAAGTGCACTGGTTCAGTGGAAAAGCAGTGTTCCATTATAAGGAGGAGGATAAATTCACAGAAAATGTTACAAATCTTATGATAAAAACAACAATGGTAAGGATAATAGTAAAAAAAAAAACAAAAAAAAAAACAAAAACCCACAAAAAATTTGAGTTAAACTAAGTGTACCTGTTTGATAACCTCTATGAGTTGAATGGCTGGTACATAGTCAGGAGGATTGGCATTTAGTTGCTCTTCAACATGGTCCCAAAAAGCCTTGTGAAACATTTCATGGACTCTTTTCTGAATACTGAACACAGAAACAAGAGAAAAAATTAAACGAAAGTAAAAAAAAATGTGACACTATTTGTTACTGGTAAATAATAAGGTGTTTTGGATAGCAAGAATGATATACTAATAAACTATCATGGGAAATATTGAAGATTTTAATTATAAGAAAGCCGAAATTTCTAAAAAACCCAGACAAACAGCTAAAAACAACAATTTTTATGATGGTGCCACATGGTCATATGCCAACAATTGATTAATGACTACCGCCATGGGTGCTAGCTTTAGAACTAGAAGTGGAGAGAACCTGATGAAATTTAAAATCACAATTCAAAGATAAAGGTTTTCTAAGAGAATGTCTCTGATGAGAACCGAAGGAAAAAGGGGCCATGTGGTCTGTATCAGATTTTGGATGAAAAAATATAAAACTGATATGGAGAATTTTTCCATGGAGACAACAGGTTTGAAATGATAATTCCTTGACTTAATTTTTACAATGGGGACATATGGCAATATTTTGACGTCTGATAGATGATTATCACTATGAGTGTTAGCCGTGAAACCAGAGGTAGAAAGAATCAGATAAGATTTAGAAAATCATAATTTGGAGATAAAGGTTTTCTTTGGAGAATGTCTCTGATGGGAACCAAAGGAGGAGGAGGCTATCTGCTTTGTGTCCAACTTTAAGACAAGGAAAAACCAACACTGATGTTGGAAAATTTGCTTGTAAGACGATAAGCTTGGTATGATAATTCTTTTGATTAACGAACTTAGAATTAATCTTCGCTGGTCGAAAGGTGACTGAAGTAGCAAGCACAGATGAGACACCAAGGACAGTGGAGGAGCTGCCCATACCCACTGAGGAGTATTAGTGGGAGATGCTAAGAAGGAAGAAGTCATGGGGTGGATTAATGCCTACGACCATCACCTGAGGAAAGAAGGAGACTCCCAAATTAGGAAGTAATTAATTCTCAGAACCCAGACAATGGAGAAAGGGTTGTTTGTGACAGGTAGAGAAAATACTGGATACCCAGCCACATCATGCCCCACACCAGTTTTAGGTGAATGTCAATAAATACGAATGAGAGATCGCCCGAGAGATTGTTCCAGCCCCCGAACATGAGACACTCCATGTGACTGCCTACCAATGAGAATTGCTGACATCAGCCTTGTGCCAAACTTCACCAAATCAGCTAAACAAATTTTACCAAGTTAACAAAGTGTCATGTCTGACTTAGAAGCGGGTTGTGTCGATAATTGTCTGCATGTGAAATCCTCATACTTTAACAACAATTAACCAACTGTTGTACAAAGGACCTCACATAAAAATAGTATTTATTTTTTATTCAAGTGTTATTTTCTTTCTTTGCGTCTTCATCCTGCTTGGACCAGCCCAATATGAAGATATCTGAAGACGATTTGATCTTGGCCGACCTTATGATCAAAACCAATCACAACGTGGGATAAGGCAAGGCCTGGATTGAAACAATCACCTATTCGATCAGCCATGGATATTGGATATTTGGATGACCAGGGAGGGGCTTGAGAGTGATGAAAACATTAAAGAAATTAGTCTTTTTAATCAACAGATTAACTGTATGAAACTGCATTAAATACATTTGTAGCTTTTCAATTATTTATACAAAGGAGTGCTGACAAATTCTTGGCCCAACAAAGATTCCTTTCCAAAAAATAAATTTCTGGTGCTTAGATATTTGGTCAAACTTGGGAGGAGTGGGGTGAGTCAAAAACTCGAGCTATAGGTTATTATTGTTTCTGAAAGCATATTGATATTAAAATCATCAGATGGAATGACACCAACAATTTCTTTTATATTGCTTAATAAATTGTTAAATTCAGGATTTTATTCCATTTAAATTCTTCAGTTATAAAATTAAACAATTTTGTAGATGAAATGAGAGGTAATTATTTCATATAAAGAAAAAAAAAGAATTTGATAATCTGATGAAAAGATGTTGCCTTATTTATGGGTATGTATGAAATTATCTGGTAAATATAGACCTAAATCTGAATTACCATGTTAGAATTTTAGGGCTGATTTATATGTCAACAATTATAGTAATCTTAACAGGCATAGATTAACTTTTTAAGTAACAATGACAAAGTGCTTGACACTGTTAGCAAAATTACATCAAGAACAAACCTTTTTTCGGGTGAGTCCACTTTTTTCATTTCAAAATCATTATTGATGACAATTTCATGAATCAATTCCATATCCTTCAGATATTTATAAACTGGAGGCACTTTGTTAGGAGAGGCTAAAATATTATAGACAAAAGGCTTTATGTCAAAACATAATGAGAATGAATTAAAATAAGAACAAACAATTTTGAGGAGAAACATTTAAATTTAGCTTCATATTTTAGCACCCACAACTTAAAAAAATTAATGGTCATGTCTGAAGTGAGAAAATACTTGTGCCTAAAAACATAAGACATTAGTTGCAATAGTGTCTTCGCCTAGCTTATGTCTTACCATTGAGTGGGAGGTATTTCTGTCGCACCCTGTATTATATAAACCATTCAATATTTTTTATAAACAAAATAAATTAGCATTTTAAAATCATGCAGCAAAATGAGCACCAACTAAAGCAAAGCAGTTATAAAAAAAAATGACAAAGTAAAAAATAAACTTGGAAGAGTTTTAAAAATATGTTAGTTAAAAATACTTGGTTAAAATAAATGGCTATATGACAAAAATAATTCAAAAGACTTGAATAAATAATAGATAATAAATAGCAAAGTGTGCCAAGCCGGTAGACATTGTATTTAGCAGATGTCACTCAGTAAACAGACATACATTTAAATGGTTTTATTGTAAAAAACAATGTATTTTATTTTGCAAGTTTATTAATTCTATCATCTGAATTTCTTCCAAGAAACTTGCCAAAATGGAATATAGCCAATTTTTTAACCTATTTTATAACAGACATGTTGGTCATATGATCAGCATTAAAATGTTCTGTTGAGGATTCTAAAACAGCCTGTCTTCTAAAATTGGATTGATGCTAATAATTATTGCTAAGTTTGCCCAATATGTAATGATTTATTTTAATAGAAAGGACCAAATTATACAAAGAAAATAAATAGACATTGAATGGCCTGGAAACTGATCAGTTTTGAATAAAAAAAAAAATGAAATCATTAGAACAAATCTATGTTCAAAATTCACTTCTGTTTCTTTTATTATATATGCATTATCAGTGTACTGCTCTTATACTTTGTTGAGAAAACTGCAGGACAATTTTTCTAAGTTCATTTCTTTCCTTTTATCATAATTTGCAAATATATTCCAATAGTCATGATAAACGGATGTTGCCTTGACTGTCTATTGGGACTTCAACTCAACCCTGACCACAAGTGGAGCATGTACATAAAATCAATAGCTGCAGGAAAAATGGTTGGTTCCCTGTACTTGAATTGTCTTGCTATCCTCTATCTTTACAAGAACCAGATCAAGCTGAAATTGGAGTACTGTTGCCATATATGGACAAGAGCTGCTCAGTTTTCCCTTTCCAATCTCGATAGAATCCAAAAGTATTTCTGTATCCTTGAGGGTGAAAAAGTATTTTCCACCATATAACCCCTTTCTCGAAGACAAAACGTTGCAAACTTCTCACTGCTCTATGGTTATTACCATTGGTTGTGTTCAGGTGAACTACGTTCCTTAGTTCCACCAGTTCTAATCATCATGGTTAACACTTGCCATCCTATGTACATTGTAGCGAACCACCCTCATTCCATTCATATTCCATTGATAAGATGTAAGTTCCACTCAAGCAGCTTCTTCCCATGAACCAGACTCCCTAGAAGATGTTTTCCTTGATCGCTACAATCTTAACCTGTTCAAGTCTAGGGTTAACCATTATCTTTCTGACTGTGCCTCTTACTCTGTAACTTTATACCTTCAGTAGCTCCAAGACTTTGTACACAGTGAACATCACTCTAACAAAAAAAATAAATCAGAGGGCCTGTTCTGTAGCAGAAATAGTTACATCAGCACTGATGGTCAGTTTCTAAGTTCAGGTAATGGTGATTTTCTAAGCATAGCTTAGATGTGGCACAAGGCTGGAAGTATGGGGCTCCCAGTGAGGATCAAACTTACTAATCAATTGTAATTGATCTAGCGAGACAAGCTTGCTAATCATTACACCATGCCAAGGTTCCCAATGATTTTCTAAGCATAGCTTAGATGTGGCACAAAGCCAAAAGTGTGGTGGACTCAGGTAAAAAATTAAAGGCTTGTGTAACAGTGACTCAGAAAAAGAAATTGGCAAGTTTGAAACATGGTTATGTTCATTACATTCACACATATACTTTTAAGAAAGGTATGAATTCATCTGTTCTTCCCCCTGCTTTGGATTAAATAGCAGGCAGACTGGGTTCTCTTGTTTTGAGGTGACAACCAGTCTAGGATAAGAAAAACTCCAAATTCAAAATCAGCTTGAAGAGGGATGGCCTCTGTCAGACTATCTCCCCCAAGACACGCCACTACTGCTATAGATGCAGTACATGTTATGCTCCTATGACTGACGATATGATAAAAAAGCTAATGTTTTAAATTCTAATTTTTAAGACAGGTAGTTCTCCTTTCCTCTTTTGGTTTTGTGCCATAGTAAGCCAAGCTTAGTAAGTATCAATAGTAACAAGCAAGCACTGGTTTGCTTTAATACTATTCAGGTATTTTATTTCTTTGAATAAAGAGAAAATCAATGATTTTCTGACAAGACCCATGTTGTTTCGTGCAATTTGGATTTTGAGAAACCCCATTACTAAGCACAAAAGACATTTTTTGCAATGATGATTCAAAAAGATTAAGGAATTACTAACACAAACACAAAGTCTGATCAAAAGATATCGGAACTGGTGTTATAAAAAGAAAACTACAACATATACCAATTCAGCATTTAATCAATTTTGAAGTAGTTTCCTTCTAAAGTGATACATATTATCCAGCATTATTTCCATTGATGGAAGCATTCCTGGAACTCCTTTTTTTGGATAGCAAGCAGCTGCCTCATTGCATTCTCTTGGCTTTCCTTAATGTCTTCAAATCTTGTTCCTTTCAAGTGGGATTTGATTTTTGGTAAGAGGAAAAAGTTGTAAGGAGTGAGATCTGGGGAATATGCTGGTTGCCAGACCTGAGGAATGTTGTTCTTGGCTAAAAACTGCTGCACTAGCCATAGTCACTGATGGAGCCTCTGTGGTGTGGTGAGAAGACCACACACTACACACTTTCCTTCCAAGCACTGCTAAAAACAATGGAAGTAAGCAAGAACGTTATAACTTAGTGTGTATGTACAATAGAGTTCAAGGTCATTATGTACCAAGTGGCTTCACACTGTATACTTTAGCTCTGTTACCATAGCAACAGCTCCAATACTTTTTGATCAGACCTCATATTTCTATTCCATTGAATCATTATAGCATTATTAGTTCATGATTAAATTAAATTTTAGAATAACAATGAATAAATATTACAGGTTAGTTATTTATTAAGCTCATCTTAGTCTGTCACAAAGCCATAGTAAATGGGCACCTAGTGAGCTTAGATATGACACAAGGCCGAAAGTTTGGGGCACCCAGTGAAGATCAAAATCACTGTTCAGTCATAACTGATCTAGTGAGACTACCTTGTTAACCATTACACCATGTCAAAGTGTCCAATTTTTTTAAAACATAGCTTAAATGTGGCACAATGCCAAAAGTATCAAGCACCGAATGAGGATCGAACTGATTACTCAGTTGTAATTGTTCTAGTGAGACAAACTTGCTAACCATTACACCACATCATGGTGGCCAATGATTTTCTAAGCATAGTTTAGATGTGGCGCAAGACTGAAAGTGTAGAGCATTCAAGTAAAAAGTTAATGGCTCGTGTAACAGTGACTCAGAAGGAGATATAGTCTGTGAAACAAGTCTAGTAACCATAGTATTAAATACTCTCACATAGGTATATACTAAACTTGTCTGGCACATGACCACAAAAGTGGAGTATCTAATGAGAATTGTACTCAGCTTTCTAACCATTTGCATCATGGTATGGACTCAGTTACATAGATTATGCAATTATTACAGGCCTCTTCTGTAAAACCAATTACACATAATGGAATTTGAGGAAAGAATTTTGTTGATGCGTACAATTAATAAGACAAATCTAGAAGTAATGAATACATAAATTTTAATTGTTTTCAACTACTGATGTTATAAAATGTTGCCAATTTTACAAGTGCTACAGTGAAGAAAGCTTGTTTGACAAGGTTTTAAAAGAAATATGCTCCACAAAATATTCTAAATAATTTTTTTTTATAAATGAATCTACCATGCATTTTGGAATGCCATCTGAGATCACTCTTATCAAACTTATGTTCTTGCATTGGGCTATGCTCCAAGTAGAATACTGAAAAATCATTTATCAAAATGCTTGAATCAAATTGTAGTGCACAAACATTTTCTTAGCTTCTATAAACTTGAATGGATAACAAAATTCAGTCACCCTTTCAAAGAGATTGTCCAATCTTTTACTAAGCTTAGCTTCATTTTGACATAAGGCCATACTAATGGCATGAACAGTGAGGGCTGAATTTAATACCCTTATATATCGTTTTCTAGCCATTACACCATATGTGCTTGCAATGATCCCATACAGAAAGAAGGCTCCTACATCTTTTTATTGAATTGAGAGTCAGTTCAGTTTGTGTATGAAGATATGAAAACAGAAGACAATGATGGATTGAAATATTCATGACAGAAACATGAGATTTTATGCTGATGTTCAGTATATGCTGCATTTAGTTAAATTCTGAAGGATAGAAGAGAATGGGCTTTAAAAAAAAAAAAAAAAAAAAAAAAAAAGTGAAAATAATTTTAATGAAAAAAAAAAAAATCAACTTCTACAATATTCAGCATTCACATGAGTAAAACCTACATTTTTTAACATGATATTTTGTTTTCAAATCAATTTTTTCCAAATTCAATTATTTAGAAATTTCACTAACAATAGGTTTAACCAATACACAAAAGAGGATTTTCTGTTCATAAATAAAAATGGAAAATCTTACTGTTTTTAACATTTTATAAATTTTGAACAAATCAGATTATTAAATCAGTTATGAGAAGTCAACAGAAATCAGAATTGAAATTAAAAATTATGTCTTCAAACCTTAAAAGTTGTCTATTTTTTGGAACCAAATTTAGTCAAGATAAAAGGTTACAAACATTGTTTGAAAAATAAAAGGTTTTTGGTTGAAAAGATTTATTATCTTTCACAATTAAAAATATATTCAAAACTAAAAAAACTTAATAATAAATTATTTGAGACAGAAGTAAAATTATCATTAAGTCTTTTATGAAAGCATTTCCTTAAAAAAAAGAAAAGAAAAAGAATTATTTCAAGAAAAGAAAGAAAAAATGATTATCCTACATGGAATCATCACACAAAATGATCCATCTTCAAGAACATTATTCTTGAACGCTTTCTCCTCAGGTTCTGAGTTTTCCCCATCAGGAGTTTTTCTTTTGTTACATTCTCTGTTGTTTGACATGATTATAGCTCAAATAATGCAAGGGGAATGTAAATTGATGTCTACCATAGAAATAATCTGCAAAAGATGAAAAGTATAAAAAGTAGAATGAAAAAAAAAAAGAAAAATAATAGAGAAAGAATTCAGATCAATTCATGAAGGCGAGGGAAGGTAAAGAGAACTACAAATGATTCAAGTTAAAAGCTAAGTAATTATCTAATGTGAAATGATACCTTCTAAAAGCAGGTTGAATATCCACTCACCACTTTTCTTTTTATATTCATGCATGAAACGAATTGAGGAAATGTTATTCTTTTCTTTTTACTGTCTCAGCAGTAACATAACATGATGATGCCAATATTTACTAAGATTAGCTTAGTTTCACACAAGGCCAAACAAAATGTGGGAGGAAGATTGTGTCATGCTAACCTTCCAAGTGGGAAAGTATGCTTACCATGAAAATCAGTTCTTGGGCTCGAACACTGATATCTTGCATTAGTGAGAAGTACATACCTGCCTTAGTCATCATGTAGTTGATGGCCATGTTGGCTCTCCAAAAAGTGAAATTATTTAATGCTTCAAAGCAACTTTAAAATTTCAGAATACCATGGCAATAGTAAAACAAAAATCACCATCTTCAAGTTTTATTTAAAAAATTTTTCAATAAGTTCATAAAAGAAAATAATTTTTTTTACAATGCTATTTGATGCATTCAAGTTACTTCAAAGAAGCTTATCTTTTTTGTTTAAGCATTTACAGCTAAAATCATGCATTGACTTCAGTTCCAACTCATATTAAACAAGCATAGGGAATTTCCTTTTTCAATGAGAACATTTTTAAAATACGGAAAGTTTAAGTTTGGAAAAAAATAAAGCAAAGATGTAAATTAGGGGCTTCCCTTGTGGCTGAGTTAGTTGTATCTTTTGCCACTGGTACCAGAAATTAGTGTTAGAGTACAAATAAAAACCAGAATTTTTAATATTAATTTTCATATTAGACTTTTGAAGATATTTTGAAGACTGATGCAATATGATCTTCCAACTCACAATTTCAGCTTACTTGGTTATGATTATGAAATATCAAGAAAAATCTCAACTATAAAAAGAGTTATTCATTATAAGTTTATGATTTCATTTTTGATTTTTTTTCCTGAAATTCTTTAAGAAATAATTATTGCCAATATAACATTTAATTTTATAGAAACAAAAAACAAATATGAACAAAGATTCAGTTATATAATATGTTGCATAATAATATAAAAGTTGCATAATAATATAAAAATAAAGTTATTTAGAATTTAATATTTTCAGTACTTGAGTATTTACTTACATTTATTGTCAAAATGGATGTTTTGTATAACAATGCCTGTTTTCATGATTTTTTTGTTTTTTACATATTACAAGCTTTTCATATCCTATATCCAATTGAAAATAAAATTAAAATCAAACTGTGATAAAATATACATACAGAAATAATAGAAGCAATCAAACTTTGATATTAGATGACATTTAGCTTTTATTTTTGATTGAAAATAATGTTTATATCTATAGCTATATATTATTTTAGGAAATAAGCTCTAAAATTGATACTTGAGAATACTATTTGTATATAAATATTTTAAAAATAAATTGAGATAGTTGCTGAATTTTGTGAAATTTTATTTTATTTATTTAAAAAAAATTCTCATCATATGAATTCTAAAGTGTAAACAGCACAAAAGACAAATTATGATAGATAAGCTTTTCTAGGAAAAAGAATGAAAAAGTAATCAATGAAAGCAAATGAAGAGAAATGTATTAAGAAAAGTCATAAAAAGTATATCATGAAATGCAATGATAACGTTAGATTCTTACATTGCAAATATTTATTCACTAGTTTTCCCTCATCTATTTTTATACTCCCTATCTGCCATTTTGTCAAATTGTAGGAATTTGGAATAAAGAACTCGTGCTGGATCCGATATTCTGATTTCTTGCAGTTAAAATTTAATGTATGAAGAGTGGAAATGAACTGTAATGAATAGATGAAAGAAAAACTAGCAAAAATAGCTGATGGTGAAAATGGATCCTCTCAGAATCTCAAAATAAATTGAGTGAGAGCATTACATTTCAGTCGTGTATTATTCTCACAACATTGTTAGATTAGTTACAATTTGTCAAGTTTCTGAAGCAATAATCATAAAGTAAAAGAAAGGGTTACCTAACAAATGTCTGCTGACATTCATGCTAACTTTTCTATAATGAATTCTTTAGAATTAATTACCTACTTATTGCAGTCATTGTTTTTTCTTTAATTTTGAAAAAGTTTTTGATAAAAATAAAAGTATAAATTACATTAAAAAAATGTAAAAAACAAAAGTAAATACTCCAATCAATAATGAGCTGAATAAATAAATCTTCCCTCAACTAAAGGTTATATGACCTGCAAATAATACAGAAAAATAAGATCACAGGAGGGAGGAGAAACTGGTTTTTTAGTGCATCCATTTGCTTAACAATTTTCAACAGATAAATCTCAAGTGTTGTTAAATTGATTATGGTATTTACTACAAAATCACTTAGAAACTAATTCCAATAATCTAGTATTTAAATAATTTACAATATCCACATGGTATATATGATGTCTGAAGTTAACCAAAATTATATGGAAGTTTTATCCTCTCTCAAAGAATCCAATGAAAGAATTCCTGAAGATTTTGATTAAACAAACAGGACCAGAATAAAGCCAGGACATAAACCATTTATCCAAATCAGATATTGTATTTAAAAGTTAATAAAACATATTAAAACTCTATTCGGCTTATAAGTAGGATGCAGTTCAAAGTCTACCATTTCATTGCTTTTATAGTCAATATTGAAAGTAGATGCAATAAAAGGATAAAACTCATTTATAAGATACCATCAAACTTATTTCTGGAGGCCAGCCAAAAGAAGCAAACTTAACATTCTTTAGTAATTTATATTCAATTCTTTATGTTGCATTTTTAAAAATAATTTTAAGAGTTATAAAAGTAAAACATTTAAAAGCTTCCAGTTTAGAAGCCAAAGTAAAGCCGATACAAATTGCTACATCATATTTCTCATGTAAAAGACATAATTTTAAAATTGTATTGTTATTTAAAAGTGCAAGAATAAGATACATTTTTGAAAAAGATGAATATTGTTTTATTGTTATTATTTTATTCCGAGATAATGGTAGCTCCATCACTTGGAACATGGTAAATTTCTCTTGAAAGTTTTTAATATTTTAGTTGTTATTTTATTCCTGAGCTTTAAAAATATGGACCTCTTCAAATGTGAGAAGAAAAATATTCAAAATATTACAAAATAAAGAAAACAAATACAATTTTTAGCCCACTCCTAAACACTACACTACAGGATTGCTCCCGCAAGTACTATTGTCTATGAGAATTTTGAAAATCAAATAAAAAAAACTAAAAAAGTAACTATTCATAATTCATACCTGAACTGATCATTATCGCTACTTGAGGCTGATATATTATCTAACGAGAATACGACTTTTTATTGCGCTACATAAATTTCTCTGTTTTTGTTTAATGAGGTAAATTTTCCAGCTGAAAAAGCCATCTTTTTGTGCTTCATTTCAGATATATCTGCAAAAGCAAAACGCTAATTGCCAAAGATCGAATTTTTTTTTAAAAGTTCATAGTCTTACTTTCTTTTTGCATGAGTGATTTGCAGAAAATGAACAATGGCACAAAAAAAAAAATCAATAAATTTTTTAAAATGAATTGATTTCCTACAAAACTGCACACAAATCAAAAGAAAAAAAAAAAAGGAACAAGAGTTGGAAAACGAACAAGAAGATTGAATGTTATTTATTTTATTTTTAATTTGTTCTTTCTTTTCTCTGTTACCTTTTTTTTCGGAACAAAAAGGTAAGAATTATTTTTTTAATTTAATTTTTTTTTTTTAAATAACTATTTTTCTTTTCTTTTTGCAGGGATATTAGGATTTTTTTTATTAATGGTTAATTCCACAGGTAAAATATGCTCGAGCCCCATTTTAGGGGGCAGGGGCTTAAAACAAAACAAAACAAAACAAAAAAAAAAAAAAAAAAAAAAAAAAAAAAACTCTCTTTGGGAGGGATCTAAAAAAATAAAAAAAAAGTTAATCCCTGACGCATATCACCAAGAGTGTATACCGAGGGAGTTTGATCAATTAATTTTTGCGATTTAATTCCATGCGTAGGAGTCCTGCATTTTAAACTCGGCATTGTGTTGTTAGCTACATCCCGTTTGTTGTACTGAGCTAAACTATAAATATCAACTACAACAATACAATACTAGTATGGGAAAAACTTGAAAACTGAGAAAAGAAATCATTTCATTTTAAAATTAAATGCTTTTCTTTTACTGGGAAAAAGTTGTAGATGGAAAAGAGGGGCTAAAAGTAAAACTCGTTACTAAGACGTGTTTAGCATTCGAACATACTTGAACGATTGGCGCAACACAATCTTCGCACATTAATTTTCATTTTTTTTCGGTACTGTCAAAGTGCAAAAATCAAACTAAAAATAAATAGCCATAAACTGGAGTTTTACAGACAAGTTCACAGGTTTTTTTTGTCTGTAGTCTTGGGAAAACTTAACTTTGCGTGAATTTGTTTGGTAATAAATGTGAAAAAAAAGTAACAAGGGGTTCAATAATAAATCCCTAAATTTTTGACTGGTGAAAAAAATAATTAGAAATAATTCAAAGTAAAATTAAAAATCATTTTTAAAGCAAAAAAAAAAAAAATTTTTCTACCTGTAATTTGGCCCGCAAGTAAAAATTCTGGCCCAGAGGAGAAAAATCCGAAATTAAACAATCGCCGGGATTGTTTACAAAATTACAAATTCTTAATAAAAATAAAAAAATAAACAAGAAGTGAGCTACCGTCAACAGCTGTTATTCATTTTTTTTTTTTTTTTGTTTTGTTTGTTTTTTTACTATATTGGAAGCGGAGAACAAGAAATGTTTTCTTTGGATGGAAACAAAGAAAAGAAAATTGTAAGGGACCCAAAGAAGCATATAAATGGAAGTCTAGGGGAATACAACGAAAATTAAACATTTTTTATTTTTATGATAAATAATTCTTGGGATTTTCTCTAAACTTTCGATAGGGAACATGAAAATATTAAGATCAAAACGTGTATTTTTTTTATTGGAAGATTAAATGAAAATTCGTTGAAATAAAAATGTAAGGCTGAACGATAAAATTAAGTCAATACTGGGCTTCCGTAACATTTACAGTTCTGTTTACACGGCATTCGAAATTCGCTCGTAAGATGATATCTGACGAAACATTTGGTTAATAAAAAAAAAAAAGTAAGAGAAAAGTAGAGCAGGTGGTTCTGAGTAAGTTCTAACTACTTACTTAGCTTAGTTACTATTTGGGTCCCAGGCACTGGCAGTCACTCAGATTGAGAGAAAAATGCAAGTCATGAATTCTAAAAATGGTACAAGTCTTGAAATAATCATCAGCCGTTCATGAAGACAAGTTGGTAACGCAACGAAGGATTATCTTTCGGTGTGTCGATTTACTTTTGTTTACACGGTCATTATTTTGTTTATCCATTATAAAAATAAATCGCTTTATACGCTATTTTATTTTAGGTCTTCTTACGTGATGTGTACAGTCACTTCACTTTCATTTCTGGCAGAGTGCAAAAGCACTTGAAAGTAGTCGAAGAACCAATCAATCGAAATTTCAACTAAAATCAAATAAATAAATAAACAAATTCCATATTGACAGTGTGACTTAAAAATTTAATTTTTAAAATTTCTGATCATGTGTTAAAAAACTTTAACGACAGGTGCGATGCAAAACATTGTTTTTTTTTCCACATACCAGCCGAATGAATGGGAAGAAAGAAATATGTTTGACGACGTAATCATAAGTCTTGCTTGACTCTTGAGCATTATTTAATAAAACAAGGATATGTGTGTGTGATCTCAACAGAAAGTGTACCTGACACGCAATTAAATTAACTTTTATTTAAAAGAAAACAAACAATAATACATCATGAGATTCAGATATATTTTTATTTAGTTTTACTCTCTAGTCTAATTTTCAATGAAATTCGTTAATTTTATTTTAAAATTAAAAAGAGAGAGAGAGAGAAAATTTAGAATAAATTCTGGTATATTCATAAAAAATTATATTTATAAAAAAAAAACAAATAGTACAATGAAAATATGCAATTGTTTTTGTCTTTGATCTAAAATTTGCCAAATTGTTCGAATATTAAAAAAAAGTATTTTTTAGTAACATACACAGGCAAAAAAAAAAAAAATGAAAATAAAAATATGTCCAAACATTTTGTTTGGTGATGGTTTCAATTCAGTTAAGTCAATTTTTGAAACATCATAAAAAGAATTAATTTCTTGTTAACGACAAAGATGCAATATTTTTTTAAATTTTTAACCTTCAAATAAAATTTAATACTAATTTATTTGTAACTTTGTTTTTTTGTTGTAGTGAAACAACTTAATAAGCGTTAACGATAACTAAAAATTTATTAATCAATTATTGGTGACGGTGATTGAACGAAAAATTGAAGAAAGAATTAATTATTGCATCTGTGGAAGAAATTAGCATTAGGCTTTAATTTCGGACTCGCTCAACAAGAGTTTGCATTTTTTCTCTTGTTTGTAACAGTAGTGGAAAAAGTCAACTCAATGATAGAAAATCCCAAGTTGACGAAGTAAGCTTTTGTTTTATAAAAGAACCTTCCTTCATTTTTACAAATAATTGATTTTTAGTTTAATAGTGAGTAGTAGTCACAACTTGAATTGTTACAATTGTATTATTTTATTTTTTAAATATTTAAAAAATGATTATTAATTTTTTTTAGTTATTTTTATTTAAAAAATCATTTTAAAAATATTTCTCAATTATCGAATAAAAATATACTACTATTGTCAACTTTTACTTTTTAAAACCAATAAAAACAATTGGTTTGTTTTTGTTCAACTGAAGCGGTATTTTTGTTGTTTTTATTCGTCCTTGTTAATTTCTGTTAAGAATTTAATTTAAGAAACAAACAATAAAGAAAACTTGCTGGTTGTAAAAAATATTGAATAAAAATACAACGGTTGTCTATCATTCTTAGGTTATGCCAATATTTTGCTTTTGCATTTAAATGGCAGTGGGAGATTCTGTCAAAAATAAAGACAAGGCTTTAAAGTTTTAAACGTAAACAACTTTACGTGATAATTCAAAGAATTAGACTCAAGAGTAACTTTAGCTTCGTAGTAGTAGTAACAGTAAAAGCATCTAGACCTGAAGATTAACGAGAGTTAATGTAATGAGGAATTGTTTGATATTAAACTACACAATTGTTTTCACTTGATATTTTTTTTATTGTACACCATAAAATAAATAGATTTAACAGAATTGGGACAAACCCAAATGTTGTTTGTAACAACACTTATTTGTTGATTAATGTGTTCTGAGAGAAAATTCAGAACGTTTCAGTGCACTCAAACCAAAACAACTGACAGCAATTCTACTCAATAGTCTTTTTCGGTCCTCATTGAAGATTACCCTCAGTAAAAATGTTGTTTGCCTGAATATTTCCAATTATTACAAAATTTTTACAATTTTTTTTTTTTTTTAACGGTTCCAACTGCACCATTTGATTAATTTCGTCATCGACTGATTAGGATGATGATTCAATCGATGGTTCTTTTTCTTGACATCTGACTGATTCTGCTGAAGAATTCGATACTCGATTGAATTTATTTCGCTACAGAACTACCTCTGACAATCATGTTCATCCGTTACAGAATAAACATAAAAATAAATAATCGTTGTTTTTTTTTTTTTATATATATTTTATTTTAATTCTGATGTCAGTTCGACATAAGGACAGAAATGATTTTTTGTGAGTTTGTTGAAAGAAAAAGATATTATTTTTATATTTTCACAATAAAAAATAAAGTGGAAACATTCAGGAGTAAACAAAGGCTAGTGTATATTTTCATACGTTTATGGAATTGTCCGTATTTTTTAATTTTTAACAGTAACGTCCCAAGACGATAAATGTTCGATCAATCAAAAGTTTATATGGAAAAAAAAAAGACAAGACCCAAACAATTATTCAGAAAATTTTCTGACCGATTACAGCTTAAAATTTTTGTAAGCAACCAAACAAATAAAAATAAGATAAAAAAGTTACAATTTCACATTGACTTAGGCAAGGAGTTTAAAAATATAAACAATAGAAAGCTGTTTTGTTTTCCTAACTTACCTGTTTGTGAATAACGAACAAAGGTACGTGTTGTATATGATGTCATGTGTAATATTTTTTTTCCTTAAAAGTGAGACAAGCAAAACTAAAACTCGGTGATAACTAAAAAAAAAAAAATTGTCCTGATGATCGCTTAGTTAATTTCAAACGAATGCAATCATCAAGACGACAACAAGGAGGACGCTGAATTTTGTTTACGGAAGTGACGTCATTAAAGAATACTTAATTCCAATTGGTTGATTCGTTTTTCAATATTTTGAAATTCACATCAGCTTTCCTTTAAAGAGGTCAAATGTCACTTAGTTTTTTGTGCCACAAAAAAGAAAAAGGAAAAGAAAAAAAAGTTATAAAGTATGAAATTTAATTGTAAAATGTTATTTTAAAAACAACCTATAAAATACTAAGTGGTTCTTAAAGCATCTGACTAATGAAAATTTAAAAAATTATAAGTTAATGCTTACTTTCCACCCCCAATATTTTGTTTTTATTGCGAGTCAATATAAAAAAGTACATTTAAAATTTTTAGAGAGACAGTGATTGGATTAAGGCTTAAGCTAAGCAATAACCTTTGAAAATCAAAGAAAACTTTTTTTTCTTTTTTCACATACAATTTCAGATTTATTTATTTACACACCTTTCTTACAAGCCTAGACGCATTATTTGTGGTATTTTCTGTTGATTTTTTTTTTTTAACCAACTTAAATAGTAGAGAAGACATATGTAACCATAAATCAAAGTATTTACTATTTACATTTTTTTAGTTTAACAGAACTGCTTCCAAATTTCAATCTGAACAAAAGGGAATTATTTTTTTTTTATATTATATTTTTGAATACTTACATTATTTATATATAATTGGAATTGGACTGTTATCGGATAACAATAACATTTAACAATAACATCCTTGTTAATCATTAACAATAACATTAACAAGGATGTTATTGTTAATGTTATTGTTAACTTAATGTTATGTTATCCTCAACTTCATGTTATCCTCATCTTCATTTTACCATATTCAAAAGTCAAAACATTTCGACTGTTGTACGCTCTGGCCTTCTTAAGGTGACTGGAATTTCGAACCGAACACTTTTATTTCATCCACCAGGGTACATTGTTCTAGTTCCACAAGGATGCATGGCCGAGTGGATAAAACTAAAAGTGTTGGTTAGATCCAGCGACTAGAGACCCAAAGAGTTGTGAGTTCAATACCAGGTGAACAAAAACTTGGAAAGTTGAGTTAAAGGGAAATAACAGACATTCGGAAGAGGCATGGCACATGGAACTAGAACAATCTACCTCAGTGGGTGAAATAAAGGGTTTGGTTTGAAATTCCAATCACCTGAGAACGGCCAGAGGGTACAACAGCCGAAACATTGTGAATGTGGTAATGAAGATGAGGATAACTGTGAATAATCTAAAAAAATGTAAGTAATCATAATACCTCATCTCAGAGATATAGGCAGATACATCTTTTAATTAAAATTATGATCTTTTTATAATTAAAAATTGTACTACTACAGAGAATTACTTTTTTTTTTGTATTGTCTATGCCGAATTAATGTTGAATAATGTCTACTTAGAGACCAAGTTAAAATTTTACTTTCTTACTTCATAGAGGCACAGGGCTCAGGGGGTTAAAATGAACAGTTGATTTACCCACACCAAGAAAATTAATGATGGATGGTAATGATGAGGAAACACATGGGTAATTTTAACAAAAAATGATAAGGAATTTATTTACAAATTTACATACTTGAAGTTGTGTAAGGAGCTTGTCTCAGGGAAATAAATCAGAAATGTTTAAAGTTCATAGTTTTAACAAATTGTCATAAAGAGGAAATGTTCATACAACAGTTAAATAATCTGACACAAAATAATATTAAAAAATGTTTAAAACAGGTAAGAGAGTTTCTTACAGAAGGAATGTACAGTTGCATACATTCAAAAGTAGATGAAGAAAAATAGTTTGAAATATTTAGATTTATTGAATTGTTGAAAGAAAATTCTTTGAAGTGCTATGGGCTTGGTTAAAAGCTGATAATATGATTGGTGAGCAATTTTACACTGGCAAAAATTTCAATGCTGGACACAGAGAACAGAAACGAAACTTTTTACATGACTTCAGACACTCATTAATTTTCTCCTCATTTTATATCAAAAGGAATTTCACATAGGCTCACTACTCTCTTTTATTTCTTTGTTTTGGCTCCACAGCTAATTTCTGTGAAGACAAGGTTTTCATTCGTTCAAAAGCAATTTCACATAGGTTGGTGAATTTATTTCCGTTTTCTTTTTAGCTCTCTGTTAAGGCAAGGTTTTAAAAAAAATTCACATAGGCTTTTTTTTTAATTTTTTATTTAACTCACCTGAATTTGATGGGAGTGGGTAAAGGGAATTATTATCATTTCATACTGAGTACATATAATAAGTCTCTATTTTGTTTTGTAAAAGTACTGTTATTTTAAATGATTTCCTAAATGCATTCACATACTCCACTCTTTTTTTGTAATTTTTTGCACTCACTACAATTGTGACATCCTATTCTACGTGTTTTACTGTTTATGATGTTAGGTTGAGTGTATCAGCATTGCATTTGTTATTTGTCCAAGCCATCCAAAATGATCTCTCCTCATAAACTGTGCTCCTTACTTACCACTCGCACAACAACTGCTTTCAGTAAACTTCTACCTTGACTGGGACTTGGGCTTTGTATAGGATAATATGATAAACATTAGTTTAAAAAATCTATGAAACAATAACATTGATTGAACACTTGTAGGGGAAAAAAAGAGGAAGTTAGTTTTAAGAAACCCTCCAAATTTTTCTTTAACTAAAAATAAAAATGAGGACAAAGTTAATTGAACAACAACCAAGAAAATTTAAAACAAAAAAATATTTTACAAAAAAATGTTTAAATTGGTAAGAAAGTTCTGTATATGTAAGAGTATGCACGTATATATGTGTTCATGAGCAGCAGAATTCTTGGTTATTAGAATATGTGGAAGTTTACTAAGGTAAATGATTGAACTCACTAATCAGTTGTAATTGATTCAATAAGACAAGGTTGCTAACCACTACACAATAAGGAAATGCCCAATTTGTTGTGGGCAAGATGATCCTAAAGGCCTATACAGCACGTATAGCTTTTTCAGGCACTGGGGCCAACTGTCAACAGTCAACACGCAAAAGTTCATTGCTGGAAATGGATTAAGAAATTAATTTTTTTTTTTAAGAAATTTGGATTAATTTTATTATTCAAGATAATGGAAGTAAGTAGTCTTTATTTATTTTATTTATTTGAACTTGCAACATTTATCTTTCTAAGTGCGGAATTCACAGGAGTCATTAAGAATTTTAAAATAAAAAGTTAATAAATTAATAATTTTCCCTGTGCTATTGTTCTTCAGTGATAAAATCAATTTTATGAATAATTTATGTTTTTCTTTAAGAGAATAAAAGTATTTTTTTTAAAGTATGTTGATTGAATTTTTCTGTCATTCGTAAAAGAAGACGTTTAGTTTTTCACTGCAATGCAAAATTAATGAAAAATGATAGTTATTAAAGAATTTATCACAAAGTTAATGTAAAAAAATTAAATTCAATAAATTTAATATTTTACAACTAAAAAAAATATGCCACAAAAATGTAAACAAGACATATATTGTCTTGTCAATATTGTCTTTCAGTTTTTTACATTTTTTCGATTATTTTTTTTTTTTTTTACAGCGAAATTTTCAAAAAACGTCATTTTTGAGAATTTTCTGACAGAAAGTTGTTTTTTTTTATGCTATATTATTATTCTTCATAATAATGAATATCTTTTGAAGTATGTTGATGATACCATCCTTGTAAAAAGCAAAAAAAAAAAAAAAAATTAATGTAACTTTTTTGCACTGCTAATTTTCCAAAATTACTATACAGAAATTTGCACATTTGAAAAATTTGTATAAAAATTTAATTTATTATTTTTTCTATGATACTCTTCATAAACACTGATTTAAAAAAAATAATTGTTTGCACATGGATATTTTTAAAAAATATGTTGAATTTTACTAGCATTCTTGTTAAAAATGTAAAACAAAAAATAAACCGGTTTAATATTTAAAAAAAAAATACTGTAAAAATATTAAACTGGTTAATTTTGTTTAAATAATCATATTTTAGGGAGGAGGAAGTGATCGATCCACATCCCCATTCCATAAAATACAATTATCCAAAAATTTTAATGAGTGTGGTTCAGTTCACTATGTAACTTCAACATACAATGCACCCTGACCAGTGAAACAATTTGGAAATCCTTTCAACTACATAATTCCTTAAAGTAAAAACAACACAAAGTAACATAAAATAGCAAATTCCCACATTCATACAAACTTTAAAATTTTTTAATTCTGAATCCTAAACTCTCCAGACCTTATAAGGTTCAGACATGTTTTAGAAACACCATGTAATTTTTACAAAATAATAGTTTAAGTTAATATTTTTATTTTCAGTATCACAAAATATTTCTCAAAATGGTAAAAAAATAGTGTAACAGGCTGTCATGGTAAGAAAATAAGGTTTGTGTATTTTGTCTTTTCCAAGATCAGAATGAGTGGGAATGATGGTTAAAGGCAATACCTCAAGACAACGCCCCTGGCAAACTAGACACTGTTGTTTGTGAAAGGCACTTTCTATCTGATTAATAAACAGTGGTTATTACAAGAAAAGCATGACCCAGAAATCCACCATCAATATTTGATCAATTGACAAAAGTGTAACAGTAATTATCAGTTGGAGAGATGAAACTTGAAAAAAAGTAAATGGAAAAACACATAATTACCTTTACGAGTATCCACATAAAAAAAAAAAAAAGGAAAAGTAAAAAATCCCCCATAAACAACTTAAATAGAGCTCACACCATTGCAATTGGCTTTTGGTCAACTTCCAATCAAATGCATGATAGAGGGGTATGGTTTGCCTATAAGTCAGTGTCTGCAGGCTGTTAATTTAGATGGAGGGGGGGGGAAATCAGAGACTTGTCAGCTCTGATGGGGTCGACTTGGTGAGGGAAGTATGATGTTTGAAAGACACGAAACTGCCCAATGACCCAATTCAGAACATCACTGACGATGCCCTCTAGCGCTAAAGAGTGTATATTCAAAGTAATTTTTTCTCCTGTTAAAACAGTGATGTCCGGGAAAGGCCAGATGACTACTAGGAATAGACTAGATGACAAATTGGAAAGTCAATTGACGGTGAGGAAGACCACAAATTAAAGCATTCCTGGGCTAGCTACCAGGTATGCAGATCAACCTTTTGCTACAGACACACAAAATAATAAACACCCCCAAGGGATCCCAAGTGCGTGTGTGTGTGTGTGGGGGGGTTAGAATGAGATCCCTATTAGGATGGACCAACCGGAGACCAACTAAGCCTCACACCCACGGACAATAATTATGACTTGCTCATGTGGGAAAAAATGTAAGAATATACGCGGCCTAAAAATCCATCAAGCCAAAATGAAATGTCAAATGGAAACTAGCCAGATGCAGTGCATAGGAAATCCTCCTGGAAGACGCAGGAAATACAAGGCCGAGAAGCTCACCACGGAGCCCAGTTCTTCCAAGCAGAGGCACAAGTGTCCCACGAATTACCATCTGAGACATTTCGGGAAAAGATCAAATGGCCAGCAGCCGTCGACAAAAAAGCTTAGCACGACTTCGATTCCAACATCAGTGAGATACTGAAGTTAATTTCAAAGGGCTCGGTGGATACACATTTAAGAACTATGTCAAAAATCATAGTCAGCTACACTTCAGAGCACTTCGGATACGAGGAAAAGAAAACAAGAGGAAAAACTGTAGAAAATTGGAGAGTAAATAAAATCAAACAATGCAGAGTGAAATTAAAAGCCATAAGAAAGCAAAACCAGAAGAAAAGGGACCATTGCAAGAGCTCCATGACTCCATCTGTACCAAAATGAAGTCTTTACGGAGAGCAGAATGGCACAAGAATAGAAGGAAGGAAAGTGCGCACAAATGATTAGCTTTTGTCTCCAATCCATACGGTTTCACTAAAATTATTAGGCGATAAATGTAGTGGAAGGCTAACATCGACATTGAGTGACCCAAATAGGCAAATACAGTTGGAAGAAAACTCATCTCTAATCAGACTGAACCTGCCTGCAATACCCTTTTGACTTAAAAGAACAATCATGGAAAGAAATTCAGACAGTATTAAAAACAGCTGCATCGGGATCAGCCCCTGGACCTAATGGAGTCCCTTACACTGTTTATAAACATTGTCCAATGCTGCTCCGTATGTTATGGAGGTTATTAAAAATTGTCTGGAGAAGAGGGAAGGTAGCTACACAATGGAGGTGCTCAGAAGGCATATGGATCCCTAAAGAGGAAGGAGCAAGTACAGTAAATCAATTGAGGTACATCTCCCTATTGAACGTTGAAGGGAAAATATTTTTTAGTATTTTAAACTGACGTTTAACAGATTTCCTCTTAAATAATAAATACATCAACACCTCTGTTCAAAAAGGAGGTGTCCTAGGCATACCAGGGTGCATGGAATACACAGGTGTCATTATGCTTATCCAGTCGATATAAGGCATGGATTTATCAGCATGTTATCCTGCCCAAGATATTGTGGCCATTGACCATCTACGAGTTCACTACTTCTTCTGTAGAACAGATAGAAAAAAAGATTAACGCTCGTTTACGAAGATGGCTAGGTCTACCAAAGTGTCTCAGCAGCACTGCCCTTTATGGTAATTCCAATACTCTTCAACTCGCATTTAAAAGCCTTGTAGAAGAATACAAAGTTACTAAAGTCTGAACGGTAATACAATATAATTTCTCCAAGGATCCAAAAGTGGCAGGAGCAAATATTGAAGTCTACACTGGGAGGAAATGGAATGTGGTAAAGGAGTTGAAATTGGCAGAAGAGTGTCTTCACGAAAAAGTAGTACTAGATACTGTTGCCACTGTTCGTGCAGGGCTTGGCTTTTTCCCCACAGTTAGAATTGACAAAGCTGTAGGCAAAGAAAAACATCGACCCTTACTGAATGAAATTTGCACAGGGGAAGAGGAAATGAGAGTAGCAAAGATGATTGGGTTAAAACAACAAGGAGTGTGGACAAAATGGGAAACAATGCTTCATAGGAAAGTTAAATGGTCTGAACTATGGCGTAACGAAATAGGCAGACATTTTTTATTTTCAATTTTCCCTATTTTTACATATTTTACAATTGGTTAACTTCCCAAACTATCCTGTTAATTAATTTGTGTTCTTGTTAATGTAAATTGATTTTAATTTTTAAAACTATGTGTACTGGTAATATCTATTATTGTATCTCAACGAAATAAGTATTTTTTTTTCATCTTCTCTGGAAGAAAATGTACATGTAACAAAAATCACAATAAATTGTGTAAAGATTATCAAAATTATTGTTTCTTTGTTTTTTTTTTTAAAGTATTTTCAGACTTTGTTGATACATGATTTTGCTTTCTGATTGTATTATACAATTATATTTTCTGTAATTAATTAGCATAAACAAATTAACTCATTATTTTTGCAATATTATCTAAAAATGTTTAATATGGTGAATAAAGTGATTTTTGCATATTTAATTATTTTATGGTATTTTTGTTCTTTCTTTATACATTTGCATTTATGGAAATAAGTCAACAACTGTAAAATGCTTCATAATATTATATATAGTTGCTAATTAACTAATTACTGAACATTACTAACAAGTTCCTTGCTAAAAATGTTTCCAGTAATTGTTATTTAGTAGTAATTGAGGTCTCCACATGTCTGCCCCAATCACGGAACCCAGTTGCATGGTTATCAGGCATGGTATAAGGATCACCTTGGTTGTGGCTATACAAGGTAGTACTTAGTTATAGGTATTGCTTGTGGCTATACTATTGGCATTCTTAGTAATAAGTTTTTGGGAGGCAACATTTAGTTAAATGAATTATTGTAATGAAGTAGTTTTGTTATGTTGTCATCTAAGAGTGACACAAACACTAGGTACACCACTGGGTATATATACATATACACATATCTCCACATGAAAATTGCCCAATGATAGTAGACATCACAAACAATTAACCATAAAAATAATTTTTTCCATCTGTACTAACACGATAACTCTGATCAAAACAGATTGTGCCTGCTCTTAATAAAGGAACACATGTGCTCAAAGAGACTAAGTTGTTGTTTGCTGATTGAGTGAGACACCATATAGCTTCTCCCAAGTTTGGCAGGTCTATAAGTGTGTGTTAATAAGAGCAAGTCCTCAATCCCTCCTCTCTTCAATAAATTTTAAATGCTGGCATTTTCTGATGCAGCATAATGCTTTGTCCACAAATTCTCTTCCAATTCTACTCTCGACTCATCAGGAGTACTTTTGTCAGACTTTCCACTTAGAACTGAGTTTCTACTGTGTGATATGCATATAACTCTGTACTTGATCACCACAAAGTATGTAGACTTGATGATATTCATGCAATTGACCTTAAGAAATGTAACCCTCAATTGGCCCCTATATTCTCCAAACTCTACAATAGATGCCTTGCTACTTCTTGCTCTCCAGATTGTTGAAAATTCTTTTCTCTAGTTCCTGTTTTTAAGAACTCTGCTGAACCATCTGATCCTTTGAACTATTGACCTGCTAGTCTTCCACCTCACTTTGGCAAAGTTCTAGACACTCTAATCAACTTTGAGCGGGTTATGCATCTTACCACACATGGTCATCTCTCAGGTAAACAATATGGTTCATGTTTCTCTAAGTAAATTGCAGACTTAGAGCCATATCACATTGAAACACCAGTTCTCATACAATCACCAAAGTTAAGAACCATCAATCCTGGTCAATACCTAAATGGTTAACCACTTGGGAATAGCAGGTGTTATAAGATTGGATGTATGGGTGATATAATGAATGATGGCATAAAATTAGTAATTGGAGAGCAGAGTTCCAATTCCAGTTAGGCCTGTTATATTCACTTACATGTAAATACTCTGGGGAAAAGTATGAATCCACCTCTTCTCCTCCCCGACATGGATTAATTAGTAGGACTTGGATGAGTAAATCATTATCTCCAAGACATTCTTATGATCTAAAAATGTTTTCTGGCTTGATAAGACGTAAAAAAAACAAATCAATCAATCAATCTAGGTCAATTACCAATATGTTGACAGTTATTACTGAAAGGGCCTATCAAGCTTCAGATAAGAATGATAAAGCTTTCGCTGTTGCTTTAGATATTTTGAAGGTGTTTGACAGGGTTTGTAATGCTAGTTTTCACAAGTTGAAAAGTTATAGAGTTTCTGGTTGTTTCTTTGATTTGATTCAGTCTTTCTTATCAAACCATGTAATAAAAGTTGTTTTGAATGGCCATTCCTCTAGATCTTTTTGCATTAATGCTTCTCCTGGGCTCTATTCTTGGACCCACTTTCCTTATTTTCATCAATGACCTTCTGGACATCAGATCCCAACTTAGTATCTATGCTGATAACAATATTTACTCCTGTCTTAATAGTGAGTTTGATAGATTTGATAAAATCATATTGGTAGCTGATGTTGAAAATGATCTGTTGTTAACTGTTAAGCCTCTAAAACAAAACTGCTTTGTATAAATCATCTTAAAAACTCCTTTTTTCTTTTCATCAGTATGGCTAATACTAACCTCTAGGAGAGCAACTCACTGTGCCTCCTAGGTCTCATGTTTTCTATGGACATGAAGTGGAATGGTTATATTGAATTCACAATGTTGTACTAGAAAATCTTTCACACATTTGTATATCTACCATCAATCAATATGTCAAATATTGCTGCAACATTTTGTCTGGTGCTTCTGTTTTATATCTAGAGATTCTTGATAAAATCTAAAGAAGAATCTGCAACATTATTGGTTTTGACCTGGCACCTCAGCTTCAGTTAATTTCCCACCAGTGTAACAGTTTCCCTTTGCCTCTTCTATAAACATTTTCATGGTACCTGAGGTACCTTGACTTCATAAATTTAAGCGCAGTATTAGATTGGCAGTTATGTCTCATAATTTCACCATTAAAATTGTTAGTTGTAATCATAAGTTCAATATAAATAGTTTCTTCTTTCATATTTCTTGCTTGTGGAACTTTCATCTGGCTTCCTTCTTTCCTGTCAACTATGATCTTCCAAAATTTAAATGCAATGTCAAGCATCATCTTCTTTCTCCTTGAATCCTGTTCTTTTATTGTCATCTGTTTCTTTCACTGTCAGTAACCCTTTACATTCTAGTGACTTGTATTGCCTTTTCTTGGGGTGAAATGATTTTAAAAAAATCACAATACTAATGTGATAATGATAACAAAAGTATTATCCTCTATAATAAAGTATATTCATCGGTTTGTATGTGTGACCAGCTTAAACTACCAGATTTATATACTTATATATATAAATATTCTGATTCAGCATGTTCCATGGAAGATTCTGATAAACAATTTATTTCTGTACTTTTTACATAAGGTATTTGTAAATTAACATTAAGCATTAGAAAACATAGAAATATGCCTATATTTTCAGCATTTTATTTAACCATTTCACCTCAAGTATGGCAATAAAGCCACTATGATGCAGGAGGTTACTGAGAATGAAAGAATCTGAGAAAAATCATTAAAGAGAGAAGACAAAAGCAGATGCATGACAGTGCATTTAAATTTTTAAAGATCGAAGTTGACTGGAAAGCAAGAAGGTGGAAGAGAGTTCCATGAGCAAGAAATATGAAAGAAACTGTTAGCATAGAATTTATGGTGACATCAAACAAGTTCAACTGTAAAATGGTGAGACCTAGAAGCAAATCTTAAATTTGTAAAGTCAAGGTACCAAAGTGGAAAGAATACTTAGCATGAAAATATTTATAGAAATAGATAGTAAAGCTATGTTATGATGGTAGGAAAGTAACTAAAGATGAGATGTGAAGTCAGGATCAGTAATATTGCAGATTCTTCTTTGAATTTTGTCAAGAATCTCTAGATAAATAGCAGAAGCACCAAATCAGATATTTCCAATTTAAACCTGAGGTCATTCAATTATTTTTTAAATAAACATTGGTAAAGTTAAATGACTGAATTGTAGAATATTCCATACTTTTTATTTAATAAATGGTTACTTTTTTAAAAAAATTATTATTAATAAATTATTTATATAAAAACAAACATAATAAAGCTAAACTTTTAACAGAAACATTAATCAAGTTTCTACGTCATTCAATTATTTTTAAAAATAAACAATGGTAAAATATTAAACTGAAAATGAAAAGAATACATGAGCAATCATTTTTTTTTTTTTAATAAAGGCCTTATTTGTTTTAAAATTACAAACATTTTTCAGTGAAAGACAATAGACTTCCTTAGGGTTCAAAAATAAATTTCTACTTTTATCGATTAAAACAATATTAAATGTAAAAATATGTTAAAAAATGAAAAATTACAAAACTGAAATGAAAATATTTTAATTTACAAGTATCTTCACTTATATAAAGAATACAGAAATAAATTGTTTAACAGAATCTTCCTTGGAACATGCTGAATCCAAATATATGTGGTTCTAAATATTATAGTTTTGGAGTTTGTTATAAATGTATTGGGTTCAAATATAAATATTTTTATTAATATTGTTCATCATGTTATACACTGCTTCAAATTAGATATCTTTCTGATTCACTCTACATGTTGGCTGGATGAGCACTAAGAAAGCAAAACCCAAAATAAAGAAAGTAGTCTACTATGCAGGGGTTCCAAGCATCACATTTGGCCCACAAAACAAATATCCACAAAAATCTAAAATACAATATAAAAAAAGCCAATCATGAACTGTAAAAGAAAAAAAAAATGTGTCTGGAAGCCTGGAGATTGGCTTAAAAGTAAGTCCCTCATAAACGATTGAGACAGAAAGCAGCCAATATGCTGGGCTGTCAACACCCAAATGCTCTTGGTGCAACCACCATGATTTCAGTCAGCCAACCCAACACACATATCTGCCTTTGGCCCACTCTCCTCCAAACACCCACACCATGCTCACATAAAGTCATTTTGCTTGCACCCACTGTATCAGCAAAGTCAGATTCATACCTTCATTAATCCACTGCAGGCCTCCCTTGTCATCACCACTGTGACCTTGGTCAACTGGCCTACCAAACACACCAACTCCAGGCCTTACCAAGACTTACCTTCCTTCAAACTATCTCCCCTACACACCCACTGCTGGCTATTGGCATTTTCATTTTATCTCCTATCCGACCAGAATCCAATAGAGACATTCTGCTTGAGCAAGCTTCATTAATCCAGTCCAGTCCTCTCTTATCACCACCATGACCTCAGTGAACCGACCTGCCAGCATATCAACTCCAGAACTTACCAACTCTACTCATATTCAAAATTGCCACACCTCACTCTTAAAGACAGAGATATTTGGCTCATATCTATTCTACCATACACTAGTTTATAACAATCATGAATTTGTACATTACTGGTATTATTTTGATTTAATACATTGTCAATTCCAGTTAACCCAGCTAGTAATAAATAAAAAGAAAAGTGCAATAGAAAAAGGAGAGAAAAAAAGCCAACAGGATGATGTTCAATTGTATACAATTAATGGAAAATGTAAAAAATTCCCTCAGTGCACTAGTTTTATAGATATTAAGTGACAAGAAAATAATTTTAATTTTATTTGACTTTTTTTCAAAACTGTTCTGTACATAAGAAATTATTTTAAAACAATATTTGGTATTAAATATTAATTTTAGATGCATTTTTTTTTAAAAAACATTTTATGTAGCTGAAAAGTGATTTGATGAATTTTTTTTATGGTATTCACTATTTCAAAGAATAAAAACAATTGTTGAATAGGTATTTTCATGGTGTTCTATTAAGATGCCCATGGAAGCCTAAATAAATAAATATGTGATATGCCTTAGAGTCACAATATTTTTTTTGTGAATATCATAAAAAGAAGAGGTATAAAGCCCTAGATTTAATAGAAAAAAGATCAAGTAATTATTAGAAGACAGTGAAAACATCTGCGCCATTTGTATATTCTATATATCTGAACTGAACTCTAGGATTGATCAATAACTGAACTCTTTTTTTTTTTTTTTTTTTTATAGTGGATTCTGCAACAGACGGCTGACTATTATTTATCTATAGGAAATTTGAGAATTATGAGTTAAAGATTTCAAATTACATGGTATCATTTTTATCTAACACCTAAAAGTTTTGAAGATTTCCTGAAAGTTTACAGAATGTGTTCAAGTATAAAACCATGTTACCGTTGCTGTTCTAGATTCAAAATCAGTTTAACTTTTTGAAAACCCTGCTTGCCAAACCAGCATAAACTATTGAAAAGAGAAAGTTGAAATTTTTGGGACTCATAAGGAAAGAGAATTTGGAGAATTTGACACTCAGAGGACATATTGAAGCCAAGAAGAACTGAGGAGAACTGAGTAACAAGCTTGTATAAATGGATGGCATAACAGGGAATTGGGGGGTGGATAATAAAGAGACAAACATTGCTTAGAGCTACAAAAGATAAGCTGTGGAGAGATATGACCAACCTCCCTAACGAGCTTGTGTAAATGGATGGTAGAACAGGGGATGGGAGGGATAATAAAAAGACAAACATTGCTAAAGGATAGAAAGTTGTGGATAGCCATGACTGCCCATGTCCTGAAGAAACACAGCATATAGAAGATTGAAAAATATTAGTGAAGAAGGATTTGGGATTTATCTATTTATATTACAATTTTAGAGAGTAGGAAATTGGTAATGTGACTTTTTAGAGGGGAAGGAGGTATTGTCCATGGGATAGATTTAGAGCAGCACACAGAGTCCTTGTGTGTGTACCACCTAATTTCTTTTTGGATGCTTTTGTTAATATCCATGCTGTATTACCATACAATATTATTGATGTGTCAATAGCTTGGAAAAAATCTCTTTTCATGTTGGCTTACAACCATATCATGTTGAAAGGTAAGCAACATTGAGCTTGGTCAGAACCTAGATGGGTGACTGCTTGAGAATACCAAGTGCTATAAACTTGAACAGGCAGGTGGTGTAATGGATAATGATTTGGAATTGTTAATTGAAGAGCCGAGTTCCAATTTCAGTTGGGTCTTTTATATTCACTTACATGTAAATACCCTTGAGAAAGCCATGAATCCACCTCTTCTCCCTTCAGATGTGGGTTAAATAGTAAGACTTGTAATATGAAATCATTATTATCTCATAAAAAATAAAAAAAGTTCTTACAATCTAAAAATATTTTCTGGCTTTAAATAATAATGCATAGGGTTGATAACCTGTAGAAAACAAATCAAACTTTTTATGTTGACAAGTAAATTTGATTTCTAAGGTGTTGACATCCTTTGCCAATGCCAATATTTACACCACATTTTGTAGAGGCTATATTGCTGCAAAGATAAATGAACTGATTGACTCTTTTTAATTGATTACCAAAGAAAGAATTGATTGAATCTTGTTGGTTATATGCTATGTACGCTGTCTTGTCTGAATTCACATATAGCCCAATTTCTTTCAAAACTCTTTCCAAACTATAAAATAAGGATTTTCAAATAAACTAGAAGCATGAAACTTTGAATGTAGCTGCCATGCTCTTGTAGATATGTTTTTATTATTATTATTTATATCTTCACATCAAAGATTCCTAGGGATCAAGTGACAAGTTTTCTCAAATCATAAATTCAAACAGTTTCAATATTGTTTTTATTACCATTTTAATTCTGATAAGGATATTCTATGTAACTTTGATATATAACCATATATATATATATATATATATATATATATATATATATTACCAAAGTCTGTCACAATACCAAATATGCGTGTGTGTGTGTGTGTGTGTGTGCAGAGAGATGCATAAGGTCTCAGTTTTGCTGACTTACAGAACTAGAACATGTCTTCCTTTATATAAAGAAATACAGAAAGTGATGAAATAATTGTATTAAAAGTTTATGTTGAGAACATAAAAACTTAAGAATTCAAAACTGTTGAGAAAGCAATAGGAAACCATTTTTCTATCTTTCCTAAGACAGCATGCCAATACACAGGCAAGGTTTGGTTTGTTTTATGGCATATCAACCTCAATGGGTTATTTAATGCTGACAAAATTTTTATTGCTGGTAATATTTTTTTCCAAAGGTTACTAATGGAATCTAAGTGTGTGCTTGTTGTACATATTGAAGTTTTCATAGTGATGACTACAATATTTCAAAACTATACATTTTTGTGAAATTCGGTGGCTCCAAAATAACCAGCAATAGAACATGAAGGACACCATATGACCATATGTTAATATTTCCTAACCAATCAAAATTCAACATTCAAAAATTCACAGACAGTTCTTTTGAGCCATCCTTTTCCAAGTTCACCAGAACAATGCAAATTCATGCCATTTTAAAGTCAGCAAATGGCAAAAAATGCTTTTAGTATAGCAAACACCAATATTCCTTTTAGCATATAGTTTCAACATTGCCTATGTAACTTGTTAATATAGATTTTTTTCCATAATTCTACTGTTCAAATTCTAAGGACAACTTCAAACTGTTGAATATTTACCTCTTTGAGACATTCAAGTAATTTTCTCCTATTTAACTGTGGCAACAATTTCTGCTATTAAAAGTGTGACTAAAAAGAAAAATGACCAGAGTAACCCACTATTGGCACAAGTAAACACAATTATACACATAACCACAAACTGTGTTAATTGATAACACTTTTACTAAAATAAATTTGCATACATCATGTCAACTAGAACTTATCTTTTAGCTAGTTTCTATTTATTCTTGATTTCTCTATTAAGTAGGCTTAGGTCATATAATGTTGAAACATCGGTTCTTGCATGATCACTGAAGTTAAGCAATGTTGAGCCTAGTTGGTAGTTAGATGGGTGACTGCTTGGGAATACTAGGTGTTATAAGCTTGGATGTGCAGGTGGTATAATAGATAATGGCTAGGAACTGGAAAGTGGAGTTCCAATTCTAGTCAGGTTCATTATATCCACTTATGCACAAATACCCTTAGGAAAGGTATGAATCCATTGCTTCTCCTCCTAGCTATGGGTGATCCTGATTATGACGATAAAATACATACAGCAGCAAGGCCTCTCATCAGGATGTTTTGAAGAATGTGGAACTACTTCTTAATTGTTGTTCCCAGGTCCACCCTGACCCAGGATGATATCACAGTTAGGGTCCCAGCTATAGGCAAATAGTTACCTACCCCCACAAACTGGGGTCAAAACACTAAGTGTGGAAATGGATTTTTGTATTAAAAGTACCAGCAACTGCAAAATATATATATATATATATATATATATTCCAGCAATACATTTGACTTTAACCCTCTTTACATAAATATGTTGATGAAACCTGATATACAAACTGATTTCTTACAATGAATGCATATTCTATTCATATGAACCTATCCTAAAAATCTTGTCAGCATTAAATAAACATATTGAAGTTGATATGCCATAAAACAATATAAACCAAACCTAGCTATGGGTTAATAAAATTTGTATCCGTAAAAATTATTATTATCTAGTTGGTAGTTAGATGGGCGACTACATGGGAATACTAGATGCTGTAAGGCTGGATGTGCAGGTGGTGTAATAGATAATGGTTCGGAACTGGAAATCGAAGGGCCGAGTTCAAATTCCAATCAGGTTCATTATATTCACTTATGCACAAATACCCTTGGGAAAGTTATGAATCCATCTCTTCTTCCCCCTAACTATGGGTTAATAGGACTCAGTAAATCATTATCTCAAAAAATTCTTACAGTCTAAAATATTTTAGGCCTTAAATAACCTGTAAAAGGTTGATAAACTGTAAAAACAAATCAATCAATCTTTATAAAGTTAAGAAAATATTATTTGAATCAATTTTGTCAATTTAATTTACTCAGTGGCATGTTCATTTTTATTTTAGAAGCACTCATCTGCAGGTGTGCTGGATGTATGTGAATAAATTAACATATCATGTTCCCCCTCCTCCAGTTTTCAAAATTTCAAGAATTTTAGTGAGAGTTTCAAATTACATGATAAATGTTTTACTAAATCTTTACTTTACCATTAGGCTAGCTAAATTTATAATCAGTAGAAAGCCAGCTTGCATGCAAGTTTATCTTGCAGACTAATTTACTAGACTTTTGTTTTTCTTTTTGTTACTTATTTCATTCCGAGCAAGTAAATAAAGCCACAAAGATGTAAAAGATTATGGATTATAAAAGAATATGAGAAAATGAAAAATGTTATTAAGGAGAGAGAGCAATAAATGAGTAGGAATTAAGACAACAGAAGATAATGATTGACATTGCATTTAAATTCTTGAAGATCAAAATTGACTGAAAAACAAGAGGCCAGAAAGAGTTCTACAAGTGAGAAGTGTGAGAGAAGAAACTGCTAGCATAGAACTTATGGTTATATCTAACCAACTCAACTTTAAATTTATGAAACCTTGTCACCAGTTTAGTACTGTGCTTAAATTCATAAAGTCTAGGTACCATAGTGAAGAGCTCATTTGAACAATTACCATGAAAATATTTATAGAAAAGTCACAGGGAAGTTACTATATGGCAGTGGGAAAGTGGCTGAAGTGAAGATGTCAGGACCAATGATATTGCATATTCTTATTTGGATTTTATCAAACATCTCTCAATGTATAGCAGAAACACCAAAGTAGATATTGGATTAATGTTAATAAATGTGAAAGTTAGATTCTGGTGAGAAAAATTGTCTAGTAAGACAGTGAAACAACTTTCCTAGCAGCAGATGTGGCAATTGATTCACTATGATGTTTCTATTTCACAAGAAGTCAGAAGTCAGCAGAAAATGTTATCCTAAGAAGGCACAATGAGTCACTTTCCTGGAGATTAGCATCAGCTATGCTGATAGAAAGCAAAAAAAAAATAGTTCCTAAGATGATTAAAAGAGAACATTTTTATTTTGGAAGTATTAAAATTAACAAGCTATTGCTTACCCCAGTTAACAACAGATTATAGTTAATTTTTTGAATCAACTGCCAGTTTGATCATATTAACTGATTAGATTTACCATTAAGATAGGAGTAAATAGTTGTGTCAGCAATATAGATACAAAGTTGTAAACTGATGACATCCAGAAGGTTGTTGATGAAAATTAGGAACATAAGTCCAAGGATAGAGCCATGAGGGACACCTGCATTTATACAAAATGATCTCGATAAGTGGCTGACCAAGACAACTTTTATTTTGTGATTTTATAAGAAAGATTGAATCAGATTAAAAATTAATCCATAAATATGATAAACTTTCAACTTGTGGAGAAGACCTGCATGCCAAACCTTGTCAAATGTCTTTGAGATATTTAAAGCAACAACTCAAGCTTCACCCTTATCTAAAACTTGATAAACTTTTTTAGCAATAACTGCTAATATATCAGCAGTTGACCTAGAGAAGTGAAAGTCATATTTTTTTTTTTAAGCGTTTCACCCCAAGCAAGGCGAGAAGCCACTAGAACGCAATGGGTTACAGAAAATTTGGAGCAAGATCAGGTAGGAGTGATAGAGGAAAGGATGAGGAGAAGGATAGTGGATAGATCAAGGCGACTGGAGATGTCGATTGACATTACATTTGAATAGTTGGAGATTATAGCTCTCAGGGAAACTGGAATAGGGAAGGGAGTTCCACAGGCGAGATGTGTGAGACATGAAGCTATTGGAGTAGAAGAGACGGCTACATTTAGGAGTTTCAACAGTGAAAGGGTGAGAGCAGGATGCCAGCCTCATAGGGCGCTTGAACTCATAGAGTCTGGGAACCAGTGAATGCAGCTCCTTGGAGAAATTGCCATGAAAGTATTTGTAAAACAGATTAGAGCATCTAGGAAGGATAAGATGGTTCACCGGAGTTCTTTAACACTGGAACTATAGAAGAGAATTTCCAACAAGCAGGAAAGCAAGGAATTTATTGTAGAGAGGACAGGAGCCAGTTCAAAAGCACATTTCTTTCTTAAAGACTACTACAGGGATACCATCAAGTCCGAATGCTTTCTGGGAATCTAGTTAAGAGATGATAGCAGAAACCATGGAGTAGAATTGAAAAGAGAATTTACAAGCAAAATTTTATTAGCAGAAGATTATAACACCTCAAATTGAGTGAAGGGAGGAGGGGTAGAAAACTTACTCTTATTTAACACTGTTATTACAGAGCTACCAGTAGTCACAAGAACCAAACTTGTTAGACACTATACAGTGTAGGTTTGATTCTCACTAATCATGGTCTTTTATAATCTTATCTACCACATTGAGCCAACTAGCTTAATGAAATAAACATACATCTCATGTAAAGTTGTCAAACCAAGGTAGGGCATGTTTCCTGGATGTTTTCTGAGAAAGCGATTTCATTATTCTATATATTTTTCAGACCATTATTTTCATCATGATTGTTATTAATTTCAGTTCATATATTCTTTGGTCTTTCTGCATTATTTGAATTTCTCAGCTGAAGTATTTTTGTTACTCCATATCATTTTTAGATTATTGCTCTTTGTAATTTTTAACACATTTTGATTAATTCCTTGAAGAAAGGCTGAAGAATGCAAGACTTATTTTAATTTTATTCATTTTCATTGGCTGCTGTCTTGAAATTTTGTCCGTTTCTACGATACTGAAGAAACTAGCTTAATGAAATAGATATACATCATATATCACCACTATTATAACATTGTTTACACATACAGAGCATTTTTAAAGAGTTCTTTTGTTCTTGCTTGATTTTCATTGAAGAAAGCCTTTGCTCATTAACTTAGACTTATTTTTATGAAGAGGCTAAGATTGTACCTTAACTCAAATCTTCAAGGGATGTTCTTTAAAATATATCTTCATCCAAGCAGAAGCATGTGTGTTTTTTCCATAATACAATCCTGGACTGGTTGTCTAGGGATTAAATATTTTCTTTTCATTTTTAAACTACTGACTTTGACATGAGGTTTTAGCTGATAAAAGTTTTGTCTTTTTACAGGTGTATGGTATATCATTTTTTTTAACTGGAATCTTGTGTTAAAAACTACAAATGTGAAGACTAGCTATTTGAAGAATAATAATCAGCTAACATCATAGAATAGCTTTGAAAAAAAAAAAAAAAAAAAAAAATGTCTACTTGGTGATGAAAGGAAAAGTATGCATTTAGTTTTTTTTATGGGTGTGGGGAGAGGAAGAATAGTTAAATTTTACTGGAGATCCACTTTTTACCTATGTGTGCGGCTGATAATATCGTACCTTAACCTAGATGTTGAGTTGATATTCCTAAAAGAATATCTTCGCTTTAGAAGATGCCAGTATCTTCATATGACATTCTGGATTATTCTTGATGAAACCAGACTAATTTTTATTTGTGTTTTCAGAGAAATTACTTTATTTTATTTTTTTGGCCGAGGTTAGGGGGGGTGCTGGCTTTTATTCAGAATCAGCTTTTACACAATTATAGACAGTAATTAGTGGACACACAAATTAGAGTCACTCTTCTGAGACTGAAATGACCGACATTTTATTCTTATTTAACTGAGTAGCCAAATTCCATGATTCCATAACAAAATAAAAAATAGCAAATTCCGTCAACAGTGAAGATTTTTTACAAGAACCGGTTTGATTCTGGCCAATTATTTATTACATTACTTATTTATTATTATCATCCCACCAAGTTAGACATCCTTTCTTGTATTGCCTATATTAAACTTTAAAAGTTTTATGAAAAATACAGAGTAGATTTTCAGTATTGATAACACAGTTTTTGGAGGGGTTATGCCATTTATAAAAGAAGTATAACTTTGTCTATGAAACAAATTCTGACCAACAACTTATGTTGTAACTTACAGTATTACATTATTAAAGACAAAAAAAAAACAACAACTGATATTAGAATAGGATAAAAAAAAAGGACAATTTTTGGATAAATAGATCAATTAATGAAGGAGAGGCCTGTCACATTTAGGAACAAAATTCTGTTTGAACAATATTCTAATCTAGTGTCTGTTAGTATCTGATGTGATTTAAAAAAATTACTTTGTATAAACAATTCAATGAATCTATTAACATTTCTATTAAATCAGATTCACAATAGGAGGAGAGTTAAATATGAATATTTTTTAAAGGTCAAACACTTTCATTTGGAGTTTGGCATGGAAATTTTTGTTGTATTAGGAGAATTGTTTTTTGACTGTATTGATAACTGATACAAATCATAAATTTTATAATCAATCATAAAGATCACAGAGTTTGCATAGGTTTTCTTTTGAATACTATCACTGGGAGGTGAGTTTATTTTGGCATATAATTTATTATGTGGACATTGGTATGATTCACCTGATAAATTTTACCAGCACACATGGGCACTTACCCATAGTTATCAAATTAAGGTACAACATGTTTTCTGAGAAAGCGGTTTTATTATTCTGTAGTGATAGCAATAAATAAATTTCTAAATCACCACCAACTCCTATTACTAGACTATGTAGTAGTCTGGAACCAAAATAATTAATAATCAAAGAAAAATTAAAAGTTTAGCAATAAAAAAATACTTTAAAATATACATAAGAATGGTAATTAACAATAAAGAAAGATAAAGTTTGATTATGAAAAAAAATTAGATAAAATACAGAATACTCCCATGATGCATCCGAACAAGTATTTTGCCACCAAAAGAAACAAAAATCAAAACTTTCTCTTTGTCTTTTGTCTGCTGAAGAAGGGAGGAATTCGGACATTCTTGGGAAACAATGTTGCCACCAACAGATAAGCAAAATTTCTTTATTTCTGTATACATATATATTCTTTAAAATATACAATCATTTCTCTGAAATGTATATTAAAGCAATTTATTATTTTTATTTCTATGCTTATTTTGTTGTATCTCATATATAATTTTGTCAGTAATCACATTCTGGTTTTGTGATACCCTTTTTAACCCTAAAAATACATATATAAAAAATAACATAGGTAATTGCATCACTAGAACACCATAACAATTCTATATATTTTTCAAACCATTATTTTCATCTTTGTTACTAATTTCAATTCATATAGTTTTGTCAGTATTAACTGAATTTCTGAGCTGAGGTATTTTCTTTATTCCATATATTTTTTGGATTATTGCTCTTTGTACTTTTTAACAGGACATTTTTGTTTGCTTACTTTAAGAAAGATTGAAGAATGTATGTTATATGTTATGTTACATACACAAAACACTATAAAATATAAACCGACTATAACAAAAGTCCATACACAATAATCCTATAAAAAGAGGCACTTCAAAATTACTTGTTATTATAAATCCTATTGTGTATAATAATTCCTTGAACTACATTCCATCTGATTGGAATTTTTAAAAATTTCATAAGGATGGTGTAATAATTGATTTTATTTTCCAATTTGGGTAATTTTCAACAGTCAGAATAAATGTTTTTATTCATGTTAATCACATTGAAGACCAACATTTATAATGTCTAGCAGAGATACATGATATGTATATTTATTTCAGCAATGTTTAACCTTCTTGTCAGCAAAAAAAAATAAAAAATAAAAAATAAAAAAATGATTTGTCAAAAAGTCAGTTATTCCCTTGACACTGCAATTATTACATACTTTTGACTCCTTTGGCAATGTTTATTGTTTTAAAAAGCAATGCCTAAAATTTTAATAAAGCATGAAAGTGGATTTATACATTTTCTTTATTCTTGAAAATTGAAAACAAATATATTAAACACTTTATTTATTGGATTGCTTATTTACAAGAATAATTTGATACTTACAAGGTCATAAAAATATGTGAAGAACCAACTATAATAAAATGTTCATTATTTACCATTTTAGAAATAAATAAATATGAAAATAAAGTTTTTTATTCATAAACTTATAAAAATGTCTGAACAAGAAAATTCAAATAAAAACATAATGATGAATAACTGTAATTATAAATTTTGAAAAAAAAATGCATTTTCCAGGAATTTTTTTTATTGGCTCTTATCACATAAATTCACTAAAATAGGTTGAGCCAATCTCTTCCTCTTACATGTTTTGATAATTTTGTAATTTTAAAAAATAAAGTTTTAAATAAAATGATTTCTTTTTAAATGTATTTCTTTATAAAATGGTAAATAATAAATCTTTATAAAAGATCAGTAATAATTCTCAACATTGTATTCAGTTCTCATGGTTTTATAATCTTGCAAATAAACATTACCAAGGGAGTCAAAAGTGTATACAGTAATATCAGTGTCAAGAGAATAACTCCTTTTGACACATTGTTTTTTTTTTTGTGGGCATGAATGTTAAACATTGCCTCTATTTTGTTTAGTGTGGTAGATAAGTTGATAAAAGGTCGTAATTTGGGGGAACACTGTGAGAACCAAACCCACTACTCTAGCAAATTAGGAAAAGATAAATAATTACTATGAAAAGGCAAATGGCCTATTGAAGTTATGGGTCTGTAAACACAATTTCTGATCAAAATGAAAGATAGACAAGCATGTTGTTTGTCTGGTGATAATGTTTTAATGTTGTGAATATACTTTTACCATTCTGAGTCATATCAAGTTTTGTCATTTATTGGTCATCCAAATTTTAGCTGTCTTGTGAGTTGCTTATAAATATAAGCAGAGTTTCATATATATAGGTAATGGCAGCTGACTCAATACCTACTTGACTTTTGAACTGAGTTTACAGTTAACATCCGCCTGATGTAAACAAATGTATTTTTCACTGCATTTTATGTAAAAAAATTATATTTTTTTAAAAGTTTATTTAAATAATCATTAAATTAAATTATTTTCATTAAATCCCATTACTATTGTTTTTGAAAGATTTTTAATTAGTCAAATTTTTCTGTTGACAGACCAATTATAGTATAACCAAAATTAATTTTGGATGACAAAATAAAAAGACTAAGACTAACTTTAAATACACAAATGTAATTTCTATTTTTACTGACTAAATTTGTGGTTTCTATCTGAATTTCTGGAATAACAATAACAATAACAAGATGGGATATCCTTATACATGTACAGAGGAAAAAGAACAATCTAACCCCTTCCTCCACAGATTAACTAAAGAGTCAATCTGAAATTTCCTAAAGGTTATCTGGATTAACAGACACCTGTAGAAAATCAGAGGGCTCAACATTGATCAATTGATTTGTTTTACAACTTATCAATCTTTTACAGGTTATTTAAAGCCTAAAATATTTTTAGATTGTATAAATTCTTGGAGATAATAATGATTTACTGATACAAGTCCTACTAACCCATAGCTAGGAGGAGAAGCAATGGATTCAAATCCTTTCCTAAGGGTATTTGTGCATAAGTGGATATAATGAACCTGACTAGAATTGGAACTCCACTTTCCAGTTCCTAGCCATTATCTATTACACCACCTGCACATCCAAGCTTATAACACCTAGTATTCCCAAGCAGTCACCCATCTAACTACCAACTAGGCTCAACATTGCTTAACTTCAGTGATCATGCAAGAACCGATGTTTCAACATTATATGACCTAAGCCTACTTAATAGAGAAATCAAGAATAAATAGAAACTAGCTAAAAGATAAGTTCTAGTTGACATGATGTATGCAAATTTATTTTAGTAAAAGTGTTATCAATTAACACAGTTTGTGGTTATGTGTATAATTGTGTTTACTTGTGCCAATAGTGGGTTACTCTGGTCATTTTTCTTTTTAGTCACACTTTTAATAGCAGAAATTGTTGCCACAGTTAAATAGGAGAAAATTACTTGAATGTCTCAAAGAGGTAAATATTCAACAGTTTGAAGTTGTCCTTAGAATTTGAACAGTCGAATTACAGAAAAAAATCTATATTAACAGGTTACATACTTGTATAGATTATGTTCAAACTTTATATGATAAAAGGAATTAGTGTTTGCTATACTAAAAGCATTTTTTGTAATTTGCTGACTTTAAAAATAAAAAGAGTCTTTTATCACTACTACAATTTATAATGTTTTAGTATCAACCAAGTTGGGATATGCAACATGCAAATTATACCATATGTGGTCATATTTTGTGGCTTTGAAAGCAAAATAGGAAAGATACATCTCGTATAAATTCTTTCATCTGAACAAAAACATAACATGTTTTATTTACACTATTTATATTCGGACTATTGTCTTCATCTTTGTTATTTTTATCACAACAGTTTGGTTGTTGGGTCTTTCAGCCTTCCTCAGGTGTATATCAAGCTGGGTAACCTACAGGGTATTCTGAACTGAGCCCTTTATTTAATCTATGGTGGTAGACTGTTCTCATTGTACTATTCCTGTCTAGTGATATTGTTTAGTTCTTATTTTATTTAGTATTGTTCATTTATTGCTTGCCTGTTTCCAGTGAGTGCAAGTACGCATTGCCTAACCACTATGTCATCAAATTCACAAACCAATGCTTTTTACCACTAGGCTATTGTTCCATAGGACAATTTTCTGGAGTAAACTTGAAGCCTAAAACATAACCATGACTGCTGATTAGGCTGCTGGCTGTCATGTTTTGACTGCTGTTGCCACTGCAGTTGAAGACTTGCCATCATTTAACTTTCTTTCTTTGTTAGTGGCTCCCATATTGTAATTATTTATATGCTAGGCCTACTAAGGAGGTCCCCATAACCTGGCTATCAGGTTACCTGGACCGATATACACCTGTTGAGATCAATAGTTTGAATATAAATAGTGTAAAAAACGATAACTCCTAATCCCAAAAAATCAGACCAAAATTACATGTTTTATTTGTTACAAAACAATGGTGACTGGCTTATATTAAAGTAGCTTCAAATTGGAAAGCATATAAAAACATGTACCTCCTCCCTTCATGCGATGGAGACTAAAGAATGCTGGAGTTTTTTCTTTATGTATATCTATCTAGGTGTATTCCAGGGCTGTTCAGAACTGGGCTGTTTCTTCAGTGTGGCTAAATATAATTTCTTCTTTTATGTGCTGTGTCCCTTCAAGGCCCACTACAACTTCCTATCCTTTGTAGTTCTAAGCAATGTTTGTTCCCTTATTATCCCTGTTCTTTGATCCATTTATAGAAGCTCATTAGGTAGGTTATTTGCCATTGACACTCTTGCCTTCAGTATGTCCTGTGTGTGTCAGATTCCCCAAGCCTTCTTTCCTCATTGTGTGCTAGAAATTTCAATTGTCTATTCCTGATTCTAAGAGCATCTAACTGCACTTTAATTTAAGTCATGAAGGATAGTAATCATAATTCACTAACTATAGTGTTAGATAATATAAAACATTTTTATTATTTAATGGTACAAAATAATAATTAAAAAGTGTAAGTAAATAAATGTTAAAAGTCTAGGTTTGTCTTATACACTTACTTTCTTGAGAAGTGTATTAGAAGAAGGACAGATGGTTTATTAAAAATGGTCTCATTTTGTGTTTTAAAATATTTATTTAGAATTGGCTTTAAAAGGCACCCCTAGAAATAACTGTCATGGTGGACTGTTGGGGGTTCACTTTTCTAATTCAAAAAAAATATATTACCCTTATATTTTTTGTTCAATGAAAAGGTGGCTTATGCCCTTATAAATTTAAAGTTAGAGCTCATTTGTGGATATTAATGATGGGTCAGTGGATGAACAGCCAAAGGGAGTTAGACATCAGATGGAATTAGACATAAGTGAGCAGAAGGGAGTGATACATCTCAGAGATGGGATGAGATGACCTGGCTGCAGAAAAGTTTCAGGCTTCCTTGTGTTAAAGTCGCTAGCTGAGTAAAGGGCAGAAAGGTTTTGGCATTCTTAAAAACTACATCACCAAAAAACATTTCACAGTAATGTAATACTTCATTGAGTCTTTCATGGGAAAAGCAAAATCCAATGAATTACATGAAAGCCAAGCAGAAAGACAGAATGACATTGCAAAAAGATAGTTAAAATGCCCCAGTAAACCCTTGGGACCCAAGCAGAAAGGAAACAGAATAACATTTCAAAAATATTGTTAAAACCTCACTGAGGCTCTTGAGAGGAAAAAAACACATGGATTTTTCATTTATGTATTAGGTGGGAGCACCTTTTTTCTAAGAGTAATTTCTTCTTTTTTCAATGATTTTCATATCACCTTCTCAAAGTTTTTTCTTTCATGACTTGAAAAAATTTTTTATTGTATATCTTTTTTTAGAGCCAAGTGTTTCTATATTTTATTACGTTATTTTGCCTTATTTATAAAGGAAATTTTTCTGACAGGAAATTTTTGTGCAAGTGTTTTTGTAAGATTTGTACTTTGTTATATTGTTTTATATTGTATAATAAATATTTGTAACTTTCAAATTTCACAAGGCAGTTTTGAATATTTTTTGTTATCGTTTGCACCTTTTTTAATATTTAGGATAAGAGAAGTGACATTCTCTCTTCTCCCATTCCCCCAGGCAAAAAGAATTATTTTAATATGTAATTTATCAGAAGGATACTGTATTAGATATAATGTACTACACTTCATTGTTCAGGAACAAAATTTACTGAAGGAACAATACGCAAAACAGGAAAAAAAAAAAAAAGAGTATTTTTCCCATGACTACAATATTTAGGTTTTTCTTTTGTCTACTAACAGAAAATAGAAATTAAAAATGAAAGCATTTATATTAGGTTGGTGCAAAAATAATGTCGTTTTCTCACATGAGAAAACGACATTATTTTTGCACCAACCTAATAAAATAATAAAATTAAAAAGTTCAGCAAACATTTGCCTCCTTTGGAATAGAAAAATACTCAAAACTAAAAAGGCTTAAAAACATAAAAAAAAAAAAACTATTAAAAAATATTGTGATTGCAATAATCAACAAAAACAATAAAGTTGATGTTCTTTGAAAGATCATTTTTTTTATAAAGGAAACTATAATTCATCAAAGTAATGAAGTTTTAGATGATGAAAAAGTGAAAATATTTTTATAAGCAATCTTAAAAATGAAACACAAGAATTCTACCTGCATACCTGACCTCCCCACTAAGGTTGGATGATGTGACACAAGCCTTTATTTTTATGTGAGGATATGTAAATTACCTGAATTTGAACTCACTTCGTCGATTCTGTTTTTCTGTCAATAGATAATTTAATAAATGTGTCATCAAACAAGAGAAACAACACAAAAACTGTCTTTATAATAACAATATTCATTTTACTGTATGACATACAAAACAATCAAGTGTTTGATTTTTATATACTAAGAGTTGTAATTAATAGCAAGAGTTATTCACCATTAACTGTTATTTGAATTAGTTAAGACTTTAAGGAAAATATATTTTTTCATCAGGACTCACAGAAAAGATTTCAGTTCATGAAATAATAGTAAGTGTCAATGGAAAGAATGTTCTTTGATAAGGTGCTGTACGCTGAAATTTGGTGTAAGATGAGTTCAAAGAAACTCATTGATTGAGAGTAAATATAATCTTCACTTGAATATCAAAAAGTTGAATTCTTGCTGCTTAAATTGTTCATTGAAGAGAGATGAATATAAGTGAGAGAATTCTGGAAAGCTGAGAATATGCTGAATTGAAACTTATAGCTCCAGAAGATTTTGAAGTAAATAAGTTTCTGTTGCTTGTAGTTGATGAGTTAAGAGACATTCAATATCCGTACGCGTCTGTGTGTGTCATAGCATTTGCCCAAAAGGGTTAAACATAATCTCTCTAATGCTATATCTTGTATGTGTGAGAGAAAGTAAAAGAGAGAAAAAGAGAAAGAGTTGATTATTTTAACTGTGCGGACGTAGTAGAAAACATGATATTAGCATTAATCAACCAATCAGGAGTCAGAGAAATATCTGTGATACACTTTTGAAGTTCAAAAATGCACAAATTTTAAATGTTATTTATAGCTTGTAGAGCTAGGATTCGACAGGGAAATTTTGAAATGGGCAAAGGCAACATTAGCTACTTCAACCCGTTGGCTTAAAATATGGCCTTATAAATTTTTAAAACACTTACTTCAAAAAAAAAAACCCCAAAAAAACAACAACAAAAAACATCGATTTTGTTGAAAAACCACTCCTTAAAAAAAGTTGCTTCAGCGGGTCCCTCTGGAATAGAGGGACACAAAAGGATTAAGCTTCATTATTAGTTTCATAAATTTACTTTCATATTGGCCACTGGATCTGGTATATCAAGATTCTTTTAGTTTTCAAGGTTACATTTTGACTTTTTTTTTTTTTTTTTTCTTTTTTTGCAAAGATATTTTTTCAAGAATTAATGATATTTGCAGATGAAAAATAAAATATTGTAAAATGTAAATTCTATTCTGTCTATATTTCTGAGATGAGGTATTATGTACATTATTTACATTATTCGGACTATTGTCCTCATCTTTGTCGCCATATATATCACAACGTTTCGGCCGTTGTACGCTCCGGCCTTCTTCAGGTGTTTGGAAACCACCTGAAGAAGGCCGGAGCGTACAACGGCCGAAACGTTGTGATATATATGGCGACAAAGATGAGGACAATAGTCCGAATAATGTAAATAATGTAAATTCTATTGTTTGTAAATGTACTTAAAGTTTACCTTTAAACTAAATGTGGAATAAAATTTATAATAATTTAATAAACTTCGTTATAATTTTATAAAATAATTTCATTGTTTTTTTTTTAATTATTTTTGAAAAAAAGACCAAAAAAACTTCCTACCTATATTAACAATTCATTTGCAAGTTTATACAAATTAACAAAAGTGCTACCTCACTGCTTTCCTGTTTTGGACCACAATTTTGTAAATTTTTTTTTTTTTTACGGGTAAAGTGATTAGTTTTTATTTATTTTTCAATTGATTAATGACTGGTGTTGAAGTCTCGACAAAAAAAACAACATATTTTCTGGGTAAAAATAGGCAGATTCCTCTCTAAAGAATAAAGATTGACCCAACACAATCTCCGTTCGACTTTGTACAATTAAATTTAGTAAACAACTACACCAGTTTTCTTTTCTTTTTTTACAGTTTTTATTTTTTTAATTTGTAGTTAAAGTCACTACTTTTTAACTTCATTCATTTTGTTCAGGGACACATTTGGAAGCTCAGAGTAAAATTAAAAGTCTTTTAAAGAATTGTTTTATTTGCACAAAAAACCTTTTTCAACGGAGAAAAAACAAAACACGTGTGTAGGGTATTTATTTTTGGAAACAGAAACGAAAACAATGTTATGAATAAAAAATAAGTTATTTTTATCTTGCTGAGTGGAAACCGTTTCGATTTCGTTTATTGTTCAGATTATGTTTTCAGATTTTAGTATTTAATTAACAAAAGTTTAATTTTACTTACATGAGTGATATTTTTTAGTTCGCTGTTCTTCTTGCTTCTTTAAAAATGATTGATTTCCAATGTATATTAAAAAATGCTTTTCCCTCTCTCAAATCAATCAGGCAGCAGTTGAGTTTGGTTTTATGACTTGTTGATCATTTAACATGTCCAGTCTTGTTCCCTGCGCTTTCTGGTAAGCATGAAGTAACACGTTTTAAAATAAAAAAGTTTTTTTTAACCGATTTGGCTTTTTGTGGATTTTATGACTAACAAAAGAAACAACAATCCTGAGCTCTTCGTAAAATAGAAAAAAGTTATAACAATTAAAAATTTTTCACGATTCATTTTAAAATTAAAAATGATAATCAGATCCTATTGATCTGAGTAGGCGAAATTGGGTATTCTTACTGACCCAGTGGTTTGTGTTCGAGCTCAGGTATAAAAAAATAAATAAATAAATAAATAAAAACTAAAAAGCCACGATTTTTAAAATTATCAAAAACTTTTTGACAAAAAGTGAGTCAGATCCACCCCAATTGGGAAAATGGCACAATGATTATCGTACCTGCAATTTGCTTTTCTTTAAAAATATCAATTTTTAATTGCATGCAATTTTTACTGTTTAAAAATAAAGTGTATCTGTGTGTGTGAGAAATAAAATATCCTTTTTCGAGCAAGAAATTTTTCAATTATTTCTTTAGAAACAAACGATATTTAAAAAATTATTTGAAACAAACTTAGTATTTCTATGATTTTTAACAAATTTAAGGTTTTTTACTTCATAAAAATAAACAAAAATTAAAGAAATTTTTTTAAGGGATATAAAAGTGCGTTTTTTTTTGGTGGGGGTGCTGTCAAGTGTCTAAATTTGAATTCATAGTGATGTGAATTGTGAACTACAGTGTAACCCGGATATAAGAGAGTTGTCGGGACCGGAGAAGAATTCTCTTATATCCGAGTTTCTTTTATATCCGGGTTTGGTCTATTTTGTTTAGATAAGTATGGCTCTAATTTGGGACCAGAGAAAATCTCACTTATATCAGGGTCTCTTATATCCAGGTTACACTGTATTAGATTTTTCTTTATACCAATATTAGTAAAAGTTTTTAAGCTGGTGAATTTCAATAACATTTCAAAAGTCAAAGAAAAAAAAAACAGATTTTTCTCTGACCTTCTTCCGGAAAGTTTATTTTATCTGATTCCATAAGTATTCTGTGCGCAAACATTTTGTGAGGTAATTAAGGAGAGGTTCAAAAAAGAAATGCAATCTTCTTCGGTACTGGGAGAAAGTTAGGCCTTCTTTATTTGTTTTATATTTCCTTGTCTCTTTGTTTGTAGCAGTAACGCAAGCGTCTATGAAGAAAAATAGTAGACACGTTTTTAACAATAATAACATTTTTTTTAACTATTCAGAAATTACATGGCTGGATTATTGTTTTGTAGGGTTCAGCGTACCCGGATTAAAAGGAGAATTTAATACGGGATACCCTGCCCACAAAATACAACGCAAATTTCAAGAAGAAACAACACGATAAGTAACGTTTGTAGAAAATAAAACATTGTATATTTATTATCTTGTGAATAGGGTAAAAAAAAATTAATGCTTTAGTTTTTAGTTCGTTTAAGGCTAAGCAAAATGTGATTTTGACAAAAATGTCTGTGTTCGCTGTCTTTCAACAGAGTAGCAGAGTAATATGTCTGTTTCTTTTGTTTTTGTATAGGTGTAAAGGAAAAAGGGGCGATCAATTTAATTTAAAAAAGAGAGTGTGGATGAGAAAAGATAAGAGGAAAATGTACTTATCGGGTTGAATCGTTTTTGAGTCAATTGTAAATTTGTTGTTGTGGTTGTTGTTTTCCTTTCCTACTCCACTTTCAGCTCTTAGTGTCGGGTTGAGTCAGTGATGGAATTTACTGTCAGTCTTCTGTCCTCTATGATCTCTGCGCCCTTCTGACTGGTGATTGACTTGAAAATCTCTATTGTTGACTTTTTTTTTCACACTGGCTTGTTATCTTTTTTTTAGTTTAGCAAATCGCCTCCTTTCATTGGTCAGAAAATTAATTTCACACCTTATTGCGAAATCTGTTTTTAGTCGTTTTGATCCGATTTTGCAGGTGTGCAAATCTACTTTGTGTTTTTTAGTCATTTGTTGGAATGATATAGGATTTGTATCCTATAGTTTGTATTAAATTAAAAATGTTTGTCAACTTAATAAGTTCTTGTGTTGCATTGTGGATAGGACTCATGTGAGGATGCTTCTTCCCCAATCACTAAAGAACTTCCTTAACCCCTTCAAGTCGAGGTTAAAATTTGGTTTTGTGCATTTTTTGCTCTCACCTTGTACGCTCTTTACAAGAACATCATTTAGTAACACAAACACTCTACCTTGAATGGTTCTTTGAGTCTTGTATGGGGTGAACAACAGTGAAAAAAAAAAAAAAAGATTAAAAGGTAAAAAGAATCTTTGGGAAAAAGTTCATGATTATGAAGCTCATGTGAAATTATTTCAATATTTTTTTTTACTTGCTGCAGTAATGCTGGTTCAATAAATAAAAATTGAATCCCTGTTCAAAGCAACATAATTTAATTTGGTGGATGGCACAGGTTTACACTCCATCTGCCTTCTGCAGATTTTATTGCATCAAGGTGGCTCCCAGGGTCTGTCTTTTGAAAGATGAGGAAATCTGAGATTTGTTAAAAAGTATTTTTTCCCAAGTTTTTATTTTATTTTTATCCACTTTCAGCAATCAAAAGGAGATTGCATATTGATTACACTTTGGTGCCTATTACAAATTGGGATGACACAGTACTTTAATAATTGGCCAGGGTGGTGGAATTCTTCTTAATAAAAGGTGAGGGTTAGAAAATCATTTAAAGGGTTAAAATGTGTAATTAATAGAAGTAGTGGTCTTGATAAAATTTCCTTGAAAAAAAAATAGATAAAATAAAAAATAGAACTTCCCCTCTCCTCATCTACTTAGCACCTAAAGAGTCCTTTTTTATATTTGGTTGCTGTTTGTAGAGATGAATGTTGCTGGTTCACTCTTTACAAATTAATCTGGCCTTTTCTTGTGTTTAAATATGATTCTGAGTCAATATTAATTATATTAACAGAATTTTGCATATTTTCTTCCTTAGAGAATTTATGTATATTTTTCTTTAATTGAAAATACATTTAAACTTCAAAAACAAAGTTACTAAAATGAGTTCACACTAATTATTCTTCAACAATTTATATCTGTTTTTTCAATGTACTTTCAAAAATGTTTTTTTCAGAGACTTGCAGACATATTCTAAAGTCTGTTAGCAGAAGTTTCCTCTGCATAAGGTCTGTTGTGGTGTTCTGGTGATGCACTGACCTTGTCTGAATGTTATTTTTTTAGGGTTAAAAAGTGCATCACAAGAACACAATGGAATTATAATATTACAAACAAAATCATATATGAGATACAACTAAATAAGCATAAAAAAAATGATAAATTGCTTTAGTATACATTTCAGAGAAATGATTGTATATTTTAAAGAATATATATATATATATATACAGAAATAAAGAAATTTTTATTATCTGTTGGTGGCAACAGATTTTATCCCAGACTGTCCAGAACATCTGCCTTTTTCGGTGGTCAAAAAACAGAGAAAGTTTTGATTTTTGTTTCTTTTGGCAGCAAAATGCTTGTTCTGATGCATCATGGGAGTATTCTATATTTTATTTAACTATTTTTTAATAATCTAACTTTAACATTTTTTTTATTGTTAATTACCAGTCTTATGTATATTTTAAAGTATTTTTATTGCTTAACTTTTAATTTTTCTTTTATTATTAATTATTTTGCTTCCAGACTACTACATAGTCTATTAATAGGGGTTGGGGGTTATTTAGTAATTTATTTATTGTTATCACTACAGTACATACTAAGTAATGACCCCCAAATGGTTTTATTTCTTTAAGAGGATTCTAACATACTACAGCTAATGATGGCACAAGTCAAGCTACTCTACAAGTTCTTCTACCATTTTGTTGATATTGTTCTACCTGTTGAACAGTCAGATGTCTCTCTTCAGTGTCAGTCACCGGCTCAACTTTGGTACTCTGCCTCTTACTTAGACCATTTCATGTCCTTTTAACAGCTTCATTTAAGGTCTTCTTGTGAGACGCTTCAAGAGCAGAGGTACTGTCTGCAAATGGTGGTCTCTGATTTATTCATTTGACACAATTTGATCATTCAATTTGATGGAGAGCAATTTATGTATGCACTCCATGTCAAGGGTATATAATTTATTCTCCTGATCAGGAAGTATCATAAGTAGACGGGCATTGTAGCCATTGAGCAACATGGATGCCACATTTGAGTTTCATAACCTCAATTTGGTTCTAAGAGAAAAATTCTTGTTCCATTCTTTCCACAGGAGGGAGGAATGTTACTGTTGCCTTTCCAATCTGGTATTTTAATTCATGGTCAAGGACATTAGTCTTGCTGGGGAAATTGCCAAGGTATATGTATTCTCTCTTTTTACTTTTTTCTGGTCATTGAAGATGTTTTTTGAAACATGATGTTCCCTTCTCAAGTGTTTTTGTTTTTTGGCATTGAAGATAAACCCAATATTTCCTGCATAGCTTCTGTTGTAGTGATAGAGAAATAAATAATACTGAATAACAAGAAGATCAAAATTTTACCATCTGTAAAAATAGATAATATAAATCACCAGGCAAACAAAGCCATAATTCAACCAACTAATAAAAAATTTTCACAACCAGGATGTAAGTAAAGAAATAAACAAATAATAACAAGGACACCAAAATTTTATCATCACTGAAAAGAGATAGTTTATTTAAATTCAACTAACAAAGTCTGTTTCATTTTTTGCTGTATTTTTCAATTTTCAATTAAGTTGTTGAACATTGTGGATAAATTGTCCAAAGCTCATACATTGTTTCAGTACTGTCAACTGTCTCAGTCATTATCAAGAACTAGATGTTGTTATTCTGGTAGACAAGATTTTGTTGGCTACATCCCGGCATTATTTTTAGAATGCAAGATATCAAATATACACATACCATATAAATGATGTCATATGTAAAAGAGTTTACTGACTATATTTATACATATTATTACTGTTGTAGTTTTTATTAATTTATAATTCTATTATTATATACACATTTTAAAACACTGTTACCTTTTGTGAAAGATGATATATATATATATATATATATATATATATATATATATATATATATATATATAAGAGGTATCTATACAAAATTTGTGTCTGGGTAGATTATGTAGTATTTTTCTAGTTCATAGCAACTTGAGCCGGCTAATATTACAGGCATTTCTCCCTTCATTTTTTTATATATCTAAGTCTGATTCCATCAATATCATTAGTTTGAGGAATTTCCATCTTGAAATGTGTTGCTAATTTTTTGTCATGTATATATACCCACTATTAGTTTGATATATTTCAGTTAGCAAGGTTGATTTTACTGTTTTTAAATCACGAAGAATTGTAGTTTAAAAACAGTAAAATCGACCTTGCTAACTGAAACACTCCTCTGTGGCTCAATCGGTAAAGGCATGTCAGGCTATATGACGGTTCTGTATAGGATACAGGTTCAATTCCTGTCAGAGGACACATATTTTCTATGAAAATTTCTCGGACATTCAGGCTGGTAAATGCCGTTAATACTGTTTATTATAAACAGAGCATTTACTTAAATATTTGTATCTATAAAAAGAAGCATAAACATAAAAAATGTCTTAAAATATATACATATATATATATATATATATATATATATATAAAATGAAGACTCATGTTACATCTCTCTGATCATAGCACAATTATCTCTCATTCAAATACACATGGAGACCTACCAAAGTGCATCTGCAACATACTCATTGAAAATACAAATATAATAGACTCATCCACATGTAAAAAAAAGGTAAAAATAATGGAAGAATTATTAATAAATAAATAAAAAGCCAAGACTCAATAACATCAATTATGAACACAGCCACAATATACTGACCGTATTTGGAAAATAAAACATTCCTGTAACTCTAGATACATATACAATTAAAAAAATCCATATATTCAGTTAGAAGTAAAAATAAAATCCTCCTTGATAATGGTTAAATGAATAGCCAAAAGTGCTCAGGTATACAGAACATTCTGACAATTTCTACATAATTTATGTCTGGAAAAGAAGAAAAATTCTAAGAACACAAGAAAAATTAAATAAAAACTTAATTGCAGTACCTTGTCAGGTGTTTTTAATAAAACTTGTATAAAAGAGGCATTGCTATATATATATATATATTCTTTTTATGTTATTTTTATAGATACAAATATTTAAGTACTTAAAATATTTGTATCTATAAAAATAACTTATAAACAGAAAATATATTAAAATAATTGTCAGACTTAGTCCATTTCATAATATATATGTATATATGTATGTATGTATGTATGTAAAATATATTAGTCAGCAAGGATTCATTTTAAAATTTGAATAAACAGTCCAAAGTTAAAATTTTGTTCTGTTTTTGTTCAAGTACTTTCAACTTTCAAATTCTAGCACTCAAAAAATTTTGGGATGTATCCAACAAGATCTAGTCTCTAATACTGACATCATTAATTTCATAAGCTTTTGTTGGATACATCCCAACATTTTTTTGAGTGCTAGAATTCAAATTAATTCAAATATACATGCATTGTAAAAGTAATCTTGTGTATAAAATGGTTTCCTGGCTGCACTGGAAAAGAATGTATGAAATATTTATAACTATCATTATTCTTTTATATACATATTAAATATTTCATAAACACTTTAGAATACATTATCCTTTGGTGAAAGATATTGAATGCATGTTGTTTCTTTTGTATAATATAAATTTTTATGTTTAGAAGATTGAATCTCCAATATCAATAATCAAGAAAATAATTAAATTCTTACACTGGCCACACATACACCACACACTTTTGTGGACTGACTTGTCACTTATCAAAACTTAGTGTAATTCATGCATATATTGATCACCACATCACAAACGACCAAAACACAACTATTAACATGAGGCAAATATTAGTAGATAATACCAAAATACTATATAGCACTTACTGCAAGGAAAGTTATATCTGGATTATATGAAGCAAAACACAAATGCATATGAAATGACCTAGACACATACAAATGAGAGATGGCAAGTATAAAACACATCATCCAAAGAGACAAGTACTCTGCAGGTGCATGAACTATACCATGTATCAAAAGAAATCTCCATAAATATGAACTATACATCAGAATTCTCTTCAAAAGATCCATTGGAAGAAAATATGGGCAAGACCTGCATGTACAGTATTTCATGCAGTCATAACAGGAAGTACAAAGTGAGACCAACTGACTCCTAAAGATAAAACTTGAAGGGCACCAAAAAGTGGTATTATGCAGAAGCCCTTTAAAATCTGGCAGGGCTGATTATGCATAAAGAAGAGGGCACACACCAACCTTCCTGTGATAAAATCAAAATAAATTAGAGGAATGAAGCAGTAGAAAATAAGAAGGTAAAAGAATCTGCTTACATACTATGTATAAAACTGACAACTATAGATTCCAGACCTAATTGGTGTACACAATAATAAGTGATAAAGGAAGATTCTGCTGTTATATGTCTTTTTGTGCTAAGGGTAGACAACCAAACATATCTTTTGGTCATATTAACAACTCTTATTCTTAGTTTCTTTATGTTATTTGGAACTCAGAAATGAGGTAGCACCTTTCTTTGTTATCTTTGGTTAATCATGATATTTGTTATTTCACAATTTTTTAACATCTCTCCAACTATAGCAATTTCAATGCACAACCTCGTATCTAAAATTTGAATAGAAAAATACACTACATCATAGATAGAAGGATTACCAGTGTAACAGATTATAGACACAGTTCTAGCTTTAAGTTTCAAACCAAAGAGTTCTAGTAAAAAATATCTAAGAAAATAGTTGTTTCTTCAAGCTTAACCATGGCTAACATTTTAGCAGCCAAAGTGCTTTTGATGACTCTCCAAATATGTTTAAACTACCATTACACAAGCATGTACTTGTTATTATCCCCAAGTAAAATGGTTGACAGTATTATTAGGTATACATACACTGATATTTATATAACAGATTTTTACAAGAACATGATTGCACTGAGTGGCAAAGGAAAGAATTTTGTCTAGTGACAATGTTCCAAGAGAGGGGAAAACTTGCCTCTCTTGAAACTCAAATCGTGAGCCATGACTTAAGCTCAAATAACAAATAATACAGGAATATACACAGAGTGACATCATAAATGTACCTGGAATTGTAGAGCGTGTGATAAAATTAAATAGATTTTCTAATCAAGATTTGAGTAAAATAAAATAAAATAGGTGTTGAAACCTTAAGAAACAATAACTCAGAACAATTTGAAGGGCGAATAATTAAAAGAAAAGAAGTGTTATGTCTGTTTTAAACATGTGTTTGGTAGCATGAGAAAGAACAAAAGAAACAGCAAGTACCGCCATTGAGGTGAAAGGAAAAGACAAGAATTGTTAATATAAAATTCTTTGTATTGTTGATACAGAAGATGTGAGTGGAATATATGTAATGTAAACAAGGGAAGCAGCTTTTGAAAGAAGAGTAGAGTTGGTAAGGTCTATGTTGAGAGCTTGTCGGGTGTTGACAACTGGCCTGTTTGCCATGATTCTGCTGCAGTCATTTTTGAGTGGCTTTCTTAAAAGCAAATTGTAGAGGCTCCTAAGCTCATCTTTCGTTCATGTTTTTTTTTCTGGTAACAATTGTGATTGGGGTATTTTATGTTGTTATTTTATATTTTTGAGGGGATTTGTTTTGTGAGCTGGATGTGATGTCTAGAGCCCCTACTCAGAGCATGCCTTTTTTATTTTGGGTTTTACTTTCTTAGTGTTCACATCTGGCCAACATGTAGAGTGAATCAGAAAGAGATCTAATTTGAAGTGGAGTATAACATGTCCAAATAAAGGAGATCCAATTCTAAATCATCTGCCAATTGTTAATGAAATCAATTAAAATCTTAAGATTGGATTCACAGTCAAACCTTGTATAAATTAATAATCCATGACTTTGGTTAGTCTTTGAGATGAATTGTCATAGTCATAAGAATTAAGAGTTGTGTTGCTTGCTAATTAATAGTTTGAAGGATTAGACTTATATTTTTTATATTTAAAATTGCACATTTATAAATCTACCATTTGTCTATGCATTGAATATTGCTGCCACATTTGGTCTGGTGCTTCTGCTATGTATTTAGAGATACTTGATAAAATCCAAAGAAGAATTTGCAATGTTATTGGTCCTGACCTGGGATCTTGGCATCAGTCACTTTTCCACTGCCATAATGTAGCTTCCCTATGTCTTTTCTATAAATACTTTTCATGGTAATTGTTTTAATGAACTTTCTGTATGGTACCTAGTCTTTATGAATATAATTGTAGTACTAGATTGGCAGCAAGGTTTCATCATTTTACAGTTGAAATGGTAAGATGTAATCATAAATTCTATGCTAACAGTTTCTTCTCTTTCACTTCTTAGTTGTGGAACTCCCTTTTGGCTTCTTGCTTTCCAATCAACTTTGATTTTCAATAATTTAAATGCAATATCAATTGTTATTGTCTGTCTTCTTAGTTCCTGTTCTTTTATTGTTCTCTTCTTAATAATGTTATCTTTTTCTCATCTTCTTTCACACTGATTAAAGCCCTTGCAACTTAGTGCCTTGCTTGGGGTGAAATAGTTAAAAAAAAGAAAGAATGAAGTTATATTTCTACCTCTTGGAATTGCAAAAATGAAAATGACTCGTAACAAAGAAAATAAAAATCTGATGCTAAATTAAAATGGTAACAAGATTTTATTTTTTGCAGGTTAAGGCATACAACTGAGTCATTTTGCCATAGCTATGAGTGAAAGAGAGAGTAACATATGCATTGACAACTAGACAGAAAAAGTGTAAGTTCAATACAGTCAGTAAGAAAGCTGCAGGATTGACAAGATGTGAGTTGGTATGGTAGATGTGACCATCTCATAGATGACTACATTTACTAGTTCAGATGATTACTTTTGGTAAACATTATTGAATCCTCACTCATCTGCGTTCCACCATAATTGCTTATATTATTCATTAAAACAATCTCATTATCTTCTACTATAAATGAAGTAATTAATAAGTCAAAAAATAAAAATAATAAATGTGATTCAAATGCTGGTAAATATATGACCAGATGGTTAGAAAATTCAATTTCTGATTTGTGTTCGAATATAACCATGGTCCATTTGTCAAGATAGTGATATGTTGATGTTATCGATCTGAACAGGTGATCAGAGTGTGTGGCACTTTGGAAAGTGTCTGAGAACCATATCATGGGTTGGCTCAAACCTTGTGAGTGAAATTGAGTAGACGGAATCATCTGTCAATGATTGTGCTAGCACAAAGTCACAAGTCATTGTGACTGAGTGTTTGAGTATACTGGCCTTGTTCAAACTGCTGTTCATAACAGATTATATGCTCACTCTCAGAAAGTGTAACTAAAGTCCACTCAGCATACTTGCAGTATAAACCATAGGTAGACTCTGTGGGAGTTGAGCAAACACAAATGTGCCTGAGCAGTTATCTGCACCAGGGATTGGCTAGGCACCCTAGCAGAAGGATGTGATCAGAAAACAAGAGTAGTCTGCTTTTATATATATATATATATATATATATATATATATATATATATATATATATATATATATATATATATATATATATATATTCAACTGAGAGAAAGAACAGATGGAGTAAAATTTCACTGTTCATAGCATTTACTTTATAAAAAGTGCCCAGTACAAAGTAAAGCAATATATTAATATATTAACTTTCAGAAAAGAGGTAACAATTTGTTTTTAAATATCCTTAAAAATCATTTAATCACCAGTTATTTAACATCACCTGAAAAAGTACAATAAAGGTATTGAAACATGAAAGCTTTTGTGTGGTGATTTCAACATGTTTTCATTATAATCTTTTATGATAAAAATAATAATAATGATAATATATATATATATATATATATATATATATATATATATATATATGTATAATTAATACAAATATAAAGTTTTTTATTTAGCTGATTGGTATTATTTTTATCATCCTGACTCCAGGGTTTTGTAGATGGACCCTCCAGCAATCACTTCATACACTCATCAGGTGGTATCAGCAATATAAATAAACATCTTAATAAAAATTTTAATTAAATTCTATATTTTATATTTCCTTAACACATAAATAATATTATCCAAATACAGGGCCTAGCCAATCCTATTGGATTAACACTTTCCCTGATTGACCATGTCTTCAGGGGTGTAGCCATATTCATGACGCTTAGCCAAATGTGGTTTGCTGAAGCTATTTAACCCTTAGTTGGGGTGGATGGCCTGTTGACAATGAGGAGTTCATCTGCCTTTTAACAGCTCTTGTTGTTTGTGCTGTTGCGGTTCGACTTACTCTCCTCGCCAAACAAGGGTCTGGTAGAGGAGCTGGTTTAATTGCTGACCAATCAGGTTTTGAATTCAGAGTTGTGTTTCTCCTATGCTGGTTGCCACCCAATGCTATAGGACCCAGTTTGTCCTGCTATTTACCCATAGTTGGGGGTGAAGAGATGGATTCATGCCTTTTCCCAAGGGTATTTGCACATAATTGAATGTAACAAACATGTCTGGAATTCGAAGTTGGTTCTCTGATTCCTCAATTTCAGCCACTATCTTCTACTCCACTGTGCCTCCATAAATTATAATTTGAATTATATGTATTCACTATTTTCTTTGGATATACACACTTTATTTTTCTTACTGTAACTTTTTTTATTTTTCCCTTATCAAATCACCATATTTTATTTTAACATTTTTCTCTGTACAAATCTCACTGATTTGTTCATATATTTATTTTAAAATTTTATTAACTGTTAGAAATTTTTAAATTAGCCACAGCATTTCCAAGTAACAATGTTGCCATAGTAACGATTTTTTTCCTAAGATTTTTTTCAGTTCTGACAATGTTCTTACCAAGCAAAATGTTAACAGGAATAAAATGATTTAAAAATTTATCTTATATTCTTTGTTCAAATATTTCATAACAGTCATTCTTTCACTGTTCACTATGCAGTCTAATCTAAAATTCAAAATCTAATTCAAATGCATGTTGAATGTAGAAAAACCTGTCACAACAGAAAAAAAATTGAAATTATTATGTCCCTAGTTTTATTTTTTAGCTAAGAATAAACAAATTATTGATAATCAAAAATGGTCAAATGTAATCTTGAAAATTCAGTTGCTATAAAAATATAGTTATTATATAATCTTAGCTTAGTATGTCACAAGGACATCTAGAAATTAAGTTCCATTGTTAAATAAATAGAAAGCAAAACATTGAAAACTAAACCAAAATTTTATTCTTGATATTTTGAAATTGCAAATTCTTGGACAGTTTTAATTTATTTTATTGACACAATAAATATTTATACATACATGAAAATGAACAAATAAATAAACTAAAAAAATGTCAAATAAAACTAAAAAAAAGGGTCTTTCACTTGTAAAGAAAGCAAATATTTCAAATTTAACACACTTTAACGAATAATCTTTATTAAAACTTTTTACTAAATTTATTTTTATTTTTAAATAAAATCTACTGATGAAATGTTGCACTGATTTGAAGGAAAATGCCTAGAAAAATGATGAAATTGGTTTAGGTAGAGATTATGTTCTAAAATTTTAAATAAGGAATATTTCCAAATAGAGTTATTTCCCTTTTTTCTCTCATAATTTGTCAAATGATACACAATATCTTTTCTTAAAATTAAAATCTCCGTAAATCTTCTAAATTTTTGCTTAAAATTTCATGATTCATTGCAGTAATTTTTTTGGAGGAAACTGAAGGATTTTTCTCATATTTGCTATATATTTTTTTCACAATATTTCAGCTAGTTAATTTTCCACCTTTTTTGGAGGATTCTTTAATACTTGGATTGGGGCAGGAATTTATTGTAACTTTTGACTTAATTTATTGTTACTTTTTACCAAAAAGATCTTATTTGTATAACTGTTTTATGTTAAAATGAAATTTAATAAAAATTCAAAGAAAATTTCAAATTTAGGTTGTGTATTTAAAAATAGGTTTGATGCATCAATAATATTTGAAAAAAAAAAAAAAAAAGAAATTAAATGACTCATTGATATAGTTACAAAAAGTAAAAAAATAAAATAAATAAAAATAAAAACTTAATTTTACCATACTGTTCAGAATACTCAGAAATTGAATTTATTTATCTGCCTGTTTTGTATTTCCAAATTAATTTTATCATGTTACTGATTATATAAATAGATTGTTGATATGAATTTTTATTGTTTCATGTTCAAAATCATACTAAATTGAAGAAATAATTATTGCCAACAGTTTTCTTTCAAATATTAGTTAATCTTATTTGAAACAAAACAGTATTCCAAAATATTTAGCCTTGGCATAACTGCAGATATTTATTTTATTAAGTATTAAGAGTGTATTTGCTCTGAGAATATAATCTGAATCCTCAAGGTGAGAGTAAAGAATTGGATTTTGGTAAACATACAGCAAATTATGATTTTTGAAAAGTTCATTCAATCAGAGGGACAATCGAGACTCTTTATTGTTTTATTGAATGGTCAAATTTCTCTGAAAAGAGAAAACCAATTAATACAACTAAACAGGCAAAACTTACAATTGATAAATAAATTCGTTTTATGAGCAAATAAATAAATATTATTATTACTTATTGTTACACATGCTTATAAATATTTTTTCAGTATACTGGATCAACAACGAAAATGTCAGAAACTGGAATAAATAAGCTTTACATTAACAAATTAAGGTTATATCAGCACAAATAACAATGAACAAGTATGGCTGTTTTAAAATATATCACATTTAACAAGGAATGATTTCATTTCCATGTAAAAAATTAAAATCCCTATTTTTGTCCCTCAATACAAATTTGATAATGAAAGTGGATATCTACATCCCAGTAAAATATTTGATCTTTAAAACTTTAATCTAAAAAATGGATTCTCAGATGGTGTGTGGTATGAAGTCTAAATGTCAAAAATTTCTTGTAGAAATCTCTCCAGTAATATATTACAGCTATAAAAAGTATGTTTAAAATTAATTTAAAAATATTGTTGGGATTCATTACTAAAAATAATGGATTTTTATCAATGATTTTTTTGCTTTTTTTAAAATCATTATTTCATTTGTTTTTTTAAATATAGTCATTCCAAAGAAGCCATTTATTTTTTCTATTTTTTAAAAATCTATAGAAACTACTTGACATTAATTTCAACACTTTTCAATTTGTTCTTGCTTTTTACGATAACATTCTGTGTTAATTGATTAAATTTATTGTAAAATTAATCTAAGAGATTATATATGTACCAAGAAAGAAATACACACATAGACATTTATTTGGGAGAGAGAGAGATTTGGCAGAGAGAAACACCCTCCAACATACACACATCAAACTGAGAGGGAATGTGAGAAAGCGGATCATATAATATTCAGCATTTTATGTGATGAAGGATTATCATTATTTACAGTGAGAATATTATCCTCATCTTTGTTGTTACTATCGCAGTGACCGAAATGTGATAACAAGAATAAAGATGAGGACATTAGTCAAACTGTAAAGAATGTAAATAATACTCATCATGTCACTGCATTAAAAAATTCTTACAATTTGATTTTGCCAGTTAAAAAAAAATTACCTATTTATAACTGAGAAAGATAAAGTGAAGCTGAATATCAACTTCCTATCAACATTGTTTTAACACAATTCACCATATTTATTTTATTATTTCTATTAAATTGGATATGTTTATACTTGATTGTCCCCCATGCTATCTTTTGCATTGTGATAAATCTTTAAAATATTTTCAAGTTTATACTATTCTTTATTGTTTGTGCAATCAGTCAATCATAGCATATCATTTACAAGCCATAAGAAAAATTTTGAAGATCAAAAAATGGGTAATGGGTTCAATTTAATCTTACAGAAAGAAACATCATTCAGTTTTTGAACACTTGCTGGATACAGAAAAAAATCATTTTTGGACAAGATAAAAACTGGTGATTAAAAACAGATTTATTCAAAAAGAACTCAAAACAAGGAAAATAGAAACTAAATTCAGAACAATATCTCAACCTAAGTAGAAAAAAGTTCTGTTGGCATGGTGAGACTCAAAATGAAGTCTTTATTGCAAATTGCTGCAGCCTAAACAAACTGTTACTGAAAAATATTATTTTGAGTAAATCAGTGCATCATAAAAGATGTCAAAAAATGGTGGAAACTTTTATATCAACTTAATAAAAAAATGATTAAAGGGAGGTAATATCCAAATTGGGGTCAGAATAAACATATATATACTTGGGTAAAAGTAAGATTTTTTTCACTGATGTTTTTAGTGACTGGAGAAATACATGGATATGAAATTTTGAAATTTATGTCTGAATTATAATTATTGTCTTGGTAGAATCTTAACTTGTTGAAATATTAGTCTATGTTACTTTAATAAATATTAGACTTTTTGCTTTATCACACTGAACAGATTTACCTCATGTATTAGGTTGGCGCAAAAATAATGACGTAATAATGTCGTTTTTTGACGTTAAAAAATACGTCAAAAAACGACATTATTACGTCATTATTTTTGCACCACCCTAATATAATTTCTAGATACTTATATCTTATTTACTTTCTTAGTGAAAATATGTTATTACCTTACAATTTGATTTTTAGATGATATTTACTTTTGGTTGAGTAAATATGTTAATTAAAAATGGTTGAAACTATGAAAGACAAAGGAAGGAGATTTTTGTGCAAGAGCCATACATATCTGATTATTTTTGTGTAAGGGATCAGTTGGAATGAAACAATGGTCATTGCAGTGAAGCCACAACTTATTTTTTTAAGAGTGTTCAATTTTTAGGGTCTGAAATCTGGTGGTGAAGAAGAAGACTTAGATTTTAGTTTCATCTTTTATATTTAATTTTTATTTTATATTTATTCTTGATTTTTTCTATATTTAATATTTTGTTTTTTATATTAAATTTCATTTTCATAATTCTCAATGTTTTTCTATTTATAGAAAAAAATGCACTGTATTTGAGAAATCTCAGTCTGTATGTTGTCATAAATTTAACTGATTGACTACAATTTCCAATAAATCTTCATTTTATACTTGTCTGTACATTTGTGAATCAGAAAATAATATTCATTTTAAAAAAATTACTACTTCTCTTTTCAGTATCATTTAAAAATTTTGGCTATTGAAAGAAAACAAAATTCTTAGCAGAATAAAATCTTTTATAACTTCAAACCCAGATAACTATAGTAATGGTGAGATCAGCCATTTCCATGTAGAAAACATTGGGTATTCATTAACAGAACAAATATTGTTAATGTTGGTTGAAATTTATAAAATCTCTCCCTTAAAAGAGTTTTTCATGAAAATAGGTTTCTCCAGACCACTGTTATTGCTCTTTTTAGTAATGATGGGAGTTTCCTTCATAAACTTTTGTTTAAATTAGTGTGGAAAGTCAATAGGGTTTACTGATAATATTGATTTTAGACAAACTGTTAATCCCCTGAGTTTGTAGATAATTAATAAACCTGAATTAGTCAAATTTAAATAGGGACATTTTTTTTCAGAAGGGAGAGAAGTCTGACTGCCTTTTGGATTAAAAATCAAAATTTTCAATTTTAAGCAAGGCTTGAACACTGATACTTGACACCAGTGGAAAAAATACAACTATCTCAATCACAAGTCAAGCCACATTTTACGACTAAACTTAGTCTAATTTGGCACAAATGAAGGTGAATTGATGTAGGTAGGAAGATTGTGTTGCGCCATTCTTCCAAGTGGGAAGAGCCTGTATGCTTGTTTGTAATTTCAGCATTAAAATCACAAAATTTATGTGGACTCAAACACTGATGACTGACACCAGCAGGAAATATGTTACTATCTGAGACAGACTGTATTCATATTGTTTTATTTAAAATTTGGGGGACATCTGTCCTCATTTTAGCTACTGTCCAGCAGTAGCCTACTAACATTGATAATCTTGTTTTGCAAATTCAAGGCAACAATTACAATCAACAATTCTTGTTATATAAAGACAATTGCTAATTTTCATTTTTACATAATGTTGTCAAATTGGTATAACTAGATCAACTCTCTTTTCTGAGTAATTGAGTTACTGACCAGGATTGTAATTATTCAAGAAAATTAGGAATTTTTTAGTAACCTTTTTAAACAGAGTTAAAAATTATTTTATCTTTGTTTGACAAGTAAAATCAAGAGTCCATTCTTTAGTAATTTCATGATGTAATTGTTTCAATAAGCAAATATTTTTGTATGTTGTAACTTGGTATATCACTTAAAATATTAGCATAAATTTGTTTGGTCAATATCAACGTGGAAGCGTTGATACTCTGTAATTGGTCAGGTTGGGTAGCACTCGAAGGATAAGTGTGTCCCGTGAAGCTACCATGTCATGGGCTTCTTCAACAGTCATCTTGTCAGTTGAGACACCATTGATTTCCAGAATTTGATCGCCAATTGCAAGAAGACCAGCAAACATCTTTGCAGGATAGCCATCACAAAATCTGGACACGTAAATACCTAGAAAGGAAAACAAATGTATATATATATATATATATATGATAAAAATACATTTTTAAACTATGCTATATTTATGGGTTAAAATGCTCAGTATCACGGATAGAGAATATATAAATATAAAAAAGGAAATTGAGGTCAACACCCAACAGTGACACTCTGTTTAAGTCTTAAATGCAATTTTTAGACCATGAATATTGTGTTTAAGCATGAAACAGACTGTCCCCATTGGGTGTTGATCTCAACATCCATTTTATATATGTGTGTGTGTGTGTTTTACATATATATATATATATATATATATATATATATATATATATATATATGTGTGTGTGTGTGTTTGTGTTTTATATATATATTATATGTGTTTTATATATATATATATATATATATATAATATGTGTTTTATATATATATATATATATATATATATAAATATATATATAAATTATATATATTATATATTATATATATATATATATGTATATATATATATATATATATATATATATATATATATTAAGACAGGTTTTGTTGAATAATTTTGACATGTTCTGTTTATTTATTCTGCATAGGATCCTTTCATATTTACATGATTATTTGTGTGATTATTGAAGGACAAGAGTAAAACGCCGTGTTGATTTATATTTTATTTTATTATCTGAGTACTTTCAACAGTACTTGGATAATAAAATAAAATATGAATCAACACAGCAGTTTCCTCTCATCCTTCAATAATCACACAAAAAAGCTTATCTGTGAATATGAAAGGATCCTATGGGGAATGAGTAAGACAGAACATGTCAAAATTATTCAACGAAACCCATCTTGATGAAAATATTCTGCCGAAATATACACATTATATATATATATATATATATATATATATATATATATATATATTTATATATATATATATATATATATATATATATATATATATATATATATATATATTTGGGTGGCAACCTTTCTTTTAAACACGTTTCATTGAATATGATATACAAGGAAAATATATATATATAAAAGAATAATAATTTCAAGTATAACAATCTAAATAAATCAATAAAACTGTTAGATCTTTACATATTTAAATTAGATTACATTGGTAGATCAATAAATAGCCTAATGATGAAAATGACATTTATCTGGACAACAAATATTTATTTTTTAGTGTAATCTACTTCCATTTTAATGCACTTAATTCAGTGCTTTCCTATTAATCATATACCTTGAACATTATTATAATCACTCCTCACTTGATGACTTTAATGAAACTGAAGACTTCAGTCAGTCAGTTATGTGCCATGCATGATACACACTTAGGTGATCATGTATCTTTCGACAAATGACTGATGAGGCAGATTTTTTTCCTACAGTAGGTTACCATTTCTTTCTGTGATAGACCAGTTGTCATCCAAGGCTACAGAATGCGGTCTGTCCTGTTATTTACCCATAGCTGGGAGGAGAATAAGATGATTCACGCCTTTCACATAAGTGAATGTAATGGATTTGACTGGAATTCAAACTCGGCTCTCTGATTCCGCTATCTATTACTCCACCATGCCTCCTGTCCAGGACTTACTACTAACTATGTAAGCTCATAAAATAATTTTTTTTTTTAAATCCAACCAGTCTGTATTGTATTTTGTAATAATTTATAACTGTTACTTCACTGATGACAAAATAATCAAATATTTGTCCATTTCAATTACTATATTTATTAGAAAATATATCCAATACAGGGGTCAAAAAATGACTTCAAAATGCTGCACAAATTTGGCTTATATGTTTTTCCTGTTACCTAGGGGTTGTTGGCAGACATAAAAGGAAATTAGTCTTCTTGGCACAAATATATATCTTAATTTAATTCAAATTATGTGTGTATATATACATTTGTTTGTGCACATATATATTTTAATTCAGACCTAGAAAGTATTTCTACAAAATTAAAAAAAGAACCTTTAAAAATAATTCTATTCCAATCCAAATCCAAATTCAGGGCCTTATCACTCTTGTTGGAGGAACCCCTATCTGGTTGACCTCCACTACTTCTTATCTTTGTCCATACTGGACCATGATGGGCTGAGGTATCATGTTAGATCATCATGGCATTTTTCCTTTGGTAACCATTTAACTGTTTTCCACTGCCTTGGTGTCTACCTACTCTGTCACTCTAATAGTCCACCTGTTGTTTCTAAGATAAGAAATATAGCAAGCCCATCTATGTTTGATGCTCTCAATTATGTCCTTCACTCTAGTCTACAGTTAAATCCAGATGTTGCTCTTCCTGTCATGTAAGGTGATGCCGAACATGATTCACTCTATTTTATGTTGGGCCACTGTAAGGGTCTCTGCAGTGGACATGTTGAGCATCCATGCCTTACTTCCATAATTCATTACTGGCAGAAAATATTCATTGAACAAATTTCTCTTGGCTTTCGATTGTTGACTTGGGACTTCTCATGATCTTATAAACTTTTCCAAAAGCCACCCAGCCTAGCGCAATCCTTTTTGACCTGCAAAAGTAGGGTGCCATATCTTGCAATCTTCTTTCTGAGGTATGTATAACAGTCTACTTCCTCCTTGTTGGTATCTCCATCTACAATAACTTGTGATGATTTAGTATGACTGCTAAACATGACATTGTTTTTCCCATATGAAGTTGATTTATTACTGAATAATTTCTGAAAAGTTCAATAAAATCTTATAATTATGTGATTTTTCAAATTTTTTTTTTTGTCTCCAACTTCATGATTTTATTGCTCAACCAAGAAAAGGAGTTGTCCAAACTAAGTGGTAGTGGAATATATTATTTCAATATTTTATTTCAAACTTAGTCAAATTGTGTATGTATGTGTGTTGGCATGTGCCTGTGTATACATTAAATAGTACAAGCACATGTAAGTCACTGATGTATGACACCAATATATATATATATGAAAAATGAACATGAATTGAAATTTAAACACAATTTGCCAATTCTATTTTTGTCCTTCTAAAAATTACTCAACAAAACACTCATTTTTTTTGTGTTTCTCACGTTCACTGAAATTTGCATGGATCCTCTACATAATCAGCAATAAATAAGGCAATAATGCAGAATAATGGCCTCCTATATTTGCATACAAAATAGAAGATTAAAATCGAGTGGGCATATTTCATTATTTTTACTTTAAAATGGGTCAGTCAGTTATGTACCATGCACAGTACATGCTTAGGCAATCATGTATCTTTCAATACATTAACTGACGAGGCAGATTTTTCCTGTAGTAGGTTGCCATTCCTTTCTGCGGTCGACCAGTTGCCATCCAAGGCTATAGAACCCCATCTGTTTTTCTATTTACCCATAGCTGGTGGGGGGGGGCGAGAAGAAGAGGATTCATACCTTTCCCAAGTGTATTAACATGTAAGTGAATGTAATGGATTTGACTGGAATTCAAATTTGGTTCTCCGATTCCTCAATCCGAACCACTATCCATTACTCCACCGTGCCTTCTGGGTACATTTCATTGATTATTTTAATTATGGCAGCAAACACATCTTGCAGTTCTTTTCTGCATCTTGCAATTCACAAACATGCACCCATTGAGGAGGAATTATGTATATATTGTTTTTTTTCTTTTAAAAGAACTTGTTTATATGAAGCCAGGAGTTATCAATATTTTGAGTATGTATATAATTTTGAAAAAAAATGAATTCAAGCTTATTGATATCTTTTTCCTGCATATTTCACAGAGCAACAGCAAATGAACCCATCAATTAAGTTTTTATCATTTTTTTATATTCATATTCATACAGACACCACATTTAGAAATTAAATTATTATTAATTAATTTGTTAAAAAATAAAAAGTTATTAGGTTCTCATCATCTTTTATCAGTTTTTTTTATCAATTTTCATTTTGTATGAATTTCTTCATGTATTTTTTTCTCACAATATAATTGCCACACAAATCTCAATCCTCTGTATATTCGGAGAGGGGACATTATTCTGCATTCTTACCATAAATAACAGTTGATAATTCTTCAATTGAATTGTCTTACCATAGCCATAACTGTGCTTGACTCTTGTCATATAAATCCCACATAAACCATGAGGAGGTTGTGTTAACTCAATGATACGAGTGCCATCCAGACACATCTCCAAAATACGCCCAATAACCCGAAAATGGGTTGGAAGATCAACATCATCTGAAACAAGTGTAGGTTTTTTTTTGCGGTGGAATTTATCCAAGAAAGTGGACAGTCTTGATCTGGAATGGATAATTTATTAAAAAAAGAGATATCAGTTAATAATTTAAAAAAAAAGAAATATCAAATAATATATTAAAAAAGATATCGTATGACATATTAAAGAGAGATATCAGATAATGTATTAAAAAAGAGATATTTTAAAAAGAGAGATATAAAAAAATATTAGATAATGTATTAAAATGAGAGATATCAGATAATATTTTAAAAAAGGATATCAGATGATATATTAAAAAGAGATATCAGTATGTAAAGTAAAAATAAAAATTATTTATCTATTTCAAATGCGAGTTTCTGTTATAATAATGTTTGAAGTAATAAAATGTTGGATTAAATGCCATTGATTCTTTAGAATTTTCTGTGTTCTGGTTATGAAACTGAGCAAATATGGGCTTTCAAGAAAAAAAATCTGACTGAAGGTGACTGCTTTCCTTAAACATGGAAAAATACGGCCTTGCAGAACTGTGACTCTCTTCACAAGTGAGTGGTAAAGCACACTGGATCAAATGGTGGTTTCTCCTACAAAGGGGAACACAGGTTTGATCCTTGCTGAAGAGCATATTTTCTTTATTAAATTTTCCTGAATATGTAGGCTGACAGATGTGATACACATTGTTAAACATTTTCAACCTGCATATTCGGGTTAAAGTAAAAGCAAAATGGGGTGTCTATTCTAAATACATTTATTCAGTATAATAAGGTTTGAAGTAATAAGTCAGGATGAATTTTCCTTAGAAACATTATAAAGAAATTTACAACTCCAGTTGCCAAAAACAAGAAAATTTAATTATCTACTATAAAAAACTTAAAACTGCTAACTTCATTGGCAATAACAATAACTCACCTGCAAGATCCAAATTACAGAGAACCAATATTATATATGAATTCACATGTCCCTCAAGGAACTGTGTTCCTGATCAATCCAAATTCATAAATAATTATATTGGATATACCACAACATGCCTAACAAGAAGACTTATATTAGATCTCTCTGAACACATAGCTCAATTACGTCTCATTTAAAAACACACAAAGACCCCCCAAACTCCATCTACAACATACCAGTTGAAAATACAAATATAATAAACTCCTCATGCAAAAAAGGCTAAAAGTAATGGAGGCATTATTAATAAAAAAGAAAAAGCCAGCATTCAATAACATCAACTATGAACATGGCCACAATGTTTTTCCAATGTGTTTGACAAATAAAATATTCCTATAACTCTAGATATATACATAAAAAATCCATACATTCAGTTAAAAGTAAAAATAAAATCATCCTTGATAATGGCTAAAAGTATAGCTGAAAGCATTCGAACATACAGAACATTTGAACAATTTCAACATGATTTATGTCCAGAAAAGAATAAATTATAAGAACACAAGAAAAATTAAATAAAAAACTTAACCACAGTTCTTTGTCAGTTATTTTTAATGAAACATGTATAAAAGAGGGATTGCTGGCTAAATACACAATTATATATATGTCAAAATTAACTAAGTAATTAAGAAATAAAAAACAACTGCCCGTTTCATACTGATTGATTTTCAGGCTGAAGATTGCCCAATTCTAAACTGGTAATTGGACTTGTTTTTTCTCCTTAATTTGTTTTTATTGACATAGTAAAGCAATTTGCTTGATATTGAATACTGTTTTTAAACTGTGGCTATTATTATCATAAATAGCACAACAATGTTATTATTATTTATTAGTGCCATATGGATTCTGCATGTGTCATTCCATATGTACTGCAGAGGATGTTCATGAAATCAAGTGTGTAGGTCAATTCCTGGCAAGTTAATTTCCAACTTAAATTCATACTTGGCACTTTCTTCTACTCTGATATGCTTTCACCTCAAACCAACTCTTGCAAAACCAAACAGCAATAGGGAATGGATGACAGTAGCAGGTTTTTGTGAAACTGGAAACTTCTAGTCCTGAACATGCATGTTGGCAGCGAATTTAGTCATCAACGCCATCATTATAATGTAAGCGATCAACAAAGAAATTAAATTCTTGGATACAAGTATCATATATATATATATATATATATATATATATATATATATATATATATTATCATGTTAAACATTCTTTTTAGTGCATACTTGTCTTTGAATAGACAACTCTATTTATTAAACAGTATATTTATTTATTTTCATTTATCGGCCTGAATGTTTGAGAAATTTTATTAAAGAAAAATTTATGTTTTCTGGCAGGATTTGAACCCGCATCCCTCTGCATATACTCTAACCAAATGAGCTACAAAGAAACCAACCAATCGGGCAAGGCTGAATTGTACCTGTAAGTGAAACTTCTTTTATCATACATCTGAAATTTTTTATATCTGCAGTTTTGTATACAAATGTAAAAAAACCACTTATTAAGGCATTAATTAATTATATTTAGGTTCATAGACAAGTTTTTTGAATTATCATATACTTGTCTTTTGATTGGTCATTGGTGCTTACTTAATGTTTACCCTATTGAAAATGAGTTTGGTTGGTTTTGAACTTTTTAAACTCTTTATTCTGAAGTCAACACCAAAAGTGTTGAAGCAAAATGGCTGTTTTTGTAGTGATGTTATAACATGCTTATGTTATAATTTTTTAATAAATACTAATATATATATATATATATATATATATATATATATATATATATATATATATATATATATCCCCAAATTTTGAACTGATCCAGTCTTTCTTATCAAATCATGAAATGAAATTTATCCTGAACAGACATTCTTCTAGATCATTTTGTACTAATGCAGATGTCCCTCAGGGCTCTATCCTTGGTACAACTTTGTTTTTAATTTTCATTAACGACCTTCCCATATCATCAGCTCTCAAATTGGTATCTCTGCTGATGACACAAGCATTTACACTTGTCTTAATAGCAAGTCTGATCAGTTTGATAAGGTCAAATTGGTGGCTGATGTCAAAAATAGCCTTCAGTCTGTTGTAAACTAGGGCAAATGATGGGTTGTTAATTTTAATGCCTCCAAAACTAAACTGTTCTTTGTTAATCATCTGAGAGACCCCTTTCTGCCTTCAGTCAGTAAGGCTGATGCTAACTTCCAGGTAAGTGACTCATTCTTGTCTGACATGAAGAGGAAAGACTATATTGAATTCATTGCTAGGTCAGCTGCCCTGAAAGTTGGTGCACTGTGATATGCTGGACAGTTATTCTATCTTGAATCTATCTTGCATATCTATAAGTCTACCATTTTTAGAATATTGCTGCCAAATATGGTCCAGAGCTCCTGCTTTATATCTAGAGATCCTTGATAAAATCCAAAGAAGAATCAGCAATATTATTGGTCCTGGCTTCAGTCACTTTCCCACTGCTGTAAAGTTGCCTCCTTGTGCCTTTCTTATAAATACATTCATGGTAACTGTTTGGATGAGCTCTTCAATATGGTAACTAGATTTTATGAATTTAAACGCAGTACTAGACTGGCAATGAGGTATCAATTGGCTAGATGTATCTGTAAGTTCTATGCTAACAGTTTCTTTTCTCTCACTTCCCACTTGTGGAACACTCTTTCAGCTCCATACTTTCCAGTCGAGTTTGATCTTTAAAAATTTAAATGCAATGTCAATTGCTATCTGCTGTCCTCCTGATTACACTTCCTTTGTCCCCACTTCTTAGTAATGTTTCTGTTTTCTAATTCTTTCATACCCAGTAACCTCTTGTGTCTCAGTGGCTTTACTGCCTTGCTTGGGGTGAACTTATATATATATAATGGCATGTTTTGGACAAATTACAAGGCATAACAGCCTGTGAAAGACTATCATGCAAGGCATGATTGAAGGTGGACATAGGAGAGGATGTCAATGTAAAAGCTGGTTGGACAATGTCAAACAATGGACAGGTATGACTATACCAGAATTGTTGATGGCTACTGTTGATAGACTGTTGTGGAGGAGATTCAGTGTGGCTTCTGCATTTGGATTCACTCTATGATTATGAAAGTCAAGGGGATAATATATATATATATATATATATATATATATATATATATATATATATATATATATATATATATATATAATGGCTGGCTGCTTGTAACTGAGTATGCCTGTCTGCTAGGGCAGCTAGCCAATCCCTGTTGCAGATGTTGGCTCAGGTACATTTGTGTTTGTTCAGCACTCACACGTGGTTTATATTAGACCTATACTGAGCAAACCTTAGTTAGAGTTTCTGGGAGAGAGAGCACATCATCTGGTGTGATTGACAATACACTCAAACTCTCGCTCAGGATGACTTGTGACTTATTTTCACTCACAAGCCTTGGGTCAACCTCTATTATGGTTTTCAGGTACATTCCAAAGGTGCCACATGCTATATACAATAGATTACCCACAATGCATCACTGACTTGTATACATAAATAGTTGAGCAAAAACACAATACACATGGCCTGATGATTATGTTTAGCATGAAACAGACTGTCACCTCTGGGTGTTGACTTCAATCACCACTTTAGATTTACATATGCTCTATCCCTGATATTGAGCACTTCTACCCATAAACATTGCATATCTTAAAACTATATTTTATCATTTACATATATATATATATATATATATATATATATATATATATATATAATGTCTGTATGCATATTTTGATTCTAAAGATGCCCCTTTAATTCACAACTTTGAATAATTTCTTTTCAAATAATATTTTTAAAAAAGGTAAAATTGGAAGGTCATATTTTGTCAGTTACTATTTTTAGGAGAAAAAAGTTTTGATATTTCTATCTCAAAAATTAAGAGAAATCAACAGATGGCTTCAAAGACAAACAACATTGTGTGTTAAGCACAAGATGTGACCTTCAATTTTCTGTAAACAATTTTTTAGAATGTTATCATAAACCAAATCTGCTTTTAGGGTTAGAAATGACTATAAACAAAAAGTGAAACATTTCATTTCCTTAAAACATCATTTCTAATAAATGAAATAAATATGAAAAATAAAATGATATATGAAATTTTATTTGGGTTCAACTAAAATCTTTGTAGATTTAATGTGATGAAATCCTGTGACTTGTTCTTCAGATCATCTTTGCTTATTAAATATTCAAAATGGCTGGCAAATGATGGAGTAACATTCAGAATTTCTATCTTTGGGTCAGTTTTCTTAAACTTTAGGTTATGTTTGTGATAGCTTCCAAATAAGACTCGGAACATCATATTTTTTTTTATTTTTAAAATATTTCATTCACTTTATACAAAATGCATGAAAACCTGAGGAACAATCAAGATCTTTAACATGTTCTATTGAACAGATTTTACCACTTTATAATTGATTTGGTTAACACTTGTGACAGGAAGGAGTTGAAAACTTACAAAATAAATGAACAATACATACATGAGTATATATATATATATATATATATATATATATATATATATATATATATATGAGAGTTAGAATAACAATTGTTTAAGAGAGAAAAATATATTCTTGTGTGTACACAGAAACAAACAAAGGAAAGAAAAACATTTATGTGTTTAGCTGTTAGAAAATGTGTATGTGTGTGCATGCACCATGTGGTTGGCTAAAATTAAGAATTCAGCTTGACATGTGACTAAATCTCTTAGGAGGTGAAAATTGGACGTGTCTTCTACCTACTGCATCCTGTTACTGAGAGACAAAGTAGAGAAAGAAAAAGTTTATACACTTCCCTTTTATATCACTTATTGCCACACCACCTATCAAGCATTAAATGAAGTCTCCTGGAAGATAAGGTGAGGAAATACCACAATGTCATGATTACATTTTTTAAAGAAATTAAACTGAATTTGAAGTTTTTGATATTTTTTTCTATATTCACCTAAGTCTGTTGCTGTAAACCGAGGAAAAGAAGGAGTCAGTAAGGTGGCTCTATCTATCAGTAGAAAGAGGAAATATGGCTTCATAAGTATTTTTTTGTGAATGTGTAATGAGGAAGTTAAAAGAGGAGGCAAAATTTCTTTAATTTGTTCTTGACAAAAATAATTGTACTTAAAGCATAACAACTAGTGATTCAGATTCCTTGAAATTCCTTGAAGTTTCATGCTCATTTCATATAATAAATGTTTTTGACTGGTGTTTTACATTTTGAAAAAAAAATTATAAACAATTTATAAAAGACAACCAAATTCATCCTGCAAAGAATAACCATCATCATCATCATCATCATCATCATCATCATCATCATGGACATGTTTTTTTGTTGAGGCAAGTCAGGGATTAATCTTGTTCAAAGCAAGGTGGATCCTACCTGAACAAGGATCTCAATTTACCTCTCCACATATGCTTATCACCATACTGAGACTTGTCATAATAATCTAAGGCAAAGTTTTACATGGCTGGATGTTCTTCCTGATACCCAACTCAGAAACTCATAGTAGTCCAAGAACATTGAGTGTAAAGCAGATATGAAGTATAAACAAAGTATTATTTTGGATTCTGTAAAATCTTTATTTTTTTTTTATATGATATGATTATAAAGGTCTCAGCAACTTTAGGATTCTTTTAATAAACAAAAACATTTCTTAAAGCAGCAAACATTTTAGTATATACTAAACTATAGCCTAAGATGAAAGAGGTTTGACTATGAGAATTATTTTTCCCCATCCATTTTTCAACCTACTAGGCACTAAATTTCTAAAATATAAATATGGCTGTTTTTACTTATTAATTAGCTATAATAATTAACTAAAATAATTATTAATTAAAACTGGTAAAAGGAACCGAAAGACACAATTTTTTAATGCCATGTACCTTTAGGACATAAGTGATCATGGCTCTCCAGTTTTCTTTTCTGTATTATCTGTGAATTGCTATAATATCTTGGCAAAGATGTTTGAGTAGTTTTGTATTTAAAGTTGTCCTTCTAGACCGGTTATCATCCAAGGCTAGACAGTTCAGTCTAGCCTACTATTTAACCATAGCTGGAAGGACAAGAGATAGATTCATGTCTTCCCAAAAAGTATTACTGTAAAGTGAATGCTCTAGATTGGATTGGAATCAATCAATTTTACATTCTACACTGATAACCATTACACTACCTGAATGTCCCTGTACATTGTCTTAAAAACCTCTTTCAGGGATCATCTTGAAATTATACAAGTTAGCTCATTAAATATTTAAAATGGATACTCCATGACTGACTGAAATCCAGAATTTCTAAACTAAGAATTATTTTCTCATCTAAGAACTTCTAGAATATTACAATTTTTTTCTGGATTTGAAAGCAGAAATTCTTTTTAGAAACAATCTGTACATTTTTAAAAATTTATAATCCTCTTTTCCAATCTAAGAAATATGCAAATTAGGCTCATTAAAATGGTTATCATATGACTGCTTAAAAACAGATTTTTTAACTTTTAGAATATCTGTTATGGGCTTTAAATGTCTTCACAATTGATTGTACTGCCGTTTGTAATGAATTAAATTTTGAAATTGAATTCCCTATAGAAAAATGTTCTGCAGTACTAATTTGTTTTGCTCTCCAGTTAAGCGCTATAACTGATAAGTATTAAGCTTAGATTAGTCTTACACAGTCTCACACTAAGTGGGATTGTTAACAACTTCGTTACGGTAAAAACATCCAATTAATAAATATTGAACAAATAAAATGATAAATCTACTCAAGAGAAGTAACTTCTTATTTATAGTGTTTTCCTAACAGAGTTATTTCCCTTAGATTAATTGCCACGCTTTATTTGAAATTGTTTAAAAGTAGAAAAATGATTTGATCCGCTTCTTACCTTTTTCGATTTTTCTTGTCATTGACTTTTCTGGGAAATTCGATATTTGACAAAGAAGCTGCCCGTCGCCTTCGCGGCATGATCTCCAAGTTTGTACTGTCTTTCAATGAACTGCTGCTTTCAAATATGGTTTGATCAGCGCCGCTCTGGCCAATGGCGTCAAGCCCTCCAGCCATACTATTAGACAAGTTGTATCTATACCTTGTGTTCGCCAATGAACCCAGGCAACGGTCCACACTAGCCGACTCAGTTATATGAGGGTCTGTAGAACTAGAATTCTCAGTTGAAGTGATACTGCCGAGGCTGTATTCGCTGGGAGAGAGTAATTGGATACTTTGACACGAAGCCGGTTTTAAGTCGTAGAGACGGGCTTGGCCTTCCTCAACTACCATTAATTGCTGTACATGTTCAGTGCTGAAAATGAAGATTTATTTCTTGCAATTATTTCCATGTCAATATATAAAAAATTATATATATATTAAAAAGTACCCCTTTCATCTGTAGAATTTTAATTCTACATTATTTCCAGTACCCAAAATAGTTGGGTCAAATCTGTGCAAAAAGTGGATCACAGAACACTTTCAATTTTATACACTTTCAAAAAATCTCGAGCCCTCATTGGTTAATAAATAAATAAGTAGGCGTGACTATCCTCCCACGCTTAACTAATTTGTACAGCTCGTGACTGAAATCCAAGTTCGCGCCAATTCTCTGTGAGCCACCCGAAGCAAATAAAAACAGAAACACTCGCCAGTGAGCATTATGACCAAACGAATTGCGATTAAACATCACGTCACACAATCTTAAGTTTTTCGTTCATACGAACATTATACAACTTAACGATATCCACATTCACTCACCAAAACTCATTAGTGACCTCTATTCCCATTCACTAACCAAATTCCTTAGATTTTCTCTACATTCGAGAACATGTATTTTACAAAAACAATCAAAGGTAGATAACTTCTTTGATCACAAAATTGCATTCAACTTTACAAACATTTACTACTTACATGAATAGTAAATTCTTAAATGTAAATTTTTCTCTTGCAATTCATTTACAGAATCTTCAATAACAGATTCTACCAAGCAATCTTTCAATTGAGAACTAATACAATTTAATCTTTCACCAAACTTGGGTTCAACATAAATTAAACTAACAAGATTTCACCTAAAAATCCACTGCATTTTTGTAAAATATTTGCATTACAAAAATATATTGAAAATTATTTGTTATTCAAATATTTGCCTTTTGTCTTTTATCACAAATGTTTCTTGTTGTTTTCTCTTGTTGTTTTTGCATTTTGCTTAACATATTCGTAGAAGCAAAAATTGTATTGATTGATTTGGGCCATCAACACCATCAAATAAATGGTAACCACCAAACTTTCCACTACACATTTTATCAACTAATGAGGTTTCAGATGGGACTTTTTGATAAGCTTTGATTCTGAGTTTGATTATGGCGACGCTGTGTCTGGTTCAAGGTAATAAAAAAGGAATGGTCTGAAAAGACTGTCTGAGAAGATAATTCTCTCTCAGGATTATTTTCAACCAACCAAACGAACGAAATTTGAAACCTGCGACAATTTTGAAAAATGGCTTGATCAGCCAACCGACGCAAATATAAGGGAGGCGGTCACCTGGTTTAATTACTATTCATTCACGACGTCACTCTTTGTGGACAGTCTTGACAGAGGGTCAAAAGACTAATTATCATTTTAGCAGAGTTGAGAAGAGGATGCTGGACTATGAGATACCACGTGGGCAACCAAATTTTCCCAACAACTTAATACAATGTTGGACATTTGAAACAAACATACCATGTCTTCCTCGATTATACCAAAATGTAGCATTCAATACGTGTGCGTGTATGTGCTAAAGGTTTTATTATACAATTATATAAGAAAACTAAACCTGTAATAAAAATTAAAAACTATTCCCGTTTGAGGCTTGAAAATTATGGTAGCTCTACTCTGTAGCGCATTAGGAGATCGAACACTCGAAATGGTTTTTCTTGAATATGATCTTTGATCCGATACATTTTCGCCAAAATGGGAGCTAAATTTAATTCAGATAATTGGTGTTTATTATGAAAATTTTAAAGTTTAAATTCCCTGGATATCATCATCATCATCATCATCATCATCATCATCATCAGTCCCATGACTGGGTGTGGTTGTAGAGGTGCTGCATAAGTGAGCACATACAATCTCCTTCCACACGTCTCATTCATGCGTAGCTTGACACGGGCAGAGTAAACCTGGCGAAGTCCATTCCTCTTCAGGTCAATAGTATAACATATAGCAAAATTTTGCAGTCATATTAGTGTGAATATAAAACGAATCGTGCTATAAGTCGATTTTCTGTATATTAAATTTTTAGGATTAAATTTACAGATTCGATTATTAAATACTTTCTACTTTTAAGATTTGTGGCTGTAAGAGATAACGTGACAATTACCAACACGAAATCAACGAACCGGATCGCGTCTTCATCATAAAAATACTACATCCTGTTTAGGATTGGGTTTCCGGTTCCCTCTAAAGTCTTCTCATTTTCTGTCTCTCTTCACTAGCCACTTGCATCTTAGTAGGATTATCGCCTTGCTTGTAGTAAATAGATTAAAAAATTGTGAAAACCGACTACAAATAATAGAAATATTAACCATAAAAAACCATTAGTAAAATTCTATCAAACTTATGAAGAAACATATATGTATAATAAATGCGAACGTTAGTGTGTCAGTGTGTCACACTTTTACAATTTTACTACTAGAGGCCGTAGCCCAACATATACCATTTTGGAATCAGGCCGACTCCGTAATCAAATTAAAAAACATTCCATGTCGGATCCGGACCCTCAATCCAGAAATTTTGGATTCTCAAGTTTTCATTACTGCGATTGTTTTCAGCGATCTTTTTATTTGATTTTTTGAGATGAATTTTTTGTACCATAACAATTTTTATAACTTGGAAATAAATTCGGGAATGATCGAAATTAATTGCGAAATCCAGCGAAATAAAAATAATTGCTTGTACGGAAAATAAGGGCCTACATTCTCTTTAAATTAAGTGGCGACAGAAAAATTATCGTTGAACTTTTAAAAGTTAGGCTTAAATATTAATGCAATACTTAAATGCAGCGATCAGCGATACCTATTGTGATGAAGGCCCAATCAAGGGTCCTGCGGCGCAGGAGCTCTCTTAAATGAAATATATTTAATACTAGCTTAAAAGCTATTTAAAAATATATTTAATACTAGCTTAAAAGCCGCCCGATATTTTTAAATAGCTTTTAAGCTAGTATTAAATATATTTCATTACCAGTATAAAAAAAGCAACAAAAATCGCGTAAAGACGTGATTCTTAAAAAAGAAACCGACATGATGCGTGAAGACGCGATTTTTAAAAAATCGACATGATGCGTAAAAACGCGAGATTTTAAAAAAAATCCCCTAGTTAGGCCTATACCTACCATATAGATCGACCCCCAAACATACGATAGGCTGGCAGTATACCAAAACATAGACCTACCGATAAAGGAAGTTAGGTTACATTTTACGATGACATGTGCCAAAACTACATAATGTCACACAACTTACCTGCATACTGAGGCACTAACTGTAATATCTTTCTACAGGCGTTGTATAGCAGACAACCTGCAACACACTCCGGTAGGTACCGTATATTGTATCGGTATAACTTAACGAACATTTGAACATAAGTTTTAGTGAGATATATTTGCGGCAGCTCTCTAGGGGTATGGTAAGTGGTGTACAGTAATTGTTAGAAAAGAAAGATTTTTTTAGGCTAGAAATCTCGACTTGTACGCCGCAATTTACAATAAAATTAACATAACACAAAAATCACCATACAGTCACAACATTATCAATAAAAAGCTCTTTGATAATGACTCAGGAAAGCTGAAAATACACAAATTTTACTGGAAAAATAGTCCGAAATATAGAAAAATAAACAAAAAATGCTTAACAAAGAACTTCCGCTGGTCTTTAATCAAACTTTTAGAAAATAATATATTTATGTTCATAAACATCTCTTGTAAAACAAACGGGAATAATAAACAATAAGAAGTCGTTCACAGGACATGGATTTCTATTGTTCCAGACAAATACCCCAAAGCCAACTAATTTTTAAAAATGGATCGGATTTATAATCAATATGTCCAAAGTTTTAAAGCAAGGAATTTGTATATCTGGCACCTTGATTATATCAGGAGTTTACAAAATAAAAATTGTTTACAGATGAAAAATATATAGAGAGATTTCAAACATTTTGGAAATTCTCAACAGATTTATTCATTGGAGTGATGACTACTAGACTAGTCTTTAAAACAATTATTAGTCTTCACACGTAATCACTCGATCACACACCGAATATAAGCTCACATTAACACCCGAAACACACTCATATACTTCTATTACGTACATTACACATTTACATACAGGTATACACTTACATATCACGTGTATATTAATTCCCACTGCCCTCCCACATATCTGGCGTCCTGGTTACGACGATAAACTACAGTAGCAAGGCTTCTGATCGGGAGATTGGATGTTTTGAGGGGCGTGGAACCACCTCTTAATTGCTATTGTTTTCAGGTCCACCCTGATCCGGGGTGGTAGCACTTGTTAGGGTCACAGCTATGGACAAATAGCTAACCCCAAATAAAAATCAAAAGTACATTTTTATAATGAAATGACCAAGAATACACTTTGTAGCAAAATAACAATCAATGCAACACTAAAAATATATAAAAATACATTTTTATAGTATAATTAACAATACATTTTATGATCTACAAAATATGTCCAAAAAAACATACCTTTAACCTCAAAGCATAAAATTATGTACAAAATACCTGTAGTTAAAAACAACATTGCGTACAAAATATTTATGTTTCGGTATCAAATAACCCATAGAGGTGTTGATATGCCGCTAAACAAAAACAACCAACACGCATATCTGTTTTTGAGTTTCAAATATGCGGGTCGGGAGGGTTATTCTTTTTTTTGAAGAAAAATCCATCCGAGACATCCTTATTCCAACCACTCCTTTTATTAAATACTCAAATGAAAGTCTTTGTCTTAGAACGCTCGCAACTTAAAATAGGGAAGGGGCGTCCTGAATACTAAAATAAAAGGGGTGGATGGAATAACAATGTCCTCGGTGGATTTTTCTGCAAAATAATAATCGCTTCGGTCCGTCAATTTGAAACTCGGCGGTACACATGCTCATACTTACCTACACATAAATTCACTCCCCCACACATAATGACACACACGCGTGTTCACACATCAACACACGCTTACTTACTCACTCACACATAGCAGGTAGAATTAATGGGTGAGAGGAAAAGACTTTATCCAAAATAAGCACTTACTAGTTGGATATTTCCCATCGGTGGTCCAATGACTTGCTTGTATGTTTTGGGCCATTGATTTCAGAGGGATCAGTATTAGCCCTTGCTCTTAATGCGGCTCCACCCATTTTTATTTGGTGGGGTGTCTGCCTCGTCACAACCGGAACAGTGACCATTCCACAGATCCCAGTTGAGCGTACAGATTGAAGTTCATTTTCGTAAGTCTGTGCCGCCATGTCTTGTTTTAGTGTTGATAGCGATGGTGAACTTGCAGTTACGACTTCACCGTCCCGCAGATTGATTTCATCGTTCGTTGTTTGAGCAGCGGCGTCCTGTTTCTTTATTCCTCCAATTGGAGATGGACTTTCTTCAACATCGACATTGGTTACCATTAAATGAGGACTGCTTGTCTTTTCCAACGATTTTGTTGGGGATCCTGTTGGGGAGCCGGTCACCGCCTCACAACTTATTGTTTTCATAAGCAAACTCTTCTTTCGTGTTTGATTGATTTCTTCGCGCGTCAATCCCAAAATCTGTCCTTCATTTTTTTCCTCCATTTCGTACGATCCCGATTCTGATTTATTAATCAATGATTTAAAAAGTAAATCGGTGCTGGAAGACCATCTCGCTTCATTGGATGTTAAACTGTGTTCAAAATCTCTGCTAACTGTCCTTGTCGAGTTGTTTGCCAGAAGTCTAGTTCTTGAATGATGTGTTGGCGACCCGGTTTCTACCCCACAACTTACCCTTCTTGTCATTTCATATCTCTCTGACGAATTCCCTGGAGATGCAATAAAAGTTTCTTCAGAACGGGGCTGTGAATATTTGTCATTTTCGGGATGCTCTGCTTTATTGTTGACTGTTTTAAGGCACTTTTCAGCGGTGAGAGTTGGGTTGACCAATCTGTTTATAGCCAATCGACCACTCTTTTTAGGAATGACATCTGGACGAGTTGATTTACTAACCGGTATTCGACTGTTTTTCAAAGGATCAGTGCTTGCTGACTTTACTGAAGTAGGCCGAGAAACCAGTTGTAGTCCGGTGTTGACATTAATTCTCTTGGGTGTCATTACTCGATTGTTTTTAGTGACACTTGCATCTGGATTGACTTGTTTGCCCATCGTTGTCATCCGGGAATTTTTTAGTGGAGCCGCTTCGGAAAAGGGAATCCTATTACTGTTTGATCTAACTGCCAGAGACGCTTGTTGGGCGTCGGAATCGTTTGGCATTATTTCACTTTCTTTTGGCTCCGGATTCGTTGTTTTCTCTGTTGCAATTCGTGAACGTTTAGGAGTGGCAGTTTCGGGACTCGGCTGTCTGTTTGCAAATGCCCGTGAAATTCTGGTCGGAGTTTCTGGACAAGAAGGAATGTGGCTTTTCGTACGAGTGGTTCTTCTCGGTGTGGACTCCGGGCTCGATGGCAGACCACCGGCAATTCGTAAGTCACGACTTGCATTCAAATCTGGACTTGACGGCATACTTTTGCTGGCGCGCATCGGTCTCGGCGATAAATCCCGTTTTGGTGACGGGGAAACTGGTTTGGAAATTTTCCTCACAGAAAATGGACTAGCAGACCTTTCGCCACTTCCAACAGGACTATCTTGATTATTGGTGCTCCTGCGAGAAGTTGGTATTTTTGTCAGTGAGGGACTGTCTGGTTCTTTCTTCTCTTTGCTTTTCCCTTCTTGGATATCTGGGTTTTGGGATCTGTTTGATACCAAGACGTTTTTCTTCAATATACTAGGACTAATGTTTGGGGTTCCTTGGGGATTTTCCTTCAATCGTCTTCGTGGAGGCGGCACTGGCGCTGGTTCTTGGTCATTTACAACTGTTTTCAAGTCTGAGATCGTTGTGTCATTCATCTTTAAAATGTCCTCATGGCCGTGTTTCTCATTTTCCGTTTCTTTTTTATCAATTCCTTCGTTCAATTTAGATTTTCGACTCGGAGACAAAGCCAGACACACGTTTGAATCAGTCTTCCCGGACATCATGTCAATATCTTCTGTATTTCTTGGGTACCTTGTGGTTATCAAGCCAGGACTGGCTAATTTACTTGGAATTAAATTGGTATTTCGAGTTGCAGTCGCCTCGTCCGGGCTAAGCAGACGACAAGATATTTCTTGAGTTCTTCTAAAACCTTCCGGAAATGAACTCCCTGTTATATTTTTAGGCTCCTCGTTTGTCATTTGCAATTGTTTGTTGAGTATTCCTTTTTGTATCTCGCAGTTCATTGGGCTTGTTGCTCTATTGACTGTGGAGATACTACTACGTCGAGCTTTTTCGTGTGTTGGTGAAAGATTCGCAGTGACTCCCCGCGATGTGATCTGATGATCTCTGGAAGGCAGTCCACCATGTATTGCGTGTCCTAGACCAAAATTCATACCTCCATGTGCCTTCGCGTATTCTTCAAATGTGGGTGAAACGGTGGCGTCATCACTTGATGTAGTTGCACTGCTACTAGAACTTGTTAAATTGTTCGAATTGCTACAACTGGACATTTGACTCGTGGGAAAACTAGACACATCTTGACTGGCTGATGTGTTGGCCGTTGGTGTGGATGTCGTCGAAGTAGAGTTCGAGCTAACATTGATTAATTGAAAAGTAGTACTTGACGATTCGCGGCTTATCGATGGAAATTCTTCGTTTGTGACAACTTTGTCGAACGCTGGCTTTTCTTCCTTTAACGAAACCGTTTCTTCTTTCAGCTGCAAAATGAAATATTTGAGAATTAATTTTATGTTATAAGGACTGAAAAAAAGAATAATGTTTTCATAGTCATGATTGGAATTATGTTAGTTTCATCCTTTTGCATAATTAAACATTTTAAAATGTTTTTTTTTAAATATATATATAGAAATTCGTACACACAGGGATAGATCAATAACTACTTAACCTGGCACATAGTTATTAGCTCTATTTTGACGTGGAATTTCCATTGTATAATATTTGATTTTTATTAATATGATTAATATTCACCAGTGAATTAAGTGTGTTCATAAGAAAGGCGATTTTGTTGAAAATATTTGGTGAATAAAATAATTTTTTTTTTGTTCATAATTAAGCTTCGGAAATACTGATTTACACACACAGACACACGGACACACATTTACTTTAAGAATTTTTCTCGGGTGTGCCGTGTGGTTAGACCGTTCAAATTTTGACCATACGACCCAGGTTCGAATGACACCATGGTAATATGCAAATAACGAAAGATTTTGTTAAGATCTCTGGCAATAGGGCATTATACAGGAAAGAGTCGATCCATGCCTCTTCTAGAGTGTGTAGTGGGCATAAGCAGTTACAACCGAAATTCGAACTCAGCCCGTCGATTCCATTTTCAGTGTCTGTAATTGTTGCGCTGCCAGATATTTGGTATAAGAAAAGTTAATTAAATGGTCAACAAATAAAATTGTAATGTGTTATCTAAAACATTGAATGGAAAAGGCTAATCAAATGTTTCTCACCTCTGATTCTGTTCGAGAACATTCCAGTGACTTTGACTGCTGTTCCTTTTGAGGCACATATATATTTTGGGCAGAGCTGTTTGCTGTAGGGATATTTGCCAGCGACGATCTTCGACAGTTCTCCCTATTTGGATTAATCACATATTTCTGTAAGTCGATGCGATGAGGTGCCGTTTGGTTGAGTCCGTTTGAGTTCAGTGGCAAAACAGGCAGTTCCGATTTTGGTGTCACTTCCGTATCACAAGGGGCTTCGAATAGAGAATTTTTATCCAATTTGGATTTGTCATCCTTGTTTGATTTCTTGTCAGAAGAGTCCGTATAATCTGCAAATATCAAAAGCCATAAAAATTGAAATGAGGCTCGATAAAAAAAATACAAAAAGAAAAAGAAAAGAAAAAAAAAGAAACGCTGCGTAATATTTAAAGCAAATCTTACTAATTTGATCCCCGAAAAGAGGCTTGCTCTGGTGGACATATCGGTGGTTAATATACTTTCGGTAGTATCACTTAATTTTAGGTGAAGGTCGTATTTTGAGAGATTAATTTCTTAGCTAACACACCTAACCATTTCAAAATATTGACGCAACAGTATATTCCCAAAATATAAAATAATGTATCACGTACATTATCATAGCCCATAGCTATTGCGGTATCAGATGAAGGTTAATCGATAAAAGATAGTAATCTAAAAATGCTTGAAGATGTGATTGAACAAGCAGTCAATTTGAAATAATCGATAAACTCAATACACTACTTACTATAAAGTGTAATGTTCGGTTCAGAAATTAACATTTCCAGTCAATCCAATAACTGAGAGATAATCAGTAAAAGAAATGGCGTGTTTGGGGAGGGGATGCCTTTTAGATTTTAACATCTCCCAAACAAAACTGCTTTCATTTAATCACCAGAGAAAACCTTTTCTGCCTTTCATCAGCATGGCTGATGCTAACCTCCAGGCGAGAAACTCTTTTCGCCTTCTCGGGCTCACGTTTTCCAATGACATGAAGTGATTATATTGAATCAATTGCTTGGTCTAGGAAAGTTAGTTCACTGTGTGAAGCCAGACAATTTTTCTCATCAGAATCTATCTTACACATTTATAATTTGTTAGTCACTCATCGGGATTTTCGACAAGTCGAGCGGCCCGATGAGTAATTGTTAATGAAGTGCTCAATATTAGATTACAGCGATAATAATATTAAATTAGATAAAATAAATAAGATTTAAATAAATCTAATTTTGGTCGGTTTCTGTGCAGAAATTCTGTTAAGTTTAATCTACCTTAAATTACAGTTTTACGTGTATTCATTGTTGGTATTAATAGATAGCATTATTATTTTATTTTGTTACATATCTGTGTGTGTAAAACAAAATAAAAAATAGTATATATATACATACATATATATATGTGTGTGTGTGTGTGTAAAATAAAATAATAATGCTACTATTAATACAAGCAAGTAATATACGTAAAATGGTAAAGTATATCTATCTATATATATGTGTGTTTGTGGGTGTGTGTGTAAAATTTCAGATATAACTAAAAATATATCTGTAAAACACAGATAAAAGGAATACTTATTTCAGTCGATGCGTTTAGTCCTCTGATAGACTTTATTAAGGCAAATGGAGGGAATTTGTTGCAAAACAAAATCCTTACATTTACCTTGATAAAGTTCACCAGAGGACGAAACACATCGACTAAGATAAGTTTTCCCTTTATCTTTATATATATATATATATATATATATATATATATATACTAGCTTAAAAGCCGCACTATGGAGCGGCATTTAAGCTAGCTCCTGCGGAGGGCTCTTAATTGGTCCTTCAACACAATAGGTAGGGAGGAGTAGATGCGATAATCAATAATAAACTACAGAAGAACTCAAAATTAATTTTGCATTTAAGCATTGCGTTAATATTTAAGCTTAACTTTTAAATGTTCAACGATAATTCTTCCGCTGCCACTTAATTTAAAGACAATTTGATGTACGTAGGTCTTTACTTTCCGTACAAACAATTATTTTTATTTCATGGATGACTTTTATTGGATTTATCAGTTAATTTCGATTATTCCCAAATTTATTTCCAATTTATAAAAATTGTTTTCGTGCAAAAAAATTCGTCGCGGAAAATTACATTAAAAAATCGCCCAAAACAATCGCAGTAATGAAAACTTGGGAATCCAAAATTTCTGGATTGAGGATCTGGATCCGACCCGGAATGTTTTTAATTTGTTCACGGAGTCCAAAAAAATGATTCCAAAATGGTATGGTATATTGGGCTACGGCCTCTAAGGATAAAGTTGAAAAAGTGTTACATTCACATTTATTATATAGAATATATATATATATATAAATAAAGACAAAAGACAAAAACTTATCCAAAACTATTACGGATATGATCAGAACCAAAAATACCCATAACAATAATAATTCTGAACCTAGTATATATGAAATAAATTGCCAGAATTGCGCCTCTCAATACATTGGGGAAATTTGTAGATATTTTTAAAAACGTACCTATGAACACAAAAAAGGATCTTACACGCAAAAATTTATCAAATACATTAGTTATACACAGAAACAAATTCAACCACAACTTTCACCCAAAGAACGCCACACTTATCAAAAGAGAAAGTAACTTATTTAGAAGGAAATTACTTGAAAGTGTCTCTATCGGATCTTATCAAAATATAAATTTGTGGCACGGAATTTTCCAATATCTTCATTCTTGAAAGAATTACTACTTTTGCAAGACAAGATACATAACTACAAAAATGTTAAAAAATCAAAAGAAAACGGCTAGACACATGATCTCATGTTATTCAAAATATTTAACATAAATTAATCGCAAACTAAATTAATTTAAATACTAATTTGCACAAAACTTCTAAAAAAAGGACGAAACACGTTTGTCTTTATTCATACTGTCTCTATCTGAAATCTTTACACACACACACATAAACACATACACACGCACACATGTATTGTTTGCATATTCAACTGTTTTTCACAGGTTTGTGTTAATTCTTATATATAGATTAAATTTCTTTCACGTTCATGAGTTATGAAGTGAGTAGGTATCATCATAATGTGCCTAGTTTATGCGTTGTCCTTTATACTTACCTTTTTCTTTCTTTTCTTTTTTCGTTTTTTTAGTTTCTCTGAATCTTGCACGTTTTAAAACCGAAAAAGCGAAAGAAAGTATAAATAACTATGCATGAACTAGGCACATTATGCTACCTACTCAGTCCATAACACATGAACTTGAAAGAAATTTTGCTAATCTCTATATAGGAATTATCACAAACACGTGAAAAACAGTTGAATATGCAATCAATCAATCAATCAATCTATATATATATATATATATATATATATATATATATATATATATATATATATATATATAACTCGCGATGACCAGAGATTGGCAGCTTGGTACCTCATCTCTTATTCGATCCAGGTTTAACATCCCAGTGATGGTGGTGGTGGGACTAACTGGTTACATTCAATACCTCGAAAATCAAGCTAGTTACATTATATCATCGCTGATCGGACCCGAACTACCACCAGTCACGATGAATGGATGTTCTCTGGGGAGGCTCCGTGCCTTGAGATACTATTGGGCCTTAAACTTATCCCAGACCCTATGTGAAACTCGTACATGCAATCCATCGCTAAAGATGCAGGAAAAATGGTCGGTTCCCTGTACTGCTCCAGTAAATACTTGACTCCTCGTGCTATTCTCTACTTTGAAAAGATCCAGCTCAGGCCAAAAAAATGGAGTACTGTTATCATATTTGAGCGGGAGCTACCCAATCCACACTTTATTGTCTCGATAGAATCCAAAAACGTTTCCGCGTCCGTGTGGGTGACAAACTGTTTTCCACCCTGCAACCCCTCTCTCACAGATCGGATGTGGCAAGCCTCTCACTGCTCGGATGAACATTATTCTTTGCTTCCGACAGTTCTACCCTTCACGGCTAGGACTTGTCATACCACTCACATTGTAACAAACCACCCTCATTCCCTCCTTATGCCATTGGTGAGAAATAAGTTCCACTCCAACACCTTCTTCTCGTGAATCACTGCTCTGTGGAACCAACTCCCAATGTTAACCTGTTCAATCTGGGATTAACCATTAACTTTTCCGGGCCTTGAAACTCACTGTAAAAATTAAAAAAATAAATAAAGGACATTGAGGTCAACACCCAGTAGAGGTGACAGTCTGTTTCATGCAAAATAATTGAATTCGGACCCAAAATTATTTATACTCAATAACCTCTATAATAATTCGAAACATAATGGTTACCACCCCCTCAATATCCATTAAGATAATACAATAGACCATCTAGCCATAATACACCACTGACCAGCGTATATAAATAGTCGAGTCAAAAACAACATACATGTCCTGAAAATTGTGTTGAAGCATGAAACAGACTGTTGCTGCTGGGTGTTGATCTCAATGTCCACCTTTATATATATATATATATATATATATATATATATATATATATATATATATATATATTGTGTGTTAAAAGAGATAAAAAAAGAAAGAGAGAATCAGAATGTTGGATCAAGAATAATTTTCTCTTAATTATAAAATTTAAAATATTTTGAATATGAGTAATAATAGCCAACTTTGTTCTCGTTTGAAAATTTCATTTTCTGTCTCTTGAATAGGACTAGATAGGTTCGCCTATTGTCCTGTTCACCCTCCTCCTCAGTCTTTTGAACAGGAGGAGGTTTGTCACTTGTTTTCTGTTTAGGATAGGTTTTCCGGTCCCTTCTAATATATTTTCCATCTCTTTTAATTTTGAGTAGCCCCTTGCAGCTTAGTGGCATTATTGTCTTGGTTGGGTTGAATTCATTAAAAAAAAAGAAAAGAAAAGAAAATGACAAAAAAAGAGAAAAACATCGTTATTAGGTTAGTATCGCAAACTCTATCTCGGGAATGTTCGTCTGAACGCGGTGAGGCGGCTTGCGAATTCCTAACAGCGATGACGATGCTAGTGTCATCCATGTAGGTAATGTTGATGTTAGAGAACTGGACAAAGCGATATCCACCTCGAAATACCCTAATAACAGCTCAATTAGCTGTATGCAGAGAATGAGAGTAGAGGCAGTCATACTGGTTTTGAAGATAGCGCCCGGAACAGGATTCGTCAGTCGCTCGCTGCAGTCGACCTGCTTAGCAGACCGCACCGAATGTTCAGAGAATGTAACACCGTGTGGCGAATTGTGAACTACACTAAACAAACCAGGTCGGTGACAAGAATTTGCTTTTCTGTCAGTGTCTCGAAGCCCATCGACGACGATCGCAATTCACAGATTGTGAGTTCGATTCACATTAGGTGGCCCACTATAGCGGCTCTGTATCAATCTAAGCTAAATTAAGTTTAGTAAATTTCTCTATTGAAACATATATTACAAATTACGGTGAATAAGTGAACAGCAAGCTATTCTCATAAGTCATTACTACAATAAAGAGTCCGGACCTTAGAACCTCGGGTTCAAATCTTGTTACATTTGCGTTTTGTTAAATAATTACGAATATACCGGTAACGTAAGGGTTATCGTCGCAGAAGGTGGAATCGGTGAACCGAGTTCAAATTCCGACTTTGTTGCGTTTACCTTGATGCTCTTGAGAAAGATATGGATCCATTTCTTGACCTTCAGTTATGAGCTAAATTGTAGTGTAGACTCGGCTTTCTAGCTTTGCATGGCACCTGTATAGGAGACTATTCTGTATTGAAAAACGTCGGGAAAAACCACTCCGCTATCTTTCCCAAGTAGTCGTGAGAATTTAAAGATATTAAAAAAAGGACTGTGGAGAGCTATGATCGCTTACGTCATAAGGAGACATGGCATTAAAAATAAATAAATAGATTATACTTAAGGTTCTTGACGGTAACGATTTTTTTACTTCTAAACTAAAACATATTGTCATGGTAACTGATACTAAAAAGGGTATCTATCCTTGTAGCAATCATTAGAAAGTAAGTCTCACCGACTATTAAGTCACTAATGCGTTTGATTTTCATGTTGCTTTGAAAATATTAAAATTAGTCCTGATCTCTTCGAAAAGGACATTTTGATTTTCATATTGAAGATGCTATAAGAGCAGTAGTTTTTGCCCAATGCACCCTTTTCACTATAAGTAAAATGTCATTCTCCATTTTCCAAGATTGTTCGATTCAAGAGGTGCATTCCAAATATGCATTATAGTTTTGAAAATCTTCATTCTTTTCCATATTAGTACATATACATTTACATGGATTATTTTATAGACGAGTTGTTTTTTGACACTAATAATGAACTCCAAATTCTGTAAATAAAAAACAAGAAAAGTGAAAGATTCCCTCTTCCTGACAACCCTCCACTCCGGACAGGAATTCCCCTCTAGTTGGGAATCCCTTTTATTAGAGACTTCACTGTAAAGTGCCAAAGTTTCAAACCAATACCAAGTCTAACATCTTATCTGATGTAATGGTTAGCAAGCTAGTCTCGCTAGATCAATTACGACTGAGTAGTGAGTTCGATCCTCACTGGGTGCCCCATACTTTCGGCCTTGTGTCACATCTAAGCTACGCTTGGAAAATCAGGGCACCTCGACGTGGTGTAATGGTTAGAGAGCTTGTCTTGCTAGATCAATTACAACTGGGTAGCAAGTTCGATCCTCACTGGGTGCCCCATATTGTTGGCCTTGTGCTTAGAAAATCACTGATTCTAATTTCGTTACTGTCTCTTTTTACCATTATTAACACCAATATTTTTTGGCGTATTAACAAATGACTTTCAAAGTTGTAATTTGTTAACCTTAACTTAGTTTGGCACAAGGATGTAAGTATGGTGCACCTAGTGGTGAGTTAACTCAATAAACGGTAATAATAATAAACTAGACTAGCTCGTTAACCATAACCCAACTCACAGGGGCCCCTAAAATATTAAGCACTGGTTAGTTTTAAGACATAATTATGCAAAACTCAGTAAGGACCAAAGTCATAACTCAATAATAATGGTCAACCAGACTAGCTCGCTAACTATGAGGCGCCTAAAAGATTTGTTAAGTCTGGCACAATGTCAAAATAGTAAGATACCTAACAATATTAACAGTAGTCATATTAGGCTAACTTTTTAAGAATCGCTCAAGATTCAGTTATGTCGATTTGATGAGCATAAATAATATTTACTAAGCTTGGCTAAGACTGGTACAAGGCCACAGCAGTGAAGCATCCAGTGAGTTTCAGACACATTCAGTGACGGACCTACATTTTTGGAGCCCTGAATCTTGAACAGATATGGGAACCCCTTCGCAACCAGCAACAATAGCCAATTGCCAAAATGTAGGCTATGAATAGATTCAGGCTAGCTCAATGAATCCATAATATGGGGGTTCAGGCCCTCAAGCCTTCAAGAAAATTTTGAAATTTGACCAACTACACGGGAATTTTGAGGTCATATGAAATGGGTATTCGAGTATAGCCAACATTAACTACTTCAACACATTGGTTTATTATTCTATCACTAAGATGACCTTATTTTAATAACAAATACTTAAAAACAAAACATCGATTTTATTAAAAAATCACTCATAAAAAATGCTTCAGGTACCTTTTTGGGATAGAAAGCACTGAATCTTAAACTTCTTTAGTTTCATAATAGATCCGCCACTGAAATCACTACATCTGTGAATTGATCCCTGAAACGAACTTGGTAATAATGGTACTATGGTAGGTGCTTTAGAATTTATACATAATTTATCTATTATAAATATTTATTTAATCAAGTGTAGCTAAGAGAATTGAACTCACAAATTTTACGAAACTTTGCTAAGCATTGCTCTAGTAGATATTTTGTAAGTCCGGTACAAATTAGACAAACAGCGATGACAGAACATAATATATTACCAGCGGCCTGCTGAACATCGCTCGACGGCAGACAGTTTATGAAGCTTATGTAATACATCTCCACACGGGGGCTGAATAAGAGACGAGGTCGTTTTAGATGTCGGGTGCTCATACGCCCAGTGCCCACTTAATTCAATGAGAGAGGTACTGTCGTAAGGCTGGAATCCCCGGGACCAGGCATCCCCATAATTTTAAGAGGAAAAGAGGACATATACTACACTTTGATTCGGTATATACTAGCCACCCTTCACAATGGTGGCGTGTGACATAAGGTCGTTTTTAATGTGTACATATGGGCGAAGGTTAAGAATTGCCCAGTCTCCGGGACTACTTTCATGCTGGCGTTTGTGTCCACCAACCTTCTCTCTTTAGCACAATAAGGGAGGTGTTGGAATCCCTGGAATCGGGCATTCCTGAAAGCTTTTCAGTTAACTGTTCGAAGACATGGTATATAGGCAAAGAACAGATACTACAGTATAGTATCTATTCTTTACCTATATACTAGGGCTCTTACCACTTCCTCGTAGTCGAATCATTCACATTTCCTCTGTGTTCCAAATCTAAGAAGAAAGTTCCATTATTTCCGATACTTTGCAGAACAGACTCTCACTTCCTTGAACAATTTAATCTTGACCTCGCCAAGTCAAGGGTCAGTTGTTATCTTTCTTCCATATCCTGCTAATCTGCCTTTCTTACCATCTTATTTTCCATTCATATAATACAGCTTATTGAGTATTATAATCTTTTACTTGAGTGGGTCTCGAACCTTGTATTAAATTGTGATTTTCTAAGCGTAACTTAGATGTGGCACAAGGCACTCATTGAGAATGGAGTCGTAATTGATCTAGCGAGACAAGATTGCAAACCACTACACCAACTATTACATCACGTCAGAGTGCCCAAATGATTTTCTAAGCGTAGCTTAGATGTGGCACAAGGCCGAAAGTGTGTTACACCCAGTGAGAATCGAACTCACTATTCAAATGTAATTGATCTAGTGCGACAAGCTTGCCAATCATTACACCACGTCAGTGTGCCCCTGCTTTGTATTAGCTGAACTTTAGTCTAAAAAGATCAAAGTACTTCCACGTTGTCTATTATTTATGGTTTTCCAAAAGAAAATATGCATATTATTTCCTTTTTCTTTCGTCCCTTGTGCTTCAGTGATTCCAAGGCTGCATTAGAATAGCGGAATGTTTTCCAGAAAGTAAACAAAGTATTAAGAGACAGGAAAACGATAGAAACAAAGAGTGCTGAACTGCTATATCATATCTATTTTGTTATATGGCAGTGAACTTTAGACATTGTCCTAACAAACGAAGAGAATTGAAGCGACAGTGATGTGGTTCTACAGAAGGATACTAAGAATACCATGGCCTTAATATATGAACAACGAGGAATTTTAAAGGAAAATGACAATTAAAAAGACACTTAATGCTTTCAATAGGACATTTCTAGGACATAATGAGGAAAAAGTATGTGGAGAATTTAACACTTACAGGACATAATGAAAGCAAGAGAAGCAGAGGAAAACATCAAGAAAGCTACCTAATGATTTTGTGTGAACAGATGGTAGGGTGGAGACAAACATTGTTTTGAACTACAAGACACAGGATGTTGTGGAGAGACGATCGTCCATGTCCTGAATGGACATTGCATATAAAGGAATGGTATGGTATGGTATGGCATTCGTCGATCTCAAGAGACCACAGATCTGCGCCCGAAGAGTTATAATATTTACTTTTTGGTTACTTGGATTCTTTGATTAAAAATCTATAAGGGCATCACATTTCATTAAGGTTCTCGCTAATAGATCAGAAGATATAAGGGTTGAGTTCGAAAAGTGAAATTTCCGTCGACGGAAAATTCTAATTCAGCAAAATTTCAACTTGCGATATCCTGAGAACGGTTAGGCATTTTCACTTAAAATTTTCAGGATTTTCTAATGGCTATAAGATCTACAATATATATCGAATCGAAAAAGAAAAAATTCATTTTTTTGGGGTCACATTTTACTTTTTTTTTTTTTTTTTGAATTGACATGAAATAACCCTTTAGCGTCTGATGCTAACAGACAAATCTTTTTTTTCTGCTTTAAGTATTTTTTGTTTTATGCTGTATTTTAGCTCGTGCCATCAAGGCCAGATTTACATTTACGCCAAACAAAGCAACAGTTTAGGGTTTCACAGTTTGAATAAGAATACTTTAGGGGTCCCATAACTTGTAGAATTATCGTCTGTTACGAATTGTTAAATACTTGCCTACATATTTGCACATTTCAAGGTTTCATGATATCTAAATTCATCTCGGAGTACCCCAAATCAACATGATTGATTACATCCTTCCAAGACGAGGACCTATTGAAAATATCTTTTTTGTTTTGTTTCTAATGTAATGTCAAATGTATCGTATTATTTATTTCAGTTAGACCATAATAACGCAAATGTATTTTTCATTAAATTCTTTATGGATTTTTAAAAAAATAAATCAGCCATTATCATGACCAATCATAAAATAAATCAAAAAATAAATCAGCCATTATCATGACCAATCATGACCGGAATTATATTTGTGGCTCTGTTTGGCTTTTATACTTACTCTTTAGGATAATATAAAATCTTTGACCATTTTAAGGTAATTTGGCGGATCCAAAAGAGGTTAAAACTAAATGTAAGAATGATAATAGATCAGAAGTTTATGTAAATTTCACTTGAGAAACAAATAACGTATTTATTTACTGAAATAAGATCATTGTTTTTTTTTCTGATTTAAATTATAAAATTATTCAAGAAGGATCATTTTTACAAATTTTAAATGTATCCAACGTTTCCTATGTGTTAATAAAAAAGATACCAAACAACAAATATTGAATTATTTTGACAATTTTCCTACAGATACTTTCCAAGCAACACATCGAGTATGATTTATGTGGCCTTGTGTCAATGTAAACTAAGCAGATTAAATAACGCTCCAAAGCTGTAGTAATAATAGAATGTATAGGAAGTCGTCGTGTTTTTATGAATTGACTGTAAATAAAATTCGGACAAAAATTAACGTTTTGATGAGAACCAGATGAATTCAACACGGAAAAAATTAAGAACGATAGAAGCAAAAAAATCTTTTTTTTTTCTTTTTTTTTTTTTTCCACACGGATTCTTTTACTGTTTAATTATTTTCCGCGCGGTTTTGAAAACGTGAGTTCCTGACAAAATATTTTTACATAAGTTTGAACTTAACTTTTATATTACAGATTATGGTATGAAAATGAATTTTTTTTAGCACAAATTAAAAATGAATGATATCAAGATTTATAAATATGCAAGTTGATAGATGGACAACATTATTATTAAATGTTATTGAGATCAACCCACAGGAATAAATCATATTTTTAAAAAAAATTGAAAATTCTTTGTGCATGAAACAATCAACACATTTACGTGAATAACTGTCCATTGTATCATTGAAATATATCAGAAAATTGCTGAGGAGTCTGTAAATAAAATTAGAAGACACTTTTCACTAAATCTGACACCGAAACAACATCACAAAACGAAAAGTTAATTAATAATTGATTTAAACAAGAAATACTAATTAATGTAAATTGAAGTTCGGTTCTTTACATGCATCCCACATGAATTTCTTCTTCTTCTTCTTCTTCTAAACAAGTGGGTACAGTATAGGAAAGTCATGCCACAGGATCCTTAAAATAATTTAAATATAATCAATATATTAGATGGCATGAGAATAATTTTGATCTATGCCATTCGGATTTTTTTGCATCTCTAACATTTCTGTCCCCTGTATCGTGGTTCCGACCATGACAAAACACGTCGCACAGCTACAACAATAAACTAATTTTATCCAGTATATCTCATTTGGCGCCACTTTTATCCCTGTAAGCGCATGTATGCGAGTGTAGGTACGCATAGCGTGATTGATTTTTACGCTCGCTTGCTTCTGCGTGTACGGATGCCTGATTGCTTTTGCGCACATGTTTAATACTTGCGCAGGCGCTTAACGACAACTGTCCCTGTTTTAGTACTTTATTTAAATTAGTTAGATCATAACTGAACAGGATTCATTTTGAGGTAGCTAAAATAATAGAACTAGTTTTGACATATTGTGAGAAAATCTTATTAATAACTTGGTACAAAAATATTTTTATCCCCACTCCCACACTATATATGGATCTCGCTGTAAGAGTTAGGTGGTCCTAAACTTAAAACTCACCCCTGCTTTCATCGTCCCTTTACAGGCCCCAATGATATCGGGATTGTGACTAAGCTTAGTGCCTGAAGGATGACAAGGGATTTCTGTTGGGGACCTTCTTTTAACAGAACGTCCTCATTCTCTAGGGTTCAGTACCTTGATTTTTATTTTTTATTTATAGATGGAACAGTATTTTGAATCCAGCGTTGTTGTCTTAGGCTTGTTGCCAAAAATAAATACTTTTAAAACTTAGTTCACATTAAAACGAGATGCAGGCATGAACAGAAAATTGTAATTCGAACAGAAATGTAAAAAAAGAATCTTTTTGATTTGATTTTTTTAACTTTTTCACAAATCGAATTTTTGTTACATATTCGATTTCAATGCAGACATTTAAAACGAGAAATCTCGCACATAAGAATAAAGCTGGAGTAGTTTTAACTAAAGAAACTATTACCAGGCCAAACGTATCGCAGACAACGTTTAAATATAAGAAAATATTAATTATTCAATAATTTTAAAGAATACATGAAAACGAGACAACATAGTAAAGAGCACATTTTAAGTTATTTTTGTCAGTTAAAATTCTCAATAAAAACAAAGGCAAAAACAGGAACAATTAGATAATAAACAAACTAAAAGACAATGTTGGTAGTAAAAAACAATAGATATATATGGTATATGTAGTTATATATATATATATATATATATATATATATATATATATATATATATATATATATATATATATATATATATATATATATATATATATATGGGATAACGATATATAAATCTTTATATATCAAGAATAGTTTTGGAGGAAAGATGTATGACAAAGTGGAAAAGGTTTTCACGTGACGCGTTTCATTCCTTGGTTCTTCATCTAACACACACCCAGCTCGATAAAATCCTAAGGGACGAAACGCGTCACACGAAAGCCTTTTCCACGTTGTCACACATAGTCCATATATATATATATATATATATATATATATATATATATATATATATAAAGAGAGAGAGAGAAGGAGGGAAGGAGAGGTGGAGAGAAAGGAGGCATCGTTATCTGTCATGCACATGTCCGTTAATTCAGTCTTGTTTAAACAAACCGATTGTTAGAAACACCACAATGAAGAATAATGAATATTGTTTGACATACGGGGATTAGTCATTGTCATCATTGCATGAATCGTTCGGACGAGTATCTTTATCACGAATGAGAACTGCTCGAATAACTGAGGGAATAATGACAATAATTCATATCACAATTTTTGACTCGAACTGAAACTTAATGAAAGAATCAAATGAAATAATTGACAATAAAAAAAAATGACTGGTGTATTAGTTCGAATAATTCAGGGAATAACACCCAAAACTGTAATCGAAATTTCAAGCAATCAGACAATGAAAGACACCGCACGATTCAATAATTTGAACGTAATGTTCAGACTTCAGAATCAATAAGGCTGGGAATATAAGTATAAACAATTTATGCGCTTTATAAATGATATTTAGAAATTTGTTGTCTAAAATCTGTAATGTAATACTTACGCATACAGCGAAGAATTGTTTTTGTCTTCATCTTTCAGAAAAAAAAAATGTTTTTATCCTTTCAGATCGTTTCTAGATGTTTACGATCGGATCCTTTAACCCCAAAGAATCAGTTTTGGAAGGGAATCACAAAGAAATGACTGCTTCTTGCATCTTGGACGACACTGATGTAGATTTCAGTACGCAATATTTTGACGTCCTCTTTTCTAATGACCTTGTTAGTACTACTATTCATACATCAGTTCATGCTGTCAGTTGCTTCCAAAGGATTATCGATGAGATTTAAGTCCCCAACAGATTTAATCGGTAAAGATTACTCTCCCCAACCACAACCTCCACGACCATACCTATACGCAAATTTATGCTACAATCTCTCTAGTTTGATGCACACAAAAGCTTATAATGAATAAATACTGGTGACAAGTTCGAAAACCCGAGAAATAGCAAGATGTGGTACATCTTAAGTATTTAACCTTTGTACTTTTTTTACATCACACACACACATTTATATGTGTGCGTGTTATTTCCATTCGGACTAATGTCCTCATTTTCGTTGTTATTAACACAAAGTTTCTGCCGTTATGCCTTCCGGCCTTCTTCAGGCGCCTGTCGATCTGGGTAACCTTCAGGGAATTTCAAACTAAACCGTTTTCTTTACTGAAGAATTAATATTTGTTTATATTTAAACGTGCTCTGCGATAAGTTTGGCCTGGTAATAATTTCTTTTTAGTCAAAACTACTTACATTTAATCTACGGGGACAAAGTGTTCTCGTTTCACTGTCCGTGTCCATGAATATCTCGTCTTGTTCTTATTTAGTGCTGGTCAGTTATTGCTCACCCTGTTTCCACTGAGTTTAAATCTGTACTACACTGTCCAGGGATGGAACCATCGCTTTAATCCACTAGTCTATTGTTCCGTGGAACAATTCATACAGAAAATATGTGCATGTGTAAGGTATATATATATATATATATATATATATATATATATATATATAAGAGAGAGAGAATTAATACAAATATAAAGTTTGTCACACAGCTGATTGGTGTTACCTTCAGCATCCCGACTCTAGAGTTTCGTAGACGGACCATCCAGCAACCACTTCGTCCACTAGTCAGGAGGCATCAGAAATTGACTGTTTATATTTCTCGTTATATATATATATATATATATATATATATATATATATATATATATATGCACTTTTCATTGGTACAATGTTGACTTTTTCCTTCCATAGTATGCGTGTCTCTGTGTGCGCGCGCGCGTTCATGGGTTGGAAGGGTCTTCAGAATTCTTAAAAACAGTGACAACACATGAGGACTTCCAACTGGCCGGAAGGCAAGAGTCAGCGAGGCAATAGTTATATAGTTTAGAGAGAAGTGGAGCCAGATCAGGAGCACATTTCTTTAAGACTACGTCTGGTATCCCGTCACCACCACTTGCCTTATGAGAGTCTAATTTAGTTATGATATCCAAACTCATCGATGGGGTTATGCTCATCTCACTCAATAGAGCCTCAGTTTTAAGGGAGGAAATCAGGGGTGGGTACTCCGGGTGAGTCGAGTGTTGAATTGGATGAAAATTTCCGAGTGTGTGTATGTGTGTGAGAGAGAGAGAGGACATATATATATATATATATATATATATATATATATATATATATATATATATATATATATATATATATATATGAAAGAGAGAGAGAGAGAGAGAGATAGAGAGGATCCCTCTAAAACTGGCAATATGACACCTGGTAAATTAGAAACACTCTCACAAGACGCCCGGGTTAGTGTTTGTTCATTCAAGAGTAGAAAACATCAACAACCAATTTATCCTTCTCTATTGTAAAAATAAAATGCTTTTCATATAACCTATGCACACAACTTAGTAATAACATTAGTATTCTTACTAAGGGATATTATGTGTCGTCGCAACGATAATAAGCAAAATTTAAATTTAGTTGTAACAAACCAAAATACTCCAAACTGTAAATGTCCTGAAAACGGATGGAACAATCAAGCGAAAAGACTCAAGACAATAATAATTACAATCGATTCTTGAGTTCACTTTCTAGCGAATTTTGATCACATATATAGAAGTACGAAGCATTATAAAAGAAACATTTTGAAAAATTCTTTATCGTATAGATTATATCTATCTATTTATCTATGATAAATTCAACGGCACACTTGTTTCGCAAGTGTTTCTAATGAAAATGTTCGCATCTGTCTTTTAAATCTTACAGCATTATCACATTATCTTCTCGGAAAAATATACAAACACCCACCTTTCTTTCTGCGCTTATAGCGATATCACGTTGAAACACCGGTTCTTGTACGATCAACAAAGTTAAGCAACGTCGAATACAAGGTGCCATAAACTTGTACGTGCGGATGTTTTAATGTATAACGGCTCGAAATTGGAAATCAGAGTCGACTTTCAATTCAAGTCTGGTTCGTTATATTCACTCATGGGAAAGACATGAATCTAACTCTTCCCCCAGCTATGGATCATTAATTAGTAGGATTTGTATCAGTAAATCATTATTATCTTAAAAAAATTCTTACAATCTAAAATAATATTTTAATATTTAGAAGTGCTATAGAACTTCACCATACATACCGACTGAACAATACAAGCCAAGAGACCAGATATAATAATAAAAGATGTTTTAAAAAGTGTAGCCTGAAAGACCTGACTATCCCATTTGATAAATAACATCCCAGCAAAAGAATTTGAGAAACTTTTAGACTATAGATTTATTACCAGAGTGTGACATTTGAATATAACCATTATTCCAATAATAATAGGAGCACTAGGAGTGATTAAAAAGAATACTGATACAGACATTAAGAAAATTTCAGAAATCCCTCACTATATGAAACTCAAAAGATTGTACTCATGACTAGCGGTTATATATGTGTCTTTTCTGTAAATATTTTCTTACTGTGTCTTTTTTATAAATATTTTTATGGTAATTGTTCTGATGGACTTTCCACTGTGGAATTTAAGCGCAGTACTAGATTAGCAGCAAGGTTTCATCAATTCACAGTTGAAATGGCTAGATGTAACCGTAAGTTCTATGCTAACAGCTTCTTCTATCGTATTCTTCTATTGTTTGTGGAGCTCTCTTCCGGCTTCTTGTTTTGATCTTCAAAAATTAAAATACAATATGAATTGTTATCTTCTGCCTTAATTCTTGTTCTTTTATTGTCCTTTCTCCTTACTAGTAGTTTTCTCATATTCTCCAGCACTCAGTAACCTCTTGCGTTCTAGTGGCTTTATTGACTTGCTTGGAGTGAAATGATTAATATATATATCCAGCTATAAAATTACGTCATGTGCTGATATTATAGATACTAAGCCTGAAACTTAAGTTGTGCGAAATTTATGTCAAGATCTACTGAATTAAGGGGGCTTTCCTTATAAAACAGGGAATCGATTTATTGGAAGATAAGTACGAAAAGTTTGACAGGAAAACAATAATTTTTATCTTAAACCTATTACTAGGCTCCGTTTATTATACTTCTATGCTTCCATGTATATTTTAAAGAGGAAAATTCAAATTCGCGGAAAAGAGGACTGATACACTTGCTAATTGAATTTCTCTGGTAATATTAGATTATTCGGAAAGTAATATAGCATTTTTAGAAAGGCTATAAAAACGGATGAAAGTCTAATTAATTGTTAAAAGTTATTAACCAAATACATAATTGTCATAATTAGAAATTAAAATCAGTTAGTCAGTTAATACACGCTTGGACGATCATGTATCTTTCGATACATGACCGACGAGGCAGAAGATTTTTCCAGCAATAAGTTGCCATTTCTTTCTGCTAATGAACCCAGTCTGTCCTGCTATTCAACTCATAGCTGGGGAGAAGAGACAGATTCATATCGTTCCCAAGGGTATTTGTGTATAAGTGAATATAATGAACTCGACTGGAATTCGAACACGGCTCTCCGAGTTTTCATTCCGAGACGACTAGTCCTAACTTTTCCCACTTCTAACCTTTAAAATTTTGGATTTACAATAAAAGACAAACTTATAGACATGAATTCCGTATTTTTGAATGTCTCGCCACTAAAATGTGCCAGGGGTCAAAACAAGGGATAATCCGAAGAAGCTCAGTGCGAGGGCTGCATCGGTTCAGGAAAAAAGAATAAATAATTTTTAATACTATTTTTCATCTAATACAAGGCCCAAGAGCCATTCAATATAGAGTGCTACTGAATGAGGTCGCTGTAAGAGCATAAAGGGTGGAAGTAAGAAGTGGATATTATGAGGATATGCAGGATAGATAAAGCCTGACGCTAGACTTTAAGATTGTAATGATTGGGAAAACATTCTCTCAAGAGTCTGTTCCACAAAGTCTTCTCGGTACGAAGCTGATGAGTGGAACCTTCGTACGAATGTAATACGAAGGGGATATGAATGAGTCGACTCCGTGTACGTGACATGGCCGGTCCTAGCTGGTGGAACTAAGGAATGTAGCTTGTTTGAACATTTGCCATCTAAATAGCTATAGAGTAGTGAGAGGCTAGGGACGTTCCGTCTGCGGGGAAAGTGGTTGTAGAAAATAGTTTATCACCCACAAGGTCGTGTAAACTCGTTTTAAAACTCTATCAAGGTTGGAAAGTTAAGATTGGGTAGCTCCAGGCCGGATACGGTAGCGATATTTTGTTTTTGGTCTGATCTGACTCTTGTAAAGATAAAGCATATCAGGAGGAGTCAGATATTTTTTTAGAGCAGTACAAGGAACTGATCATTTTTTTTTCGGAATCTTTAGCGATGCTTCCTATATACAAGTTCCAACTGAGGTCTGGAGTGAACTTACGAAAGAATCTTTTATTTGAATTTTTCTGCAATCAGCATGAGATAGAATCGTAATTTGAAGATCTCCCCACTCCCGATATACTTTGCTGAATTGGGCCAACTTGGAGTCAAGTAAGTTCATAGAGTAACCAACCGTTTGTCAGTAAGATCAGATAGAATTGAATTAACACTTGTTATATCATTTTTGCCTGGCTGTACTGACCCATTTTGGGAAAATAGGAGATTGCTATTTACTGGAAATAAATGAATATAAACATGCTAACGGTGATTTTTCATGGGGCCTCCATTTTAGTTTTGTTTGGATATTCTGTAGTACTAAAGCTCCTCCGCCATGTCAAATATAATAAAAATAGGCCACAAAACAGGTCGTATTTCACACTGATATATGTCTGTGTTTGTTTGGAGATAACACTAAGCGCTAATTAGTTTATACCTAAAGCGATGGGGATCAGTGACGGCCCTAGGGTTACTGGCGCCCCGTGGAAACTGAACTTCGATCCCCTTACAAGTATAATTTTTTTTTTTAAATCACAAGGAGAACAAACTGAAAATATAGAATAACGAGTTTATTACAATATACAACTTAATACAGGATAACGAGAACATTCATTATCCTGCCTAAAACATTTTCTAGCTTTTTCTACACCTATCTTTACAAGATCATTTTCTATTGACAAAATAGACCAAAGAATTTAATCTGTCTTGAGTCATGGACGACCGTAAGTATATTTTTATAAACTTTAGTTTTGGAAGATCCTAAACACATGACATGGCGACATGATGGTGCCCCGGGCGACTGCCGAGTTGCCACTACATTTAGCCGGCCCTGCTAGTGATCGAAATTTCACGATATCTTCTTGAAAACCTATATATACATTGGCAGCAGGTAATAAAATATCGGAAAGACGTATAAATACGACTGCACCAGTGGGAGTGTTGAAAAATATTGCTAATCTTCAACTAATCTGTCCTTTCAGGAGTAAACCACTGGTAGTTTGTTTAATAGCAATCGATAAGTTCTGAAACGAACCTATCTCAGACCGATTTACAAGTTTGATTCGAGCATCCTGATTTCCATTAAAAAGAATGATTTTGATACTTTTAGGTAGATAAATATTTTATCATTTGAATCAACTGTCTTCAAAGTCTATCTTGGCTGTTAGGATAGAGCCTTTTTCTGAGGCTTGGTATACGTTTTCTTTATTTTTAGATTTATCTGAGTAACTATTATCCTCTTCCCAATACTCTGGAGACAATCCTTTACGTGAACGTCCATCAATTCTCTGACGGCATCAGTAATAGAGTCCCGTGAGCACAAAAAAAAAAACAAAAAAAAAATTAAATATGCCAAATCAAAGCGTAAGAGCCTACCTTTATTCTGGCCTGGATCTTGAAGCGAAATAATTTCCGAGTTAAAAGAATCGGACACAAACGGATCTACATCAATTTCAATGGCACCTAAAGTGCGCAAATCAAACTGCGAACTGGCGTTACTCATCAAAGTCTTACGTTTCGAGGCTTTCTGATCCGATTTCCGATTGTTTGGTTCATCATCAGAAATCCTTGGATCGATGCAGCGGCTCGGATATAATTCACTGAACGCTCGACGCACACGTCGCCATTTTCGTGTTTTCTCATCACTATAGGGAGAAGCGTGGATTGGGTAACATTTATACATGGGACCACAATTTGACTTGTATTCCTCCATTGGGGAAAGGTCATTATTCGCGTCCGGGTTATGGATTTGCAGCGATAACTGGTTGTCGCCATTTGTGGAAATATGCTGTTGCTCGCCGGTGTTTTCGTTTTTGTAATGCTGTATGTCGTCTTTTTTCGTTTGGCCGCCTGCATTCATCCGATACATTTTACCTTTACTTACGTTGCTGGCGTGAGATTTTATATACTGCAAAGCGGAACGTTTCCATATTTTGAACGATGATCGGCTGCTAAGCTTTGGTTTGCGTTCCTCTGTTAAACCCATTGCACGCATTGTTTCGATATTGGCTTTTTTAGGGATTTTCTTTGCTCCTTCGTATTCAACGATGCTGGAGATGGAGCTTCCATCTTCGTGCACCGGGAGTGAGAGCGACAAGGAAATAGGTGGGGAAGAGCTACTCCTCCGGCAATTATGTAACGGAGTACTTATTTCAGTCGGTGTTGATGTTGACGATAAAGATGGCGGTGGTGATACGTCTTTAGTTGTTTCTTGGCGCAACGAAGTTTTTCTCGAGCTTTTGTCTAAAGATTTCCGTTTTTTTAAACCTCCGAATTTACCCTTCCCATTCTTTACAGGCGCTTCCATTGTAGTTATTTCAGTTGAAGGCTGTTGCTTATTTAAATCTTTCTCGGGTGAAGCCGATTCAGCACCTGAGTCACAAAGATCCGCATCTACTTCATTGTGTTTTATAGTTTCATCTTCAGCGTCAGTATTTCCATCTGAAGGACTGTAAAATTAAATATGAGAAAGTAATGTTAGTAATAAACGCAAACATCATCTCAAACTGAAATAAAATATAAATGAAATCAACCATATTTGCTTATGGAACAAAAATGATGGACGCCATATTTGAACACAAACTTCTAAACATTTTGTACGTATAACAAATGTCACAAATAAAATTAACTTTATTCTTTGGGTTCACTTTTATATTTAGTCATTTATGGTATCGGCTGTGAAAGCGGAATCGGAATGCCGAGTTCAAATTCAGGCCTACGTAGTGGCGTTCACTTTCGCAAAATATCCTTGGGAAAGCTATGTATCTATTATGTCTTCTACCAGCACATGTTGGCTTTCTAGAATATAGTAAAACGAAAATTCTGTGTTTAAATGTGAGGAAAGGGTGTTTTGAGACTTAGTGACACACTGTGCAACCATTTTTCCGTTAACAGTCTGTAGTAAAAACAGAACCAGTGAATAAACTTATACCAAAGCTTTATTGCACTTTACTCTGACTACTCGTCTACTGACGGATATTACAGGGAGCTTTTTATATCTCCTAGATCTTAAGGGGAGGTAACTGATAATTTATCAGTACACAGTCATTACGAGAATTATGGCTGGTTCTACACAATGTTTCACCACTTTTATCAAACACGTGTGGGTAGCGGTTCAGTTCTAGAGTTGAAATGTTAGGTACTCATGCGACGAAATCAACGTGAGAGTACACACACAAAGACACACATACATACATACATACATACATACATGCATACATATATATACAGCGGGGGGGAAATATAAAAATTTTTAATTTATTGTATTTCCAAATAATGAATAAACATGCTTAACTGTACACAGATGCATAATAACTAAATATGCACAGAAAACAAAAAAAAATGAACTAATAGGAATAAATTAACTTAATAAAGTATTAAATGAATATTATGTATTCTTTTTTTGTATTGTACGAATACTTTTTCACCCATTAAAATGGATAAATTTAATTTATTTCTTTTAAATCTAAATTTTTTGTTTTCTATGCATATTTAGTTATTATGCATCTGTGTACAGTTAATTATATGGAAAGTATGTTTATTCATTAGTTGGAAATACAATAAATTAAAAATTTGTAGGTGTACGAATATTTGTTTCCTCCTACTGTGTGTGTATATATATATATATATATATGTATATATAATTAAACTTAAGGTTGTATTTAATAAAACTTGTTTGATTGAATTATTACGCTGAAACCACCCGACGAATGAAGCGAACAATTAAGGAAAAGTTCGTCTACGAAACTACGGAGTTGAGGTGCTGAATATAATTATCTATCAGCAAAGTAATAAGTTTTATTTCTATTAATCATATATAAAAAATAAATAAAATAGAACTTGCACCAATGAAAAGGGCATATAAAAAAAGAAAAATCGAGAAGTATAAGTAGTCAACTGCTGATATCATCCAGTGACAACTGGACGAGGTAATTCCTGGAGAGTCTGTCTACGAAACAATGGAATCGTGATGCTGAATGTAACATCAATCAGCTAAGTGAGAAACGTTTATACACACACACACACACACACACATACACACATGAGGTGAAATAATCAATATATATATATATATATATGTATATATATATATATATATATATATATATATATATATATATATATATATATATATTAATTGAGAGAGAAGAGAGAAACAGCAAACGTTTTTGGTTATAATGTGGATTTATTTTAGTGTATATATTATATTTTATTCATATTTTTGATACACGTGTTTCCAGTCTCTTCTTCAGGCAAATTAAAGGAATTCATTTTTAAAGGAATAAAATTTCCTTATGTCTTTTAAAGTTTTATTGTTCATTTTCTGTATTTTGTAGTGAGCCTTGATCTCATTTTTTCGCAAAAATGAATTTCTGCCTAAGCCGTAATAAAATCATTAGGTTTGGTCTTAGTGGTGGCGATGACAGATGTGTTGATGATAGATGACCCCTATCCCCATATCACCCTTGAGACTGTCAAAATCTATTTCCATTATATATATATGTAAATGCATATAGTAAATAAGTCCCAAGGGAATATGCTAAGAAGATACACAAGAGAAAAAGAACTCAATGGTAAAGTGCCAGTTCATTGAAATTGACTGAAGATTGCGTGCATGCGCATGGAACTACTAGTACTTATCGATCAGTGTACACCTTAAAATGATTAAAGATATATATATATATATATATATATATATATATATATATATATATATATATGTGTGTGTGTGTGTGTGTGTGCTTAATATTTTAATATTTTTATTATACTTTTCCAATTTTCGAATAAGTTGTTATACAGCTGAATCTGGGTCAAAATTCTGGATTAACTGTCCAAAGTTAATGTTGTTTGCTCGAGTACTTAACAACTTTCTATCTAGGTCATTATCAAGAAAGAAATGTTTTCAGCATCATAACCAAAAGGTAAATATTACATGAATAGTGTATTAATAGTTCATATAGTATTTTATGTTCATGGTAAATAGTATATACTGGTTTATACGAGTAGTAATCGGTAAAAAGTTCAATTTTACTACTTGAATTTTCTGATGAATAATAATTCTCAAGTTAAAACGATAAGCTCCACTCCACGACAATAAAATATTGCAATACTTTCTTAATGCAAAGTTTTTGAGCTTAAAAAAACTTTAACAAATTATTGCAATAACAATCATAAATATGAATGCAGGTCATTTTTTAAACAAGTAAAAGGGTACAAATGAAAAAATTCAAAATTGACAAAATTTTCCATTTCCCTGAAGTCCATGAGAACGTTATCGACTTCCCCTTTCTTTCCCTTCTTTTCACTTCTCTCCGCTTCAACGAAACAGCGTCTACGATATATCATTTTCTTCCGTCTTTCCTAGGAATAAAAATGGAATGGCCCGTTATTTGTCTTTCTAACGGCAGAACAAGCAGAATTATATTATAATAATTATAGCGACGTTGGAAATTAGCCACAATTAATATAGTAAATAAATTTCCAATAATTGTGATAAAACTGCAATTTATTTACATTTTTATAGCAAATGTGTGTTATAAAAGTGTAAGCTAATTTTGGGGTTCGTTTCTTTTTACAATATCTTATAAAATTTGAAATGCTTGCAGGAAAAGATATATATTTGATATAAAAATACATATTTTACTGTCACGACAGGAGAAAATGAAGAATAAGTGCACTGATTTAAGAATTGAGAAGCTGACGCATATTTTCAGTCGTCACTTATCGCTTTGGGGAAAAGGAGTCACTTAGCGTAGATCTGTGTAGGCGAGCTGGCATTATGTATTATTAACTAATCACAGCCTCTTGCAAAGGTTCGTATTTATTTGTTTTCCGTAGATACAAAGTAAAAGATACTCAAACGAACAGCCATTGGTTTAAAATTCTCTTTTGATCTGTTTTGTACGGTATCCGCAAATTGCTTATCTTATTTTAGATCTTATTTTTAACGGCTTTTTATTGGTCCCTGCCTATTTGCTGATGGTCCCCATTTTTGTCTGGCTTTTTGACACGCGTCTGTAATCTTTATAACACTAGTTTTTTTTCATTATTATTTTTGAGATGTTTAAATATTGCGAAAATCTCATATTTTTTGCTATTTGTGTCAGTTACACAACATTTCTGACTATTTATTCTACAGCCTGTTTCATTGTCAGCATGAAAAAAGTGGATATCTTTTTTTGATAAGCTATTGAAACTGTTACGTGATATCTGTCCTGTATGGCATCGAATGCTGGACAATCTCCTCAAAGATGAAAAGAAGACTTAAAGCAACAGAAATGTGGTTCTACAGAAAGATGGTGAGGGTACCATGGACTGAAAATACATACATATGTTATAATTTTTAAATATCTATCTATCTATCTATCTATCTATCTATCTATCTATCTATCTATCTATCACTAAGATCAAGTAGAGTCTCTGATATGTCTTTTGTCTTTCCACGTGATCAAAACGGAATAGTCCATTATTTATACGGTATTGACAAGGCCTACCGGTTGTGCGAACTAACGAAGGAAGGGACAACCACAATTATAATAGGATAATCACTCTTTAAAAGTTGTTTGTTTAGGATATCAGTGTCATGCAGATGCCTTAATTTGGTATACTCGTTATCAATTCATTAAGATATAAAATATAATCATGCCGAGCAATTAAGCTGTTGATTTTTGTTGCAAAAATACGAAACTACAAAGTTGACTGAATGTATGGCGATTTTCTAAGCATAGCTTAGATGTGGCACAAGGCCGAAAGTTTGGGGTACCCAGTGAGGATCGAAATCACTATTCAGTCGTAATTGATCTAGCGAGACAAGCTTGCTAATAATTACACCACGTCAAAGTGCCCAAGTACCATTTAAACTACGCTACGAAAATCACCATACACTCAGTATGGTGATTTTCGTAGCGTAGTTTAGATGGCGGATCTAGTGAGGATCGAACTAACTATTCGGTCGTAAATGATTTAGCGAAACAACTTGCTAATCATTACACCACGTTGAAATCCATTTTAGAGAGATTCTCTAAAGATAAAAAAATACTGACTTTTACTCTGTTATGTAAGTTATTTTTTTTAAAATTTCGTTACACTTGAGTTACGCATGTAGCACTTTGAATAAATGATATAGTAGACACGATATCATATGTGATTAGGTATGAGGCCCGAAACGGTGCTTGGCAAGAAGAGTCGTTCTTCTGTAGTGAGCCGAGGTTGTACCGTTACATTATTTTCCAGGGCTTTATTCAGGCCAATACACCAAAGTCGCACTATCCATGTTTCTTAATGAAAATCAAATCAGCCGTCTTTTTCGACATATGTAAACAAAATGGTAAACTTTTAAAAAAATTTTTACAGTAAGGTTCATTCGGTACAAGGCCCGGGTACCAACTCGAGGTAGACGGTTACGTTAAGGGGTAGTCTAGACTTGAACAGGTTAAGATTGTAGTAATTGGGAAACATCCTCTTAGGAGTCTGTTCTAGAGAGCGGTGGTTCGCGGAAAGAAATTGTTTGAGTGGAACATACTTTATGGAGGCAACGAGGGTAGTTGCTACTATGTAAGTGGCTTGGCCGGTCCTAGCCGTAAAGGTTAGACTTGGCACAACCAAGAAATGTAATTTGTCCGAGCATTTTCCATAGGAATAGCAATAGAGCAGTGAGAGTCTCGCCACATCCAGCCTGGAGGTTGGAGAGTGGAAAAAGACCCTGAGACGCTTTTGAACTCTAGTGAGGACTGGCCAGGCCTGCCCAAATATGGCAACAGTACTCCAATTTCGGCCTGATAAAGGTAGAGGATAGCATGAGGAGTCAGGTACTTACTGGAACGATACAAGGTGTCGATCATTTTGCCTGCATTTTTAGTGATGAATCGTATATTAGAGTTCCACTTGAGGTCAGGTGTGAGTTTGAGGTTCAATATTCTCTCAAGGTACGGTGCCTCCTCGTGGGAACATCCGTCCATCGTGACTGGCGGTAGTTCGGGGTGATTTTCGGTGATGGAACTGTTTTCCTATTTCCCACCTGTCATCTTAATCAGAAGCAAGATTTTAAATACTGGCCATCAAAGCAGACAGATTCCCCACATTGATGCTATACAATCTTCCCATTTAGCCATGAAACAAACCAAACTAATATTAATAAATACCTAGTGTTATATTATCATATGGTTTTCTTGGTATTTTCTATTGATGCCATCGATCGGGGTTCAAGCATTGGTAAAAGACATGCTTTCGAATGCTGGATTTCAGAGAGATAGAAGATTAGCATAAGAAAATCTGCCAAACGACATATTCCTCATTTGGCCTTGTACCAGACTAAGCAAGGTTTATTATTATAGATTATTTTATTCGAAATATTGCTCTTATCTAGGTTGTTTTGATGTTTATAGATGTCATTATAGACAAAACATTTCGTCCGGGTATCAATCTGGGTGGATATAAATTGATTTTTATATTATTTTGTCCCAGTGTTACGTATGAAATGCACGACCAGTTACATCCACTACGCCACTGTTCTGATGCTTTATTGACACCTTTTAAAAATAATGTCAGATAGTTTAACATTCATTATCACTAGTTTTTGATTTTCATTTCACTCCAAGTAAAGCAGTAAAACCACTAAGACACAAGGGGTTACTTAATGTGAAAGAATAAGAAAAAGAGAAACATTATTAAGGAGCGAGAAAAATAAAAGAAGAGGAAGCAAGATGACAGAAGATAATGTTTGACGTTACATTTGGAAGCTGGAAGAGAGTTTCACAGGCAAGAAGTGTGAGAAAAGAAACTGTTAGCAAAGAATTTATTGTTACATCAAACCACTCCAACTATAAAATGATGAGACCTTGTCGCCAATCTAGTACTGCACTTAAATTCATAAAGTGTAGATTATCTTATAGAACAAAGTTCATTAGGAAATTACTATGAAAGTATTCATAGAAATGGCACAAGCAATCTACGTTACGGTGGTGGGAAAGTAACTGAAGCCGAGATGCCAGGTCAGGACCAATAACATTGCAAATTCTACTTTGGATTTTGCCAAGAATCTTTAAATATATAACAGGAGAACCATGCCGTATCTGGAGCAATATTTAAAGCAAGGACGAATGGTTGAATTATAAATATGTAAGATAGATTCTGGCAAGAAAAATTTTCTACCACGACAAAGTGGAGCAACTTTCATAGCAGCAGTTGCTCCAGTTAATAACAGACTTTTGCTCATTTTTTTTTAAATCATCTGCCAATTTGATCTTAGCAACCAATCAGACATTATTATTATTATTATTATTTGAATAAGTGACTATACGGATGTATAGATGTTTATTTGTTACCCGACGAGAATAAATAAAAACAAAAAAGAAGTTTTTGCTTCTATTTTATTATGTGATGTCCACTTAAGATTCAATGTCGCATAGTGGGTCAGAAATTTCTCGGCTATTGGCATAAGCGTGCTTCTGCTTCTGCTTCTGCTTCTTCCCTTGTTAACACAATGGGAATGTGTCGCCTGGGAGTCGCGTCGAGGCTTAAGTTAATTGCTGTATTTTTCTTGTGTATTATACGACTTTGGGTAAAAACAGCTAAAAATAGGAAATAAATTACACCCTTGAGTATAATACGACCTCATAGTACAGCCATCCCTATATAAATTTTTGAAAAGTTGTATTATCTTATCCATTAAAATCTCAATGTCGTACATAATTTTCACTAAAATATTTAATTTTTCACGATATTAAAGAGTAGAAATGAATCTGATGTTGCAGCATTGCGTATTTTCTCTCCTAAATCCCATTTCAAAACTTATTTTCAAAATCTCGAGAAAAGGTTATCAAAACATGACAAATCTTGTATATTCTCTTTATTAATTTTTTAAATCAATTTTGATGAAAAATCCTGCCTTTGAGACAAAAATCATTCAATTACGCTGATTCTCGAAGAACAAATATTGCCGACATATCAAGTATCTTTTTTTTTAAACAATTGTTATCAACACTTGCTTACTTTGAGTTTTATTATCTATTGTGCTGAGTGTATTTGCAATCTTGCTGTTTCAAATAAGAGGACATTTAAGCTGAGTGAAAGTTTCTGAAAACGTGTACTTGTGTATAATTAATACGACACCTGCACTTTTTTGCATTTAATTTTCGTTCAAAATTTATTGTATTATGCACAAGAAAATACAGTACTTTATTTTTAACACCAGAAGACTGAAAATTATGTAAGCACGAAGAAAGATACATTTGAAATAAAATTACTAAATATTGTGAATTATGAGCTTAAATTTTTAAAATCATACCTTTTGAAAGCGTGTCTGTGTGCGTATGTATGAAGGTTTGTATGGGAGGCTGTAGGTCTATACAAAATACATGCAAAACTAGGTGAGAGAAAGAGAGAGAGAGACGAGGGGAGGGAATTAAAATTCCGTTATGTTTTTTTTAATGATCATCAGTGACAAGGTCAAATTAGCTAATCAACTAATTGCACGATCCGAATAATTAATCATTTGGCTTGTTACAATTTAATCCCTCTCGAAGAGCAGATCGATATTACATAGACTTTCGTTATTTATTTTCTTACCTTTAATACATAATTAGAATTAATGCCGAAATTTTAACTGGCACGGAAAAAAAGAATTTGAAACCGTGTAAATTTAATGAGTTAATTTGTGGAAATATCTCAATATATCACCATACCGTATATACATGCATACATATATATGTATGTATACATGTATGTATGTAGAGATTGATAGATAGATAGATAGATAGATAGATAACCAGCCACGAATGGGTATTAATAAGTCTAAGATGAAATTTGTTATGAAATTTTGACTTAATAATGTTCGAGCTGTGTGATTAATATTAATCAATAATTATATATTAAGTATAAGGGTTTTTTCGTCATTAGGCTACTGAATTATATATATATATATATATATATATATATATATATATATATATATATATATATATATATATATATATATATATATGTTTCGTTGAATATGACAAACAAGGAAAATTTAATTTAGTTTTTTCACCATTCTTCTAATTTTCCGTTTGTTGGGAGTAAGGGAATGCTGGAAAAACTAAATAAAATATTAAATTTTCCTTGTCTGTCATATTCAACGAAACGTGTTTAAAAGAAAGTTTGCCGCCTAATATACAGTATATATATATATATATATATATATATATATATATATATATATATATATATATATATTTCGATGAATAATTAATTTTTACAAGTGATATTGTTATTAAATAAAAACTCTATTTACTACTCATGCCGATTTTTGTAAATACGGATATCCATTCACGACATTATTAGAAAATAAGAGCAGTAACTATAGCAAATTTAATATTTATTGATTATTTTCTCACATTTTCTTCACAAGTGACTACATAAGTAAAACTATTGTAGCGGACCCCTCGAGCGCCCCCGTATCGCAAAAGGGTGATGAGGCCACAAGAGGCCCGCTAACATTTTCGAAAACGTTAAATCTGACAAGGTGAAACAACATAGACGATAGAACGAGGATATATAAGATATAAGCTAATTTATTCTAGAAAAGTAATAAAGAAATAAATGTGGTCGGAACGGTAGAGATACAGATGTCCCGGTGCAGGCATTGATGGTCGAGGTTGGTTGTTACAGGTGATCTCTGTTGGTTATGCAGATGGTCATTGCAGTTGAAGTTGGTCGTTGCAGATAATCGCTGCTGGTCATTGTAGTTTGAGGTTGATATTGGTTGTTGCAGATAATCGCTGCTGGTCATTGTAGTTTGAGGTTGATATTGGTTGTTGCAGATAATCGCTGCTGGTCATTGTAGTTTGAGGTTGATATTGGTTGTTGCCGGGATGCCACCTTGACGTGTTGGGAAGGAAAGAGGAGCTGGCGTTGCGATGTTGTTCGGGCATGTCAAAAGGTCCAGTGCAGGCGTTGCGTGTCTGCCGGTCGAGTAACCTCCCGTAATAATTACAAACGTAGTGTACGGGAAAGTTTATGGACGACGTGCAGGCAGCCAGTAGGGACGGAATGCCGAGAGTCGAACATTGGCAAGGAGCCAGAAGCAAGAGGCGAAGTAGAGAGAGAAGGCAAAGTTTCCAACTATCGTCAAGTTGGCAGACAAAAAGAAATGGGAGCGTAACTCAATACACAGCCCGGTGATCGACGTCCTGGCGACAGAGGCCAGGCCTGCGTACCGACCGTTTCAGTCGCCGACCCTAAATTTAACGAGAAGTCACTGTCTTGCGGTAAGGGAGACCAGCAAGAGAATTGTAAGCTAACACAGTAAAGTTTATCTAAAAAATGAGTAGAGCTTAGCTAAAAGAAAACCAAGGCCTAAAAATGCCTAGAAGTATATTACAACTAGGTTCGTAATATAACTAAACTGAAAAGGTAACTTGCTAGTCTCTACCTCGGGTTAACAGCGTGTAGGGAGCACAACCGAAAGGTAAAGGTCAAAATGACCTGTTCTCTTCCGGTTTAAGGAGCTAACTCCGACACTATAAAGCCAAAGTACCTAAAATTCAATAAAATAGAATATTTAAAGTATTTAAAACTTTTAAAAAGATTACGATGTATTTAACACAATTATTAACTTGCGTTTACGTTGTATTCATGCAATTTTATTACAATTATTTGCTCCTTCCATAAATTTTCCAACAAACAGGCCGTCGATGAATTTGTCAACAACTCGTAAAAACATCCACCTCCATGTCAAAGAATGCTTTTCTGCGATACTTTAAACTATGAACAGTTAATAATTGTTTCTATTCAGTTTAATTAAATTTTAAATCAGCTACTATTTCTCAAATGACGTTTCAGAAAAGTATATTTTATTTTTGAAAGATTTTTTCATAAATAGAATTATGTTGTGTGACAGATTTGTCAATATGGCTCATTTTAGTGATTTTACTGGTAATCATAAAAAACATTCCCATCACTTCAAATTTGATTTGAAAAGTAATTTCCTTATTAGAAATATTAAATTTAATCTATTCGCTTGGGATTAAAACTAAATTAAAAGCTTCAAGAAAAGATTTTTCATTTTTAAAATGTATTTTTAACTTTAGGTGTCCCAACTTTTTTTTTTTTTTTTTTTTTTTTACAT
>OZ010581.1:98178612-98426112 GCA_963932145.1 Acanthosepion lycidas | reverse complement strand
GGACATGCTTGCATTCATCACGAGCAGAGACAAAGACATCTGTTGCAATCAGATATATGAAAGTGAGAAACAAGGAAATGAACGCAGTTTAACTTGGTATTTCCTTGTTGGAATGAAAGCATTGATGCTGGCTTTCACTCAGGAGGAGACCTTAGACGCGCATTTTTGAACAGGATGATTAAAAACTTAATTCCAAGGAACGTCACGAAGAAAATCACGTTGTTAGGAAGTTCTTGGTTGGTTGGGGAGCGGAAAGAGATGCTTACAGACACTACTGCATGATTGGAGTAGCCAAGAGGGCAAAGTTGCTGGGGTTTTGTAGTATAGTTTACATGTTAGGTTAGCGAATAGTAGTAAACGGATCTCTGCAACATCTGACATCACCAGCCAACTCGTTTAATTTTGACGCCAACCAACGAATCAGAATCCCCGGATGAAAGACTTCCATTTTGTAAGGTCATCCGACTAGATCAAAGAGTTGTTTGAAGTCTTTGATCTAAACGATCAAAAACTCGGTTTTTATTACGTTTTTCTTGTATATGTACAAGTCTCTTATTTTTTTGACAGAAGTGAAAAAATTGTCCAAATGTCTGTTGGTTACGAGCGCTTTCGCCTAAACTGTTAACAATTTTCAAGGATTATTTTCTGTTATACTACTATTATTATAGTAAAAACTAAACAAAAGTCAGTCTTCTGTCTAAATCTCTGTGATGAGATATTATGATTACTTACATTATTTACATTATTCAGACTGTTATCTTCATCTTCATTGCTATATTCACAACGTTTCGGCCGTTGTACGTTCCAGCCTGAAGAATGAGTGGAATTTCGAACCAATCCCTTTATTTCGCCCACTGGAGTAGATTGTTCTAGTTCCACAAGGACACATGGTCCATTGGATAAAGGCGTTGGTTAGATCCAGTGACTAGACCCAAAGAGTTTTGAGTTCAATACCTGGATATGGCAGTGGTGAACCAAAACTTGGAGAGTTGAATTAAAGAGAAATAACTGAGACATCAAGAAGAGGCATGGCACGTGGAACTAGAACAACCTAGCCCGGTACATGAAATAAAATCCCGATGATCAACAACAGAAATTCACATTTTACCGATTTTCCGACAACTCTGTAAGGCACCCTATATATTAGACAAATACACGTTGTTCGAAAATCTAATCCTCGTTATTCCTTTCCTTTCGCAACCAAACGTTTATTATAACATATATATAATTATTATTAATAATGGTACAGCTAAAATACGTGAAAATTATGAAAATTTTTTACGTATAACAAGCAGAACATCTGTCCAAAAGTACTCAATAGATAACTAAAGCTATAATATTCAGTCAATCAGTAAAGGTTCCATGATTGACTCCAGAAATATAGATAGATAAACGTTATCTCTCTCTCTCTCTCTTTCTATCTATCTCACTTGTGGGAACTCTATCTATCTATCTATCTATCTATCTATCTATCTATCTATCTATCTATCTATCTATCTATCTATCCTGTGGAACTCTCTTTCATCTTGCTTTCTCGCTCAAATACAATCTTCAAAAATTTAACTGCAATATCTTCTGTTCTTTTTATTGTCTTTTCTCTTCAGTAAAGCTTTCTCAGTTTTCTTCACTCGCAACAACTCCTTGCGACTTAGTTGCTTTATCGCTTTGCATAGAGCGAAATAATCAACACACACACACACAAAATATATATTCATTCAAACATGTTTTGTTGAATAATATAGACATATTGTGTTTACATATTTTTATACTGATCTTTTCCAGTTGTTTAATCAGTTTTTTGACGTTGAGAGGAAATTCATCAAGGAAGGCGCCATAATTTTTTTAACCCAATACTTACGACTTTTTCAGGAGTAAATTTTCAAAGGCAAACTTATTCTAACTGCGATAAAATCTGCATTCCGTTGTAATAGTAATTTTTAAAAGACGCGCTGTTATAGTTATTTTAGAAGGAGACACAATATGTCTATATTATTCAAATAAATACATACACACGCGCACGCACACATGCACATACAAACACACATGCAAACACACGCGCGCACACACACACACACACACACACATATATATATATATATATATATAACCATCGACTAAAAAATGAAGAACCGTCAGTGTGTATTACATAGCAAGAACAATACACAGTGAAATACATCCCAGTGAATTGTCGAGGTATAAACCAAATTCAAAAACAATATTATCAACTTTAAATAACACTTCAATAAATTCAATTCATCGAAAATAATTCCTGAAAGAAGACAGATTTTACATGAAAGTATTAGGTTGGTGCAAAAATAATGACGTAATAATGTCGTTTTTTGACGTTAAAAAATACGTCGAAAAACGACATTATTACGTCATTATTTTTGCACTAACCTAATATAATCTCAAGATCTTACAATTATTTTTCTACATTACTCGTAAAATATTCTATCCAAACTTTCCTCTTCTGAATCATATTTCAACCCTTGATTTCTAATAATAAATAATTCCAACATTAAATAACTCACACGGGAGTTGATATGCCAATAAATCAAACGGAACCATTATCAGAAATTATTAAAATATTTTGATTGATTTTGAGCCATACGTTTAACAATTAAACAATTACAACAGTATTTTGCGTGTCTTTTTTTTTTACCTTCGCATCGTAATTGGTGATTTACATAAATCTCCACCGAGATATTTCTTTACTTTTCACAATAAAATTGCACCCGTCAACACTGAATGACTATTTACTCAATGAACCTTCAATTGCCATTTGTGTTGTTCTGCTAGCCCATAATTTTCACGTTTAATCCGATTTCAGGTTGACAGCTTCAAGTTCACATCTACATGAAAACATAATCCGCCATCTTTCTCTTGCCTTCGTTATTTATACTTTTTTTATGAGTTAATCTATACAAATTTATTTCGAGAGAACGGTTACTTTTTTTACTCTCTCTCTATATATATCTTATCTTCTCAAGTGAGCATTTGAGAAGTAAAAAAAAGGCTAATGATATACAATATTTTTTCGGAATTATCATTTGATTGTCAAATTGATACAAAGTCATCAAGGTGAAAATATACTGAGGAACACTGATTAACCTACAAGCAGCAAATAATGCTCTGACTGTTTTCCTTTTTATGGCAACTGGGGAGTTCTTCCTTGTAAACGATTCCATGGTGCCCAAACGACAATATCTTTGAGTGCATTGTAGCGCAAAAGTTGGGATGATAACTACCTACAAAGATAGATAGTCGATAAATTAATAAAGGTTTAAATGACTTATCTTTCGACCTAACACACCCTTATTAGGGTCAGACGCAGGGCTGGTGCGTCTTACCCACGAAACACCCGACCGGGCGGGGGCTGTAATTTTTTTGGCCCCATTATGGCCTCTGCCATTTTTTTCAGCACTATTATATTGTCATCCGTCATTTTTTCTTATTTATTTTTAAACCGACTTTACATTGTCAGTCATCAACTAATAATATACATCATGTGTCTGCATGATCGGTGCAGTGTGTACTACGTAGGAACCCCCAACGAGGTTGGAGTAGCAAAAGTTCTAGTTTTAGCAGCGTCTTTTTGTACTTTTTACTTTTTTTTTTCTACCTAAGTTAGATATTCAGTCATCAACTATAATAATCTACAGGGTCGGTGCTTACTACCCCGAACCTCTCAACCGCGTGGAGGCACCATGTCTACTGGGAAGTGGGGACAGAAGTGTTAATTTCAGTAGCGCCTATTTTTTCAAATTGTAATTTTCTTTCTGAACAGTTTTTTTTAAATTAATTTATGCATTTATTTAGGTAGGAATCGTATTAGAGGAAACAGTTTTTGAGTTTTTTGCTGCAAATGGATGACAGGACCAGGTGAAAGAGACGCTAGTAAGAGACACTAAACCATGTATCACTGTAGATGTAAATTTCGGATTATCTCATTTGTCAAACCTTTACGGAAAAGTTCTATCCACTAGCCTACAACTAATCCTAAAAAACCCTAATTTACCCTAATTTTTCCGGCAAACAAACTATCGGTAAAACAGTAAATACATCAAGTCTTGTTATACATTAGCACTGTGTTTTTTTTTGTTTTTTTTTTTAAAGACAATTCAGTTTGTCGGGGATGTTTTTTCATGCGTTGTGTTGGAACCTTTGTAAAACTTTTTTCAGAGGAGATGCATCGGCGATTAATCTTTATGGAAATCTAAAAATTTGCGATTTAAACATCTTTCGAGTAAAATTTAGTCATGAAAATATTGGTAGTTATTACAAAAAGAATAACATTTTCTCAGATTTTTTTAACAAAAACAAAAGCCTATTCGTTATAAAAGTAAATAATGAATTAATATGTACTGAAATTTTGGTATTAGCACCGGAAGCTCTAATACGAACAGAGTGTTTGAGTGTCAATATGAAGACAGTGCAGAAGATTCGGAAAGAGTTGGATGAGTCTAATTGTGATTACGAAAGTGTTTGGAGTCATCATTAGTGATGGCGATTTTATGCCTCCATTCATCTTCCCACGGGGACTCAGACTCAACACGGAAGCCTACATCAAGTGTGTCAAGAGAGTGGCTTCTGGAAGACCCTATGTCTGACAACAGGACTCTGCACCATGCCACACAAGCAGGAGAACCCAGTCATGGCTGTCAGACAATTTCTACGACCACATCACCCCTTACATCTGCCACTTAACTCATCAGATTGCAACCCCCTTGATTATTATGTGTGGACCTCAGTTGAGCGAGAGACTAACAAAAATCCTTGGAACACCAAAGATAAACTGAAAGCAAGGATTATAGCAGCATTCACCAACTTAAACAGGGAGACCGTCTAGAAGAGTTGCAGGAGATTCCGAAGTCGTCTGCGGGCCGTGATTGGAGCCAATGGTGATTTTGTTGAATAAATTTACTCTTTAGTATTTAAAGATATTTTAGTGTAATTTTGGTAAGTCTATTTGTTAAATTGAAATATCAGTGTTATTTTCATTTTTGCGTAATTTAGACGACAATTTATCCATCGCACTCTGTATACAACTGTACCTTTTACTTTAATTTTCCCTTGTATATTACTTTTGTTAGAGAAATTGCTTGTTCATTACATCCATTAACTTTAATAAAATTTATAGTGGAATTTCAAATTGACCCCTTAAATATTTGATTTAAGTTAGAGTCAGAAAAATACAATTTTTTCGCTCAAGTGTCAAATTTAATATTTTCTTGGCTCTCTGGTAATCTAAATATCGCCCTTCTTATAACCCTAAGTTATCCCTCGCCACATGAGAATTTCTTGACATTTGGTGGGAGACCCCTCATAACTATTCCCGTGATAATTTAACAGTACAAATTCCAGTGGTTCTTATCAGTTCTAAAATAGATGTCTTCTGAGATCAAAGACTGTGGGATTGCCCCAGTTTGCCTGCCAAGGAACTTCGCTTAACGTCGCTAGGTGGCGTGGTATAATCAGTGGTATAAAAAGAAAGGACATAAACTTTCTCTTTCACTTTTGTTCTCTCAATCACAGGATGCGGCAGGAAGTCCAGTCTGCAACTCCAAAGTGACTTAACCGCATGTCGAATCGACTATTTAATTTTAACCCATCCACGTGGCGCGTAGTATATTTTTCTGTCTTCTCGAATTATGTTATTCTGTGTATAAAAATATATCAAATCCATATCAAATGATGAATTAATTTATAGTAATGCCTTGAGATCGAGTGTACCGACATTCGAGTTTTTTGACATACGAGTCGGAGTTTGTCTGATTTTTTACTTGAGATACGAGCTGAATTTTGAAATACGAACGAGTTTCAGTTAAGCATTCGCTAGTTGGTGCAGCGAGCTCCAAGCTTCGTGAGTATTTCCACTCGCAGTACACGTGTTCACCTCGCACTGGAAGGACCGTTGTTGTGTTGTGTTGTCTTTTTTGCCGTAATTTTGCAAAATTCCTTTATTGACACCATGGGTCCGAAGAAAGTAAGTGCAAAGAACAGTGGTGAAAAGCCGAAACGTATGATTTCGCTTGAGGTAAAGTGGAAAATTATATATAAAAAAAAAACATGAGGAAGACGTACGAGTAATGGATTTGGCGAGACAGTATGAGCGTTCTACATCGACGATAGATAAAAAATTATAAAATTAAAAAAATTAAAAAAAATAGTTACAGTAATGGAAAAAATGTAAATGTTTTTAAAATAAATTAAGTGATAAAGTTAATCATCGGTATCGTAAACTAAGCTAGCCGTTGCTAGGCTAGGTTAGTTGTTGCTAGGCTAGCTGTCGTTGTTCCCCTCTCTCTCTTTTCCCCGCTAATTGGCCTATGACTCATCTGAACTTCATGGGTTAGTACAGTTTATTTCTTTACAATTTGTTTTGTTCTCTTTTAGTTCATTGTTTGTAAACTACATTTTTGTTGGGAAAATTGATTTGAGATATGAATGTTTTGACTTATGAGCTCAGTCTTGGAACGAATTAAACACATATCTCAAGGCATTACTGTATTTTGAAAGTTTTCAACCTCTTTTCATCACTACTAGTAATCGTATCCGTGGTAGGCCTAACATTTAGAATTGCCAACTCTGTCAAGGAATAATAAATAGCTGAAAGGAAATATATAAATAGTATTTTTTAAATTTAATTCCTGTAGATACATGACATAACTGAAAATGACATTGGATTGTCAATTCCATCATTTTAACCATTTCCTAGATTAACGAGTTTAATCTTTACTTGACGCCATTACTCTGATCTTGTGTCAGACAAAGCTAAGCTGAGTAGTGATTTACCAAGCTAAGCTTAGATGTGGCACAAGGCTGAAAATATGGAGCACACAGTGAGAAACGAACTCGCTACTCAGTTGTAACTTATCTAGCGAGACAAACTTGTTAACCATTATATCACTACGAAGTGACCTACTAATGAATGCGCAGGCTCTGGAGGGATACGGACGGGCCCTTGCACACTGGTTTACTAGACTGGCGCTCTCACCAAATGAGCTACGGTGCGGACGCAAAATCTAAGCTTAATAAATAATTATTAAAGATTGGTTAGAAGTTAAGATAATTGTATCTTTTCAGTGCTAAATGTCTGACAAAAAAAAAGGATTTCTAATGTTAGTTTTACAAGCAGGTGAACTCTTGTGTTGTCTTCAAGTCTTTAACGTAGTAGTAATTTTTCCACGTGTCGACTGACGAGTGACTTATTTGTAGTCGTCTGACTTTCTGCAAAAAATTTGTAAGTCCATTTTGCATATCTCACTACATATTCTTACTTTGAAAGTACAACATGGTCTTCCCATCTTCAGTGGGTTTTTATGAGATCTCCCGTGAAAATGTAAGTCGGATTAGCTAGGTGTAAGATAGACAGTGAAGACTAACCTTTTTCCCCACTCCCCCTTCGGCCTTGTGCCACCTAGAAATGTATATTTGTAAAATCAACTTCCAATCTTTACTCCTTCCGGATCTTTACTGTTAAATTCACCCCAAATAATGTAAAGTTACTTGTCGCAAATATTAATTCACCCCAAGAAATTATAGATTTTAAATCAAAATTTGTTTAGCTTGTCTCGCAACAACCCCTTTTGGGGAACGGTGCCAAAGCCCGTTCGACTGTCGAACTCTCTGTCTCGGCAGAGGAACCCGGACGAGGCTTTGCCGAAGGGCAAAGTTTCGTCCGGGGAGGTAGACAGACCCTGAATCCGTTTAGGCGGGTTCTAAGGGAATATATTTGGTCGATCCTACGGGCTCGGAGAACCCATGGTAAACTCGGCCTTGTACCACATACATCCCTCGTGGCGTGGTGGTGGTGGTGGGGGGTCTGTTAAATATTAACAACGCCAACCCTTAGAATGAAAAATTACCAAAAGTCAGGGAGTTATTCAGATTTCCTAAGTACGGATGATATTCGAGGTACTTAAAGGAATTTTTTACAATTTACAAAGAAAAAGAAAAAAATATCTGTTTTTGGCTTGTTTGTCTTAAAAATAACTTACCCTAGTTGGCCACGTTTGATTTGATCGCAAAGGTCAAACCAACCACAGTGCTCTAGAAGAATTTTATTAAATATAAATTATTATTTTTATTTGGGCGGGGGTGAATTAAAAGAAAAGATCCGTTTTTCCTATCTGTACCTGTGCTGTACTAAATTAAGCTTTAGTAAAAAAAAAAAAAAAATCAACTATTAAGGCCTGTTCTATAATAAAATGGTGATATATTTACTTATTCAGTGCCGGTGCAAGAAATTGGTATTTGAGTCTAAGTAAAACTCCAGGATATTGAATGCTGACTTGTCATAGTAGGATGACCCTCATCAGTTAGAATGTTGGGGCATTACAATATTGCCACTCCTGATATGAACTCGTGCTTTATTAAGTTAAGATTAGTAAAAAATAAATGACTTACCTCGGTGATGGTTTAAGATGAATATTTTCGACTTCTTTCTTTTGTTTTTCTGAAATTCAATGACGAAGAAATTATTAGTTTAAAACATGCTTAAATATAATTTTTTTAAACTCAGATAAAAATATATATATAAAGGGAAAGAAACAGGTAAGAAAGAAGGCCTGGAAATACTAGTACAAAGAAGAAAAATTAGAAAAAGAAAGAGAAAAGATTGAAAAATGAAAAATTAGAATAGAAATAACGAACGAAACGTTCTTTTAGCAATAATTTTTAGTATAAAAACGTCAGTAAGTTATATCCCTGTCCAGAACCGGATTATGACCTTTGGGGGCCCCGATGCTAATGAAATTATAACCCCATTCCTGGTCCGCGCTAGTCGTGAATATTTTTTACTCGTGATATATTTTAGCGACGAAATCGCAAGTCATCGTGACTGAAGGTTTAAGCGCACAGGCCTTGTTCAGACAGTTGATCGCGCCAGATTATGCGTTTTCTCCCAGAAACTATAATTAAGGTCCGCTCAGCATAGCTGCAGTATAAACCACAGGTGGGCTCTCTGGGTGTTGAACAAAGACAAATGTGCCTGAGCAGGCGTCTGCAGTAAGGATTAGCTAGTCGCTCTAGCGGACAGGCATACTCGGATACCAGTGGCTAGGCATTAACATATTCTAGCGACATTTACATAGCTTGAATTAAACAAATTCTTTAAATAAACTAGAATAGCTATCTTTTGTTTGCCAATAAAAATATTTATAAGAAATACCACTATTTTATTATTCATTGCAAACAAAATTAGCACATATTTCAACACAACCGTAGTAAAAAAGACAAAATTTTGATAACCAACATTATAACAATAAAACAATCAAAATAAATGTTTGTCATATTAACATCATTTCAGTTTATGTCTTAATAACAGTTTACGTCTTATAACATCTAGAAAAGGGGCACCTCGAGGCGGTGTAATGGTTAGCAAGCTTGTCCCGCTAAAGCAATTACGACTGAGTATTGAGTTCGATCCTCACTGGGTGCCCCCTACTTTCGGCCTTGTGCCACATCTAAGCTACGCTTGGAAAATCAATATAGCATCTAGAAAATTAAAATCACTGCTTTATAAACATTTTTAAGATTTAAACATTCTAAACTAAAATCAAACATGTTATCTCCTTGAAACACAAGGACACAAACTAAAATATGCTTTTCCTTATTTTGCTTCTTGCAAAGTTAAATAAATATGAATTTGTCATATTGATATCGTTTCAGTTTATGAAACTATTTAGAAGCTATTAAATCTAGAAAATTAAAATTATTGCTTTATAGAAGCTTAAGAGGTCCTGAACGGAAGCTTAATAAGCGGGAGTTAAAAACTCTTTGACATCACTACCTGGGCAATTATGACAATATGTCGTCGTATGATTTGCTCGTTCATATCTCCGTCAAACATTACAGTATGCGAAAGATATTTTGTCAATGGCAAGAAATACACCGGGAAAAATGTTACCAAGCTAAATATGGTATTTTTTTTTTAGAAAGGTTAAGGTTTTCTCGTTTGAAAACTGAAAAGTCCTCATTTGGAGCACTTGAGGAAATTTAGTTATGGGGGGAAAATTTGCAAACCAAATCTGAAATAATGAATCTGATGCATGACGTAGCCATATTTCGCCATTATCAGCTGCCTTATATCAATAGTCATGTATATAGCAGTGAAACAGTAGATAACATAAAGAACTAACACATAACAAAGAACTACCAACTCTATATGCCTCTTAGTAAATGAAATACTGACGAAACAGCTACAATTTACAGACCAGTAATTGGTTTGTTAAATTGAATTTGACAAATAAAACAGTCTGCAGGGAGCGATAGAAAGAGAGAAGTGACAGTCAGACAAATATTTTCGATTACTTCCGATCAACCCATATGTTGCCCTCAGACCTTGCTCTCACTATTTGGAGTTTTCAAGATGATCACGTGAAATCTGTATATTTTGCAGACTAGACAACAAAGTAAGGAAATTTTACATATCTGGAACCATTGATTCTGAGAACATGAAATTTTGCCGGGTTATAAGTGTTGTTAATAAAGACAAATTGGTAGCATAATTTTATCTTCACTTTGATCTCTTCCTTTTTGGCAGTCTGGTCAGTAAAATATAGGGCCTATTCGAAAAAACTTGACCGTCTTGTGTACTACAAGCAAGGTATGGCTAGAGAATGAACAAAACAAATACATACAAATAACTCATTGCATCAAGCAACCCACTAACAACCTTTAGGCCTGAAAGTCCTGTTTTACTAAGCAAATTGATGGCTCACTCTGACAATGGAGGTGCTTATTAAAAAGTGTATATCTTTTCGCAACTTTTTTTGTATCTGACAGAAGTGTGATTCTTGGTACAAAAACAGAAAATTATAGAATTTGAAATATTTGGAGAGCTGATTCATTCCTTTTCTAAGGTTTTTAGAATGAAATGAATATAAGCTACCTCAGACTAAATTCAAATTCAGTTCCTGGATTCCAGTTTCTGTATCGACAATTTATTCATTATTTGAATCACGCCGAGTTATCAACGTTAACAATTTTCGTTTTTGTTTACGATAAACAGGATATGCGGATAATGTAACGATTAGCGGTTCAGAAAACTGAAATCGGTGAGCCGGGTTCGAATTTCAACTGAGTTCGTTATGTTCACTTTCGCTCAAATACTCTTGGGAAAAATACGAATCCATCTCTCTTCTCCTCAGCTTTTTTAAATAGCAGAGTTGTCTGAACACACTTACTTTACGATTGCAACCAATCAAGGAGAAGGTAAACTCTGAATTCAAATCATCCTGAAGAGGCATGAGTTCTGTCAGATTCTTGCTCTAGATACACCACTGTTGTTATGGCTGCAGTACATATGATGTCCCTATGACTCTAATGAGTTATAGGACACGTGACATAGGAAAAGTTTTGTTGATCGTGTAGGATTCGAAGACAGCCTAGAATTCTCAGATTAATGTAGAGAGTTGATAAATTATGTTATCTAATGTGTATACAGTTGCAAGCATTCAGTAAACGTAGCTAACTGAAGGACGAAATAAATCCATCATTTTGGCGTTTCTTAAAGTTGACTAAGATAAAACAAAGAACACTGTATGAATTTTTCGCTTTTAAATGTTGTTCTTGTCATGTGATTTTCACCTTCCCTGTGCGAGTCTTTTGAAATATAAAGTTAAAAAACAAATGTATAAAATACTGTCACTCTTTGACTTATTATTTTAACGAGTAGCTTGCCTAATCTTGTTGTTTTGATGAGTATAGCGTGTTCTTCTGTTTTTTCCTTTGTACCTGGTAATCCTTGAATGTTGTCTGAAATTTATCGTTTCCGTTCTAATTCTTGAATTGCCCTAAATAAGCAAGAACGTGAGGTTAGTAAAAAATATTTCCCGAAACTTAAAGCAACATCTAAAAGAAGTCAAGAGAACGTGTTAATTGAAATGTTATGACAAAAATAACGAAGAAAGAGATAATACTTCGAATAATGAAATGATGCCAAAATGTCCAGAGAACATATCAGCCGAACATTAATAATTGAAATAAGGCAGTGAATAATTATCATAATAATTCATAAAATAATCCAGAGTTCAAAGTTTAGAGTTCTTTGTATATTTTTGTGAATTTTTTTTAGAAATATAAAATCAATTAGTTCGCTTGACCTATGAGACCCAAATGTGTGTAAATTAATTAAGATATCCGCGTTATTGGCGCGGAAAATGGAGTCTGCGTGTCGAGTTCAAATTCGAACGGAACTCGTTGCATTTGATTTTGTGCTGATCGGACCAAGAACTTTCACCAATCGTGATGAACGGATTTTACCTCAGGGAAGCCCCGTGCTTTGAGCGCCTAATTGAGGCAAACTCAATCCAGATTTCAAGTGGAACTCGTACATACGGCCCATCGCTAAAGATGCTCGGAAAATAGTCGGTTCTCTCTATCGCTCCAGCAAGTACCTAACTGCTCCGGTTATCCTCTACCTTTAAAAAGAGATAAATCAGGCCTAAAATGGAGTACTGCTGCCATATATGGGTGGGAGTTACCCAGTCTTCACTTTCCACTCTCGGTAGTCCAAAAGCGTCTCCGTGTACCTGGAGGCAATGAATTGTTTTCCTTTCTACAACCTCTTTCTCACAGACGAGAAGTCTTAAGCCTCTCGCTGCTCTATCGCTATTTCCATGGAGAGTGTTCCGATGAACTACACTCCTTAGTTTCACTAGTTCTAACCTTCTCGGTTAAGACTCGCCACGCCCATTGTAGCGAAGTACCATCATTCCTTTCATATTCCTCTATTAAGTTCCATTCAATTTGCTTCTTCTCACTAACCACTCCCTTGTGGAACCGACTCCCAAGCGGTTGCTTTCCCGATCACTACAATCTTAACTTGTTCAAGTCTAGGGATAACCGTTATCTTCCACACATATCCGTATAGGTTGTACCTCGAATGGCCCACTTGCCTTGTACCGGGTGAAAAATATAAATCTGTAAAAAATATATTCTTGGTAAAGATATGAATCAAACTCTTCTTCTACTCCTCCCCCAAATAAAAGTAAATAGCTGAGCTCTTTGGCTTTGGTTGGCAACCAGTCTAGGAGAAGGGTAACAATGAACTCAAAATCAGTTGGGCGTAGAGCTAGCAACTCCACCCCGTAAAAACGTACTTGCTATGTAAACCATACCAGAGAAGCAAAAAACTGGAAGAGAGTTCCACAGACGAGAAAAAAAGCTATTAAAATAGAACATACAGTTACATCTATCTAGTTCAACAATAAAAAGGCGAGACCTAGTTGCCAATAAAGTAGTATGCTTAAATTCATGTAGTTGAGGCACGAAGGAGGAAAGTTCATCAGAACAATTACCATGAAAATATTTGTAGAAAAGACAGAGGGAAGCCACATCGCGGCGGTTGGAAAGTGACTGAAGTCGAAATGACAGGTCAGGATCGATTACATTACAGACCCTTCTTTGAATTTTGTCAATAATCTCTAGATATATAGTAGAAGAACTAAACCAGATATGGCAGCAATATTCAATACACGAACAAATAGTATATTTATAAATGTGCAAGATGGATTCCGACGGGAAAAATTGTCTGTCACAACACAGTAAACCAAACTTTCCTAGCAATAAATCTAGCAATTGATTCAATATAATCACTTCACTTCATGTCAATGGAAACATGAGCCTAAGAAGACGTAGAGTTGGTCTTCTGGGGGTTAGCAACAGCCATGATTATGTCAGATAGAAAAAATTCTACGTGGTGATTAAATGTTAGCAGTTCTTTTTGGAAGCTTTCAAATTTCCAAGTTACTTTAACTACTAATTGGAGATCATTTTCGAGAGCAGCTGCCAATTTTACTTTTTTTTAGACCTGTTGGACTTGTTACTAAAACACGAGTAAATAGTTGGAGTCATCAGCAGAACCACCTACTTGGGAACCGATGACATCGATTGAATTATTAGGTTGGTGCAAAAATAATGACGTAATAATGTCGTTTTTTGACGTTAAATACGTCAAAAACGACATTATTACGTCATTATTTTTGCACCAACCTAATACATACACTGACAAAACTGATTAATTCGCCTTAGTTACGGACACGTGGCTGGTGATTCCATCAGGGAAATCCTCTGCCCTTGCCGTTGATACGGAAGCCCTTCGCTCAGAGTTATCACCGTACGAGCTGTGCAACTTAGCTATGGAACCCAGTCTGTCCCGTTGTGCTAGTTGAACGTTGACCCTACAAACAGATTCATCCAGCTGTTTTGACAGGTTTTGTTTTTAATCCTGCTGGCTGTCTAGACACCTTCCTCACCAGAAACGTCTGTTGGGAGAACCGGTTTAATCACCGATGATCCAACCATGCGGCAATTAGTACTCGGTTACATAGTACCAGAGTGAACTGATATAAAATCAGTCATTTGAAAGTGTTAAGTGGCTTAACGGTTACTGGTATGGAAAACAGAATTGACTAAAACTGAATTCGATTTTTACCTGACAAACCACTCTCGAATAACTATCAATAACAATCCTAAGCGATGGTAAAGAAAATAAGTTATTACACTCGTTGTTAACCATGACAAGGGAAAACTCACTCGTTACAATTTAAATTGCTGACCTTTTAAGTTTTAGTTGTTGTAAACGTTTAGTCAAAACAAAACGCGATCAGAATAAATTAAAAACAATGAAAATCTGTTTTTCTCTCGCGTCTCTCCTCGGCGGCCTTTTGAAAAGTTTTGTGTAAAATTATACATTATCTCGTAAACGTTTAACTTGTCCCATTTTCCTATATTTACTCGCTTGTTGGATTGACATTACAATTGAGTTACATCCGATCTTTTTCATAAACATATGAAAAGACAGAATGCTTGTCCACGTTAATAAATAGGCATGCAATTTGTGACTAATACATTCGCTCGCTCTCTCACACACACTCTCTCTCTCTCTGATATATATATATATACACACACACACACACACACACACACACACATATATATATATATATATATATATATATATATATATATATATATATATATATATATATATATATATATATATAGGTACCTCTAAAAAGAAGCGAACCTAAGGATTAAAATTCATTTTAAAAATGAAAAATCTTTCTTGAAGTTTTTATTTTAGTTTTAGATTAAATTAAATTTAATATTTCCAATAAGCAAAATACTTCGCTGTTTTAAACCGAATTTAAATTGATTGGGATGATTTTTTTAACCTCTAAAATCGGTCATATTTGAAAATCTATCAACACAGTATGATTATCTTTATTAAAATATTTAAAAAAATAAAATAAACTTTATTTGAGAAAGATTAAAATGATTTAAAGTTTAATTTTTCCGAATTAAAACAAATATTACTTACTTTCAGTTTAAGATATTGTAGAAACGTATTTTTAACACGGAGGAGGACATTTTTATGAGGTGTTGATTAATTTATCGGTAACCTAAAATTTGACATTTTTAATTTTCTTTTATTAATTACTTTACGAATACAACGTGAACAGTTTTCATATATCATTTTTAATTACCCAATTGAATAATCTTAAAAATTTAAGAAAATATTCTGAGTAATCTAATATTTTACTGAATTTTAGATAATTTGGCTTTATGGTCTTACGAAGAGGCTTGTTGAAGAATGCCAGAAAATTACTAATAAATTTTAAATTTACTATATAGTTACCATGTTAATGTTTGTATTGCTTTCCAGTTTAAATATCGTTTTTACTTACTAAAAATATCACCTAACCACTACATTTTAATACAGAATTTGAAGATTTAAAAATTTATGAATTATTATAATGAGAATTTTAAAAAATGAAAACAGTTCTTGTAAAAATTCATTATTCATCAAAAAATATTTTTCTTGAGACTATAGTGTAAATAATATATCTTAAAATAATTAAAAACTTTTCTAATTAAATAATGTTTTAGTTTTATTGCATTTCTTATTTTACGATTCAGAGTAGATTCTCTGTTACTGGGGGTCCTGTTTAACCAGACAAATTTGATGATCTAAATTCTCTAAGGACTTGTACTTATAACTAATTATCAGAAATAGAGCGTTTAGAGATATAGACACTGGGAAGATCGGATTAAAGCGTGAAACTGAGAGTCACCTCACAGCGTTGATTCCTATATCCACACTGTCTGTATCTATAGATATTTGTGTGTGTGTGTGTACAAGCACCTCAAACCACGATGCCAGGGGTTTGGCCTGTGTGACATGGGGAAATATACAGTAGGAAATGTTACGCTCTATGTCTACGTAGCATATGCAAATAACGGCAGTTTGCATGGAGCAGAGTCTACTCACATTACTAAACACTTTTGTGTTCAATTCACCCTCTTCACCCTCTCACAAAACTACTGCCGACATGCATGATAGTGTTGTATATATGTGTGTTGTTATATTCTGGCTAGAATTACGCATATTTGTAGTCCAGATATAAGTAAACTATTCTTAAAACTTCTTGTTGACATCCCTGAGGTTACATTTTGCTCTCATTTGTGCTGTAGATGCAGAACAGTCTGCCTTTATACGGTCGTCCAGAACCTGGTCTACGGATAGGAGAAGGTTTGATTTCTATTAACAACGTCGAAGCACCACCGACGCAACGTGTTAAACATATACTTACAATCAGAAAGAGACAGTTTAAATTTCTGGTACGCATAATGTGGAAAGAGGGTCTAGATAATTTAACACTCACAGGAGATATTGCAAGCAATTCTCCGAAATAACCATCCAGCTTCTCGGAGGACCCAAATCCCACTCCTCTCAAATGGCTCTCAGTGATCAAGATGAGCACGTACGTATCTCCGTGGCATAAAACCTGTTTGCGCTGAACTATTTCACTTCAGTGAACATGTGTCACCGGTGCGATGACATGAGTGCTACGACGAAAACTTCGAAAATGTTATCTAAATATCTACTAACATTTAAGTATGCATTTATAGATTTTCTAAGCATAACACCGAAAGTATAGGGCACCCAGTAAGGATCGAATTCAATACTCAATCGTAATTATTCTAGCGAGACAAGCTTGCTAACCATTGCACCACGTCGGGGTGTCTTCCTAATGATTTTCTAGATGTAACTTAGACATGGTATAATTTCGAAAGTGTGGAGCACTCAATAAGGTTCGAACTCACTACTCACTTGTAATTGATCTAGCAAAACAAACTTGCTAGCCATTACAGTACGCCGAAGTGTCCCTTTACCTCAGTATATATGGGCATCTACCATGCTGCTTTACATCCAAGTATCTTGAGTTCAAGACTTTAACCACTCAGCCACTACAGCAGGTTGCATACAAGGAGAAAGCTTATGAACATCAGAAAGAGGCAGTTGAAGTTTTCTGGGACACATAATGAAGGAAGGAAGGCCTGGAGAATCTGATACTCACGGGTCGAACAGAGGGAAAGAGAGACAAGGGAAAGCAGCGCGTGACATACCTGACGAACTTGAGCAGGTGGATGACAGGACATGGTCTGGGGGAGGAAGCAGAGGGAAGGAACTTGCTGAGAGCTGCAAGGGATAGAGGGAGGTGGAGTGCTATGATCGCCTACGTCCTGAAAGGACATGGCTCATAAAAAGAAAAGAATGGTGAGTTCGATCTTTACTAATACGTCATTATTGTAGACTTAAGCTAGACTACTTATTAAAAAAGCATATCGACGTATTTGATTAGTGTACTAGTCTACCAAAACATTATTCCTATGTAGTGACTTAGTGTAGTGATTTTTACTGGGAACCGAATGTTTATAACTTTGTGCCGTAATATATACGAAGAGTGTTATGGAAGAAATGCATCGTATTTATTTCCGAGAAACTGCAACAGAATCTGGCAATACAACAATACTGTTGAATATAGCAAGTTTTCAGCTACAATACACCATTTCTCATATATTTACCACTATTGCCTTTTATCTTCACCAGCGGTGAACTAGAGCCTGCTTGCCGCGCCGAGAAAAAGGTAGCCATAGCGGAGGCGACCTACTTATTCACAGTAGTGATAACAGTGTCGTTGTCAGAAAATGTTATTCGTGTCATAGAATAGCGGGAAACAGATAAATGTTGGAAGGCGCCAAATCCGGAATATACAGTAGGTGTGATAGGAGATTTCAACTAAAATTTGCAACATTTGTCATAGTCATCAAAACTTGGAGTTACCGAACGGCAAGTGAAAGGCTTCTTTTCAGACCTGAATCCGGAAATTCTGGCATTTAGCTTAATCAGTGTCAATGTCAGTGTCAGTGTAAAAGTCAGAGTTGATGGATTATCCGGATTCTGCGAAAAACAATGTGCATCACCATGCCATAAAATCCTCGATTACCTTCACTAAATTGCAAAGATAATTTCTGTTTGAATTTCTGGGATGAGGAGTTATCATTATTTACACTATTTATATTCGTCACGACGTTTCAGTTGTTGTGCCCACCGGCCTTCCTCAGGTCTATATCGATATGGGTGACTTGCAGGGAATTCTAAACTGCCTGTACCCTTTATTAAATCTCCGGGAGTAGACTGTTCTTGCTCCACTGCTCATGTCATGTCCAGTTCTTACTTTATTTAGTACTGCTCAGTTATTGCTCGCCTCGTTTCCATTGAGTGAAAGTACACAAAGCTCAACACAGGGATTGAACTCACAATCACTATGTCACCAAATTCCGAAAACCAATGCTTTAATCCACTAGACCATTGTACCGTACACATGAGCAGTAGAATGTGAACAGTCTACCATGTAGATTAAATAAAGGGTGCTGTTCAGAATTTCGTGTAGATTACCCAGATCGATATACACCTGAGGAAGGCCATGGGGTACAACGACCGAAATGTGTGATAGCGACAACAAAATGGGGACAATAGTCCGAATATAAATTGTTCAAATATTGCGAAGAGTTGAAGATTTTATCATTCAAGGCTATTAATTTCACACACGGTTAAACTGTGCGACATTTTATTGCAGTATACTTTAAATTTAGAAAAAAGACTAAAAAATTGACTTTTCCAAACAATTTGTGTGACTGTTTAGACTAATAATACATTGTAAGGAAATGAGAGTTAATGTAAACATGCTGTGTATGAAATGCGCAACGAATGCAGGTATTTAAAGCAACTTACAATGCTAATTTCCTAGAAATTATTATGGTGAATGTTGTAATTAGAAGTAAAACTGCATTTTGCACCACCTCCTCTTTAATATGTAGATAAAGTCTAAAAAGAATTCTCACGCTTATAGCATTGTATCAGTGCATCACAAACACTATTAAATGCTCTAATTTTGCTATTCATTATAAATCTACAGAGAAATACAATTATATTTTTTATTATAAGTATTTATTTAAGGGTTCTACTTAGTATCGGCGACATTTGCACCAATGGTAGATGTTCAAACACGTCTAAAAGATAGATATTTCAGTATTGATTTTTCCAAGTAGGGAGACCGTCTTCACTTTAAAGCTTAGCGCAACACAATCTTCCTACGTTCATGTCTACATTTGTTTTTGTATTGTAGTAAATAAAACATAGTAAATATCATTACTTTAAGCCTGATCCGTGGATGGTTACGTATTGCTCGTTGATGGTGTTCGATCTTAGATTAAATCAAGATTTCGAATGCTGATCGTCAATGTTAACAACAATTTTTCACTTGGGAGATTTGCACAGGACAAAATTTCTGCACATATCTCCTCATTTGGTCTTGCCTAATCTTTATAAGCATTTTTGTACTTGTCTAATTTCAGTATAAAGGTACATTTTTAGAGCATTGAACCTGTCTTGCCTCTTACATTTTCTACACAAAGGAGATGTAAACCGCTTGTTGACCCAAAGCAGACTCCGTAAATACGCCTTCTGCGCATTCGCTCCACGCATACATCCACTTTAACCAAAATAAAATGAACAATATATTATGACCAGTCAGAGTCGCTCCCGTTCAAAAACCAAAACTTTAATTTTGAGCTGATTGACAGCTATATATAGTCAAATTCAAACAGACCCGAAACAGACCAGCGTTTGAGGTCAACACCGGCGTGCTAAGAAAGAGAGAGAGAGACGCGACACAGATCAGCGTTTGATGCCAACACCGACGCGCTGAGAGAGAAACGCCACCGACAACAACTGCCATCGCCAATTTCACCAAGTTCTCCATATTGCCTTAGCAACAGCAACAGGTAGAAGTTAGTAGCTTTTGCATATATGTAAATAGATTATATATTTATTTACCTTTACTCAATGATTTCTTTTGTTTGACACTTGGATTTGCATTTGCTGAGTCGGGAAAGGAATTAACTTCTACATCTCAACAGTAACAACAATAAGGTTCTGCTTTCCAGGTTATCCATTTCCTCCCCCACAAAAAAAAAAAAAAAGAAACTGTGAAGCACAGAACTAGAATAAGAGTTCCTTTGACTTTTATTTTAGGTATTTGCTGTGGAAAAAAGTTTTAGTAAAAGGTTGCATTCTTAGAACATCTAGTGAGAAAAAACTCTCTATCAATAGCTCCCGAAATCAGAATGTTAATTACTATACAAACACGAGGCTATTTTTTTTTTTTACTTACCCTCGGATGGTGTTTCCACGATTTTGTTTCCGTCTTTTTCATCATTTTGGGATTCGGGTAGATTCTCAGGTTGCGATTCGGGGATTTTCGGATGAGGAATAAAACTGTCAATGTCCATAGCTTGAACAGTGAAAGTTGCACTTTTTGTAATTCTAGAAGGTGAAGAATATTCAGAATAACCGCTTTCGTTGTTACTACCGTCCGACTTTGTAGGTGAATGGGATATCGGCGCTTCTATCACTGGAATTGATTCTTTGAGTGATTCTTGTGGCAATCCCTCGCAAACATTGTTCACGTCCCTTAAAATTTGTAGAGACAAAGTCGTAGAAAAACGTAGAGGAGTCTCAGATCTCATAGGGAAGGAACTTCGACGACGAAATTTTTCTTTACTCTCACCTTTTTTGTTGTCGGTCTCTAATACCATTTTGGTGAACATTTAAATTGGAATCACAGAACAAAGTGCACTATGACATTACACGATTCCAGAACGCCATCAAACAGATACGTATTTCACAGCTCTCAACATGACAGTCAGACTTTTCTCCTTTTAGCAAGGTTTATTTAAGCCATTGAAATAATAAACGTATTTTTTATGTCGCCTGCTTTCAGTGATATTCGCTTTGATACAAAATGAGAAGTACATACGAATCCATGACTTCTAGTGTCGAAAAAAATCAAAACCAAATCTGTTACAAGCCGAAATATATCGCTTTCCAATTATAAGTTTGATTTTTGATGAAAAGGCAATCTGAAAAAAATAAATAAATAATAAGTATTAATCAGTCATATACAAAAATTTCAAAAAGGTAACCTCATCTATTTTGCTTTAAAGTTTAATCACTATGTTTTGGCTGATGCATTTTTTTCCTTCTTAGTAATGTTTGAGGTTATAAGATGAAATATTTTCAATATTTCATTCGTTATTCAAACAGTGGCTACTGGCAATCTTTATAGACGAGATAAATTCTCTTCAAACATTAGACACAACCGAGGAAGGTCAGATTATTTTGTAGGTCAAAGCGCAGTGATAAAAACTATTAGGTTCAGTCATAAATAACTTCCGGTTTTTGTTTATCAATTTTACTCTTAAGTACAATTACATTTTATTCAATAATTTATATATTCTCTATTTATTTACTATGATTTCTTGCTATTTATCAGGTAGCTCTTTGATATATTTTGAGTAAAACTCCGCAGGTTTAGATGTGAAAAAGTTTTCGATGAATTCTTAAATTTCATTAGAGAAAAGCTTTCCCCATCAAAGCGTTTTGCAATCGAAAATGTTAATAATCGGTTGGTGCAAGGTCAGGTGAATATGGCGACTGAGGTAGAACAAATCAACCAAGTTCAAAATTTTTTCCTGTATTATTGTTGCTTTATGCGGCCTTGCATTGTTATGAAAAAGAACAACATTTTCTTTTAATCCACTTTGTATGCTGCCACTGTCGTGCAAAAACTAAGACATGTCAGTTTAGTCCCAACTTATTCTTAACTGCCACGTATGATTAGTAGTTAGGGTTCTACATTCTTCTTAGAAAACAGAAATTAATTATGACTCAACCTGACAGAATGACGATATTAGGCTAAATAATCAAAGGAAAAATGGCATTGTGCATGTGTATAACTAAACATGTAGAATTGGTAGAATTCTTGAATACCGTGTAAAATAAAGCATTTAATAACTATTTTTTTTAAGTTTACATTTTGCCTTTTTCTTTTTTAGCTGATTAGACCACACTGTCATTAGTAGTGGAATCGTTTAAGATTACTTATAGGAAATTATGTAATTTGTACCTCAAATTTTAGTCTCATTCACAATTAATTTCTAATTTGCGTACTTTTTAATTAAAATATAGGTCCATAGAAGAAGATACAATAAAATGCTATCAATTAATGTTTATTAATCAGATTTTTTATGAAAAACTTAATTAGAGTGGTTTGCCGCATGGTATTATTCCGTTCTTCATATCACTAGTGGTACTGAGAAATTGCCCCTTCAAATTTTCCAAATATATCATAATCCTTAGTATTTTAACCTGAAAATTTTATTTATAATCTTTCCATAGTAAATGCATACATCTTTTATACTTCGATATCTATAGTGATTTTCCAAGCATAGCTTAGATGTGGCACAAGGCTGAAAGTAGGAGGCACCCAGTGAGGATCGAACTCACTACTCAGTCGTAATTGTTCTAGCGAGATAACCTTGCTAACCATTACACCGCTTCCTGGTGCCCTTTCGATAATCTCTCTCTCTCTCTCTCTCTCTCTATATATATATATATATATATATATATATATATATATATATATATATATATATATATATATATATATATATATATATATATATATATATATATATATATATATATAAGCTGTAGTCTCTCTCTGTCTGTTATCAAACTCCTGCTAGTGTTTTGGAGATAGACCCCCATGACCAAATATATTCTGAAACTACATTACCTAGGGTACTTAGATATTTCATTTTTATCCGAAGGGGTCCCTGGGGGGGGTTACAAATTCCCCACTGAATTTTTTTCCCTTTGATTTAAATTAAATTTAAATTTAAACAAGGGAATGACTCATATCCAAAATATAGAAGGAGAAAGCCAGAAGATGGAGGTCACATCAGCAAGATCAAAATGAGACAATATGGACGTCAAGTTGAGCAAGAAATCACCAATCAGTGTGTAGTGCTTTACAATACATATTTGTTACAATTCAACTGTTATATTAGGTTGGTGCAAAAATAATGTCGTTTTTGACGTATTTTTTAACGTCAAAAAACGACATTATTTTTGCACCAACCTAATATCAATGTTGGAATCTGCTCATTCATTCATTCAATCAAATGTTGCATCAAATACATATCAAATGAGTCAGATCAAGCTGTTTTTGCACCTCCACTGAATTTTTTCTCTTTGATTTAAATTAAATTTAAATTTGAACAAGGGAATGACCCCTATGTGATTTTTTAAAAAAATTTAATTGTAGTATTTTAATTTAGCATTTTTTATATTCCACTTTGCTGCTACAAACATTTAAGAACTTTGTGGCTATACTTATAATCGACTTTATTTTTGGACGCAATTCTCTTATATAAAGGGCTTCCAGAATTTAAATTTTTTACTTATCTTGATGAAGCATTGATGTATTTTTGACTAATATTTATCTAAACGGTGAATGTGGACATGAGATTTCATTAAATGTTCTGAGATTGAACTATGATTGTTCAAGTGTTGCAACAATGACGATGACGAGAAGGCTTACGTTTTACTTGACTTGAGAAGCCTTACTTCACTTTGGACTTGAAAGGATTAAAAATAAAATAAATAAACATAATACGTCTAAATTATTTAACCAAACATACTTGAATATATAGTAAGGGAGCAAATATTAGAGTTACAACGGATATGAAATAGTGTAGAGCTATGATCGCCCACGTCCTGAAGGGGCATGGCATATAAAATAAGAAGCACTGTCACGAGAATATTATCTGGCATCAGACAGCTTCCGCTTTTCGGCCTTCGGTCCGAGGTCAAAGTGTGGTACTTGTTCTCCTCATTTTAAATGGGAGAAGGCTCCTGGACCCACGGATTCAAACTCTGAGACGGCACATTCCTCATTTCACTAAGATAGATGTTTTGGTGTAATATCGACGCCAGCAAAACAGTGGTGGCAGTGACAGAGCAATTTTTGTCTTTCTCCTTGTTGTGGATTCCGGGATGAAATCCGGTCTCAAATGAATGACAAACGCAGGAATGAAATATAGCAAATAAATGTATTGACGTAATAATACAATTGGTAATACGGTTAGTAGATCCAGAAATGCGGTTAGTAGCAATAATAATATATATACAGTCTGGGAAATTCAGTATCGAAGTATGACTTCCTTCTGAGTCTACGTGCTCGCAACTGTGACTCCTACAAAGCGGTTACCTCACACTCTCACTCTCTCACTGTCTCACTCCCAGGTATTCACCGGCAGCAGTACAAGTACACACTGGGTGAGTCCACTTGTATAAAAAGGGGTGGACCCCTTAACAACCCCTCCATAGATCCCTTTTGGGGGGAATTAGTATTTTTTCTCTTATGGTCGATAACCAGAGGTTCGGTAAATTTTGTCTTCCCGTTTTAAATGATCTCTTGGGTACAATAGGTGTATACTGGTTTTTGTTCTTGTTTGGTAATAATTTGTCAAACACAGACTGTATTTTTACCTTCGTCCTGTATAAATTCATCCTTTTCCGCTTCTCTTCTTATCTCTCGCAAAGTCACAGGTAGTTCCTTTACTGCCTTGTATAAATCTATTGTTTTTCATCTATGGTAGCAAATGGCACGTATCGCTTCTTTTTACATACTGGTTGGATGTTTTCTTTTAATTCAATTCTGGCCTTAAATTCGTTGCATCGTCCCAACCCGCTCGAAAATACCTTAGGAAATTGGTTATATAATTCTTCCTTTAACTTTATAGCATCTGATGGTTCAACCTCTAACTTTTTGCAAAAAGAGCTGATAGATAGATCCCAAACGTTGAACTTTTGCATCCAGTCGATACCTACTAGATTTTCATTATCTTTCATGACGTATATCTTAAGTTTTTTTGTTTTCCCGTGAAATTTAACATTCACGATTATTTCTCCTTCGAATTTTATTCGCTTGCCTGTAACCGACTTGGCAATTTTTTGTGTATGTAACATGGTTGGTCTGTTAAGTTTTCTCCATGTCTGTAGGTTGATTATCGTGAGATCGGAACCCAAATTCAGTTGCAATTTTATCTTTTTATTTAAGATTTCAAGTTCCACATATTTCCTTCTGTTGATATTGTCTTCGTTATGCATCCTAGTTGCTCTTATTCTATTAGTATCTTTTCTATTCCTACATTGGGGTGCCTTGTGGCCCATTTTTCCACACTCAAGACAGTTTTCATATTTAAAACGGCAATCCTTGTTCCAATGTAGTCCTCCACAACGATAACATGCTGATTGGGGGAGTATATTTGCTTCGATTTTCGTCATAATTTGCCCTGTATGTTGTACTTTTTCTCTTATTATAAAATTTTTGTTTTCTTTCCGGGGAGGGTGAAGAACGTAGACTTTTGTTTAACTTACGTATATGAGATACAGCTGACTCCTCAATGTCCTTCGAGTCTTTCTTTATACTTAGACATTTCTGGCAATCTTCCGATAATTGTTGTAGTGTTAGTCCAGGTTCATTTTGTAATTTTGAAAGCATTCGTTTGCGCATTCCACTATCTTTTGTTGAAACAAACCCTTGAACAAAGATGAGACACTTGAAATTGTCCGGGGTTAATTCCGCTAATTTGAAGTCGTCGCAATGTTTATTTACGATTGCGGCAAACGTGGAATAATCCTCATTATCGCCCTTTACCAGGTTAAGGCATTTCCATCTCTTGTGGAAAAGTGATGTTTTTGGACTAAAGAGTTCTTTAAGACATATAACTGCTTCGTCAAATGTTAATTCGCTCGTCTTTTTTGGCAAGATATAATCCACGAACTTTGTATATTCTTCAGTTCCTAATTTTCTAAGCAACAGACGTAGCTTTTTTGCTTCTGTCCAGTTTTGACAGTCGATATTAAAGATGTCTTCATGTCTTCTGAAGTAATCTCTGAAATTTTTATCCTCATCTAGAGAATATTTGAAAATCTCTATGGTATTCCACACTGCGTTTTGAGAAAAAGTTGCCTCTTTTTCAATATCTAATTGCTTGTTACCCGCTACTTTCTATATTAGTTCCTGGACTTCTATTTGTCTTTCTTGATTTTCCTTCTGCGTTTGTAGTAATTGCTTTTGCCATTTTCTTCCATTCTTTCTTGTAGTTGTAATTGCTGATCATTTTGGTATTTTACCAGTTCTACCAAAATATTTTTTAAATTTTCCATGATAACTCAATTTTACGTATTTTTAATCCTCGTAACTCTTTGTCGCCAATTTGTTTTGGACGAGGGGAGGATTTTTCTATTTCTTCTTCTCGGGTGAGTTCGATTCGCTCGTCGTCAATTTGTTGTGGATGAGGGGAAGAATTTTTTTTTTGCTTGTTTTTCCCGTGTGAGTTCGAATCGCTCGTCGCCAATTTGTTGTGGACGATGAGGAAAATTTTTTTTTTGTTTTTTCTTCCCGTGTGAGTTCGAATCGCTCGTCGCCAATTTGTTGTGGACGAGGGGGAGGATTTTTCTATTTCTTCTACTCGTGTGAGTTTGAATCGCTCGTCGCCAATTTGTTGTGGATTCCTGGATGAAATCCGGTCTCAAATGAATGACAAACGCAGGAATGAAATATAGCAAATAAATGTATTGACGTAATAATACAATTGGTAATACGGTTAGTAGATCCAGAAATGCGGTTAATAGCAATAATAATATATACACAGTCTGGGAAATTCAGTATCGAAGTGTGACTTCCTTCTGAGTCTACGTGCTCGCAACTGTGACTCCTACAAAGCGGTTACCTCACGCTCTCACTTTCTCACTGTCTCACTCCCAGGTATTCACCGGCAGCAGTACAAGTACACACTGGGCGAGTCCACTTGTATAAAAAGGGGTGGACCCCTTAACACTCCTATATGTAAACGTATGGGCTCTCCACATCAAAAAGACCTTGTGTCAAATCCTGCTATTGGTAGTGGTGGGGTGTCAGGTAAATGAAATTAGGTTTTAGACACGTTAGAATATCTTTACGAAAGAAAGATCTTTTAACTGAGTACATTGAAATACACAGAAAAATCACCCGCCAATATTTAGGACCGAAACCCCTTAAAACATCCTTAATTACTTAAGTCTTTGATTATCAATATACGGTAAGCTGTTTGCGAAACTGTTTTGCGAAGGTCTTCTAACGGATAAATTATACGTATTTTCGTTACTCACGGCTGTGTCTTACGAGCCAACAGATTACAAGAATAGAAAGACGTCACCAAAAAGTATTTTATATGCATTAAGTCATTTAAAAAAGCCTCTGACCGCCAATAATTTTAGTGTAGAATAATAGTTTCGTTTTCTACTGGATTTTACTATATTCTTCTTAGAGGTTTTATAAATTAGACATTTCATCCCACAAGACGAAAACATAAATAGATGGATGATCGCTTGGGAATATTAGATGCTGTAAGCTTGGATGTGCGGGTGATGCAATGGATAATCGATCGGAATTGTTAGTCTGAGAGCCGAGTTTCAATTTCAGTTGGGGTTCGTTATATTCACTTGTGCGTTGTAGTATGATGACTATCGGCTTGGAATGAGAAATCGCAGAGCCGAGTTCGTTACGTTCACTTACGCACAAATACCATTGGGAAAGGTATGAATCCACCTCTTGGAGACCTAGCTATGGATTGAATAGCAGGACAGATTGCGTTAGCAACAAGTCTACCGCAGAAAGAAATGGCAACCTATTGCGGGAAAATCTTCTGCTTAGAAAGTCATGGATCGAGAAAGACATGGTCGCTCAAGCGTGTATCACGTATGACACTTAGCTGATGCACAAATATCCTTTTCTCCCCACCCAGCTATAGGTTAATTAGTAAGACTTGTATCACTAAATCATTTTTATCTCCAAAAAAATTCTTACAATCTAAAATATTTTCTGGTTTTAATTAACCCGTAAAGTGTTGATAAGTCGTAGAGAACGAATCAATCAATATATACAAATATCTAAATATTGTTTTTGAAATTCATTTAAAAACACTACGAACTTTTGTCCCGACCCAATATAATGAATATTTCAGGCCAATTTCCACATATTTGTGCGTTTTATGACAACGTTTACGCCTCTGCATCTTCCCTTTGAAGGTGTAACATGTTAAATGTTTGGCGCCGGGGCGTACAGTATTTAGAAACATGTATTATTTTACATAAATCTTTTTCCAAACAGTAAGCGTGCAGAAGTGCGTAAATCGGGGTATGGGGTGAGGGAGGTTTGTGTGCATGACAAAGTATTTAGATACGAATAATGTAACCCCAAAATTATCAGAATATACTCATGCGAAAGCCCCGACAAGAGATCCAAACCGTGTGACTGCTCTCCTATTAGCAGGCGGTTCGCGATAACTGCCCCCAAAACAGAGTCACGTAGACTTAGTGAGAAGGTCTCTGCTTTGTTGGGTGGTGGAACGAACGGTCATAACCGCGATAAGAGGCTAACGTAGGATGTGTATTATCATTGATTAAAAGATAAGGACATGTAGTACGGACTGAAGTTGTCACGGCGATGGCAACGATCAGGATTTGGTTTTGCCAAGAAGCTTTAATCAAAACGGAGTTCACTTCATGCGGTTTTAACAGAAAATATCGCATTGAGTAAGATCCGTTAAAAAGGATTTCATCTCAAGTGTTTATGTTCAGTCATGTGACTTATGAGTATGCGGTTATGTAATTCACACGGAAACAGACGACAATCTCGGGGTATTACGGGCCACTGACGATGAACAACGGTCGAAATTAAGAGATCATAATTGCAAATTAAACAGCAAGAACTTTTGAACAATTCAACGTTCAGAGAGCTTTCTGAATGTTGAATAAATACTGTTTAAAACACTGGAAAATTACTGACGTAACGTCGTTCAATGGTAAAGCTTGGTACAATGACTGGATGACATTATACCAAGTAGATAACAACAGCAATCTTTAGACATTACGAGTCACGGACAGTAAACAGTAGGGTTGAAATTAGGAATCATTATATCAAATTAAATAGCAAGAGATCCTGAATAATTCTGTTGAAACCTGAACGCTAAGTAAACGCTGCTTAGAACATTAGATAGTTAATGGTGCTGTTTGTTGCAACGGAGTAACGTAGTGCAATGATTAGATGACAGTACAGAAACGCATTTAGTCAGTGAGCACCAAATATAATAATAATGTGATAGTACCAAAAAGTATTAAGAAACAGGAAAATGTTGTTAGAAAAAAGGAAAGATTGCTGAACTTCTATGTAATATCAATCCAACTACATGGCAGTGAATGCTATATAACTTTCTTACAGATGAAGAGGTCACTTATGGCATCAAGATGGGGTTCTACAGAAGAACGCTGAGAATGCCATGGACAGATCATGTAAGCAACAAGGAAGTTTTGAGGGAAATGGAAACAGAAAAGAACACTTATACGTATAATCAGAAAGAAGCAATTGAAATTTCTGAGACGCATAATGAGGAAAGAGAGCTTAGAAAACTTGTCATTCAGCGGACATATTGGAGGTAGGAGAAGAAAGAAACGGCTAGAAATTTAACTAACGAACTTGTGTAGATTGATGGCAGATCTAGGCGTGAGAAATGTAGTAAAAATGTAAACATTGTTTAGAGCTACAAATTATAGGAAGCTATCCAAAGCAATAATCGTTCACGCCTTGAAGGGACAAGGCATATAAAAGAAGACTAATATAATAGTTATAATATATATATTAGTCTTCTTTTATAATGTTAGCAAATATAATAAAATGATACATCAGTTGTACATTGGATACGGTCATAAATTCTAGCCGTGCTGTCATTGTGGCTTTCTAAGCGTAACTTAGAAACAGAACAAGGACGAAAGTATGAGGCACCCAGTGAAGATCAAACTCACTATTCAGTCGTAATTGATCTAGAGAGACTAGCTTGCTAACCATTAAACCACGTCGAAGTGCTCCCAGCCGTGTTGCCATGTGTTTAGGCCTAAAGTAAGAAATGACAGGAAGACTTGTTTATTTTCGCTGTTAACGTTACCTACAAAAGTGGTCTGCTTTAAAAAATACCAATGGAGAGTGTAAACTAAAAACAATGAAGCTCAAAGCTTCGTTTAAAATGCTAAACATTTTAAACGAAGCTTTGAGTTTCATTCACCAATTTCTCTCTGTTGCCTTACCAACAGCAACAGATAGAAGTTAGTAGCTTTTGCATATATGTAACACGGGGTAAATTTTTCAGTGCGCTCACGTCGCTAGCGAATGTGACACAAGGTCGAGGTTTAAAGTGGGTTTAACGGCAATATCGTGGAAAAATTGGTCCCCTCCACACGTCTCCTTTTGGGGGATGCTTCAGACGCTAGGTAATGACCCTACATCCCCAACCCCCTAGAACTTGAGCGTAATATTATTTTGAAACTACTCCAGCCGAAACCGACAGAGAGATAAATGAAACATTCAAGCAGGTCGGTCAGAATTGGAACACGTTTCATCATATATTGAATCGCAGTCTGTGATGAAACACTTTTCATTCTGAGAACAACTAGACCAATGACGAGGCTTTTTTCCCCAAAGCCTTCAAATGTATTACTTTCATTTCACCGTTATTAAACATATTTTACTTTTATGACTTGTATCAACTTTTCATTTAGTCTTAGCCTCTTAAAGAGATTATTGTATATCATACATTGTGGTGTCACATAGATTATATCATAGGATTACTGTCCAGAAACAAAAACATCAGTCTTTAAATAGAGGCAGAACTGCCTACTTCTGTGGAATCACTGAAACGCATTATACTTACGATTTCTAAGGAATTAACGGATTTATTTTTAATCCGACATTTTTATTAGTTCAAACGTTATTTTAGTGGTTATCCGTTTTTAAATAGACGCCCTGTTTTTTGTTTTAAACAGTGAATATTACGTCTATCGGCCTTCGCACTTGAGAAAAAAATAGAAACTGTGACGCTTTCTGTGGCCGAGGGGTCTAAAACCCGCCGGATCAAACGGCGGTTTCTTCCAACAAAGAGGGTACAGGTTCGAACCATGCCGGAGACCTCATTTTCTTTATTTTCTTGAGTCCGCGGGTCGATAAACACTGATTAAAATAAAAACATAACAGGGCATCTATTTCAAACATGGGTATCCACTAAATAATGTATGAAGTAATAAAAATATGTCGGATTAAAAATAAATCCATTAATTCTTTAGAAAGTGCTTTGTTAACGTTTCAGATAAGAAACTGAGCAGATATGGACTTTTGGGAATAACTGAACGAGTAAGTGTGAATTCTTTAAAGGGTAAATAGAAGCTTGCTGAGCAGTGATGCTCTTTATGGCTGAGCAGTCTAAAACCCACCGGATAAAATAGTGATTTCTACTAAGGAGCGCGAGTTCAAAATCCCGCCGGAGAGCACATCTTTATTAAGCTCCCTGGAGTGTGCAAATAGACGTAATACATAATTACGATGTATATCAGTATTGGGATGATAATAGAGTCTCGTATTATTATATCGCTCGTAAGAAAACGATTTGCAATGAAGAAACGTTATAAGAGTCTTTTTAACCTAAAAAGCACATATCTGATAACAGTCAATAGTGACTACTTGTTTTAGTGTTTAAGAATGGCGTACGTGATGAAAAATATATTTGGATCTGATAGTCACTATCTGCTTGTCAAATAAATTTAGATTACAACAGGATTAACAAAAAAAAAAAATTTTTTTTAAAGTAAACGAACAAAAAACTAACCATGCTTATAGACACGGAAGGCAAGACTATAGAAAGTCTTTTCATGAATTGACTTTTTGGGAAACGAAGAATATCAGAAAGCAATAAATTAAAAAACGTGAGATACATTTTAACAGATTTCGCATTACTTTTATTAATTACACCCGACCTCCAGTGTAAAATATATATATGTGTTTTATGCGTGTATGATTCTATGTGCGTACCTCTGATGGTTGCTCCTTGTCGTGGTAGAGGGGTGTGCGTGGTTTAATGCTGTCGGGAATTCTAAAATCTTGGTAGGGCCACCCTTAACAGTTTCGAGTCCAGAGTTTTCCTTCTCTTAGTTATCGTCCAAGGCTAGAAAGTCTAGTCTACCCTGCTATTTAAACTATAGCTGAGGTTGGGGAGAAAAGAGAAGGATTCATGCCTTTCCCACGGACATTTGTGCGAAAGGAAACGTAACAGACTAGGCCGGAATTTGAACTCGGATCACCTATTTCACTTTCCGCATCGATATCCCTTATACTACCCGTAGATCCCAAGCGAGTAAGCTTTCTAAAATTAATAGCAAAAGTAGTTAAATTAAGTCAATATACACGTTCATATACATAATTCGATCCCGTTTCGCCGATTCCGTGTATATAATTATCCCATATATGTTTATATGTAAAAGCGGTACTGTGTATGTGTATTAAAGATTTTTGTTAAAAGTATGCGTAACTGATAGATAGATAGATAGAAGGAAGGAAGGAAGGAAGGGGGGGAAGAAAGAAAGAAAGAAAGAAAGAAAGAAAGAAAAGGGAGTGAAAGAAAAAGGGAAAGAAACAGAAAAAAGAACGAGAAAAGGAAAAGACAAATAGAAAGAAGAAAGAAAAAGGGAAAGAAAGAAATCTTTTTCTTTTACCTGTCGATAGCAACTCCAAGCGGTTTTTCCCATAAAATCCTTTTAAAAATAAAAATATTCCACCCATTTTAATGAATTGTTTAACAGGTCTGCGGTCAGCTGTAGGTTTTAAATTTATCAAATAACAAGTTAAATTTCCTTGTGGGAATTTTATTTCTTGCTCTACATGATATTTTCCTTATTCCGACTCAAAAGAACATCGATCAAGTAAGATGAATTTATGTAGAAACAACGATAATTATAAAACATAGTTAATGAAAAAAATCTGACCTTGAAATAAATTGTTACAAAAGGATTTATCACCGTTGTTTTAATTTTTATTTCGGTTGAGCTTACCTCACTGACAAATCAGATATTTTCAACAAATGCCATCAGATGAAAAATGTGCCACCTTTCTGTCACGATTTGAACGAACTAAATATGTATAAATAATCTACATTGCACCGTTCGACGGCGATAATTCATTTTGTCTTTTAACGTACATTTCCTGGGTTTAGAAAGCAAGTGCTGTAAGCAACGATTAGTAGCATCATCTCGAAGTCCATCCGCTCGTGTACTGAGTTCTCTCATCATAGGGCGCGACCCATTTTGATCCATGTCAGAATAATCTGATCTTTATAAATAGCAACACACCGAATCCTCTGCAGCGTTATTGCTAACAAGTTTACTAAACGAACCATTTGTTCATATAATGAGTCAGAATGTGACCCTATAAGCTTCTCAATCCCAGTCCACATCATCACCACTTGAAAGAATAGCACAGCGCACTATTTCTTACTAGTGTACACGTACCGTCAAAAATGACGCCAATTGTTAGAAAGTTTAATAGTGAGACGCAGTGAGACAAAAATCTTAAAACAATGTACTGAGATTCAATAAAGAGGAGATAAAGAATTCACAACTAAAATATGAGACCAATGAACCGTTTAATTAATCTGTTTACTTTATATTTTAAGACGTTCAATGATATCTATGATTCATAAATTATTCCTGGTATTAAATTGCTTTTTGCCCATTATCTTTTCATGTTAAAAATTTTATGTGTTTAGTACATGTCTGAAAAGTAACTGGCTGTGCTGTGGGAGGTATGGGCGAAAGGAGGATGAGTGGATTGTGTTATCATCTAACATGATATCTAGAGGGTATATAACTGTAATCTTAACTTTCTGCAACAATTGTGGTTTTTTCACATGCTTTTGTGGTAGGACAAATCGTGGCTGCTTCACTACGAAAATGAAACCTGCTGATAACGCTTTGAGCATCCGGCAGTTCATGGCCGCGAAAAACCTACTGGAACAACCTGATCTTGCTCCTTGTGACTTTTTCCTTTTCATCATGTTCAAAAGGATCATCAAGGTGGTGCTGGTTTTGAAAGCGTGGAGGCCATCAAAAGTGCCATAACTAAGGAGCATCAAAAAAATCCTTCTAGTAGTGCATAGAAGCGTAACAGAGAAGGATGGAAAAGTGCGTTAGACTCGAGAGGGATTACTGTGAAGGGGAAAACCATTTAGTTCGTTGTTTGGAATTGAAATAAATTAATTGTGACACCAGTCTTGTTACTTTTCAGACAGACTTTGTATAACAGTAACATGGAAATATCTCGGAAGAAAAAGATTAGCAACAGAACGGCGACGACAAAGCCTATTTTAAGACCAAGTTAAAGCAAGACTATCAGTTAATAGACATGGGTACCCGAATGTCTCTCATGAAAGGCTTGAACAAGTAAGACTGTAATCTAAGAAATGCTTTGGAACTACTTTTGTCTAAATGCAAATAAATATTTTATTTGTATAGATTATTAAAATAACTAAGGGAAGTAATCACTCATAAATTTACTAATTTAAATTGATTTACCTTCTTTCCCACTACAGATGTGACAGGAAATATATAAATAAATGCACATTGATAATTATTATATGGTTTGATATTAGACCATATATATTGTGCCAAAGCTAAATTTAGTAAATACAGTATATATATATATATATATATATATATATATATATATATATATATATATATATATATATTCACTGAGTTCTATTTTTATTTAGTTACTAAAAAAAACATTAATAATGATGACAAGATTCTCCCAGAAATAAATAAAATTTAAATACGCAATTCACGAGCGTTTATGCAGCATTGTGAACGAGAAATTATTTTCCACCCTACAACCTCTTTCTCACAGACGAAATGTTGCTTGTTTCTCACTACTTTATAACTATTTCTATGGCAAAAATTCAAACTAGCTACATTCCTTAGTTCCACCAGTTTAGACCTTTACGGCTAAGAACTGCTATGCTACGTACACAGGGACAAATCATCCACATTGGTAGGGAGGAAAAGTTTCACTTAGTCTATCCCCAAGAACTCTTATTTCGTGAAACAAACTCCCAGACGATGCTTCCTCAACAACTACGATTTTAACTTCTTCATGTCTTCATATCCTCAGAATCTGCACTTCTTACTCTTCTTCTTACGCCCATACAACAACCTCGTTCAGGAACCCCTTATTTTGATTGGCTCTTGGGTCATGTAACAGATAAACAATAGCATGAAAAAATAAGATAAGGAATATTGGTGGAAGAACGTGTGTTTGATGATTACTTGTGATGTTTGTCAGTAGAAATTCACCTGTTATCAATCGTCTAAAACTGGCGGCTTCTCTTAATATAAAGGTCACCCCACAATAGCAACGGCTAGATTCAAATTACCTTCAAATTTTTTAGATGAAGCTAAATGCAACGCCCATTTTAAAAATCGAACGCTGTCAGAAGAGATAGAGACAAAAGCAAATACTTTAAGGCGATTTAAATTCAAAATCGATTTGTAATGGCCTTCAACGAATTTTGTTTTAAAATTCCTTCTTCCGACGATTGTCTCTTAATTCATCAATAATCATGCTCACAGATATCCGCAGACAGCCTGAACGCGGACATATTTATTCCTACTCTCTGTCTCTCTATTTTTTCTTTCTTAAGCTTAGTTTAATCTGGTACAATGCCACAACTATGGGTCATCCAGTGAGAACTGAACCCAATAAAATAATAATAGTCTACGAGACTGGCTCTATGGTGAGGCGATCAAGGTATTTAGTAAGGGTTAGGAAGGAGGGTTTTGAAAACTTAACCATCACGGGGGAAATTGAGGGGAAGAGAGAGAAAGGCAGTGAGCTACTTACCTGACGAGCTTGTGTGAATGGATGGCAGAACGGGGGCGGTAGCTTTAGCAAAGGGATAAAAACTGCTAAGAACCGCACGCGATAGGAAATTGTGGAGAGCTATGATCGACTATGTCGTGAAGGGAGGCGGCACAGAGAGGAAGCTTAATTTGGCAGATATCGGGTATACAGTGAGGTTCGAACTCGCTATAGTATTAATGACTCTCTAGATATCACGATAAGACTCTCAAACAGGCTCGCTTGAAACCCGACGAATATTCTTGGTTTAAAATATTTTTATTAATTTTTCTATGGTTCGGATCATTTGTCTGGTTTCCGCTGTAAATTTGAGCATAAATTGTTCAATGTCTTCTGAACGCCCTCAGCTTTTTAAGCAATTAATTTTCGTCTGGACAGAAATGTGTCTATGTGCACGCATTGTGTTTTCTTTGTGTCTTTTTAAAAATATTATTAGGTTGGTGCAAAAATAATGACGTAATAATGTCGTTTTTTGACGTATTTTTTAACGTCAAAAGACGACATTATTACGTCATTATTTTTGCACCAACCTAATATTAGCACAAACCGCCAAGCTTATTGTCTACCGACCTGTTGTAGTGTCAACTGGGTTCTCTGCCGAAGGGAAATCCGCAAACTTAAAAGATTCCATCAAATGAAACTTCGTCGTATACTGTGGAACACGTAGCAAGACAGGATCGCGAACAATGAAGTTCTCCTCTGCGCAAAGATGGAGAGTCTAAAAACCATCATGATTCGACACCGACTTCGTTGGCCCAGGCATCTTGCTCGAATGTCAGATATTCGCCTACACAAACAAATCCTCTTCTTGGAGCTCACATCTGGAGCCCGACGTCGACGATTCAATGATCAGCTCAAAAACACCTTGCTGAGGACAGAAATCGATCCGGTCAATTGGGAAACAGAAGCGGTAGAGAGAACCAATTGGAGAAGGACAGTCAAAGAGCAGTCAACAAGACAAATAGAAGAGAGTCCAAAGAAAAACCAGAGCTCTCCATCCCCTGAACCCTCCTATTCTATCATGTGGTGGCTGCAGACGTCTCACGTCCAACATAGGACTTATTTCACACAGATGGAAATGTCGATGAGCACTCCAATACGCAGCAACGAGTTCCGCCAACGACGATTATTTGTTAAATATGGAACTAAATTTTATTGATGTTGGGCAGTGTTTTATGAGTAAAGCTACTAGTATTTGCAGTCATGCTTACAGTTGATGAGATATAGTACTTATATTTTATTGATAAACATTTGTCGGATTTCTTGTATTTTGTTGTTGTGTTGGCTAATGATATGCAACTTAAGCTATTATCGAATAAATGACAAGTTAACCGACGCAATAATACAGTGATTGAGTAATCAATGTATGTGTTGTTAGAATTGTTATTATTAAAGAGACATTCTTCAAGTAGGAAAGTGAATTTATAAACAACATCGGTTTGTTGAAGTCGTGATATTTTATTGTATCGTTGGTGGTGATCATGTTAGAATTATTTTAGGTTTTGTTTGGTGATTTTCTTCTGATAAGAAATATCGAGTAAATTTTGAGACAGCCTTCTCATTGATCTAGAAGCGAGTGTTAACGGAATTATCGATCCGAGTTCAAATTCTGACTGTGGCATTTTGCCTTCACTTCGTACTAATATACCTTGGGGGAAAATCATGAATCAATTTCTCTCCTCAGATATGTGTAAAAAGTAGAACTTTTTGTTTTCCCCATGAACTGTCACTTTATGGAAAACACTCTCACGTAGGTGCTTTCCTGAATACTTTAATCTTGACCTATTCAAGTCATGGGTCAATCGTTACCCTCATAATCTTTACCTCTTACCACATTCCCTTCTATTCGTATCTCACACCTCGTTCATCCATTACCATTTTGACAGTATCTATCAATATTATTTTGGGTGAAAGTTACTAAAAACAACAAAAAAAGTTGGAGTCCTTTAGCTTTGTAAAGCAATTAATTTTAAGTGTTAGATTCTTACTGGATGCGCCATTAAACTGTGTGATAGGCCATTTTATACATAGTAAATATTTTAATGTTGCTTGTTAGCGTTGGTCTCCGATTGATGTCACACGGTTGTGACTCTATGCCTGACTAAACTATTAGGTTGGTGCTTTTGACGTACTTTTTAACGTCAAAAACCGTCATTATTTTTGCAGCAACATAATAATTAAATCTCCACAATGTTGTTCTTATGTTCTTTTTATGTTTTGTTAATATCAGGACTTTATTACACTTGTTAGGACATTGGAAAAGGTAAAACGACAATTCACGACAATTACAAAAATACATAAACTTTAATCGTCTTGGAATGGCATGCTCTTAAAACAGAAATTTTATTTTCCCTGTAAAATATGTACTGCATATTTTACAACCAAGAGAATTTACAATAACGACCCTCAGATAGTTTCTATAACTTCCTTGGAAGTTATTTAAACTATCTAACTTGTTGGCAATTGTGGCATGTAAGGGCTTCCTTAGTTTGCTCAATTCAGCAGTAGCAGCAACTGAAGAAATCAGCAGTGTTCAACCGGAAGTCCCAGAAGTCATAAAAGCCCTGACCGTGTCCTATTCAGCCTCGTTTTCATCATCTTTTTCAGCGGTCTCTACCTTCAAGGCCAGCTCTCTTTTCGACTTTTCCTTTTTAGTGGTCTTTATCTTCAGGCTCAGATCGAAAGGCTACTCACAAGCCTTGCTGCAGAAGACACGTAGCTCTGTCCTGGCAGCTTGACTTCAGATTTCTCATTCCTTGAAGAACAGGCGGAGAAAACTCCATTAGAGATACTTACCCAAAATAAAAACTACGCATAACCCTTGCTACAAAAGACTCGTACCAATCCTATCAGTTTCATACTCAGATTTCTCGTTCCTCCCGTGGAAACAAGCGGAGAAATCTCTCTCTACAAAAAAATCTACTCAAGAACTTTGTTTACTATCTTGCACACTCTTTCAATAAGAAATAAAGCTGTTGAACAGTTATTTCAAGACTTGGCTTTTGTTCATTCCACTATCACTGCCAAGCACGCAAACATAAACACACACGCAACCGAGAAAAATTCCTACATACTTTATGCGTGTCTAATGCGGTAGACACTTATAAATTGTATATTTCACAAACTTACAAATGATCTGACCTTAGACAAGAAGTTTGAGTGCTCTGGATTGAAATTTCTTTACTTTCTTGATTCTAGTGTCCCCTATTTGTAACTTGCATCTTCGGCTGCCTCTTCAGCTAACGACCAAACATTCTATCTTCTTACAGTTAATGCTTAGTGCTTTCTTCTTTCTTTACTGCCTTATTTAGGATTTCCTGCAGTTTTCTTTCTGTGTATACCACTATTTAACAATAAAATGATTCCAAGTTGTAGCTGTTTGTAATGGACATGTATTCAAAATGTTTCTGAATATATTACTTTGAATTAAATTGTCCAGTTTTATAAACCTCAAAATCGTTTACAGCGGAAGACTTATTCTCCACTGTCGTTTTTTCCGACAGATATTTATTGGTAGGGCGTGCCACGGAGTCGAATCATTCACATTTCCTCCGTATTCCAAATGTAAGGACAAAACTTCCAATTAAACAGATTTTTACCCTCAAGATCTGCTATTTTACGGAACTGATTCTCGCGTGGATGCTTATTTGAGCACTACAGTCTTAACCTCTTCAAGTCAAGAGTCATTCGTTATCTATTTTCCCTATCCTCATAATGTTTATTTTAATTATAATAATAATCATTTAAACAATAATCGCCTACCTTTATTGGCTCTCGGTTGAAGTTTAGTATTTTAAAAAAATGCGCTGTTACATTTAAATTAATATTTACTTAGTTTTATTTATTATGGTAGACGGTCAAATTAGGAGGAATATGGAAGAGTAAAACTGTTTTAGGTTTACGGCCATATCACGTTGAAACACCGGATCGCGTATGATCACAGAACTTAAGCAATGTCCATTCAGACTAGATGGGTAACCACTTGGGAATACCAAGTGCTCTAAGTTTTGATGTACGGTGGCGTAATGGATAATGGCTTGGAATTGTTAATTGGATAGTCGTGTTCCAATTCCAGTTGGGTTCGTTATATTCACTTATGTGCAAATACCCTTGCGAAACGTATGAATCCAATTATTCTCCTCCGAGCTATGGGTTAATTAGAGATATTTGTATCACTAAATCATTATTATCTAAAAAAAATTTTACAATCTAAAAATATTTTCTGGCATTAAATAACTTGCAAAGGGTTGATAAGCCGTAAAAAACGAATCATTCAAAAAACTGTTTTGTTCTAATCTATAGGGTGTCCCTAAAGTCCGGACACACAGGAAATCTCATTAACTATATTTTTTTTACCTCCACAGATTAAACATAGTTTTGCCGAAAGAATAAGCACTGACTTCATTTTCTAGGGTCTGCTAAAGGAGAAAGTGTTCTAAATGAAAATCACAAATGCAACAAACTTGATTGAACGCAAAAAGAGTGAATGTGCTAAAATTGACGTCAGTGTGGAGCTATTGCATCGAGTTCACGTGAATCTTGCAAAGCGCATCAACCTTTGATTATTTGCTAATATTCCAATTAAATAAAATGTTGAAAATATGCATTTTTACGTATGTGTCTAGACTTTAGGGACACCCTCTATAAGAGAGGCCTTGCTTTCAAAATTAGTATTACAAGGTTTCATGGCTTTTTGCTTGGGATCGAAATCAGTTTCCTAACGCCGGTGGTAAACACGCAACTGACTAACCAACTAGACCGACCCTAATAGTGGTAATAAGATTATGTTACACTAATCTTTCAACTTGGGAGGGTTTGCCTTTTTTGAAAATCAATATTGGAAATATTAATTTTTAACTGAATTCCAACACCAAAGATTGACGCCAATTGCAAATACACAGTTATATAGGCAGGTCCTAATGGTGATTTTCCAAGCGTAGCTTAGATAAGGCACAAGGCCAAAATATGGGGCATCCAGTGAGGGGCATCCAGTCACTTCTCAATCGTAATTGTTCTAACGAGACAAGCTTGCTAACAATTACACCGCCTCGAGGTACCCTAAGCAGGTCCTTATAGAAGTAGGAAGATTATATTGCGTGAACGTTCCAAATAGGAAGTGTCTTTGTTTTTAAAATCGATATTACAAGATCCTAGTTATTAGTTGAGCTCGAACACCGGCCGTTGGAGGCTGTGAAAAATAAGTGATTATTATTAAACTCATAAAAGAAGTCGAGATTTGTGATTTCTTTGTTGATTCCGATGAAAAAGTATAATTTCGCTTTTTGCTGATGATAATTAAAAAAAAAGAAAGAAGTTTTATCCAATGGAAATTACAAATAAAAGATTAGGAATTTAAAACCGTTTCCTTTTGTACAGTGATTTAATTTTCAAAACATTTTTTTTAATTTTTGTTTTAGCCATTCACCCGATTATCCTCTTGTCATAAAAAGCAGCTTTCGCGAAAATCTGTGAAAATCTCAACGGTTGTTAGAAAAGAAAAGAAGGAAAAGAAATACGGAAGGAAAGAAAGAATTACCAGTTTTTTTTATTCATTTATTTGTTGTCATTTCTCTGTGGATTATGTTAAGCTCTTAATTGTCACCTGGAAACATTTTCATTTTATTTGTTACGAGTATAAAAAGGTGTGGGGTAGGTAAAGACCCTCGTTGTGTTATTTAACAGATATTAATAAAATGTTTTATGAAAGGTGAACTCGTTAATGAGACAAGTTTGCACTCATACAGACGCAAACACAAATACTAATGAGAATTAGAACAGTATTTTTATATATAAACATAGATCTGGCGTATTAATTGTATTTTACTGTGTCTGAGAGAGTTAGGTTTAGTGATGTGGGTCACGGCTTACCTAAAAAAAAAAAAAAAAGATCCTCTTTTGCACCTGGACGTTCGAGTATCTTTTTCACCAAGAGACTGATTGTAGTCAATAAGTATTGACATTATTATTATACTACTTTTATAATTACTTTAAATTAACCAAAGGAAAGTACATATTTTAACCAAAAAATAAAAAATACATATTTTATAGGTACATACTTTATATTAACCAAAAGAAAATGCATATTTTTCAAGTAAATTTTGAATAAATTTATCTGATTTTTGCGCCGTCCAAGTTCAGCAAGTTAGGCTTAGCATGGTGTTTCCCTTCTACTTTTGATCAAATCACAAAAGAACGTTTATACTTTATTTATCAAACCCGGCTTCGTACGGTTCAAAACCAAATAAAGATAGGAAGATTGTGCTACGCCAATTTTCCAAGCAGGGGAGACCTGCATAGGTTCGAAGGCTGAACACTAGCACCTGTAGCATATACGCAATTATATAACCTATCAAGTACCCAACATGATTTTTTATACTAATGTTCACTCAATACAAGGCCTAAGAGCCCATCAAGGTAGAGGGTTACTCTGTGGTGCTGTATGAGCGGAAGAAAGAGCAAGAAGTGAAGCCTGTGGGTTTATTCAGGAAATATAACGATTATTTACTAAGTTTAGTTTATTTTAAGATAAACGTCACAATAGAAAATCATTCGTTGAAAATCACACTCACAAAAGAATTGATTTACCAGAAGAGCTTATTAACCAGAAAGTAACTTCATAAGTGCATATTAAGCAAACGTATGTTGCCAACATGCACAAACGTAAAATTCGTCTATATTTGTCATTTACCGAAATAGCTTATGATGTATGCCTGTGCTTTATAGATTATGTAAAAGCGTTTGATAAGGTACGTTATAAAGAACTGTTGGAACTACTTGGTAACCTTGACATATTTGGGGAGGATATTAGAATAATCCAGAACCTATACTGGCAGCAAACCACTTGTATATGGATAGAAAATGAGTCCAGTAAATATACAAAAATAGAAAGGATGTGTCTTCTCATCGGATTATACAGTGTGGTGATTCTGAGAGAAATATAAGTCCTACCAGGCTTAATTATTGGCGGCTACTATCTTAACAACATAAGGCATATGTAGATGGCACAGTGCTGATAACAGGCACAGGAAGGAAACTACAAGATCTCCTATAGAAGGCAGTGAAGGAAAGCAGGAAGAAAAGACTGAATTGCAAAAATACGGAATGCATGGTTGTTAGCGAAAGGAACAGCCCAACATGCAAATTAAAAATTGGAGATATCAAAATCAAACAAGTACAAAAAGGTAAATATTTGAAAAGTGTTTTAACAGAGGACGAAAAGTGCTACACTGAAATCCAAGGGCGCACTGGGATAGTGAAAGATGCCTTCCAAAAGCTAAGCAAAGTATTAAGAAACAGAAAAATTCGTTAGAAACAAACAAAAAAACTACTAAACTGTTATGTAATATCAGTCCTCTTACATGGCAGTGAATGCTGGACAATTTCCTCACAAGTGAAGAAGAGACTTAAAGCAACATAAATATGTTTCTACAGAAGGATGATGAGAATATTATGAACCAAACATGAGAGCAGAGACGAATTTTTAGAAAAAATAGAAAAAAAAAATACTTATACTTAACATCCGGAAGCGACAATTGAAATTTCTAGGGAGCATACTGAGGAGAGAAGGCTTGGAAAATTTGATACTCACAACAAATTGAAGGCAAAATGAACAGAGGAAAAGAAAGTATAAATTTCCTCGCGAACTTGAGTAAATGGATGACGCAGCAAGGTTTAGGAGAGATAAAAAAAAAAGATAAAATTTATTAAGAGCTACAAAGAAGGGGAAATTGTGGAGAGCCACGATCACCAATGTCCTGAAGAGACATGGCACATACAAGGAGAGGAAGATTGAAATTTGGATCCTGCCTTCAACCCAGTTCAACCGGAGTTTTGTTAAGTATAAGATCACTCTTTTATTATGACAATTATTGATATTTATTCGACTTTCATTATTGCCGTACAAGTTGAGGGTGGAATAAGGGTAGGACATTTGTGTTGCATTAGTCTTCTTAATGAAAAAGGACTACCTGCTCGTTTTTTTTTCTTGAATCAACTTATTTGTCTTTTCTCAAACACCTGCCATTATCGTCAATGAGAGAAAATATAGTTATATCAGTCTCCAAGCAAGCCAGGGAGGATAATTATTGTGACCGTTTGATTGATTCGTATTTATTCAGCTCAAACTGACCGGCCCGCCGTGCCAACTGAATTTATCTCAGGCAAATAGAGAATTTTCGTTAATAACTTAATAAGTAACAGAATTTGACTCTCGTTTAATTCCAGTTTTTAAAATAGTTATACAGTGTAACCCGGATATAAGAGAAACCCAGATATAAGAGAGGTTTTCTCTGGTCCCAAATTAGAGCCATACCTACCTAAACAAAATAGACCAAACCCGGATATAAGAGAAACCCGGATATAAGTTACTTCTTCTCCGGTCCCGACAACTCTCTTATATCCGGGTTACACTGTATTTCATGAAAATAAGATTTTTTAGAATTTTTGATAGTTGAGAAACAGAAACTGTACCTCCTTTTTTAGGACAATTAAATATAGCTATCTGTGTGTGTGTGTGTGTGTGTCTTTGCGCGCGTTTGTGTATCTTGTTCTCTCTTTTCGTTTCTTTCGGTTTTTCTTACATACATAAAGTACTATTTACACTCTCACACACATGCTCACGCACATTCATTTAAATAAAACACTCGGATACGCTCAGACTCAGTAACAGTAACACACTTTGACCCTCATCGATGAACGCACACACATATTCACACACGCGCAGAGAAACTTCGACTCACAAATACGCAGTTACTTTTGAAAACATGCTCACACACAGAAATACATGCTCATACTTACAAACACACGTTTCTACTCACAAACACACACTTACACTCTCACCTTTACATGTACACACATATTCACACATTCTCACATTGCCGTATTTACAAACACCAAACTCACATTCAGAAACATACTTTCATACACACACACTTACAGTCACACTCACAAACGCACACTCACAGACATGTAGTCTCGCACTCATACTTATATATCCGCATAATCACACTTATACTTATACACACAAAACTAATCACACACAAGTTTAAACTTAAAATATGCACTCTCTCACACTCACACTATGTGTGTGGGGTGGATGGGTGTTAGTAATAGGATAAAATAATTAACTTAATTTATGAATCCGAACGCGAAGTTTCATGTATTTTTTATATCCAAATCTTCGGCGAATTTCTTAATGTTTTTTTATACGTCATCATAATGGTTCCCTGATTTATTTATTTAAATGTAGTTTCAGTATGCACCACATAGGAAGAACGACTCAAAGACTGGATTCTAAGATTAAACAACACGTGCCCACAAAATCCGGAACTTTACTTATTTACCTTCAGATATTCTGACCAATACATACGAGTCTGCCATTTTGGAACACCTTATAAATAACCGAAATTGTGCTGCTAATTTCAATGTGGACTCATTTTCCATCCTGAGTAGGCCCCACTTAAATTACCACCTTAAGATATTAGGGGCCATATATATTTTATTCATGAAACCTTCACTCTGTAAACAGAAGGATTTTGTCCTTGACCTCCAAATGGTTTCCATTTAATATTTCTTCTCTTTCTTCCCTTATATTCTATTCCTTTTATTGATAATATATACATATTTATTAACCTCGGTTTAGCTCCGTTCAGCGAGGTTCGAAACCGGCTAGCTAGCTCGTTCTTCATTTTTTTCCTTTCATTATTTATCATATGTGGTAGTATTAAAAATACAAATAAAATGTGTTTCTTTATGGCGGTTATTATGTTTTGTATCACTAATAAAATGTTTTAATGTTTATACATACATACATGCATACATAAATAGACATAAATGCACACACACGCACACACACATATATATAGATATATATATTTTAAAAGCAAGAACTAAGACGATTGTGAAAATTGTTTGAGACCTGTTCTTTGCAGACGACTGCACACGTGTATCTCACACCATTCAGTATATGCAAAAGATCGTTGACAAATTCTCTCGTGCATCTAAATTTTTCGTTCTGACCATCAGCATATAAAAAGAACTTGTCCATCAGTCAATTTGTAACTTGTTGTGCCCACTGTTTATGTTAAAGGAAAAGTCTTGAAAACCGTTTCCTCTTTCACCTATCTTGGCTCTATTTTATCCAACGAGAGTAAAATAGACAAAGAAATTGAGTACAGGATTGGAATGGCTTAGTTATGCCTTCGGTAATCTTTATCACAAGTTTTTTTAATACTCGTGATGTTTCGTTAAAGATGAAAATTGATGTTTACCAGTCAGTACGATTGACATCCCTATTTTTACGATGTAGAATCTTGGACACTGTACGGCGACACATCACTCAACTTGATCCTGCTTTGTCTACGTACAATCTGCAATAGAAAACTGGGTGATTCCATTAGAAACAGTGAAGTTCTGCTAAATGCAACATGACAGATACTGAAGCTATCCTAATAAAAATCCAACTCAAGTGGGCAGGACATCTTTCTCGTGTGTGCAATAGCATTCAAAACAAATCCTCTTTGGTCAGCTTCTAATATGCAGGTCAGTTGTAAGGCCAATCTTGCGTTACAAAAACAAATTCAAAGACAATCTGCAGCATCCTCTTTTCTTCCTGGAAAAACAAAGCGTCAGAGTGAAGGAACTGACGCCTGTCCTGCTTCTCATCTATTCAAAGTCGAGACCGACTTGAACATCGAAATCAACTGCATGCAAATATTAAAGCAAGTTGGCAGTATGCTGCTCCTCTCAATGTTAGGCTTACCTATTATTGTGGCTTTGTCGCACACTGTAAAGCAGGCCTTGCTGTCCACTCGCGAAAACATGTGGCAATTGATCCTAAACCACATGAGCGAGCCACATGTTTCATATATTTAAAGTTTGCAAAACACCTCCAGGTCTCGGGAGACAAATGCGTGTAAAAGTTGACCACCTTTTTATTTTCCGCGACGAGAGAGTCCACCATATATATATAATGTGTTTTGGACGTGTGTCCGTTCGCCCATCTGCGTGTATATATATATATATATATATATATATATATATATTATTTATTAAAAAAAAAAAAAATTATAACATAAATATGTTATAAAATCACTACAAAAATAGTGTGTGTATATATATATATAAATATGTCTGGGTGCTTATATATTAGAATCTGATTGCGTTTGTTTTACGCGTGAGTTTAGGACCCCATTCACACACTCTTAGGATTAAAATGTATACATTGTCAAAGGACCGGATATTAAATTAGCTAAATTAACTTCAATGAAGAAATAAATTGAATAACATATATATTTCTTCTTTTCTCCTCAGTAATTTTATAGTTGTAAACTTAATAGCGATTAAATTTTGATTTTGTAATTAGCAGTTTTAAATTTTAATATTAAATTTTATCATATAATTTAGTAATTATTGGTTGGAATAAATTCTTTTTTAATACTACCCATATTTTAAACATCTGAATAGATATTATAACATGACTTCGTTGTCAAGCTTTTTGAATTTTCCTATACTTGTGTTTTGTTTGGTCCATCTAGCCTTTGTAACAACGTTTTCCCCTTGCGAAGGATTGTTAATTAATTTGAAACTTTTAAAACCATTTATTTTACATTCAACGTCATCACTTGATAAGACACCGAGGGTGTTAGACAAAATGGCTATTTTTATAGTGATTTTATAACATATTTATGTTATAATTTTTTTTTTTTTTTAATAAATAATTATATCTGCTCTACTTTGTATTGAGCACTCTTTTAAGAATAGTAATTGTTGGTTATTGGAATTCATTCCATATACAACAATCATATACTTGTATATATATATATATATATATATATATATATATATATAGTGAATATTACGTTAGCTACTCGTTTCACCCTGTAATAGAGGGATTCTTCAGGCCAAGTTTTTATTTTTTTATTTTAAAATATATTATCTTGGCCTGAAGAAACGAGTAGCTAATGTAATATTTGTTCTATATATATATATATGTGTGTGTGTGTGTGTGGACATTGAAGTCAACACCCAGAGGCAACAGTCTGTTTCATGCTAAACGCAATCGTCAGGCCATGTGCTTGGCCTGATGATTGCGTTTAGCATGAAACAGTCGCTGCCTCTGGGTATTGACTTCAATGTCCACTTTTATATTTACATACGCTCTATCCCTGGTATTGAACAATTTAACCCATAAATATAAAATACCTTAAAACTATATTTTTATCAGTATTTACATTATGCGGACTATCTATATTTATATTTTTATCATATATCATATATGATGGTAAGTAAAAAATGATTCGCATTTGCGCCATAACATATCTTTAGACAAGTGTGCTGTTAAATTTTGACTTTCAGCCGTGTATATATATATATATATATATATATATATATATATATATAGGGAAGATAGTACTACACCGTGTCGCGCTAAACTATTTTTCCCGCCTGAATCTATCTTACATATTTAGAAGTCTGTAAGAATTTTTCTACTCGGGTTTTGTTAAACGTTAAAATTCGGAGTGTCGGGATTCGATACGATAGCATAAAATATTGTTGCGGGACTGCTCGTAATTCGGCCGTTTAGAACAATCCCATGACTTTCATTGAAAGAATAAAATCAATTGGTAAAAAACAACTTAGTATTAAAAATAACATTAATATAATAAGAATACAAAAAGTTGGTTGAATGTATTGAATGAGTAGTTTTTTTTTTTTTGGTTGTTAATAGAGTTCTTGGATAGAATATAAACTGTACGCGGTCAGATGTGGCACAAGGTCGAATTTAATATGGGGTATCCGAGCCCGTAGGCTCAGCCAAAAATTCCTCGTAGATCCCGTATAAAACAGGATTTGGTAGCTGTTTCCCGAGACGAGACTCTGCCCTTCGACATAGCCTCGTCTGAGGATCCTCTCTGTTCGGAGGCAGAGAGTTTGACCAGCACAGCTGGAGACGAATCTCCGACTGCAGACCAACATACAGTATTTACTACTGTATTTATGTGAATGGGAACATACCCATTATCGTCCGTAGGTATGCTACAACAGTCATTATCTTCTATCTTCTTGAGTTCTTTTATTGTTGTTTCTCCTAAATAATGTTTCTATTTCTTATATTTTTCATAATCAGTAACCTCCTTCAACTTAGTAGCTTTGTTGCCTTGCTTGGGGTAAAATGATTAAAAAAGTAGTCTTAATAATTTAGTTGCGAATATACAAGTACAAAAACTCTTAGTGTGTATGATTCGTAGGTAATTTAGTACATTTTCTATAAATCTGTATATGTTATTGCGTTATTATCCGATAGATTATTATGCACTAGTTTGTATATTAGTCAAGTACGGATTATTTCCATTTATTTTATTTATACACTTTCATATTCACTAATCTATACATTAATTGCGTACTATTACGTTATTATTAAATCCTGATCTTGCCTTCTTGTGTAAGGGGGTTTACGCCCCTACTCCAACAATATTAAATAACGCTTCACCGACTGTAAAAGATTAAAGTAGACAAATGAATAAAACTCAAAACTGCAAGATTTTATCTCAGTATCTTTCTTTCTTCTACATCCCTTTCCTTTCTCCTTTTTTTCTTTTCGTATTCAACTATCTTTTTCCCACTTTTCTTCTTCTTCTTCTTCTTCTTCTTCTTCTTCTTCTTCTTCATCTTCTTCTTCATCTTCTTCTTGCCACGTCCTTTCAGGACATAGGCAATCATGGCTCTCTATAACTTCCTTGTGGCCCTTAATAGTTTTCCCTCTTTGCTAAGGCTACACCACACTTCGTTCCGCCATCAATTCACACAAGCCCATCAGGTAAGTGGCTCGCTGCTCACGCCCTATGTATCTTGCCCTAAATATGCCCTATGATGGTTAAGTTTTCTAAGCCCCACTTCCTCATTATGTATTCAATAAATTTCAGCTCTCTTCATGATTCTGAGAATAAACATTATTTCTGTTACCTTTTTCTTTAAGACTTCCATGTTGCTTAGTTGCTCCGTCCATAGAATTTTCAATATCCTTCTGTAGAACTACATTTCTGTTGCTTTCAGTTTTCTCCTCGTCCGTGGGGAGATTGCCCAGTATTCACTGCCATATAGAAAGATGGATATCACATAGTATTCCAGTAGTCTTTTCTTTGTTTCTAACAAATATTTGGCAATTTGTTTAACCTTTGGAAGGCATCTTTGGCTAGTCCAATGCGCGTTCGGATTACAATGTCTCATTTTCCATCCCTCTGTTAAATACACTTCCCAGACAATTAAACTTCTGCACCTGCTTGATATTGACATCTCCAATTTGTAACTTGCATCTTAGGGGTTTTTTTTTCTCTTACTGATGACCATACTTTCTATTTTCTTGAAGTTGATGGTTATTCCTTTTTTCTTAATTTCTTCTCCCATTCTGTCTAGGAGGGTATGAAGTTTTCTTTGCCGTCTCATACCTATCTTATACTGTTAAGATTACTTCCACCGATTATAAGTCCTGGTAGTATCTCCTTGTTGTAAAATAAATCTGAGGTGTAAGACAAATTCTTTCTATTTTTATGTAGTTAACTTACTCTCTGGCAAGATGATACCGCAAATAATAATAATAATAATAATAATAATGATAATGATGATGATGATGATAATAATAAGTTTATAAATAATATTAGCAATAATAAAAACATTAGAAAATAAATTAATATACCACTTTCTTGAATTGGCTATGATGATTAATGTGAAGGTAGTGTTTGTTAAACAGTAAGAAGGGTATTGATATTTGGTGGGTTTTAGCCCTAAGATAACACTGCTTAATCTCTCTTTCTCTCTCTTAATCTCTTCTGCTATCTATTGCTCCTTCATTTTCTTTCTTTTTCTTTTCTCACTATAACATTCTCTACTTTAATCTCCGACCTTCTTTGCAACAACGTTTCACTTTCTTTCTTTCTTTCTTTCTTTCTTTCTTTCTTTCTGTTCGATTGATTTGAATGGATTTCAGTTGACCGATGCACCTTCCTTCTCAACTCGTCACCGTAACTGACGTCACCATCTCGAATTCACAGGAAATCAGTTTGCTGCTACTTCTGTGAAATAAAACTCCATAAATATCCAATAGTGAATAGAATGTTATTATTTTACTTTAATATTCAGGAAATATTGAACATAAACAAGAAAATGGAATGCAACATATTTTTTAATAGTTTATAAATACAAAGTAATTGATAAATTTGGAAAGAAGATATTTATTAATTTTTATTCATTCCTGTAATATTTAAAATTGATGGAACTGTTATTAAAGAAATTAACTTTCCATGACAATCGTTTTAATTCTTCATACTTGCACCTACATATATACATCACTGGATTTTTCTAGATATTCAAAAAAATTTAGATAATATTATCTATTATTTTATCCATAATGAAATTATACTGTATTTCCAATATAATGATAAATATTTATTTTGTCTTTTCCGTAAACTCAATAACTGCATCTACTGCAAGGAAAGTTGGCTCACTGTGTCATGCCAGAAAATTTTCTCGTTAGAGTCCATCTTGCACATTTACAAATCTACCAATTTGCCCGTGCATTGAATACTACTATTTGGTCTGGTGCTCCTGCTACTCACCGTGACGTTCTTGACAAAATCCAAAGAAGGATCTGCAATGTAATCGATCCTGACTTGGCATCTCGACTTCAGTTACTTTCTCACTGACGTGACGCGGCTTCCCGCGGCCTTTTCTACAAATATTTTCATGGCAATGAACTTTTTTCCCCTGGTACTCCGACTACATGTAATTAAGTGTGCTCCTAGATTGGCATCTACCTAAATGCAACCGAAACTTCTACTCCAACAGTTTCTTTTCTCGCACTTCCCGCGTGTGGAACTCCTTTCCGTTTACTTGCTTCCCTGATAACTACAATCTTCAAAAATTTAAATGCAACGTCAATCGTCATCTTCTATCGTCTTAAATCCCGTTCATCTTTTGTGCGTTCCTCAATCCTCCCTATACTCTTTTCCCTCAATTTCACTCCCTGTAACACCCTGCGTACTAGTGCCATTCTTACCTTGTTTGGGGTGAAATGATTATAAAACAAACAAACTTTATTAATATACATTTTCTGTACATTCCTTGTGGAAATAAGAACATTTTTATCCTTACGTGTTTGTTACATTCACTTACACGCAAATACCCTTGGAAAAGTTATGAATCCATCTCTTCTCTCCACTCCCCCATTTGGTTGAATAGCAAGATAGAGTGGATCCTTTAGCCTAGGGTGGCAAGCAATTTGTTGTACAAAGAAACGACAACCTACTGCGGGGAAATCTTCTGCCCAGTCAGTTATGAATCGAAAGAAACATAATTGCCCAAGCATGAATCACGTATGGCACTTAACTGACTGACTGATTTCAGTTATTAATATTTAGCAACAGACATCTTTATCTTACTTTTCGTACGAGGATGTTATTTCCTAAATGTTATAAAACTGCGCAGGTTATAGCTGGAAGACAAGATATTGTTTTTTTCTCAAAGAATATGGTCTAAAATGTTCTTGAAAGGTAATAGTTATAAGGATTAAAAAAGTAGTATGTACAAATTTGCTAATGGAACAAAATATTAAAAAATACGATTTTTTTTGTATTATTAAAATATAGTATTTTGGATTCTAGTCAATTTATTTTTTTACAATAATGTTCACACTATACAAGGCCCAAGAGCCACTTGGCGTACAGTAAGAAGTAAGAGGTAAAGTTTATGGGAATATGTGGGGAAGATAACGGTTAACCCTAGACTTGAACAGGTTGAGATTATAGTGATCTGGAAGCCAGCTCCACAAAATAGTGGTTCGTAGGAAGAAGCTGTTCGAGTGGTACAATGGAATACGAAGTAAATGATGGTGGTTCGTTACAATGTACGTGGTATGGCGGGTTTTAGCTGTGAAAGTTAGAACTGGTGAAACTAAGGAATGTTGTTCTCTGAACACTTTCCGTTGAAATAACGAAAGAGTAGTGAGCGGCTTGTAATGTTTCGTCTTTGGGAAATAGCAAAAAAGAAAAAATACGCTCTTAGAATTTGGAGGGCTCTTTTTCGTAATTTATAAGACGCATTGGAATAGTGAAAAGTGCTTTCCAGAAACTAAGAAAAGTATTAAGAGACAGGAAAATTTTTGTTAGAAACAAAGAAAAGAGTATTGAACTGCTATGTCATATCTATCATCTTATAGTGAATGCTGGACAATTTCCTTACAGATGAAGAGGAGACTCGAAGCGTCAGAGATATGGTTCGTTATACTGGTGGATGTTGAAAATATGGGCTGAACAGGTGAGCAGCGAATAAGCTTTAAAGAAAATGAGAACTAAAAAGGTCACTTATACTTAAAATCAGTTGAAATTTCTGGGATGCATTATGAGGAAAGAGGGCTTGGAGAATTTAACACTTACAGGACATAACGAAGGCAACAGCGAGTAACCTACATAATGAATTTTCGTGAATAGATCTTAAAGCGGGGACAAAGAGGGATAAAGAGTCAAAAGTTGCTTAGCGCTACAAGGGATAAGAAGTTGTGGAGACCAATGATTGTACACGCACTGAAAGAAAAACAACAGTTAATATAATATAGAAGTCATTCCGAAAGTTGTTTGAATTAATTTTATTTCTTTGATTCCACGGCGTTTCGCCCAATCGATTCCATAGCTATTTTTTCAGGTGTTCAGCAACTTACACTGGGTTAGCCAAAAAGTTCGTTCCGTTTATTGAGTAAATTTTCTATTTAATAAACAAACTTTTTAGTCAAAAATCAATAGAACACTAATGACATCCCAAGATTATTTAGACGATATATTTTTTAAAATTTTACTTTGTCTTTGTCAAATGTTAAAAAAAAAGTTTCTTTGCAGGAATATAAAAGTATCGGAATTAAAGGACCAAATATCTGAAGTTCTATGATTTTTAAATGTTCGTTTTTCATTTATTTCCAAAATATTAGCTTCGTTTTTGTTGATAAAATAATATCGTGGGAAATTATATCGAATAACGAAAATACTTCAACTTAGAACTCTAGGCAATACTGGAAGGCCAAAGAATTTATCATCTGAAATGTTAAATCTCCTTTGAAAAAAAAAAAAAAAAAAAAAAAGAAAAAAAAAAAAAGAGAGACGATGACAGTCAAAATCTTTTTAAAGTATTGATGCCAGTAAAAAAAAACTTGCGAAAATAACATTTATTAAATGAGTTTTTTTTTATTCTTTTTTTAGAAAAGTTATAAACATTTTTTAAATTATCAAATTATTATTAGTCGAAAAGATTCATTGACTGTAAAAAAGCTTCCAATATTTTACTTCCAGAACAGCTCAATTTCCAGAAAAGGAAAAGAAAAGACACGACGTTTAATTTAACAATGTTTAATATTTCGATAGTCGTAAACTTGAAGAAAAACCCCCCAAAAACAACAAAAAAAAAAAAAAAAAAAAAAAAAAAAACCCAAAAAACAAACATGCGTACTGTCGGAATATTGTTAAAAACACTGTCTTTTCTTTTTCTTTTCTGGAAGTCATTCTAGCCTGGAAGTATTATGATTAATTATACGAATTTTCACACACTACAAGCAGACGGTTTTTGCTAGGGATCAAGTGACAACAAGTTTCTTCAGCAATCTCTTGAGTATTTTTATCGATTTTAATAATGTTTGAATAGTTTTTAATTAATTCTCATTATTGAATTCACCCAGTTTTCGTAAGAATAGTTTACAGCAAATCTCTTAATACTCCAGTACCCTTCGTAGTATCCTTAAAAATACTATTGTCTGAATAGTTGTTGTTGTTATTATTATTATTATTTCATATCATCCCCTGTCAATGGTTCTTCTTCTTTTATTATTATTATTATTATTATTATTATTAGTAGTAGTAGTAGTAGTAGTAGTCAATGATCAACATGCAATAGTAGCATAATAATAAAAAAAATAAAACGGCGATTTACTTAGTTACTTGCTAGACTTTTCACAACAAAGGCCATGACGGACGCGCACGTTTCTTTAACACTTGATGCGAATTGTAAAAGAAATGACAAAAAATGACCCTAAACTAATTTAAGTAATAAATTTTATGAGCTGAATCACCTGAATAAGATCAGTAGTGAATCCGCAGGCCGAGTGTCTATGTACGTATTTGCTAAGCATTGCTCAGTTAACCACAAACCCAAATGGAAAAAGAGGAAGATTGAGTAGCGACAATCATCCAAGTGGAGAAAGCCTGCTTAAAAATTAGTATTCAATTTTTTTGTCTTGATTTCCAATGCAATGATCTTACGTCCAAAGTGATATCTGAACATTTTTTAGTGTGGAGCAAAGCTGATTTTCTAGGTAGGAATGGCTTGTCGATCAGCTCTGAAAATCAGTATTCAAAATGTTGGTTTGTACCTGGGTTCAAACACTAACTTCTGATACCAGTGGAAATATTTTAGCTACAAGGCAGGCCTTTACGCACTTTATGACTTGAATGATGTGCGTACTGTTTGAGCATGTATGATAGGAACGTGCAACAATCGTTTTGATGTTTGTAGCGGTTTACTAACACTTGATTCATTTGGTACAAGGCCTTAAGACATCTTACGTTACCTGGTGTTCTTCAACGGTCACCCATCTTAAGTATTGATCGCGTTCTTGCAAGATAATCAAATTCCAAATATAAATTGTTTATGCCACCTTAATTAAAAATATATATTTAGTTTAAATAGTGGAGCCATAAAAATGAATTCAAATGACTTCATTTCAGCTTATGTTCTTTTCTTGGGATCTTTTCTAATAATTCATCCCAAATAATGTAAAGTTACTTATCGCAAATATTAATTCACCCCAACAAATTATAAATTTTAAATCAAAGTTTGTTTTTTTATTAAATTTTTAGCACTCATTTGAGATTATAAATTTTAAATCAAAATTTGTTTAGCTTGCCACGCAAAACAACTCCACCCTCAGAATGAAAAAAATTACCAAAAATCAGGGAGCTATTCAGATTTCCTAAGTGCAGATGATATTAGGTATTTACAATTAATTTTTTACAATTAAAAAAATAATAATTAAAAAAAAAAATCTGTTTTTGGCTTGTTTATCGGAGTGAACGCGAACGTAGACCCCACACTTAGAAATGGAGCACCCGAGTCGTCCACATTTGGGGCGATCGGAAAGGTCAACCCAACCGGAGTGCAATGGAAGGGTCTCGCTCTGGGAGAGTTTGGTGTGAATTTTAGTAAATGTAAATTCTTTTTATTTTGGGGTGACTTAGCAGAAAAGTTCATTTTCTTGTTATCCAGGGATTGTTCCGAGACAGGAAAGGGAAGTTGGTTCTCTCCATGTCTATTTCAATTTAATTCAAATTGTGTATGTATATAAGTTTGGTGGGATGCATGTACATTTCCGTGTGCGCGTATATATTTTAATTCAATGACAGCTACAAAGAAATTAAATAAATTTTATTTATTACTGAATAATTTATGAAAATTTCAATAAAATGTTATAGTTATTTGATTTTTTTTTAGGTTTTTAGAAAATATTTTTTCTCCTTGTTTGTACAATTATTGCGTAGCTCAATGGTGGGAGGAGTGCAGACTGAATGTGATTATCATTATTTGAGTATCAAGTAATGTGTGTGATTATCATTATTTTCAGTGTCAAACTTAGTCAAATTGTTTGTGTTCATTAAAAATGACACACACATTTAAGTTATTCACGTACAACACAGACGTGTGGAAAGTCACACGCAAACCGTGTATGAAAAACAGAGAATTAATTCTTTTATACAGTGTAACCCGGATATAAGAGAGTTGTCGGGACCGGAGAAGACGTAACTTATATTCGGGTTTCTCTTATATTCGGGTTTCTCTTATATCAGGGTTTCTCTTATATCCTGATTTCTCTTATATCCGGGTTTGGTCTATTTTGTTTAGGTAAGTATGGCTCTAATTTGGGTCCAGAGAAAATCTCTCTTATATCCAGTTTTCTCTTATATCAGGGTCTCTTATAGCCGGGTTACACTGTAATATAGATATATAACTCAGAGGTTATTAATTATTATATATATTAATAATAATATATAGCTTATGCATCTTAGAAGAATATGAATATGTCATATTTTCAATTCGGAAAGAAAATTGTCGAGAAAAATAATGTATTTTAGGTATTGTCAATTTGATATGTATTGTTAATTTGTTGGGTATTGTTAATACTATTGTTGGTAGTTTTTATATTGTTGATTTTGAAATTCGCATATCAAAAGGTTGGATGTGCGGTGTGGTGTAATGAATAACGACGCGGAATAAGAAATCTGATAGCCGAGTTCGAATTCCAGTCGTGTACGTTACATTCACTTAGTCACAAATACATTTGGGAAAAGTATAAATCCATCTCTTCTCTCTCCAGCTATGGGGTGAATAGCAGGACAGATTAGGTTCTATAGCCTTGGTCGACAATCAGTGTACCGCAGAAAGAAACGGCAATCTACTATGGGGAAATATTCTGCCTAGTCAATCATGAATCGAAAGAGACATAATCACTCTAGCGTGTATCAAGTATGGCACTTAATTGACTGAAAAAAAAAAACAAAAAAAAACAACTGTTTCTTTCCTATTTTATGTATAACTGTCTTTTTTGTCTCCATTTTCCTTAAAACTTCTTCATTACTTAAATGCTCCATGGTATTCTCAGCATCCTACTGTAGAACCACGTCTCTGTTTTCTCTTCACCTGTGGGGAAATTGTCCAACATTCACTGCCATTTAGGAGAACTGATATTACATAACAGTTCATAATGAGAAAAGAAGGTCTGGAAAATTTAACACCCACGGTACATATTGAAAAGACAGAGGAAAGCAGCAGGTAACCTATCTAACAAGCTTGTGTAAATGGGTGGTATAACAGGGATTGAGAGAGATAATAAAAAGACAAACATTACTAAGAGCTACCAAGAATAGGAAGTGGTGGAGAGTCATGATTGGTCACCTCCTGAAAGGACACAGCACATAAAAAAAGAAAAAAAAAAACCGTAACAATTTGCTCTCTGCCCATTGTTTTTATCTCCGCGGGGCTTTAGTTATTTTCTGTAATGAATTAAGTATTTTTGGTGGGTGGTAAAATTTTGCAATATTTAGCGTAAAAATTTTGTAGCGTTTCGGTATATCCCCCCACCCAAATCTCTTTCTTACTTTATGTCTGTATAATTGTCTTTTTTGTTTCCATTTTCATTAAAACTTCCTCGTTGCTTACATGCTCCGTCTATGGTATTCTCAGCATATTATGCTTAGTTTCTATTTTTTCTGTTTATTGCAAATGAAGAAAAAAAAAAGCATTGTCAGCAAGTGTTCCTGACAAAATAATTCTATGATATACATAATTTACGAATAAATTTATCCATTATGCTCCCATTACATCATTTATTTCTATTTTTATATAACTTTAATTAAAATTTATTCTTTAAATATATATATATGTATGCGAAGCTGTGAAAAGTTCTCAGTCCAACCAAGAAGTTCTTCCACTCGTTTGTGGAATAGACCCCTGCGTGGATGCTTTCCCGAGCATTACAATTTTAACCTTTTCAAGTCTAGAGTCAATCGTTATATATCCTCCCTATATCTTCCCTTCCTAGTTTTTTTCCACTTACGATCATATCACATATATCATTCAGTAACTTTCTACCTTGAGCGACTATTGAGCCTTGTATTGGATGAACTTTAGTAAAAAAAAAAAAAAAAAAAAAATTCTTTTGAGTCAGTTTTTAGAAAGGGCGTCGGTCGTGGACATCTCTCACTACTCGTTGTGTTTTTTTTTTTTTTTGTCTCTGTTGAGTGTTGACTTTAAAAAAATCTTCCTTGAGTTTAAATTTGATTAATGTTAGAAGCAATTGATAATCAATTTTTATTTGATAATAGAAGTGACTGTATCGTAATCTTTGGATATAAACTTTTATTTTTGTAAATAGATAACAAATAAAAAAAAATAAAAAAATAAAAAAAAATAAATAAATAATGACAATGAAACAACAAAAAAGAAAGAACTTACCTTATTTTAAAAATATTTTTCAACGCTCATCATTTTTTTTTTCTTCGAAAGTTATTTTATCCAATTATTTGTCCAGTAAACGATATCCGTTTTGAAGCGATGTCTACAACCGCTGCATTGTATAAAATTGTGTTCAATATAGTCCCGTAGTGAATCTGTCTGTAACGTTCAATGACCACTGATGTCATAGAGCCACTCTAGCGAGCAACCCGCTGAATGAAGAAAAGAAGCAGAAAAAAAAAAAAAAAAAACAGTTGCGGCGCGTATAATTTTAATTACATACCAGATCGATGATGCTTCAGCACATCTTTCAGTTCATTAAGCCGTTCTAATGGGTAGTAGGTTGTCACGAGGGAGGGCTGGGTTAGGATAATAAGTTAATACCTTAACAGTCTTAGTAAATTCGCGTGGCTTTTCCAATGCCTTCGAGCGCAGTTATAAATCGGCGTCTTTCCTTCTCTTTACACTTTAATTCATAAACCTCGGTGTTTGTGTCAATAAATCGCTCTGAAAGCTGATGATTAGAAGTGCGCACCATATAAGCTAATTCCCCTTTCTTTCCCTCATCGCTAGTCGACATCTCAATATATCTGTTGAAACAATTCATACAACACTCTTTTGTTGTTGTTGTTCGCCCGCCCGCTCGGATACTATGTACCGACGGTGATTATTAGCACATATGCATAATCATTATAAATGCGGCTTCTCTATAAAACCTACAGACAGCTTTCATTATGTTTGTTTTTTATGAGTAATTATGCTTTTTCGGTAGGTAGAGTGATACCTGTTCATCTTGGTCAATCATCTACCAGCCAGTTGATCGCCTCCAGCGACTTATAGAAAACTGATTGCTATTATTTAAGATGATCTTCATGAAACATCGATCAATGTGAAACTGGCGTCGGCCTTATTCAGCTTAACAAAAGCATTTCGAAATCATTGAAAGATCAAATCTAGGAAAGTAAGCGATGAAGAGTCAGTCAAGACTTTGTTATTGTACGCATGAAATAAAGATACGTAATTTAAAAAAAAAAATGAAAGCTAGACATTCATAAATTGTAGAGTAAATTAATCAGAACCTAATAAATATGATGCTTCGTTTTCTGTACCATCTTTTTTAATATTAAAGTTCACTCGATAAAAGGCTGTAGGGCCATCCAAAAGTAGGGGACTACTGTAAAATGCTTATGATGATTGTGATGTATGATATGATTAAATGAAAGAAGAGGTACTAAGAAGGGAAGATTATGATGACAGATAATTATTAACTTTTGACTTCAAGAGGTTAAGATTATAGTAATGACGATAAAATATCTGATTTTAAAACTGCGAAGAAAAGTCTTCTTTCGTGGTTGTCAGTTTTGTACTTGTAAAATCCCGAAGTTTTAACCAACCCAAAATATAAATGAGAGATGAATTCAATATAAATGTAATTAATGAAGACCCATGATTTTTAGGCCGAATCTGAAAGGTGAAATCTTTTTACAGTTAAACCAACAACTAATTCCTTACAAATATCTGCCAGTTCCCTCTCCTTAACTTCAACTCTCATTCCAATACAATGAATTGAAAGAAGCAACTGTTGCCTGAATTTCTGGCATGAGGAATTGTCACTATTTACTAATGTCCTCATCTTTGCTGTTATTATCAGTGTCTGTCGATCCAGGTAAAAGGTTTAGTTCGAAATTCTTTGAAGGTTACTCGGAAGGATATTTTGCACTGGGCTAGAATTTGAACTCAGCTCACCAATTTCCGATTCCCAGCCTCTAACCATTACACCAGCTGCACATCCACTAAAGTTTAGTTACTGATTAGTCAAATTGTTAAGTTTGCCATCCATCACTAAACCATCCACCTTTGAATGGTGTCTTTTAATTCGTTGTGAAAGAGGTGGATATGATGTTAATAGGAACGGCATACACCTAAGGAAAACAGGCGAGTACACTAGCCACCGAGATGATGTGATGAAAACAAACATTCTGAATGATCAATGATGATTTCGACAGCCTGAACCGAACCAAATATATTATCGTCTAAATTACATTCAAACATCGAAACGGCAATGTCTGTAGAAGTGTTCAGAAAATATTCCGATAACACAGAGAAGCATTTATCAAAGTCATTAAAACATTATAAATAGCCCGGAAAGGTCGGAATCTAAATACGAACATAAAATGTTTATTAAACCCTTTTATTTCTCAGAAAGGAAACCACGTACAATAGAAAGATGATATTATGCCAAATTTCTACATAGGTAGACCTGTCTTGCAAATCAGTTTTCTAAAACCTGACTTTTGCTTGGACAAGAACTGCTACCTCTGATAAATACACCAGTCATCGAGTTGATCCAATTTTGTATTTGGTTTATATATATATATATATATATATGTGTGTGTGTGTGTGTGTGTGTGTGTGTGTGAAAATATATAGAAAATAGGAAAGAACTTGTGGGTAAATAATCCAAACTTCTTTAGTATTTTTGTTATTATTTTTAAAAAACAGTGCTCGATACATAAGTAGAGCCTAAATATAATTATTTATTTAAAAATATGATTCCAACGCTACATAAGAGTTCTCATGTTTCAAAACAAGAGCAGAAAACTTTAATATAATTATTTGAATTAAATTGAATTAAAGTACCAAGCTCTGTTCCATGTTCAAGCGAAATTTTTTTTGGAATAACTAATTCCTGAAATTTACGCGTTTTATAAGCATTTTCATTATTAAATTTAAAGGGTTGTTTTAAAACAACCCTTTATGAAGTCGTCAAAAAACAAATGTTAGCGAATTATGACAGTTTTTTTATATACACAAAACCCTTCCAGGAAAAAAAAATAACAACAAATAAATAAATCTCCATAGACACTTAACCAGACTAGACGATGTCATCTTCCACTTTGAATTTAGACACCCCAACCTTACCCTGACCTGACATCTTTGAATGTAACTGAGATATTGATACAAATTATTAACCCTTACGCCCCCCTTTTTTTTTAAATAATTGCTCTAGCGGTTACTATAGTAATTTTAATTTTAATAATGAATATGCTTATAAAACGCTTAAATTTCAAGAATTAGTTATTCCGCTTGAAGATGGAATAGAGCTTGGTACTATAATTCATTTAAATTCAAATAATTATATTTAAGTTTTCTGCTCTTGTTTTGAAACATGAGAACTCTTATGTAGCGTTGGAATCATATTCTTAAATAAATAATTATATATATATATATATATATATATATATATATATATATATATATATACATATATATATATATATATATATATATATATATATATACATATATATATATATATATATATATATATATATACAGGTAAAATGAGAACAAATAGAGTATAATTCCACTGTACGTGATCTTTAATTTAAAAGAGGGCTAAATACAGAGTAGAACTAAATATTATTTATTTTAGGATATTAAAACAAAAACATGTTAAGATCAATATTTGTGGTGTTGAAATATGATTGTAATCGTGTAGCGATTTTTAACAAGTTTTTATTTTAATATCCTAATATATATATATATATATATATATATATATATATATATATATATATATATATATATATATTTATATTTAACATTAACCCATCACAATGTAAAAATGACAGATCTATGTACACAGAGCTACAGTTCGATTTTAGATTTCAAAATCAGATAAAATTAGCAGGCAGGTAGGAATACTGGCAATTAAACTTTCTTATCTTGAAAGATTGGCGCAACAATATCATAATTCTTCTACTTTCTTCTATTTAATTTGACTGTATGCTCTACTAAACTAAGCTTAGAAAGTTTGAGGCCTTGTACCATACTAAGCTAAGCATAATAAATATCCAGCTATGTATTGGCTAAATACCTCTTTCTGTTGAATTTGCACATTAGAAGATTTCTTCAAAAGAGTCTTTTACGCTGGTGTGCTAAGAATTTCACGTGGCAATGATCGCGCTGATCTCGATATGCAAAAAGATCCTTCATGAAAGAAGGCGTAACATCCAGACTTCATATATTTGCATCTAAAGCAAGCTATACAGAGCTTTACAAATGGCTTGCTACATCTTTTTTTTAACCGCCCAATAAATGATACCATTTAGATGGAAATAAAAACCAAAGGCCAAATCCCCGAAGTAGAGGGAAATTAGTCCGAATAAACGGGCTATTTTTAGACAGCCAGCATGAAATCAGATTGAATGATGCGTAAAAAAAAAAAAAAAAAAAAAAAAAAATGGGATTGAGACCAAAAGGATTAATTGTATAAAGTAGCGTCGCTGTGAAAGAAAAAAGTAAGGAAAAAGAAAAAAGATAACCGTGTTTGTTATATAAATGCAGCAATCCGTAACGTTTATTTATTTATTTATTTGCATCAATTGGAGAATAGGAATGGTCGGAGAGACGAGATATTAATTAAAAATTTTGCAGTGGAAAAGGTACAGTTTGTTTGCAATAAATAAAAGTGGCAATGAGTTCAGACTTGGAGAACAGGGGAAATATATTCTGGGAGATCCATGCATGAATGCATTTTGAACGATTCTAAATGACGGAAAAGCGCACATGAAATACATTTCTGTAATTATTATTATTATTATTATTTAGTAACTATTTATGTAATGCGTGATATCAATAGAAACAATTATTACCCCTTAAAAAGGTTTTTAAAGAATAGTTTTTATGCGTATTTTCGCTTTAATTATATACTAAACTGTAAAATAATATTTTAATTCTCTTAGTTTACAAAAAATGGAAATTAAATATTAGGTTCTTAAATTGAATATTTTTTATCAGCAAGAAGCATTCCACGCACAATGGACTAGTGTATTCTTTGAATCAAGTTATTTTTCACGTTTTTTTCTCTCTATACAATAAGTAATGCATGCAGACACAGTACTTTCTTTGGTTTTATATTCCAGCTTCATTTGTTGGCAAATACTCCAGGAAATAGAGTCACCTCATAAATCCTAGTAAATAGAAACCTCGCTAATCCTGGAGTTGCCAATTAGTCAATTAGACACTAATCACGAATAAATGATTCCCCATGCGTTGAGAAAAGATTAAATCTTCAATTGACAATATTTGCTGATTTCCAATGAAACATCAACTGATGATGCCCGCTGTTTAAGGGTTAAACAAAAACATGAAAACTATCGTGTAATCTCATGATATTTAGTGAAACATGGGCACTTATATGTGGTATAATCGTTAGCAAGCTTTTCTAGCGAGATCAATTACGACCGATCTTCGATCTTCACTGAGTGGTCCATATTTCGGTTTTGTGACACATCTAAGCTACGCTTAATAAATCAAAGGGCCTATCGACGTGGTTAATGGTTAGCAAGCTTGTCTCGCTAGATCAATTGCGATCGAGTAAAGAGTTTGTTCTTCACTGGGTTCTTCTTAATTTCGGCCTTGTGCCATATCTAAGCTATACTTAGTAAATAACTATTTAGCGAAACATTATGCTCTAGCAGCCATGTCACGAGTTTTGTAACACATTAGGGCCGTAAGGCCACCGTACTGCAGCCTTAGCGTGTCTTGGCAAATATAGTCTGACAGAGCCCATCCCTCTTCAAGTTGGTTTTGGATTTAGAGTTTCCCTGTTCCTAGACTGCTTGTCACTTAAAAGCAAAAGATGCACTGTCTGTACTGCTATTTAACCTATAGTCGGGGGGAAGATGGTGGATTCATGCCTTTAACAAGGGCGTTACCGCAAAGTGAAAGAAACAGAACTGAGCGGCGAGGAATTCATTTTTCGCACATAATTGTTACACTATCTGTGGCTCTGTTCTGGCAGGAAGAACAAAATGAATTTAGCAAGTACACAAAAATAGAAAGGGCGTAAGACAAGTATATGAGTTCTTACAATATTTATTTAACCTATTCGGCGATGTTAAGAGAGCTGTAGGTTATGTCGGTGTTTATTACTGGTAGATACAATCTTAAGAACATGAAAAATGCGGAAGACACCGTATTGATAGCAGACTCAGAAAGAAAACTGCATGTAGTTGTAGTTAAGTTAGTAAAGGAAAGCGAGAAGAAAGGACTAACCATCAATTATAAGAAGACAGAATGTATGGTCATGAGCAAAAGGGACGGTCAATGGTTCGAGTTAAAATTGGAGACATCAAAATAAAGCAAATATAGAAATCTAACCATCTGGGATGTGTGATAACAGACGATGGGAAAATGTCGGAATAGCGAAAGTTGCCTTCTTGAATCTAAGCAAAATATTAAGAAACAGGAAAATTTCTTTAACAACAAAGCTAAGTGCACAACTGTTATGTAATATACATCATCCCATATGGCAGTGAATACTGGACAATTTCCTTACAGTTGAAGAGAAAGAAAAGACCTGAAGCAACATAAATGTAGTACTAGAAATGTAGTACTACAGAAGGATGCTGAGAATACATTTTATTATGTACCTAGTACTATTTTATTAGAAACAGAAAAAAAGAGTGCTAAACTGTTTTGTAATATCAATCCTCCTATATGGCAGTGAATACTGGATAATTTCCTCACAGATGAAGAGGAGACGATGCGACATAAATTTCCAAACGAAGGTTAAAGACATGAATATATAATTGTGCAAGTACATAAAAATAGAAAGTGACGTAAGACAAGAATGTGTCTTCTCGTCAGATTTATTTAACTTATACGTGGTGTTCTTCCGGGATTAATTATTGGAGGGCACATCCTCATCAACATAAGATAACTAGATGACATCATTTTGATGGTTAACACAAAAAGAAAACTGCACATACTTCCGGATAAGGTTGTAAAGGAAAGAGAGAAGAAAGGACCAACCACAAATTCCAAGAAAATAGAATGTCTGCTCATTAACAAGAGTCCATGATGCGATCTAAAAATTGGAAACGTCAACGTAAAGCAACAGCATATATAGAGACTATATATGAAGTGACACAGAAATCCGAAGACACGTGGGAATAGATGAAAGATGGCTTCCAGAAACTAAGTAAACTATTAAGGAATAAGAAAATTTCGTTGGAAAGAAAGATAAGACTGCTCAATCATTATGTTCCTATATAACAGTGAACTGTTGCTGTACGATATCCTCGCAGAAGAAGAAGAGGAGACGAGGCAACGTAGATGTGACTTTACAGAAGCATGCTAATAATGTCATGGACGGAACATGTAAGAAAACAGGGAACCAAAAATTTAACTTCCGCATAAAACTGCAAAAAGACGGTCAAAATTTCTGGGACACATAATGAGGAGAGAGGGCTGGGTGAATTTGCCACTCACAGAACTTATTGAAGGAAATAGGAGCACCACGACGTGGTGTAATGCTTAAGCAAGCCTGTCAATTACGACTGAGTAGTGAGCTCGATCCTCACTGGGCGCTCCACACTTTCGGCCTTGTACCACATCTAAGCTACGTTTAGAAAATCAGCATATTGAAGGGAATAGAATCAGAGGGAAACATGCCTAATGAGCTCGAATAAATAGACGAAGGGACATGGCACATAATGAAGTATTTCAATTTTTTTTTTATTGCTGCCCAAAACCTTTTACCACTATTCTATAATCTTCTACTCGACTTTACTACTTTAGTCATTTTCTGCACTAAGCAACTAAATATTCCTGGTGGTAGAGAAAAAATTTAATTATTGATTTTTTTGTTATTTAAGAGTAGTTGAACAATTTGATACTCACAGTACAGCCTTTTTATATAACAGTGAATGTTGCACAATCTCCTCATGGATGAAGAAGAGACTTGAAGCAACAGAAATGTCGTTCTACAGAAGGATGCTGAAAATAACATGGGCCGAACATGTGAGCAACAATGAAGTTTTAGAGAAAATGGAAACAAAAAGAACACTTATACTTAACATCAGAAAGAATCAGTTGAAATTCCTAGGGCGCATAATGAGGAAAGAGGTCTCGGAAAATTTGATACTCACAGGTCAGGTTGAAGGCAAGAAGGACAGAGGAAAACAATGCATAACCTATCTAGCGAGCTTGTGTAAATGGATGCCGGGACAAAGTTTAGGAAAGACAAAATTTATTAAGAGCTACACAGGACATGAAATTGTGGAGAGGCATGATCGCCAACGCCTTGAAGGAATAAGGCACAGAAAAGTAGTATTGGCACCAAAGTAAGTAGCTTATCTCCCTGATCCCGCCATTCTTCTCAATAAATGAATTTCGCGGGTGGTTGCGTTTAGATAACAAATAGCACTTTCAAAATAACGTAAAACTACGCAATTAATTGTTTTGGTCTGCCTCCCATATTTTTTCTTGATATGCTGTGGACTCAAAATGGAAATGAATGATTTCTGGTTAGAAAAATACATTGTAAATGATTTTAATATAAAAATATATGGCAACTCATTTTATTATAAGAATCCGTTACATATGGTTTTAGGTTAGAAAATCATTGAAAATGACTTTATTATAAAACTAAAATACAAGTAATTTTACGTTGGATAACGTTGAAAATCAAGCTCTCCCAATTATCAGAAATTAAGGCAAACGTTACTGACAGAATTATCTACATAATCATTTACACAGTAGTATTTGATAACCTTCACCAGGCGACAGCAAATCTCTTCAAAACTACATTATTTTCTTCAATATTCTTATTGATTTCAATGAGGCTTTTATTTGGAGTTTCACTTCTTTCTCAGATTTCCAAATCTTCCATTATTTTGGCCAGAGTCTTAGGAGTCGCTTCAACCGCTTCCGTAAATTATGAATACAACTGAAGTTTTATTTTATTTTATTTTATTTTCCTACGAAAACCCTTTTCATTTTCTTTCAGTTTCACGCTTTAGTTAGCTGGGTTGGCAACGTCAACAATGACGGATTATAGCAAAGAAATTATTAACAATTATTATTATTATTATTATTATTATTATTATTAATCATTACCTTGTGCCGTGGCATAAGGTAATGATTAGTATGCTTGTCTGGCTGACCATTACTATTGAGTAGTGAATTTAATCCTCACCGGGTGTCCTATGCGTTTGACCTTGTGACAAACTAAGTTAAGCTAAGTAAATAACAACGACAACAACCAGATGCCTCATTATTATTATGAGGGACGGCAGGGTACAATTATTATTATTATTATTATTATTATTATTATTATTATTATTTCCTTTGATTGCTGTTGTATACGGATTTCCTTACTTATATTTTGATAGTTTTTTGTAGATCTTCAAAGATACTTTACAATCTGCAGGACTGCCATGTCAATAAGATAGCACATTCTGTTCTTGTGGTATTTCATCACAATGTCTAAGGTCGATTAGCTTTTATTGTTCTGTCTGTGTGTATTTTAAAGTTCCATAAAATTGTTACAGGTCTTATCTCTGTAACCGGGTCAGGGTGATGTTCATACCAGTTTCTTGCAGTTTCCTTCCCGTAAAAATTGCATATATTAGCCAATTCTATCATGTCGAGATTTATATGCAGTGGGTATTAACACTGTGCAACCTCATGCAAGATAGTCACTTGTTTCTGGATATTATTCCTTTCTTCTACTTAATCTCTTTCCTAGTTATGATTGTTACCATTATTTGTATTATTTTAATAATGGGTGCGAAGTGGCAGATAGAAGTTGTCAGACTATAATTAGTTAAGGTCAGACAACTGATCAGCAAATTTGTTTTTATTATTATTTTGTTCAGTGGTAGTAGTGGTAGACGTAGAACCGGTAGCAGAAACAGTAGCAGGCGAATGTCGTAAATTACAGGCTGGAAGACAACGAAAGCGTGGCATACGTACACAGGAACGTACGAAAGGAAGAATGAACTGAATAATATCAATGATTATCGTCATTCAAATATAAAAATAATGTTCTGAACATTAAAGTATTATATATCACTCACTATAGTAAACAATTGAAAATACGAGGGCGTATCAATAACCCCGTAGCTTGACGTAGTTATTAACTTTATATAAAGTGATGACAACAATGTTCAGTTCAAAAGATGTTGAAGCTGGAAAAGCATTGGGTTAAATACATTGAAGGAGATTATGCTCAAAATATATTTTGAGTAAGATATTCTTTTTCATCGGTTAGCTATCGGCCTACAGATTTTATTAAATACAATAAAGGTGTAAAATTCACATGCCGGAACAGACGAAGTGAAGAAAGACGACAAAAGGACATTATGTGTTATTACCTTTTAAATATAAAATATTATTATGATTATTACTTTATCGTTGTCCACCAATTAGCTGAATAAACGTTAAAAGATAATAAGGACATTATCATATAAAATTCATATTATGGATTTTATTGGACATTAAAATATACAATGAAAATGTAATGTACGTGAGCAGGAACGAAGAAAAAGTACAATAGACACTGCGATCAGAAATAATCAATTTTTCAGTTGCTTTTATATTACTATAGATTACGTATTCCCAACCAAAAATATAATTTTCCTTTTATTTTACAAATGGGGGTCCAGTTTTATAGGGATGTCCTGTTTGCTGTATAAGTTCATTGTAATTTGATCCCCCTACGGAAGTCAAAACAAAATATGCTCATATCAAGTGCTTTCTTAAAATTTCAAAAAAATAAAAATTGAAATATCGTAATCTGAAATACTTAATAGATAGTAATATTTACCCTATTTCAATTGTTCGGACTTGTCCTCATCTTTGCCATATTCACAACGTTTCGGTCGTTGTAGGATCCGGCCTTCTTCAGATGATTGGAACTTCGAACTGAACCTTTTATTTCGCCCACCGGGGTAGATTGATCTAGTTCCACGTGTCACCCCTCTTCCGGATATATCAGTTTCCGTTATTCCCTTTTATTAACTTAACTCTCCAAGTTTTTATTGGACAGGTATTGAACTCACAACTCTTTGGATAAAGTCACTGGATTACTTCAACCAACCCTTTTACCCACTGGACCGTCTCTCCACGTCGTGAGTATGACAACAAAAATGAGAAACTCGGAACAATGTAAATAGTTACAATACCTCATCCCATAAATATAGCCAGGCACCAGTAGTAATATATGAAAAAAAATCCCCAAAACTCCAGTGCATAATATATAGTAATATAAAAAAAAAATTGGTAAAATGATTACTTGTGGTCTCAATGCCTATTGTATATCCCCATACAGGGTGTCAGCTTGCTCGATGTCCGGTGGGCCCGTGATAGAATGGGTCCCCTATATTAAATAAAAATGCAATAAAAAAAACACAGACAAGTGTTTTAGTAATAAAGAGGAAAAAGAACTTCATAAAGTCATCTACATATTATAAATTTTTCAAGTTCAATGTCAGACATTTTTAAAGCTAAAGATCATAAAGACAAGATTAAGAACTTTACTGTCTGAGGAGAATTTGGAATCACATATGAATCATATGTTGCTATCAATTTAAATGGAATTGTTAGATGAATTGGATGCAGAAGCAATTATTGGCAGATTCACACAATCATCTAGTGAACACAGACGATTGCTCTTAATATAGTGGACTACCTGCAATGCTCTGTTGTGCTTTCAAACGATCTGTTAATGTGCAAATTGTGCAGTAAACAATTTAAAAATGGCAACCAATTATTTAAATTTAGAAATTATAACATCCCATTTTTATATTTGGTATTTACTGCCAGTAATATGTACCTTTACTAATTACTACACATTTTTCCACAAAAAAATTAATTATACCCTTTTTCCCAGATGTATTTTTTAAAAATATTATTTATTCGTAATGGAAATTAAATGATAGCATTGTAATTATGTGGTGCCACCCACTTTGTTTCCTGGCAATATTTTTAGACCCAGTCCACCACTGATTATTATTCTTTCTTCACAATTGAAACCTTTAAGGGGTAAAATAAAGAAAAGAAACAGGTTGAAATTTGTTCGAGTCAAACCTTCTTTTTCACAACTTGTCGGAATCCAGAGTGAAGGAAAGCAACACTAGTCATTATTAGGTTGGTGCAAAAATAATGACGGTTTTTGACGTATTTTTAACGTCAAAAACCGTCATTATTTTTGCACCAACCTAATATTTATACGACTGAAATATCGCATATTTACAAGTACAAGGCTTATTTTACAAGTACAAGACGAACAAAATGAATTTATCTTCTGATTTTTTTATCTCTTCGTTAACGATCCACACAAAATCATTTGTTGAAGTTAAATTCGATGACATATGAATTTTTTATCTGTATATCGACACCAGTCTAGTACTGCACTTAAATTCGAAAAATCTAGGTACCATAGCGAAGATTTACCATAAAATGTTTTATAGAAAAGGCACAGTGAGGCAATCTTATGGCGGTGGCAAAGTGAGTGAAGCCGAGCTTACATTAAATATTAAAATAGTCTGCCAATTCGCCATGTTTGCAAATAAAGATATAGAGTAGTGAGAATGAGTAAACTATTTCCCCATATCATTCGTATTGAAATGGGTTTGATTCCCACTGGGTGCCAGACTAAGTGTATAATAGTAAATACATGAGTACTTATTCGTGAAGCAATGCTTAAAAAATATGGCCTCACAAATTATTACTGCACTAGTATGTTCTATTATGACTGAGGGCTCCACACTTATGTACTTAGCAATTATTAATAAAAGATTTATATGATTGATGAAACTGTCTCCTGGGTAAAGCTGCCTTTAATTCAGTTTAGAGTTTCTTTTCTCTTCTGTGAATATGTATCAATGAATTACACTAAAATCAATAGCGAGTTTTTTTTTTCTTGTTTCTGTGCTATTCAATCAATTCTCTCGGCAAATTACAAATAACAATGATAACGTTGATGCGGGGAATAATCAGTTTTTCAAATATAACACGCACACGTTTTTCTTCAAAATTATATTTGTCTTCTGAGGTCAGGTCTAAATTTAATTAGTGATTCTATATATGAGGGCGATACTGAAAAGTTATCGACATGGGTTACTTCCTAAAATCTAACTAAATTGCTAAGCATCAGAATTTTTTTCTAAATCTTTTATTGGTGAAACCGATTACTTTTCAGCAACCTCTCGCGTACATATACGAGGTGCGTTCAAAATGTATCCAGCCTTTAGGCATAAAACATCAATTTAAGTTAATCACTTTCAAAATACCCCCTTTGGGAGTTCATACACTTTTGAGACTTCCAGCAGTTCTGCCACCCCGACTAACACCTCTGGAACGCCTTCTCTATGCTATGGAATTCAGCCGTCACTTTTCTCATAATTTCTTCTCGCGATTCAAATTGCTTCCTTTTCAACGTGGTTTTCAGATCCAAAATCACACTGTACCTAGAGAAGGGAATCTGTCGGACTAGTGGTGTGTTAGTTTTAACCAAGAAAGCTTGGATTGTGTGGGCGGAATGAACGGGCGAATTTTGCCGACACTTACTGCATACATAAATCCTCCGTTAAAATGGAATGCACTGACCCTGGGCTTATTCCCACTACGTAAGCAATTCCATGACTATTCGCGGAAATTTCTCAATCGGCTCCCCGTTTCGGCTTGTGGATGGCCTACCAACGCGTTGGCATAAATCTTATCATTTCTTATATATAACTTTTTTATTTTGCCTGCAGATTTTATCCGTTGCATCCAAAGTCCGTTGATGACGGGTCCGTAGATGAGAGGTTTTTCTGAATATATATATATGTGTTCAAGCATGAAACAGACTGTCGCGGCTCTGTGTTGACCTCAGTGTAAACTTATTATTATTAATGCTTTATCTCGTGATATCCAGCACAATAACTACAAAGTCCGGTTGCCTTCAAAATGTTATCTACCCGAAATACCCTGATCAACCGTTTATTTTTTAATTTTCATTTACTTTTATTTGTTTTTTTTTTCTTTTTGTCAAATGCAATCGTTAGTTAGTTAGTTAGTTAGATAGATAGATAGATAGATAGATAGATAGATAGATAGATAGATAGATAGATGTGTCCTCCGGCAGGGATCGAACCTGCGTCTCCCATTGTAAAACAGATTTTCTTTAAATTGCACAAAATTTTGTCCTCAAGGACATATGGCACAGTGGAAAAAGGCGTTAGTTAGATGCAATGGATCAATACCCGGTTAAGGCAATGGAACTCTTTCAGAGGGAAATTTACAGGAGATAACTGACATCCATTAAACATGGCACGTGGTACTAGAACAGTCTACCCCAGTGAGCGAAATAAAGGGTTCAGTTCGACATTCCAACCACCTGAAGAATGCCGGAGCGTACAACGGCCGAAACGTTGTAATAAATATGGCTACAAAGATGAGGACAATAGTCCGAATAATGTAAATAATGTAGGTTTTCTTTACTTAGATTTCTCGAATGTACTGACCGATATATGTAATACATACTGTTTCATAAATAAATATGGGGAGGGTGCAATTTCAAATAGGAAGTGTCCACTATAATAACATTTGAAGTAATAAAAATGTCGGATAAAAAATAAATGCATTAATTCTTTATATATATATATATATATATATATATATATATATATATATATATATATATATATATATATATATATGTATATATGTGTATGCGTATGTTTGTATAAAGTATTTTCAGGTAGAGTGTATTTTTGTCTTAGAAAAAACAACACCCTGATGATGGCATTGTGCCATTGTCGAAAGTACTCAGAATAAATGAATATGTAACAGCATGGTAATTTTCTTTCTTCCTTTAATAAGGATACTAAGAAGATTGTCCGTGAATATGAGAGGATCCTATTGAAAATAAGTAGACACAACTTATCTAAATTATCCAATGAGGCATATATATATATATATATAGAAAGAGAGAGAGAGGGGGGAGAAGAGGGAAAGAGAGAGAGATGAATCGCGAAACCATTATTCAGGTGAGGAAAGGACCTACACGTTATGATAACTTTACGCCACGAGACCCATTAGAGTAACCAGGTTGGTTTTGAATTCAGTTTTCCTTCTCATAGAATAGTTAACACGGTATTGCCATATAGCTGGTGGCAGTGGAGGAGGAGATGAGATAAATACGTAGTTATTTGTGCGAAAGTGAACTTAACGGACTCTTCTTGGAATTCGAACCCGACTCGCCTATTCCCGTTACACTACCTGCTACCCGCACTATGAGATAACCGTTAATATTTTTTGTCACTACAAGTTATATATATTTTCATTTTTTTTTTTTTTTACAGCTGTCAGAATTTTATTTTGTGTGTGTGTGTGTGGGGGGGCGGACTGATATCGTCAGAACTTTATTTTAGTGGGTCATTGAAAGGAATCACTTTTCTATATATTTTGCTAGCTAACTACGAAATGCAATTTTATTGTAACATATCCTCTGAACGCACCCACACTGGCGTTTTAGCTGAGAGAAAATAACGTGGGAAAACGCTGAATTCTTTTTTTTACGATGTAATGGTGTTATTACTTGTTCAATGCGATTTGAACTTTTGTGGGATACACCAAGAACGTAACTTTACACCAGGCTTGATTTAAATTACACAAAATAAACATATATCGTGGAATATTATCTATTTGTATATTACTGTTGTGGAAATTTTATAAATACATAGAATGAAATTTCAGAAAATACATCGACTTTCGTTTGGTATTATTATATATAATATCTCAGAAAATACACTGTAAGCATTTATTTTAATCATGTGAACAGGTTGTTCAATGTTCGCATTGTAAGGAGAATGTAATCTTGTTATTTTCCTTTATTTTTTGTTTTTACAAAAAGTATGGAAAAAAAACTGCAACAAAAATCAATTCGGTATTTAATCTCCTTTGAAGTAGTCAGTGGCGTTGCTGGAGATGGGGGCGGAGGTGGCAGTTTGCCCGATTTAGAAAAAAAAGTAACGTCTTTGTTTTTTACATATCACCAGTTTTATTTTTTAAAAAATGGTAAATATTGGTTTTGTTACCTGTGCGCTAATATCCCTTAAAAATTTTCCAAAATCGTTATAATTCCGTGCAAATGTACATGCTGAAATCGAATTAACAATTAAATTATGAAGAAACCTTACTGTTTTGGAGTTATCGACAAGAAAAAAAAATCGGACTTCTTGTTGGTCATTCGCCCCCCCATTACTGCCATCATGAATCTCGATTCAATACGGGATACCTACGCCGGCGTAATAAGAAAATTTGGCCTATTTACTTCTTTTACAGACTTTCCTTGCAGAAAATCACTACGCACGAGTAACAAAACCAATATTTACAAAAAAAATAAACACAATTGTATTTTTATTTCATAATTTGTCAGTGAGGAGTTATAAATAATTAGGTCTAGAAGAATTACTGATAACCAGACTTAACCCCCCCACCCTTTGGCCTTGTCCCACAATTATGTATCAAATACATAATAAATATATATTTTTTGTTCGCTTATTAAGATATAAAAACCTGGCATTAGATCCTAAGAAATGGATAAAAATATTAAAAATTGATGGGTGTACGAATAATTTCGTCGTATGCTGGACTCTCCCGTCGTTTATCGACGTATGAGGGTCAAGCAACTCAGTTTCTAGGAACTGACAGCCAGATACCTGCACATATGATTTGATTATAGTTGTGAATGCTTTGCATAGAACCTAACACACTTTTTAAAGAGCCGAATAGAGAGACCTGGTGCACTACGCACCACAAGGTCCCCAAACTATTCTCCTCAGGTTTTGAATTCAGAGTTGTCCTTCGCCTAGACCAGTTGCCATCCAAGGCTATAGAAGCCAGTCTGTCCTGCTATTTACCTATAGCTGGGGGAGAGATTCATACCTTTCCTAAGAGTATTAGTACGTAAGTGAATGTAATGGATTCGACTGGAATTCGAACTCGGCTCGCCGATTCCTCAATCCGAGCTATCCATTATATATATATATATATATATATATATATATATATATATATATATATATATATATATATATATATATATATATATATATATATATATATATATATATATATATATATATATATATAACTTTAAGGGGTTAATGTGCATTGTAATATTGTATTCCTTTTGAACTTGAAACCCTTACTAATCCGGAACTCTGATTGGCTAACTACTGTCCAAACAGAAGCTCTTCTTGGGGCCACGCGGTAAATTCAATTCTGAAATCTTCCTCTTTTGCATATAACAGCCGTAGTCACCAAACATTTATAGAGCCGTCTTTAGCGACGATAAAAGATTACAGAAGCCGCGAAGTCCGCTTATTACTTGGACATCCTCCTAACAGTTAAGTCCGCAAATATAAATGATATCTTTAAGCCTTCTTTTTACCTGTTGGGCATACACCCTTTTCTGTACAATAAAGCCGTCGAATACAGTCGTTGTGTCGCTTCTCTTCAAGTGTGTCCGTCTTTATCCTTGACTTTGTGGAACCTTAAGTGGAACCGAAATATCTTTATATCACCTCCAAAACAATCAGGATTATTACAATTTCTTTTTTCTATTCTTTTATTACATTTGAGATTTCTCTGCTCAAATATCTGAATATCTTTTAAGTTACTTTTACGTTCGTGCTGCTATTGTTTTTTTCTGTGAAATTTAACTATCACTGTCCGGTAAACGATAACCATTGTATTTGTTCTGGAATAACCTGGAACTTTACAACGCATACCAAAGATTAATAATGTTAATGGCAATATTAGCCTTTTCCTTATAAGTAAAGCATTCGTAAGCATTCGTTGACTGCGCATCAAGTGTCGTCATCGGTTGAAATTTGTAAATAAATTTTAGAGAAAATAGTTTTCTTAAGTTCGATAGCTGTTATCGCTCTTTCCAGTATTAATGTGTATTTCCTTCGTAAAATTTCATTTGAAGTATTTTATTTCTCAAATGTGGTCCTATAAAGTGACTAAAAGTACTCTCAATATTTTGCAATTTTTGTAGGAATGATGGAAATTAACACCGAAACATTAAGAAAATATACGACAATTCTTATTTATTAATCCAATACTAATGTTTAAACGGTTAAAATTATTCACTGGAGTTACCTTTATATATATATATATATATATATATATATATATATATATTATATATATAATATTTTTTTGTTTAAAAATATGATTCCTTCGCTACATAAGAGTTCTCATGTTTCAAAAACGAGAGCCGAAACCATCCAAATAATTATAAAAATTAAGTTGAATTGAGGTGTTTAGTCCCGTTTCATCTTCAAGCGAAATTTTAGGAATAAGCTATCTCTTGGTTTACGTGTGTTTTTAGGCATGGTCCGTTACAACATTCGTTATTGTGGGAGTGGCTAGGCTAGTTTTCTTCGTTAAGAGGTCAGAGAATTAATTCTTATCATTAGATTCATATATAAAATTAAAAATTACCTTTATATATATATATATATATATATTTATATATATATATATATATATATATGAATGATAAAATATAGTTTTAAGCTATGCAAGGTTTATGGGTTAAAGTGTTCAATATCTGGGATAGAGCGTATATAAATATAAAAGTGGACATTGAAGTTAAGACTTAAAGGTGACATTCTGTTTCACGCTAAACGAATTCGTCAGGCCTGACGATTGCGTTTAGCATGAAACATGTCCACTTATACATACATACATACATACGTATATGTGTGTGTGTGTGTGTGTGTGGAGAGAGACAGAAAGAAATCGAGAATAATGAGACAATACAAAAACAAAGCATACTTCATTTTTATGTAGTCCCACAGTGAATGAATGATTGGTTCAAAACCCAGCAGAAATTGTCCATAGGTTTTTCTTCTCCTAGCGCTTCCGACCTTTATATGGAACGAAACATCGGTGTTGTTTGTCATGAGGACTAACAAATTAATTACAACGTCAGGAGACAACGCTGTCAATGGCTTCAATTGATTTATCCAATGATGTCCTGGTTTCATGTTAAAAAAAATATTAACGTTTCCTGAAGAACACGTCAATACGACATCACTTTGAGTTCATAATTTCATCTTCAATTTGTCAAATGTGGATGGCGTCTATTATACTTATTCTTCTAATAATTATAAACTGTCAGCCGTATATAGCCTCTTTCTAAAATCAATGGTTAGAAAAGGCTTTGAGTGAGTGAAGCCTGAGTGTCTTGGTAAAAATCATTCTTTTTTGAACATTGTGGACTGGCGCTACAGGTTACCAAATAACAGAAATCACATCATTTGTGGATTACCAACAGCAGCAACAACTGAAATGCCTAGCACATATAACTCGAAGAGAAAATAATGACTTAATCAAGATGTTGACATTCCACACTACTTCAAATAAAAGATTAAGAAGGAAACCCCCATCTACTTGACTTGAAAAACATATTTTACTGAAAATGTTTTTCAAGAGAAAGATTTTATAAATTGCAACTGAAAGCAGTACTGGTTGATCGGTCAATGAATGCCAAACGGCTAATATTACCATTACCATTAGATATGAAGTTTTGTTTTATTTTACCATTTCTTATCAAAACGGTACTTTAGAATCAGTGCACTTGAAACAGAATTCTATGTTGCTTGCACAAAACAAAACAAAAATCACTCCATGGTGCATTACGATATCAGGCTTTGTGATGGTCAATTGAAAAAGGACTGTCTGATGCACCAAGTAAATAAGTGATCAAAACAACAAAGAAAAGGATACTTCTCAAAATAGTTCATGGAATAATATCAATACTTTATCTTAGAATTTTAGACAATACAATGAAATGTAATGATCCAAACAACACAAACAGTTTGAGAGCTACATGAAACAATGACAATACTTCAACTTGGAACATTAGGCAAGACTCAGGGAAGCGATCGAGCGTGTTAACAAAAAATAGTAAACCGAATAGGACATGAATTAATAATATTTCATCTCAGAATCCGAGATAATTTCAAGAAGTTTTGGAGAATGCACTGACCGAAACGTCGTAATCGAAACAAAAAGACTAAGATACCAGTACGAATATTTCGTAGTAGAAAGATTCACAAAGAGTCCACTGACAATAACCTGGTTAGCTTTTCCTGTGCCAAGAAAAGTAGCGCAGAGTAAACATTATTACTATTACACAGCTGTTGAGTAAGCTTGGTTATAGTATTACTCTTCAGTTGTTTTGAGATTCAGAGAAGAAATAATTGGTTGTAGTGTGCTATGAAAGTGTCGGTTACCGACCTGTTAACTTAATAACCTCGTTTCTCACGCTCATGTATACAGAAGTGATATGAGAGTGGCCGGGATAGTTAACATGCAAACTTGAAAAACATACTAGTTTTCATGTTTATCTCATATCGTCATCATCATCATCATCATCGTCATCATCATCATCACATCTAATGTAGTCAGTACGTTTGTCGCATATATTTTGAAGTCTTATCAAGAAATCTTGACCTAAATATATAAATCTGTTCAAATTTGTAGAATGAAAAAATGTTAAAATAAGTTTCTTCTTCTTCTTCTTCTTCTTCTTCTTCTTCTTCTTATTATTATTATTATTATTACTCTTCTTCTTCTACTTCTTCTTCTTATTATTATTATTACTCTTTTTCTTATTATTCGTACTTGGGTGCCTAGATATCATTTTTCAATGCATTTAAGTATTTACTAAATGTAGTTTCATTTGTTACAGTTAAAGCATCAAAACATACTTGAGTATCGAATCAAACCGTACAAGTCTGTGACAGGAGCTTGAAAATCATTGCACCAAGAGCTTATTTTTCGTACAAGGACACAAAAGCAGTATGAATTTTGAGGATCAAACACTTAATATTAGGTTGGTGCAAAAATAATGTCGTTTTCTGACGTTCAACTTTATGTGAGAAAACGACATTAGTTTTGCACCAACCTAATACCAGTGACTACAAATTGGAGATACCAAAATTAAGCAGGTACAACAACTTACATATCTGGGAAATATTTTAACAGAAGACAGAAAATGTGAAACCTAATATTTATAGTAAATTTATACTAAAAAGAAATATACATACATACATACATACATACATATATATATATATATATATATATATATATATATATATATATATATATATATATATATATATATATATATGATAAATATACTTTTATGGTATGCTATATTTATGGGTTAAAGTGCTTAATATCAGGGATAGAGCGTATACAAATATAAAAGTGGACATTGAAGTCAACGCCCTAAGGTGACAGCCTGTTTCATGCTAAACGCAATCGTCATGGCCCGACGATTGCGTTTAGCATGAAACAGACGTAGGGTATGGCTTCACTTATATATATATATATATATATACACGCGCGCCCACACACACACACGCACACACATACACACACAGATATATATATATATATGTATATATATATATATATATATATATATATATATATATATATATATATATATAAACAAGCCAACTAAAAGTGAAAGGGAAAGTACAAAAACAAGCCCTGTCTATAGAAAGAAATTAGTGGAGGAACCTATCATAGCAAAACCCAACGGCGACTCCCTAATATTTATAGCATAAAGAAACCCGAAATGGGAACGAAACCAAGACAGAACCATAATAATAAAAAAGTACTTTCAATATTTTGCAATTTTTGTAAGAATGATGGAAATTATTAGGTTGGTGCAAAAATAATGACGTAATAATGTATTTCTTTGACGTTAAAAAATATGTCAAAAAACGACATTATTACGTCATTATTTTTGCACCAACCTAATAACACCAAAACATTAAGAAAATATAACTGTTTCTTCTCAACTGTGGTCATTATCAAAAATTAGGATAATTATCATACAGTCCAACCTCTTTAATCTGGCACCCTTAAGACCAGACACCTACCTGATCACATGATATGCTGGGTGATAGAAATCTCTCTCTTAAAAAACCTGATATAAACACTGTCTGTCAGCTCATTCCACAGATTGTTGTGATAGCAAAGATAGAATAATACTTAAAACAAGAAATACCATGTCTCTACCTAAACTTGTGTAACCATCCTTGCGAAATCTCATTGTCATACGTTATGTTTCGTTCCTTATGAAAAATTCTGGCCTGCTTCATAAGCATCTCCCCGAAATGCTTACACCTTCATTACGTCAGAGATTAAACCACTTTATAAGTCGACTAACTAATTCTGGACTTCTGCTACATTTCAACGTTTTCCGACACTTCAAATTTTTCTGGCTTTCGTTTTTAGCAAAAACTTCTGCTCTTTTTCTTTCTTTAAGTCATACACAGTGAATGATCCGACAGCATAGAACTCACACAGTCTTTACAGATTTCTCCGATTTCTCCAGTAACTCCACCTTTTCAAACATAGATAAAGATTTATGCTTACGCTTTTTACCTGTGGCAGCATAATCCACACCTCCTGCTCTTATAGGTGGTATCCTAAATGGGTAAATATGCAGCTATATATAAGAAACGAGCAGAATCGCATCAGCGAAACACTGTGCTGCGTAAAGTTGTAAACAACGCGTGACGCTGCCCTCGTAGCCGCTCAACGAACTAATGGTGGCGGATTAAAAAAAAAGTACAGAACCCTTGGAGATGTCGGACTACAGAGTGCCGGATTAAAGAGGTCCGATATATATATATATATATATATATATATACTTGTGTGTGGTGGGCTCTTTGTTGATTTCAATTTACAGTTTTTAAAACTCAAATAGTCAAATGCGAAACTGCAGAATTGGGTAAAACCAGCCACACTTTTCAGAAGAACTAGTAACAGAAATGGTGTACTGCGTGTCTCCAAACAGCTCTCTACGGGTTTGAAATCTTAGTTTTCTTTCTCCTAGACCACTTGCCAACCAAGACTAAAGAGACTAGTTTGCCTTGCTATTTGATCCATAGCTGAGGGAGAGGGGGTGAGTCATTCCTTTCATAAGATTATTTTTGCAAAAGTGGATGCAACAACCTCAGCCGGAATTTTATTTACTAGTCAGCCATCTTTACTTCTTCGTTGCGTGGTACAATTTTTATCTACTATTTTATTACTTTTAGCAATTTTATATGTTGCTGTTTTGTAGTCGAGGTAGATGCATATCTTTTGAATTTTTGGTTCGTTTTTTAAAGAAAAATGCATTAGGGCATTTTTATTTCAACCAAACCTGTTATTAAATATTATCGGTCCTAATCTGGCGGCTCGGCTTCAGTCACTTTCCTACCACTGTAAGGTTGCCTCCCTGGGACTTTTCTATGAATACTTTCATGGTAACTGTTCAGATGAACTCTTCGCTAGGGTATGTAGAATTTTTCGAATTTAAGCACAGTACTAGACTGACGTCGAGATCTCAGCAATTTATAGTTGAGCAAGCTAAATGTAGCCGTTAAGTTCTATACTAACAGCTTTTTTTCTCGCACTTCTCCTTTGTAGAACTCTTTTCTGGTTTCTTGCTTTCCAGTCAATTTTGATCCTCAAACATTTAAATGCAATGTCAATCGTTATCTTAAGTCTTTTTAATTTCTGTTCTTTTATTGTTCTTGCTCCTTAATAATGTCTTCCTTTTTCTGATATTATTTCACATTGAGTAGCCTCCTGCGTCTTAGTGGCCAACTTTGATCTTCAACTTTTCAGCCAACTTTGATCTTTGAAAATCTAAATGCAATGTCAATCGCTATCTGCTGTCCTCCTGATTACTCTTTTTGTTCCCACTCATTAGTAATGTTTCTGTTTACTGAATCTTCCACACAAAGTAACACATTGTGTCTTAGTTGCTTTACTGTCTTGCATGGGGTGAAATCGATTAAAAAATACAGGAAATTTCATTCCACTCCTTAATTTAAACTGTGAGAATTCCACATATCCAATATCGCTAACCTATCACTACTTCCACGACAGACAAGCTCCATTCTTTAGTGACCCCAGCGTAGACCTTTACAGCTAAGGCCCGCCTTACTACGTCCACAGGGTTGGATCATCGTCATTCCTTATGCATTCCTTTGGTAAGAAGGTCATTCCACTCCAGAAGCTTCTTCCCAAGAACTGCTACTTTATGATACAAACCTCTGTGTGGATGCTTCCCTGGGCATTATAATTTTAACCTCTTTAAGTCTATTCAGTAATGTTCTACCTTGAGTAGCTCTTGGGCCTGGTATAGAGTGAACTATAGTAAAAAAAAGTAAATTTAAATGTCATGTCAATCATCATCTTCTGTCTCCTTGAATTCTGCTCTTTTATTGTCTTCTTGCACTCTCGGTAATCCCTTGCATCATTGTAGTTTTTATTGGCTTGCTTGGGATGAAATGATTAAAATAAGTATACCTATAGCATTTATTTGAAACTGAGGTGAGCTTCCCACTGTGTATGTTTTTAAGTAGGCTCTCTCGTTTGAAATATTGGTATAGTTTTTCTACCGTCTGATTTCCCTTACTGCAACATTTCTATGCTTAGTAAGCTTACTGAGCACCCATAATGTTGGTTGGAGCAAGGATATTTTGAAAAATTGGCTTTTGACTTCATTTATAGTAATTGAATAGTAAATTTTGATTTATTTACTTGGTTGACTCATTCATGCCAGAAGCATTACACACACACACACACACACAAACATCGTAGGTAGATTTTGATAGAAGTAGATAGGTTCACCTATCATCCGGTTCACACTACTCCCCGGTCTTTTGAACAGGGGTAGAGGTTTCTTGTTTAGGATTTGGTTTTCGGTTCCTTCTAAATGTTATTCATTATCTTTTCCTTCCAGTAGCCTCTTGTATCTTAGTGGCATAATCATCTTGCTTGGGAGAAAGAAAAAAATGACGCATTGGAATAGCGAAATATGCCTTCCGAAAGCTAAGCGCATATTAAGAAACAAGAAAATTTTGTTAGAAACGTGGAAAAGATTACTGGACTGCTATGTAATATCAGTCCTTCTATATGGAAGTGAATACTGAACAATCTCCTCATAGATGAAGAAGTGACTTGAGGCAAAAGAAATGTGATTCTACAGAAGGATGTTGAGGATACCATGAACTGAATATATGAGCAATGACAAAGTTTTAGAGAAAATAAAAACAAAAAGAACACTTCTACTTAAAATCAGAAAAAAAAGAGATAAAATTACTAGATCACATAATAAGGAAAGAGGCTCTTGGAAAATTTGACATTCACATGACAGAAGGCAAGAGGAACAGAGGAAAACAGCGCATAACCTACCCAACGAGTTTGTTGTTTGATGACAGAACAGTGTTTTGGAGAGATTGCAAAAAGACAAAATTTACTGAGAGCTACAAAGCATAAGAAATTGTAGAGAACCACGATCGCCAACGTCCTGAAGGGACATAGCACATAGAAGAGTTCTAGCAAAACTAGGTGACTAATCATTGCTCTCCACTAACGACCCTGGATTGACTATGTAGCACTCGATGAAGATCGAACTCATTACGCAGTATTAATAATCTGCTAGACTAGCACCCTAATTATTAAACCATTGAGGTGACCTGGCGTTTTTAGATATAATAACAATGCAATATAAACCCAAATCTTCAGTAGAATAATGGCAGTTACCCTTGCCACTCTGTCACATGGAAAAGAAAAATTCGATTCCTCGCGTGGAAAACATCCACATTTTTAGGCCCTTTAATGTCTTAAGGAGGCATGGTAGAGTAATGGATTACAACTTGGATTGAGGAATCGGAGAGCTGAGTTCGAATTCCTTATATTCACTTATGTGCTAATACCTTTGGGGAAGGTGTGAATCCAACTCCTCCCTATCTATAGGTAAATATTAAGACAGACAGTGTCCTATAGCCTTGGTTGGTTGGCAAGTAATATACCGCGGAAAGAAATGGCAACCTACTGCGGGAAAAATATTCTGCCTAGTCAGTTATGACTCGAAAGAGAAATGATCTTCCAAGCGTGTATCACGTGTATAGCACTTATCTGACTAAGTTCTTATTTATTAGCTTTTATTAATCGCCAACCGTTGCATCAGAAAGCTAGTCTTCAAGACTAATTCGTTGAAATTTACTTAGGTTAGTTTGGTACAAGGATATGAGTAGCACTCAGTGATGATTCAACTGAATAACTGAAAGTAATGGTCAACTTGACTAACTCGTTAACCATTACCCTACCTTGTAGGCTAGTCTGTTAGTGTAGCGAGTTTGATAATCAACTGAGTTCCACACGACTCTAGCTTTGTTGTAGATTAAACATAAAAGTTTCACAAGGTCTCACCGACTATTGTCGAACATTGGCGAATATTGATGGTTGTCGGCTGTGTGATAAGTTTTTTATGCCTAGCGAAAGTAATTTATTCATGGAATTTTCTTGGAGCTTAAATACTAATATTTTTAACAATCCGAAAACGCAAATTGTAGAATTTAAAACCTCTATACTTTCTCGGACAACAACCACGTTATTGTGTTAGTCAGTTCGAACAATGTCGTATATTCAGAGAGCAATTTCCGGAAGTACAAGTAAAGCTAAAAAAAGAGTGTCATGGACGTGAAAACATTTTGCGAAACAGCATATGTATTTCGTCTTATACTCCTGCTGGCAAGCATAATGCATAGTAATATATCTTCAGTTTATTATTTGTGCTGAGCAAGATCGAGAGAGACTTCTTATTTGCAAAGCACGCAACGGTATTTGTCCTAATGCCGGATTAAAGTAACTGAAGCTCATCGGCTAAAAGACTCGCGAAGCCCAAAATTAATTGATTTGATCATGAAAAACAAAACGTCATTCTTTTTTATACTTACATAATAAAAATTGAATATATTTGAAATTTTAGCATTAATAAGAAAAATATTTATAAATTTATAATGTTTTAATTAGTTTACAAAAGTATGGATTTATGAAGGGTTACATACATTCTGTGAAAGAACTTCTGTTAAAGATCGCCAGCTGATGTTGCCAAAAGCAGATTCGAAGAAAAGGACGTATCTCTCTCTTTCTCTGGCACTCTCCTCTCTCTCGCTTTCTCTCCCACTCTCCTCTCTCTCTTTCTCTCCCACTCTCCTCTCTCTCTCTTTCTCTCCTCTCTCTCTCTTTCTCTCCCACTCTCCTCTCTCTCTCTCTCTCTTACAAGATGCCTTATTTTGTGGTTAGAATGCCAGAGATACTTCGTATTTAGTTTACTTATCGGAAACCTTGGAATAAAACGAACTGTGATGAAAGGTATAAACAAATAATATTTATTTATTTGATTTAGATTAGAGTGATTCCTGTGATATTCGATGTAGCAAAAATTCGTTTATAAGGCAGATTTTGGTAGAAGTCTGGAAAAAGTTCATTTCGTTTCGGTAGTGGGTAGTTTCGAAGTCAGATCTTAGTAGTAGTATCGTTCTTATAAATAGTTGGCGGCGCCATCTGCTGTGTTTTTCTCAGTCCTAAGAAGTGCAGAAAATATCATTAAGCAGATGACCTCTTAACTTTTTCACACGACATGTTTGGCTGGTTTCCCTGGCTGCCCCTTCTCCACTTCTACATCAGTTTATATCCTTTTGAAAAGGTTCTCATATTACTGGCGCAAATCTAGTTTCCGCCTAACATCAAAAGTCTCTTTGTGTTATTATTTTCCGGCGTTCCTTTTGTTTTCATTTTTTTTTATATAGCGGAAGTTATTCATGGAGCCTCTATGATTTTTGGTAGTTTCTAGTCACAAATGGCTAGACTTTGGTTCAGCAAACTTCTACCGTTTTGCAGTGGGTTCAGTCTTTTTTTTTCTTCTTTTTTATTTGAAGGTTGACTTCTCGTTAGTTGAGAGAGAAGTAGAGAGAGAGAGAAAGAGAAAGAGAGATAAGAGTTTTAAAGAAAAGTACAAATGCCTTATTTTAATTTTAATTTAATTTATTTTTTATTTAAATGTATTATTTTTATATTTTATTATTTTTTATCGTGACTCACTACAAGTAATAACACACTTCGTTTCTTATCTGTGGGGATTTCCCTATCTCCATTGATATTCGGGTAGACTGAACACAACACAGAAAGTGCATAACATACAATGCCCTAAGCTTAGTATACACAGGCATAGCTAATGATTCTACCAAACCAACAAATAAAGAACTCTTCTCAAATATCTGTGTGATTACTCCATTTTGTCTTTCAGTGCGTTTCGCTTAACGTCCGCTAGGTGGCATGTTAATAAGTTGCATAAAAAAGAATGGTCATAAACACTTTCCACCTCCTTTCTCACTCTCTCATCGATTAGCGACAACACAGGATTTGACCGGCCAAGGGAAATTTATTTCCCCGAGCAAACCGACTTCACACACACACACACACACACACACACACACACACACACACACACACACACACACACACACACACACACACACAGAGTCTCTCTGTAACTCACTCACACACGCACGCACATTTATACGCACGCACGCACGCACGCACGCACACTAGAGCTAATAAAAAAAAAACTTTTTCTTTTTTTAGCTGTGTCGATATGTATACTCATGATATAATTTCACATTTGTTTTTGGGAGATATGTTGCTCCGTATATAAATATAAAAATATCCTCCACGTGTTGAATTCTTTTATTGTCGAAGTTTTGAACCTGATCCACAATAAGTGTTAACTGCTGCTCGCTTGATGTCTCTTACAATTTTCCAGAAGAAATTCACACATACGTACGAACAAGGACATAGCTACATACACACTTTCATTCACTCACTTTTGTACTCTTTCCATCTAGTTTACTCTATCATTAAACACGCCCCTCGCACAAAACATTCAGGGCTATCTTTTAAAAATTACAGTATCCATTTTAGCTTTTTTTTTTTTTTTGGTGTGCAAACTTATTAGGGCAAAACTGGCAAGAAATTTCGTCTTTTGGTTTATACATGATTTTAGGTTAGGTTGTACACTCTTGATTTTTATAATCACAAATGGAAAAAAATAATGGTAACCTTTTATTTTATTTATTTAGCAAGATTCCGAGGCCTTATAGATTATAATGCAGTGTACTTCAGTCCATTCAGTCCACATGAAAATCTACCACTGATTGGAAGTAAAGAATAAAAAAAGCGTTAATTACGTACTTAGTCCTGTGTGGATGGAGTTCTGTCCCTTCCCATCTCTCCTGTAGATTTTCTTGATTGCTATTTTTAAGCATTTTTTTTCTCTCTTCTCTTTTCTTCTCTTGTTAGTTTTAATTAGATCTCATATTAATCTGGAGTCCCCACGAGAATATACTCACTAGTATTATCGTTTTATTCCACACTTTATCATTTATCCCTTGAAATTGAACTACACCGTACCGGCTGATTGGCAAACGTCCATTATAAATTAGGCAGAAGGATTAAACCTCTCTCCCATAACGCTTATAATCAGCTCAACTTTGTTTTTCGAACAGGGTATTCTCTAGTTTTCTTAATATTGTTTGAAGTTCTGAAACAAGACATGCTTGTTATTCAGACTAAGATCCTCACCTCTAGTTTGATAATTGTTTTGACCGAAAAGTTCTCTGGTCTTTCTTCCAGTGTACGTCCTACCTGGCATTTTTGCCTTTCACCTACCTTTATCAAACGGTAAAACAAAAATAAAATTACCTATTCCTACGTTTAAGCGATTAGTACTCATCTCTTCACATCGGTGCTTGTATATGTACAGAGGATAGTCTAAGAAGAGATTAAATAGATTGGGGTTTTCATTTCCTTCTTGTCCTACTCCAGATGAGGTTTGGAATGTCCCGGTATTGGTGTCCTCAATCGACATGTACGACTTTGTGGGCCGATTTAATTCTTTTATCAGATCCATATATTCAGTGGTTTCGGAGTTTGGAAGGTGGTTTTTAATAGATGAGAAAAAGAAGTCTCTATTGATATGGTCATATGCTGCTGTGAAGTTTATATAGCACGTATACAATTTTTTATTAAGGAGAGGTAAGCAATTTCCTGGAGATGTTTGATGACATATGATATCATTACACCCCTTACCAGAGCAAAATCCAAACTTCGTCTTGGGGAGTTGTCTTTCATAGAACGGTGAAAACCTAGTTGAAACAAGGTTCATTAGTACTTTCACCATAATGGATCCAATTGCGATATCTCTGTATGTGTCAGTGTCTTGAGGTTACCTTTTGTCTTCATAGTCCATTAATATACGATACACCCCACTTTGAGGGGAGGCGTCTTCCTTCCTAAAATTTAGAAAGTTGTTTCTAAATTTGTAGTCATTTAATTTACGAACCTGATTATGACCACCTGGAGAGTTGATTTTTTTTACGTTCAACTAACTTGTTTGTAAATGCCGATTGGCAGAGATAATATTTATGAATAACAACTTAGAATTTGGAGCCGTTCATAAAAAACCAACTGACGATTATTGAGTTTGGAATTTTTTTTGTGTATTAATCCCACTTTGTTTGTCAATGGACTTCGATAGGTATCATTGTAATCAGGAATATAAAAAAAATCCTCTCACTCGCTTTTTGCTCCAATGACAACAACGGGATTCTTCCATCCCGTAGAAAATACTCCCCGGACAAAACGACTTCTTAATTTCACACAATCTCGTGACGCACACACATGTACACAGTACAGCTAAAGCACATAAATGTTTTTCTTCTCTGTTTTCACTCAGCTATCTGTATACATGTAAATATATTTTTCTCTTTCTCTTCTTTTGTGAACTAAGTTGTTCTTTATGTAATCTACATAAAATTATGCCACGTGTTGACTTCGTTTCTTTTGAAAATGCTAAATTCATTTATTTTGAAAGTTTTCCACAAACGGTCTTACTCTTAACATGTAGTAATTTTTCTCGCTACAAACTGGTGAACAACAGCAACTTCGTCTATTACCATCCTGTAGAGCTCTTCGCTAGAACTATTTTTATATCTGCTGATAGAATCCCAGAACGCTTTAATCCGCTGTTTATTTTTGTTATTTGTTTATTCATAATAAAACACTTTTTGGAGTCTCGATCCTACGTAGTGGTAAGTTCGCTGAAAACAAATCTCCAAATAGGATGCCATATTTAAGGCATAGTAAAAGTAAGAAATAAATTAAATTTTCACATTATATAAAAGTTTTATATAACATAGCAGCGTTATTGTCATCAAACATTAAATAATCCCAGCAGTTATAGCTTAGTTCGTATTCGTTCAAGTATAAAATGAAATAATCATAAGATGACAGGCTTTAACTTAAAAATGTGGTAAATACAGAGTGCATAAGGTATTTGAGGACAAATTTATGTTTATAGAAAACAGATATATAATAACACAATAACTTTATTATGTTAGCATAAAAATACATCATTTTTTTTATAATTTTATTCAATAAAGCCACCTTCAGCTTCAATAACTGTTTCTATGCGGGATCGAAATCGTCTACATGCTTGAATTAAATGGCCCTGTTTCATATTGGACATTACTATGATTATGGTGGCTTTCAAAGAATCTTTTGAGTTATGTTGGTGTTCATTGACCTCACTCTCAACAATGCTCCACACATAGTAGTCCAATGGATTGTGATCTGGGGAGTTAGGAGACCAAATGTTAGGGGTTATGTGATCATGAAAATTTTCAGCCATTCATTCCTGTGTTACTTGAGCCTTGTGTGACGGCGCAGAGTCTTTCTAAAACACATAAGGCCTTTCATTGCGCACTCTGTCTATCCAGGGCTTAACAACTGTTTCCAAGACCTCGATGTAGGCAGGAGAGTTAACTCTAGGGCCTTCTGGAAAGAAGTGAAGAGGCATCATATGTCCCTCATTGCTGACAACCCCTAAATCATGACAGTTGCAGGAAATTTTGTGTACATAATTGTTAGAACTTCAGAAGGGTATGCACATAAGAATCTGTCATTTTTTGTGTTAAATTTATGATGTTTATCAAAGTTTTTCTTATTTGAAAAAACAAAACAAATCACACTGGATTTTTAAGTTTGTTTAAGAGTCTTTTAGATCTTATTAAGCGATTTTCTTTTGATTTTCTGATATAAATTGATCTTTCCTCATCTCATAAAATTTATATATGATGTCTTCGCGGACAACATTTCTGACAGTTCTTTCTGCCACATGGAAATCTTTCGCAAGTGACCTGGATTTTCTGGGATTGTCATCAATGGTCGGCTGAACTTGCTGGATAAAATTCAAGTGTTTTAATGATGACAAAGGGTTTGATATTGGTGATACATTTCCAGCTTCAGTCTCTAACTCCTTAAGAACTTTGTAGATGAAAGATCTGGCAACTTTTAAAAATCGAGATATTTCCAAATCGCTATGGTCAACCTTTAAAGTCACAATTGCACCATGCTTTGAGGAAACTGAATGTTTACCATATTATTTTCTGAAAAAAAGAAATGATATAAAGTTTAGTAAAATGCAGCAATAACAAAAAAAGAAAAGAAGATATATCCTCAAATGCCTTACACCCCTTGTATTAATGGAATATGAATTTTTACTAAGAAATCAAAATAATATATAAATAAAGAATAAAATAAGTTTTAAAATGTTTTTTGCTTTTGTCACGAAGATGCATTTCTATAGTAAGGGATTCTACTGAGTCCTACTTGTTAATACAAAAAAGTTTTCATTCATGAAGTAGTTGTAAAATAGAGAAATTAAAAATAGAACGTTTGGAAGATTCTAGAGTATATTCGAGAAAAATCTAGATGATTCGAGAAATATCTAGAAATATGCTAATTAGGTGCTAGCCCCTATAAAAATAGGTTTTTGGAAAAGGATTGTCAGTTGGTGAAAAGAAATGTCTGCCAGTATCAACTCCGGCTTTTTGATTCGAGGATTATTATATCCAGACGAAAGAATCTCTATGAAAAGCCCAAAAGAGAACCCCTTGGAACAAATCTGGTAAATAGAGTTTTGACTATTTTCATTGACCAAACTACCAATTATTCAATATATACTCACATTTGTGGATTTCCAGTATTAGCACTTAGATTACTTCGCTAGCCCTAACGTGGTAAAGACTTAACTCCCCTTCCTTCTCTCTCGTAACACTTCGCCCGTAAATTCTGTGTTTTCTGTTTTGTAGGCCACAATTGTTTATCTTGTATATATTTTATGTTGTGTTTTAGTAAATTAAATATTTGTTTGTGATTTAGCTCTGTGTTGTGGTAAATCATTTTTTTTCCTTTGTTACAATTATCAACACATAACAGCTTTAAAAAACAAAACAAAATGAAGAATCTAATGAAATTATTTTACATTTTAAAACATTTAAGAAGTTAACTTAAACTTGACCCAAACCTCAAGTGGAACTCGTACATATGATCCATCTCTAAATATGGAGGAAAAATAGTTGGTACCTGTACCGCTCCATTAAGTACATAACTCCTCTGGCTATCTGCTACCATTACAAGAGCCAGATCAGGCCTAAAATGGAGTGTTCCTGTCATGTTTGGACAGGATCTACCCAGTCCTCACTTCCCAGTCTCGATAAAGTCCACAAGCGTCTCCGCATCCTTGTGGGTGACAAATTATTTTCCCCTCTGTAACCCCTCTCTCGCAGGCGAAATGTTGTAACTTTCCTCACTGCTCTATCGCTACTTCCATGGAAAGTGTTCAGACGAACCGCATTCCTTATTTCCAGCAATTCTAACTCGCCATACTACGCGCATTGGAGCGAACCATCGTCATTACCTCCGCATTCCATTGGTGAGAAATAAGTTCCACTCAAATAGCTTCTTTCCGCGAACCACTGCCCTATTGAACCGACACCCAAGAGGATGTTTTCTCGATCACTACAATGTTAACCTGTTCAAGTGTAGGGTTAATCGTTATCGTCCCCATATATCCGCATAAACTATGCCTCTTATTCTGTAACGCTCTACCTCAAGAGACTCCAAGGGCATTGTACAGGATGAACATAACTGTAAAAAAGAAACAAAAAAAAAAAAAACGTCATTTACTCCTTTTATGAAATAAAATGAAACCCTTAATGAATGAATGTATTGATTTCAGTGACAAAGTTGAAATTACAAAAAGGATATTTACGTTAAACCATAAAAGATAATTCTCAAAAAATGTTAATATTTTGTCTCTGTTTACAGAGTGGAGAGATGTCTGCTTGTGAGTCAGCGATCCTGAATCATTCTATAAAGAACTTAACGTATTTCCATCTGTATAATACGACTTGAGTATAATACGACCCCGTGTTTCTTAAGCTAAAAACAAGGAATAATTTACATCCTTGAGTATAAGACGACTCTACATTAGAGTCATCCCTATGTATCTTTTGAAAAAACTTGTACCATATTATCCATTTAAATCACAATGTCGTATATATATTTCATTAAAATATTTAATTCTTCACGAAAGTAAAGAAAAGAAATGAACCGGATGTTTAGCCATTGCATGTTTCTTCTAATTTCCGTTTTGAAACTTATTTTCAAATTTTCGGGGAAAGGTGCTAACGAGACATACCCAGTAATACCATTTTAAGGTGTTAATTAATCTATCATACTTTTCTGTTTGATAATGACTATTATATTTCTATATATTAATAAATTATGAAAATAAACAAAATGTTGTCTTTCATTAAAAATGAAGAGAGAAAGCAAGTGTAGAGATTACAAAAGGCGATTATCTCCCTTGAGTCGAGATGAAGTCGCGTGGGTCAAGTGACGGCCGCTTAATGACGTCACTTCATAGAATGACGAAAATGATCAATCAAACCGAGGAGTTGTTTTTTTTTTAGCCCGGGTAAATATGCCTCCCCTAGCTACGTGGTGCAGCTTTCAAGCCCATGGCGCTTTTTTTTCTTACGGAAATATATCTTCACCAGATATAGAAAATATTCCCGGTTCACAGTCTTCAATTTGAGGAAAAAATAATATGACTCGACGTTTTCCTGTTTACAGAAAAATATGTCTTGCCAGCGATATAACAGATAGATCCGGCTCGCTCGAATCTGGAATTCTAAATATAGTTTCTCTAGAATAAAAGAATAATCTCTGGTAGACCCAATTCCTGTTGACTCAATTCCTGTAAGGCCCTGTCTTTTCGTCTCCTTTTATACTGTTTGTTGCGTAGATATGTGTTATAATTTCTCTGCGTATGGCACGTGGAAATATGCATATATAATTTTGTGTATTTCTTAGCAATATAAAAATACAGGATGCTGAGACCAAAGCATGTTTGTCATTCCTTTTCTTTCAGCTATTCCTCTCCTTCCGTGAAATAAGGTGTTATTATATCGTGGATATAATAATGCCCATCATAATGGGGTTGGGGATTTAAATGGGAGAATATTCCTTTCTTCCATAGCTAACCCATTATCTGATGACCCCGACGTGATGTGACATTATTATCCCTATTATGTAGTACGTCATTACAAAAAAAAAATCAAGATATAAATAAACTTTATATTGTGAGAAAAACTGTTCTAATTTTAAACATGTCCCAACAAATGGGGGCATATAAAGCAACAACCATGCAGCACGGGAATTATAACGCCATTTTTCAAGCAGAAAAATAAAATAAAAATAAGTAGATAATTCATGTAATATTTAGGCCTTTGTTGTAACATTAATGATATCAAAACATGACAGATCTTGAAACAAGTTTCGTATATATTGTTTATTTCTCTAACGTCTTGCTGGTTGTTATTATTATTATTTTTTTTAGTCAAATTCGGTAAATTTCTTGTCAAAAGATGTTCAATTAAGCTGATTTCCAAAGAACTAATATTACTGAAATATCGAATACCTTTTGTAAACAATTGTTATCAACACCTACCTGTTTTATCCATTGTGCTGAGTGTATTTGCAATCTTGCTGTTTGAGATAAGTTTCTTTTAAGCTGGGTAAACATTTCTAAAAGAGTGTACATGTGTAAAAAACGAACCTCCTTTTTGCCTTTAATTTTCGTTCAAACGTTTCTCGTATTATACACAAGAAAATAAAGTATCCTAACATGGCCACGCGCTACTGATCACTCACTCAGTTTTCCAATTCGTGCTATCATTTTCCGACAGCAACTGTCACGTAAGCTGGCCAAAATGCCAGTTGGATTTGTTGCGGGAGTATGTACGTTGGTGTTTGAGTTGGGAAATACGTGTCTCCTGGAATGTTTATCCCACGACAAAAATGGCGGGGTCGGTATGTGAGTCCGGATAATAAAATACAAAGAAAAAGCTAAAAACCCAATATATATACAAACAAACAAACGATAATGCACAAGACAAAAAAGTTACATCGTTGCGAGCGACAAAGTCAATGATATTGTATGTATGTGACAAAACAATGAACATGCATGAAAACATTTAAAGATTAGCGAATTGTGTATGAAAAATGCGTGTAGAAGTCCTAGAGAAAATAAAGTTGCGTACGTACGTCTGCGTGTGCGTTTATGTGTGTGTTTCCCAATGGGAAACGCGTTTTCACGATAGACCTACATCCTAGTGTGTCTAAGGAAAATAGAAGAAAGAGAATGATGGAAAATATTACAGTGTATTTATAGGTTTAGAAAGCGTCCCTAGTAGCGTTTTTTTAGTTAAGAAAGTAAGTGGGGTAACTCCACATATTCATGACAATGTTCAAATAATACATGTGCAAGATCTAAAGAGACTTTACTCACTTTAAAAATTATATGTAGTTAGATATAATTGCAACTTCCACAATTACATTAGAGTCGCGAGGGAGACATTGATACAGCAGCATCTCGAGTGTAAATACATTGTATTGATTCGTATATATTGTTAATTTCTTTAACGTCTCGTTGGTTATGTTAAATAAATGTCTATTTGTGGAAACCTGTGATTATGTCTCATTTACCTTCTATTCTCTGTGTTTCCTTGTTAATGAGGCTCGCTAGAATGTTGGGTTAAACTTAATCTAACAGAGTATTCAGTAGGAAAGCAAAAAAAAAAAAACAGCATTTCAAGTGCTAATTTTCAATGGCTTGTGAGATTAGCACTTTAAGCGCTTTACTATAAGAGTTTTGTTAAGACAGTATTAAAATACAAATAAATTTGACTTACTGATTCTAGTTAGTGTTTTTCAACCTTTTTAAGCAACGGCACAGCTCGGAGCAAATGAAAATATCGGCACACTTTACAAAATTTTTAAAAGGTATTTGCTCTTGTCTGAATAGTAAGTCCGATAAAGTAAACCTGGCAGCTGATTTCGAAAATGATGTTCAGTTAGTTATTAACTGAGGCAAAAATTGTCTTGCCAATTTTAACGCCTCCAAAACGAAACTGATATTTTTTTAGTCATCTTTTGCTTTCCATTTTGCCGTTTGAAACAATTTTTCTCGTCAGAATTTACTATGACCATTTTATAAATCTCTACCATTCGCCCATGCATCTGATCAGGTGCTCCTGCTATATATCTCAAGATAGTAAGCAAAATCCAAAGAAGGGTGTGTAATCTGTCCTTACCTGTCACTTTCCCACCGCCGTAATGTAGCTTCCTCCTGTCTTTTCTATAAATATTTTTATGAAATTGTTCTGATTAGGTTTCCTCCTTGGTACCCCGAGCGCATGAATTTTAACGTACTATTAATACTATGTCTCATGATTTTACTGTTGAAATAGCTAGATGTAACCGTAAGTTCTGTTTTAATCGTTTCTTTTCTCGGGCTTCTCGACTGTAAAACTATGTTCCATTTTTTTTTTTTTTTTTGCTTCCCTGCCATTTGCGATCTTCAATAATTTAGATACAACGTCAATCACCATCTTCTGTCTACATAAATCCTGTTCTTTTATTGTTCTATCTCTTCACTAACGTCTTCTCATTTACTTTCACTCTCAGTAACGTCTTAGTGGCATTAGCGATTTGCTTGGGTGAAATTATTTTTAAAAATAGTTACATAGCTGTCGATGAATTATTCGGGCGAAAATCTCCACATTCGTTATTTCAATCACCATGTTTCACTCGATGGGTTTCCCTCCTGGCTTTTCTAATTTTCTCTAAAGTTCAAGGAGGAAAGCATTATTATCAGAATGACAGGTGGATAATAAATTCTAGCTTACTATCCAAATATAGAATTACCACACCCGCGATATGGTAACACCTACTTAATGGTTGAAAACAAACAAGGGCATAATTATTTGAGACAAAAATATTATCTACATATTTACAGAACATGAATACGACAATAGTTTGTTCAGACAACGAAACTGATACACGTTAGCAGATATGGAAAAGAGAAGTGAATTATGATCTTACTGGATATGTTGATTTGGCCATGCCTTGCGTCAGTGATTCTGCCTGGGTCATATCAGGCGAAAAAAATGGTACGCGAGTAGTCGTTCTCATAAATTGGTTCCAATTTGTCAGACGACTTATATTTCACGTCTTTCGCCAGACTGTCACGTGATGTATTTTCTTACCCTTTGACATGTGCATAAATTATAGTTGGGTGAGAGGCGCATAATTAAGTTTTGTAACGCTACATTGTCATTATTAATTGAATTATTCCATCGAAAATCTATCTACTCATTTGTTCTTTCGATGACTCCGTTTACAGTGACAGGCGAATTAATTCTCACTTGGCCGATGAGGTAGTCGGATATTGGGAGGAAAAATGAAAGCTTATCGAATACGATATACACATGAAGAAGGCCGAAACATCAACCAGTCTGAAACAGTGATCGAAACAAAAACAAGAAGGTTCATTCGCTTTCACCGAATAAAAATAAGTAAAAATGACATTTAAAAAATAGTACAGTTAAATGTCCTGTCGTTCGATCTTTTAAATTAAGTTGAGAATCACTAAGTTAGATAACTCAGTGATTCTCAACCCCCGTGCCGTGAAAGTATGATTGGATTCGAAATCCCTTCATAAATGTTCCTTCTAATATTGGAATTCAGTTATGTCAAGAAGAATTGGCGACCATTTCTAGTGATCGAAACCTCAAAATAAAACATTTGACGGTACCCATTGATACATTTAGGATTCCAATAGAAAAGGAATATCCCACATTAGCTAAAAACGCTTGATAAGTTTAACTTCTATTTTCTACTTCTTATATATGTGAATTGAGCTTCAACCCTAAATAACATAAAAAATAAGAAACAAGAAAGACTACATTCAACTGAAGAAGAAAAGAGGGCCCGCTTATTGCAGATTCGACCAAACATTGAAGAAATCGGGAAAAAAACAGAAACAGGTTTCACACTAAATAAGCTGCACAAATAGTTGAATAGGAACATTGAAATAAAGTTCATATTTGTGTGTGCATGTTTTTAAATCTATGGTTTTATTTCATAACATTTAAATGTATACCTTTTAAAAATTTTGTTAAGTGTGCCGATATTTTCATTTGCTCTGAGGTTTGTCGTTGCTTAGAAAGGTTAAAAAACACCTATCTAACTAGAATCATTTATGAAATGCCTACACTAAGATAAGCTGATAAGCCGCTTTAGGAAAGCTGAACAGACCATAACTACGATAGAGAATTTGATTCTCGCTGCGTGCCGGACACATATAGCATTTCGGCTAAGGTTAATAACTATGTACTTCTGAGACCATTACTAGCGAATTTGATCCTGGTCAAGACCTGGCATCTCAGCTTCAATTATTTCCCCCGCTGCTGTAACGTAGCTTCCCTTTGCCTTTTCTATAAATACTTTCTTGGTAATTGTTCTGATGAACTTTACTCTACCGTACTTAGACTTTATGAATTTAAGCGTAGTACTAGATTGGCAGGTCTCGTCAATTTATGGTCGAAATGGCTAGATGTAACTGTAAGTTCTTTGTTTAATTGTTTCTTCTATCGCACTTCTTGCTCGTGGAACTCTCTTATGGCTTCTTGATTCCCAGTCAACTTTGATCTCTAAAAATTTAAATGCAATTTAAAGTTTTATCTTCTGTCTTCTTAATTACTATTCTTTTATTGTCCTCTCTCCTTAATAGTATTTTTCTCATATTCTCAAACACTCAGTAACCTCTTGTGTCATAGTGGCTTTATTGCTTTGCTTTGGGAGAAATTATTAAAAAAACAAAAACAAAAAAAAAATCAATTTAGTTCTCTGTATAACTGTAGTAAACGGCTTAGTTACGTTTGCTATCCTTGAGGATTAAGTTTCGTTTAGGAACGTCGCTCGAATGAAGCCAAGTGTGAATGTTGCGTAGAAAGATGTCGAAATAACTTCATTGTTCATTTTTACCCTTGAACGTAAAACTGATTTTAAGCGAGAGGGTAGGTTTGATTTTAAGGCGAAAAGATAGGTTTGATTTTTAAGTATAATGATATGTTCGTCATGTTAGCTTCTCTATAGCACATGACTGAAATTGATCGACATTTGGGAGTTCACTAACTGGCTCCTGCTCTTTCTGGGCTCTACAATAAATGCCTGACTGTTTCTTGCTTTCCAGCTTGTGGAAAATCCTCTTTCGTAGTTCATGCTTTTAAGAACTCAGGCGAACTGTCTGAACTTTCGAAATTCTACCTGTTTTTAACAAAGTACTAGAGGCTATAATCGACTCTCAGTTGGTTATGCATCTCACCTCACAGGGTTTTCTGTCAGTCAAACAATATCGTTTTCACTTCTCAAGATCAGCTGTTAACAGGTATTACCGAAAGAGTCTGTTAAGCTTCAGATAAGAATGGTGAAGCTCGGATTAATGCTTTAGATATCTCGAAGGAGTTTGAAATACTGGTCTTTTTAATAAAAACAAGCTGAAAATTCCTGGTGTTTCTGGTCCAATTTTTCATTTGATTCAATCTTTTATATCAAATCGCGAAATAGCGGTTTTATTGAATGATCACATTATATATTTTTATATAAATTTTTCCCCAGGGCTCTATGTGTAGTGAGTGCGAAATAATATTAACTCAAATTCGAAGGACTGGGGAAGAAGGAAAGAAATTCGGAAGCTTATGTGAGATTTTTTGCTTTTCACAGAAATTAACCAGTGAGTCGCGAAGACGAAATGAAATTCGCGAGTCCATGTGAAGTTCCTTTTGGACCAATGAAAACCTTGCCTTCACAGAAATTAGCCGGTTAGCCAGGAAGAAGGAAAGAAAGTAACGAGCCTACGCGAAATTCTTATTGATATAAAATGAGGAGAAAAATTACATTAATCAGAAGAGTGTCTGACGTCATATGAAAGGTTTCGTTTCAGTTTCTCGCGACCAGCGTTGAATTACTCGTCAGTGTAAAATTATTCACCAATTAAAATTATCGGCCTCTAACCAGCACGTAGCATTTCAAATATTTTTCTCTCACCAATCCAAAAAAACCTAAGTATTACAAACTATTTCTCTTCGTCTACTTTTGAACGTATGCAAACCATATATCCCTTTGGTGAACAACAAACTATCCTACCTTTGTCCTAAACATTTTTTAATATTATTTTGTGTTAGATCATTTAATCTGTTGTATGAACATTTTCTCTTCATGACAATACGTTAAAACTATGGAATTCAAGAACTATAATTTATTTTCCTGAAACAAACTACTGACACTACTTCAAGAGTGTAAGTTCATGAATAAATTCCTTATCTTGTTTTTTTTTTTTAAATACCCGTGTGTTTTCTCGTCATTATCATCCTTCCTTAATCTTCTTGGAGTGGGTAATTCAACTGTCCATTTTAACCCCTAAACCCCATATATATATATATATATATATATATATATATATATATATATATATATCTCCTCAGACCAACGTTGTTTCTAATGTTTATCTGACATATCCGATGTCATAATTTCTCGACTCAGTATTTACACCGATGGCGCAACTATTTCCTCCTGTCTTAATGGTAAGTCTGATAGGTTTGATAAAGTTAAATTAGAAGCTGATTTTGAAAATGACCTTAAATCTGTTATTAATTGGGACAAGAAATGGCTTGAAAATTTTAACGTCTCCAAAACTAAACTGCTCTCTTTTAATCGCCTTAAAGAACCTTTTTGCCTTCTATCAGCATGACAGATGCTAAACTCCAGGAGAGTAATTTATTCTTGATCTAACGTTTTCCACTGGCACAATTCGGAAAGATCATATTTCGTCACTTGCTAGTGTCTGTTACTAAGAAAATTAGTTCCTTGTATAGTGCTAGACATTTTTTCTCTCCAGAATCTATCTTGCACCTTAAGTCAACCGTTTGTCTGTGCATTGAATATTGTTACCACATCTGATCTGGCGTTTCTGTTATGTATCTAGAGATTCTTGACAAAATCCAAAGGAGGGTCTGTTATATTATTGGTCCTGACATCTCTACTTCAATCACTTTCCAACCGCTATAACTTAGCTTTCCTGTGCCTTTTCTATAATTATTTTCATGGCAATTGTTCTGATGAACTTTCCTTTTTAGTGACTCGACTTCATGAATTTAACCGAAGTAAGAGATTGGCAGTTAGGTCTCATTTTTTTCTGTTGGAATTGTTAGTTGTAACCGTAAGTTCTATGCTAATAGTTTCTTTTTTCACCTGTGAAACTCACTTTCTAGCTTCAACTACGGTCGTCAAAAATTTAAATACAATGTAAATCGTAATTTTCTCTCTCCTTGAATCCTGTTCTTTTTATTTTATTTTCTCTTCAGTAACGTTTTCTCAGTCTTCCTTCACTCTAAGTAACCCCTTGCGCCTTAGTGACTTTGTCGCCTTGCTTGGAGTGAAATGATATAAAAGAGGAGAAAATTAAATGAGTTAGCTAAATGAGAAACACTGAAAGCAACATGTTGAATAACATTGCCAGTCGAATTCGAGAGGCCCCGAGATCAACAAACACTGAAAGTTCCGCGATATGACAAAGACAGTAGCGCTAACACTAGCAAAAAAAGAAGCGAATCTTCCTATGCATTTAAGAAGAAAAAGCAGAATCTATTACATTTTGCCATTAAACTTTCTTTTTGTTTTCTACACAATTAGACTCCATTTTGATTTTGTAAATTTAGTCTAGAAAAATAGATTTAAAAAATAATTACTGAACAAAAACATTTGACACGAATCAATTTCTTCTTTCCTAGCTGTGGGTTAAATAGTAGAATAAACTGGTCTGTCTTGTCTTAGATCGCAACCAGTCTAGGAGAAAGAAAACCCTGGAGGGAAGCATGTCGTAACTGTCCACATATAATAAAGATACAGAATCTGTAAAACAGTGGTTCCAAAACGATGCGGCACACCTCACAATTGCGGCGGAAGAGGATAGCAGGTGAGGCAGAATGATTGAAAGATAAAGATTTAGAAACAATTTTTAAAAATTCATATACCCAAAATAGATATGATTTCAAAATTAAAAAAAATATTTTTATGGATTACTTGTAAATGCATACATGAGTCCCAGTATGAATAGTTATAAATAATTATTGACCGATTTTATTATTATATTTTTGCATTATATCAAGTATTAAGAATATAGTAACTAAGATCCGCAAATTGGAGGAGAGAGTTTACAATGATAATATTCTGACTTCGAATCAGTGGTTATCTCCATTTAACCATCTCTCATTTTTTTTAAATATTTTAAAATGTACTTTTATCACATAAAATTTGGTGAGGCGCGAGTAAATTTTAATTCCGAAAATGCAGTCCAGAGAAAAAAAAGTTTGGGAATCACTGCTGTAAAAAGGGTAATAATCACTTACGTTCTGAAGAGACATTGAATAAAAAAATTCGAAAATCAGTCTATTTTGTGATAAACATTTTTCAATAGTTTCCATATTATTAGACTTTGTTTTTTATTTTTTTTTTTTTTGCATCTATTGTGGGCTAAATACATATATCCCCACACAAGAAATAACGATCGTGCCCTCGATGTTGTAAATTTAGCACTGAATCCTTCCTGTGCAGACGTAGTAGAAAACCACACCACGTGACAAAGAAAAAAAAACTAATAAGCGGAAGCCAGTCATAGCTCTATTTTAGCTTTCAAGAGTTCTTAAGCCAGAGTTTATAAAAATAAAGGCCAAGTCGGTAAGTCAGAATACGCACCCGCTTCAAAAGGGTCCACTTTGCTACGGATCATGTCAACAAAGGAACCGTCGTCAAACGCCTACTCATTTTTGCCGGCTCGCTTACGCCCAAGGACATCAGCTGAAAGTTTAACTGATTCCTTTGTCTCTATGTAAAACCCGCCCTCTTATTCACGCATAGACACACACACAACGCCAGGACTTCAAAAGAACTTTTTATTCAAAACCTTTTCTAATTTTAAGACTTTAAATTACACCAACTAATTTTGTCGGTTTTATCTTTTGTATCTCAATTGTTTGTTAAAAATATTTATATTCTGTTAAAAATGAATAGATCCACTTACGTAGGTACCGCCAACGGTTCGCTATAAAATGAGCATGATGACGAAATGCGTCAAAAGATCAAAGAATTTTTTTTTATTAAATTATTTTTTAATCCATTTTAGAACCTTGAAAATTTCAAAAGTTTTTTTTTCTTGCGTCAACGGGTGACCATAAATTAGTATGGGAAATTTGAGCGTCTTTTTTGTTCAACACATTGATTTAGAAATTCTTGCAAAAATTAGATAATTGTCGGATTTTAATGAAACTTACAAGAAGACTTATTCACAAATGAATTAAATTATTTTAGAAATGTCTCTCTTTTAGAAAATCTTGGTAAAAATATATTTTTTGTAACAATTACCTCTCACTACTTATTTAATTTTATGAAATTCATGTTTGTGCTGCTTAATGTTTATATGCTGTGTTCAATTATTTTTTTATCTTGGCGGCTCATAAAAATATTAATCTCGGGTTCTCTACACATGTAATGATCGTTTTTTTAATTATTTAATTTACTCTTTTTAACAGTGTTACGATTTTTATAATTCCTTGAACTTAAAAGATTTCACCGCACGATTGGTTGTAATTCATATTAATTTATTACATTCTTATTAGAGCTCCTGCGAGAAATTAAATTCCGTTTAACTGAATTGTAATTAATTTATTTTGTGGTCTCAAAAGCACAAAAGTTTAATGCGACATAAATTTATTTTACAGTGTAAACAGGTTTGTAGAACCCAAATTCTACATTATTTCCAGTACCCAAAATAGTTTGGTCAAATCTGTGCAAAAAGTGGATCACAGAACATTTTCAACTTCATACACTTTCAAAAAATCTCGAGCCCTCATTGGTTAATAAATAAACAAGTAGGCGTGACTATCCGCCCACGCTTAACTAATTGATACACCTTGTGACTGAAATCCAAGTTCGCGCCAAGTCTCTGTGAGCTACCCGAGGCAAATAAAAACAGAAACTCATTCACACTCGCCAGTGAACATCGTGACATCAAACGAATTGCAATTAAACATCACGTCACACAATCTTAAGTTTTTCGTCCATACGAACATTATACAAATTTAACGATATTTACACTCACTCACCAAAACTCACCAGTGAACTCTATTCCCATTCACTCACCAAATTTCTTACGCAGAAGTTAAACAAATTCCTGCTAACAAATCAACTTTATTTCTCAACATCCGAGAACATTGTATTACACAAAACAATCAAAGGCAGATAACTTCTTTGATCACAAAATTGCATTCAACTTTACAAACATTTACAACTTACAGGTTTATTAGCTTTGCATGAAGAAAATGCTTCTTCTGTGATTTTATCTGGGCACTGACATCAGAGATAAATACATAGGTATCTCAGCCACGAAGCATAGTAAAAAAGGTCCTGTCTATCTTGAAAATCAACATTAAATTTCTTTTTTTACTTTTATCTGAGCGCGAACATCAGTTACTGGCTCCAGTTAGAAACACAATTATATAGGCTACAAACAAAGTCACTTTTTTTCATGCTGATTTTTTTTTTTACTATAGATAAAATATAATAATCATACGTAGTAAGTTTCACTGTTTTTCTTTTATATTTTTGAGTATAGCAAGTCTTTGTATTTTTTCTTTACGCCGAATCAAATGCTTTAAGATATTATTTTTTCTATTATTTGTATCTTCATCCTAGAAATTTCAAGTTTTTCATCACAGGTGTCGTGCGACAGCAAGTCTTCTAGAATCTCCTGCTTTCTCTTAAATATACCTGTCAACTTCAACAGACCTGGTAACGGATAGGTGCAACAATAGTGAGGCACTCATTGGTGTTGTCAACACCCTAAAATAATGGCAAATAATTGCAAATCTTGAGGACAGGTTTTCCACGAGACCATAAAGCTGAATTAAATGTTCGATTTTTTTGAGCGATAGGGATTCAGATGTAACAGATTGCCATTCAAGAACTGTATACAATTAGTACAAAATAATATACAGTGTAACCCGGATATAAGAGACCCGGATATAAGAGATATGTTCTCTGGTCCCAAATTAGAGCCATACTTACCTAAACAAAATAGACCAAACCCGGATATAAGAGAAACCCGGATATAAGAGACTTCTCCGGCCCCGACAACTCTCTTATATCCGGGTTACACTGTACCAGATAAAATATTAGGGTGAAACAGAACTGTAACTTTTTTTTCATCATTTAACATTTTTTCGAGTAGTGAAAATATATTCAATACAGCTTTATTTCTAACTTCACATTGGTATGTAAATTCACATTGGTATGTACTATGTACTCATTCAAGATGGGCAATATTACATATTCTTTGAGATAAAACACCAGAATCATCAAACGAAATTGCCACAGCAATTCAGTAAAAAATTACGTATAATTTTCAAAAAAGAATCTTTGATTCTTAAAATACGGAACAAAAACATGTCCCGCCTTAGCTAATACGAGACAAATCCTTCAGCGTCAAAACGCGGGACAGAAACGTGTTCTGTATCAGTTAATGCGAAATATCCCTCAGCATCAAAATGTAGACAAAAACCTTTCAGTATCAGTTAATGCGAAACATCCCTCAGCATCAAAATGGGGGCAAAGACCTTTCAGTGTCAGTTAATGCGAAACATCCCTCAGCATCAAAATGGAGACAAAAACCTTTCAGTATCAGTTAATGCAAAACACCTCCTCCAGCGTCAAAATGCGATAAAAAAAAAAAAAAAAAAAAGTGTCGCGTATCAGTTAATGTGAAGCATCCTTCAGCGTCAAAATGCAGGACAAAACGTGTCCTGTATCATTTAATGTGAAACACATCCTTCATTGTCTAAATGGGGACAAAAACGTGTCCCGCACCAATTAATGCGCGACACATCCTTCAGCATCAAAATGCAGGACAAATATGAATCCCCCATTAATTAATGTGAGACAGGTCTTTCAGCATCAAAATGCGGGACAATCCCGCATTTTGCGGGGAGGTTGGCAATCAGTACTTCGCTTTAGTCAGTAAAACGCATTAGTTATTTCGTAAGTTTGGTTTATTCTGATACAAAGTTAGATCAAATCAGTAGTAAGGCATCTAATGAAGATCGAACCTTCCATACTGGCACATATAGTCTGCGCATTGCGGTAAACACTTCATGCTCCCAGTTCTCCGGTAAATATGGGCACAACTTTTTCACAATTTCTTTGAATAATAACGATCACTATTTTTATTATTAATAATAGTATTTGTATTGATTAGCTAATAAACATTTTATTAAAAAATCATGCTTGATTAGTCCGCATCTATTGGTGTCATATTTCTGAGGACAAACGATAGAAAGATATTGTTGGTATTTTTGACACATTTTCTTTTTGAATATATATATATATATATATATATATGTGTGTGTGTGTGTGTGTGTGTTTCAGGAAGTAAGTAAATAGTTTTCAAAATAATATTGCAAATAAATAAATAATGTTAGAGCTCGTCTCATCGCCAGTTGGATATTTTTCTATCGGCACTAGTGTTCACTGTTCGATTCTAGTTGAAAAATCAAAATTATGAATGATGATTTTCAAAGCAGGCAGACAGACCATTATTCTTACATTCTAGGAAGACTGTTGTTACAACAATATTTTTCCATTTGTCAATTTTCTTTTATTCGTTTTGTGTTGTCATGTTATGCTTAGCTTAACGGTTAGGCTAGGTAGGAGAATTACTTTGAATTTTCTACCTGTTCGGGTTCATTAACCACTAACCAGTATTTTGCCTGCTTATTTTCAAAGCAAACCCGCTTCACTTAAAATATCGACGCAACGCAATCTTCCTACTTTTCAGATAAATTCCATATGTCCCTGTGTCAAACTTAGCTAAGATGAGTAAAAAAATATCATTCATCATTTCGTAAGGACATCCGGGCACTTGCGCGTATCGTACGTTACGTCACATCCGTTTAAATGATTATGTACAGCAGAAAGGGCGAATTTACTTGTAACATTCACGGGCGACACCAGCACCTGCTAATCCTTTAAAAAAAAGGAAAAAAATTAATAGTTTATGCGCCTAAACCCGTCAGTGTTTAAATACCAATCTTTTAGTAACCTTAGCGATCGTTACGCAATATAGATTTTTAATAAGAATGAAAAAATGACGTGAGTAACCCTTAAACTGGAGGGGAAAAGGAAATTGAAAATAAACCGCGAAAAAGAACATTTTACAGACAGGATACAGAAACACGCTTCAGCTTATGGTTTAATAATAATAGTAAAAGTAAAAAAAATAACAACCAAAAACAGTTGTTTGTTCTTGTATCAGCAGCAGTCATAGTAGCAGCAGTAAACGCGAGTTAAATATGACTGTACTGTAGTATCAAGTAATGAATGGCACTGACTTCAACCATGTCCTATCGGTTGTTACCGTCTTTTGGGACCCTTGTTACTATCGAGCAGATGGGATTGGCTCCGATGTTTACTTACCTCAATATTTACTGAACTGAGGGCGCTTTTTAAAAAATGTTACTGTTCACGATGTATTTATTTATATAGCTATCTATGCACCAACTACTTCAGTTGACTGCCTCATTCATTGGGAAATCAGGTCTAAAACTAAAAAGTCTCATACCTAACCCGGTTTTTAAAATGTAGCCGGTGATTTCTTTTAAATCAATTTATCATTTTTTTTTCTTTGGTTTGATTGTTTGTTTACGTACGCAATTCGAATGATAAATATTCACATTATTATTCGACGATATTAACAAGACAAGATATTTCATAATTCTTTTTTGTGAAAGCCTGAGACTAACAAGACAACGTTCGTTCTTTAAAACACACGCATACACACACACATATATAAACGCAAAAATAATGATGATGATGATGATGACGCATATCAAAATAAAACCAGTATGTGCAAATTATGGAACTATGTTAGATATTTACAAAATCAATGTGATCATAAAACAGCTCGAACGTGTTTATTGGTTTAAAAACTATGGAAACACATAAAATTCTTAGCAAAAAGAAAAACTGAAAGCAGCCATTCTTATGCTTTTAAACACCACGCATGTTATCAAAGAAGAGCGCATCTGCTCTGTCCCGGGTAGTTGGAGCAGTGTTTGTGCGCGCGTGTGTGTGTACAATTTTACAGTTTACACAGTACACTACACATAATTTATTTCGTTTTAAGGTCATTAAAAAAATATTATTTCAAGTTCATTTTTTGATATTGATTGTTATTGCTTTTTACATTCTCATGCATAAAAACACTAACAAAACAAAAACGCACTGATTTTTTATTAATTAAAGTGAAGGCAAAATATGAGCTCAGGTTAAAATTAAGAAATTATTTAGTACTGTAAAAAAGTGTAAAAAGTAAAAACCATTGTTTTAGCTTATACTTTTTTTAATGACTCTATTTTTTGTCAGTCTACGATTTTTAACTTCAGTGGAATTTGAAATTATTTCCAAAGGAAAAAGAAAAAACGGAAGCAAAAATGAAAATCTAAGAAATATTTTTGTTGTTTCTTTTAAAAAGCGGAGTTTTATCATGAAATTGAAAAAACACATGTACTGACCAAAAAAAAAAAAAAAAAAAAATTTAAGTACCTCAAAAAATATCTGTTAATTAGCTTTGAAACACTTGAAAGTCGAATTTATCACCTACAGTTGTTAAAAAAACATTCAACATGAAATTTGCAGAGCACCTTGGAGCCCACATCACTCCTGAATGGAGGAAACAATACATACAATACGAGGTAAGTAAAAAACAGTGAAACACTTTTGTTTGTTTGTTTGTTTGTCAGCTAGTTTCTTTATTTGTGGTTCTTCTTCCTTCAGTGTTTCAATTCAGTAATTTACTTAATTTTGATAACTATGTTTATACTTAAGTAAACAGACTAAGTTGAAAAAATTTTAATTTACTGGCGTCTTTAAGACAAAAAATAATCCACAATGATTTTTTTTCCTGGAAAATTTAGTTTAATGCGACACAAGTTGTTTAGCTCCAAATTGTTGTGATGAAGGCGTATTGTTGCTGATCATATGATCAACATATATCGTAAATCGCACTTTTTTAAACCAATACGGGGTAATTTCTTCTTATTTCAGCATTGATTAAGTTAACTTGCGAATTCAAACACTCACGAGGTGACGAACATGTGTTTGTCTTTTTTTCTTTATAATTTCCATAAAAAATTAAATTACAATTTTGTTAAATACAATTTTTCTCTAAAAAGACTTTAAAATAATACATGGTTTTGCTTGTAGTCAACATTAATCATTCATTGCTTAACTTTAAAAATAAATATTGGAAATATTGCTTTTTTTCTTTTTCATAGTTTCAATGTCAGTGCTTTCCTTTTTCAACATTGATGATGCCGAAAATTTACTACTGAAGAAAATTTTTTAATCTTTTTTTTTTAAGTATAAAAGTTGAAAAGTCACCTGCATTCAATTCAAAAGGTTTTTATTTCTGTTTAAAATGTGACTAAAACTAACGCAACCCATTACAAATAACTTGCCTTTTAGTTTTTAAAACAATGAAACCACATGTTTGATGAAAATACGGTTAAAAAATTTGTTGCTGAAAAATTTTATTTTATTTTTAAAATATTTTTTCTCTCTTTTAAATGCAAGTTTAACAGAGTTCTTTTTTAATCGACAACATTTTTGTTTTGTACAATTAATTTATTTTAACTGAAAGTAAATTCAAACGGACAGTCTAGAGTCTATTTGAAGAGAAAGTTTAACAAGTTATTTATTTTAAAACATTTCAATCTCATTAAGTGTTAATTAGTTTTTATTAATTTTAAAATATATACCGTTTTTAGCTGAAACAAAGAGTCTTTATTTGAAATGCATATAAAATCTTGAAAACTGAAATCTAAAAAAACAGATATTTGAAGAAAATTTTAAGAACTTTTTGCGTTAACTTAAAAATTCATAAATTCTTCACCATATTTGTCTTTCTACTAATAAAAATTGGCTAAAAAGTGTTTTCCTCTAGTGAATATTTATCCATTGTTACAAAAATTAGTATTTGTTGCAGGAAGCAAACAGATTTATTTTGGAATATGTCTCTTGCGTAATTTGCAGAAAGAAAACGTCAGCTTAGGCTTGTCGTCCTAGGAAACTAGTAGCAGTCGAAGCTTAATTTAATTCAAGATCAGGGGAATGTCGAAAGATTGTTTTGCCAAATTTCCAGTAACTGAAGAAATAGTGTTGTGTACGGTGTACCTATCTAGAAAATCAGCTTTTAAAATTTTTGCTTTAGCTTATTCGAAATCAGCGTACCACATACACACAGTGTGCTTCTTAACGGATGGAAGAATTTTTTTTTAACTGTTTTAATATTTTATGCAATCTGAATTTTAATCACAAGTCGAGTTGCGAGAACATACCTGGCGTTGAAACAAACATCCATAAAAAAAAAGTACTTTTGACAAGAAAATCTTCCCTAAATTACTGATAATAAGTTGTTTTTTTTTGTTTTTTAGTAATGGAATATTTAAGGTTTAGATCCCGACTTCGGTATTTGTTGAATGAGTCAACAACATCACGAGATGTTTTTACTAAAGAAAGAAAAAAAAAATCATCATCAGTGTCTGAAAAGTACATTTGTCTCAGAATAGGTCACATTTTTTTTACTTGTTAAAAAAAAGCGTTTCAATTTATTTTCAATTCATTAAAACGACCAATAAGTTGGATGGGATGAAAGCTTGAAAGAAATGATCAACAACAAAGACAGATTTCTTCTGGGATCCTCAGAAATTAATTTTTTTCACATATTTCAGAATTTATTTATGCAATTGATGTTGCAAAACAAAAGGACAAATCTATTCTTTGCTTAACCCCTTCTTGCGTTTGCCAGGCTCATAAACACTTCCAATAGCCTTGGGTATTTTATTTTTAAGGAGTTGGTTCGTGGAATTAATTAATAATTGTAAGTTCACCCTGGACCTGGTAGTTCAAACTCGGCGGAAACTACGTAAGCAATAAAAATAATTTACACCTCGGACAAGAGAATGAGAACAATCTATACACCTGTATTCAATTTCAAGGGCTCAGTTCGAAATTACCTGAAACTTACTCGGATCGACAGCAACCAGAAAATGTCAACGTACAACGGACGAAAACGTTCTGATATGATAAATAACAACAAAGATGAGGACATTATTAGTCCGAATGTAAATAATCTCATTTTCCACAAATTCAGACAGAAACTTGCACACAAAACAACCAAAACACAAGTTGCCTCCAAACTCCAAAGGCAATAGAAATAGTAATACTTTTAGTGAGGAGCTGACCACAAATGCGTGATGGAGTTTTTGTTGTTTGTTTTTTTTTAACTAAAGAAAACAATACAAATTTATTTATTTATTGCACTTAACTGAGGGAAATTATCCCCAGGGTATTCTGGTGAGCAAATTCTCAACAGTCGCGGCTAAAAGTTCACAGTGTTTCAATTAGAGAAAGAAAAGAAAAAAAAAAGGTGTTTGCTATAACAACCAATTTTCATAATTTCACTTCACATACTGGCCACTTTGGACAGCAATAAAAACTTAAAGATTATGAAATATGAATTACTAAATTGGATTTGAGGTGAAGAGTGTCTACAATATAAAAACAATATTGCTATATAAAATGTCTCAAAGGTACTTAAACTTATCATAAGTTAAAAAACCACTTCAGTTTATCTATTAACAACTTTTTTTTTACTTGAGTTCACCCAAAACAAGACTTAAGAGATAATCAAGGTAGATAGTTGCTATAGTTACTAGAGGCAGAAGGAAGTGGTAATTATGAGGATCGGGAGGATAGATAATAATTGATTATCTTTGATTGAGATCCACTTATGAAGGGGTGCTGAAATATTCTTTACGTAGCAAAGGGGGCTTTTCAAAAAAAAAAAAAAATTCTGATGTTTAATCAGATTTTGGGAAGTGGATTGAGCTGAAAAGTCATTGTTAATATACATTTTTCCTTCCAGATTTTACTTCATCCCATTCCCAATACACTTTCCTCTTTGGTACCTCAATTTCACAAATTTAAGCACACTATTGGATTGGCAGTTAGGTCTCATAATTTCACTGTTTAAATTGTTAGATATAACCATAAGGTCTAATAAGGTAATAATTTTTTCTCCAGCACTTCTTTTTTGTAGAACTCTCTTCCAGCGACTTGCTTTCCTATCAATAATGATCTTCAAAAATGTAAATTAATTAATTATTATCTTCTGTCTCCTTGAATACTGCCCTTTTATTGTCCACTCTGTTTCTTTCACTCTCAGTAACCAGTTGGCATACGAGTGGCTTTTATTGCCTTGCTTGGGGTGAAATGATTAAGTGGTTGGTGTCCACTTCACCTAAATATTCTTGACCCTAAATGTTAAATGCGCACACACAGACACACACACACAGATTTTACAAATTTATAAGTCTGCCGTTCATTTATGCATTTAGTTTGGTGCTACTGCTATGTATTTAGAGATTATAGATAAAATCCAAAGAAGAATCTGCAATGTTAATGATCCTGACCTGGCATCTTGGCTTCACTCAATTTCCCACCACCATGACATAGCTTCCCTTTGCCTTTTTTATAAATACATTCATGTTAATTGTTCTGATGATCTTTCCTCTTTGGTACCTAGACTTCACAAATTTAAGCACAGAACTAGATTGGTGGCAAGGTTTAATTCTTTTACAGTTAAAATTGCAAGTTGTAACCATAAGTTCTATCTTAACAGTTCTGGCATTTCTCACATGTGGATCTCTCTTCCAGCTTCTTGTTTTCCATTCATCTTTGACCTTCAAAAATTTAAATGCAATATCAATCATTATCTTCTGTATTCTTAATTCTTGTTCTTTTATTGTTCTCTCTCCTTAATAATATATATTTTTCCTCATATTCTTTCACATTCAGCAACCTCTTGCATCTTAGTGGCTTTATTGTCTTGTTTGGGATGAAATGATTAAAAAAACTTGACATGGCTGCTACTCACATACTCCTGTCTACTTTACCTAAATATCCTTGACCCTCTTGTTAAATGCATGTACACTCATACACATTGGATTAGGTATTGTAGATTTTAGACATTGTAGATTGTTATATCAATTCAACTTTCTGATTAACAATTCTGAGCCATTATCCATTACACCACCTATACATCCAAGCACTTCATATTCCCAAGTGGTTACCCATCTAGGTACTGACCAGGCTCAATGTTGCTTAACTTCAGTGATCATATCGGAATAGGTGTTTCAGCTTGATGTGGCCATAAACCAAATTTTAACTACACAGTTTTAAATAACTGGGTTGCCATGGTAATGATTTTTCCTTAGATGTTTTTCTCTGATTTTGAGAATAATTGTTGAGAACAAAATGTCAACCTTAAATTAAAATATCCAATTGGTTTTCATGTGTTCCATCTTACATAGTTTATATTTAGTAAACTTAGTTTTGTATGACACAAGGCCAATTACGAGGAAATGGGTATAGGAATAATATTTCAAAATTTTATGTGGTGAGAGTGAGTGCCATTATTAAAACCTTGGCTTTTTACAAGAATTTAAGCACCAATTTTCAGATCTAATAGAAAATATGCAACTCTGTACAAATTTCATTTTGTATATTGACATATGTCATATATAAACACACATACAATTATTACATCATTATGACAGATGTATAGTAGATATAAAATAGATACAGAAAATAGGGTAAAGGTTAACATACATACCCACAAAAAAAAATGGTGTGTCATAAGGGATGGTTTCTCACTTGACACCACTAATTGTTGTATACTGCCTCAGCAATTTTTATTGCTTAAAATGTTATTTTTAGGATTTTAATAAAATCCAAATATAGGAAACTCAGTTTATGCATTCTTTTCTTCTCAAGAATCGACAAAAAAGTATTATATACTGTTCTTGTAAACAAACAATCTAATAACTATATAGTGTTTTCAATTCTCAAGAAGGAAAAAGTTTTAATCCAGTTGCATATGTTTAGATTTTATTATGCTTTTTAAAGCAATAAAAATCACCAAGGAGTATACAGTAATAACAGTGTCAAGAAAAAAAATGTTTTTTTGACACACTTTTTTTTTGAGGGTATGTGTTTTAAACTTTGCCAAAATTAGAATCAGTAAATAAAGTTCAAATTTCAACTGAGGCAATTTATTAAATCTCTTCCAAATGGCATGAATCGACTTCTTCCTGAGCTCTGTGTTATTTCTAGAAAAAAATTGTTTTGCCTGACAAGCCATAATGGTTAACAAAGAAGTGGGTGAATTGGGAATAATGTTTTACATCCTCTACCAAGTAACTCAAAATAAATCTTTCCAAAAGAGAAACTATGATCTGAAATTGGAATGAAAGCATTTATTACATTTATGCTGAATTCATCATAAAAATTAAGAATGCAGAATTAATAAATACTACACACTTCAAATACCTTGGTGTATGGATGTTAAAACAAATTTAGTATAGGAGATAAAGAAATTGAACATAGAATAGGCTGTGCTAGAGTTAATTTCTCCCAACATTGAAATTGCTACAAGATCAAAACATTAGCCTGAAAACTCGAGTCATGTTCTTAAACAGCCTTGTCAGGTCAAGATTTCCATATGATATGCATCGTGCCAAACATGTTCAGAAATATCTAAACTATCAGCTGTATACACCCGCTTTCTAAGATCAATGATTAAAAATGACTTTGAGCGAATGAAACCTGAAGGTCTTGGCAAAAACCATCCTTTTTTGAACATTGTGGAATGGTACTGCAGAATCACAAATAAAGAACTGTACCAAAAAAACAGAAACCACATTATTAGAGGACTTTTAACAACAGCAAAAATTAAAATGGATAGTATTATAGCAACCTCAATAATGTTGATTATGATGATTGTAAGCACTTCCAATCTTACTAGGGAATGCTGAGATCAAGATGGATCCAGCAGGGGAGTTTGAATAAATAAGTTGCTAAGTTTATCATGTCTTGTGTTGCTTCAATTTTTCAGCAGCTAGTCTCATATAACTTATCTTTCCACCTTAATCCCAGTGGAACAGATAGCACATGTAACTTGAAGATGTAATGAAGATGTTGACATTCCACATTACTTCTTAAAAGAGTATTGACATCAACTGGACTCAAGAAACCTAAGAGAAAGATTTTATAAATTTCAACCAATATTAGTATTGGCTGCTCGGGCAATGAATGCCAAATGTTTCCTTATGGGAAAATGGCTAATATTACCATTACCATTACTACAGACCTACATTCAGCAAAGCTTGGGTTATTTTTATCAAGTTGACAAATATACTTCTGAAATGAAATAACATTTCAAAACAGAAATCTGACACTTACATTGAGATTCTTTGATTTGAAAGGGCCTCTTTGTAATTATTAAAGTCTATGTAACCAGTTATTTAATGTTAATAGTTCTTACTGCTTCAAACATTATGTAGATACCCTGTTTTTTAAACAGCACAAATTACATCTATTGGCCTGCACACCCGAGAGACATAAAATGTGCTCTCTAGCAGGGCTCGAACTTTGTCCTCCCCTACAGGAAAATTCACTGTGTGATCCTGTGCATCCCAAACTGCTCAGCCACAGAGAGCATCACAGCCTAGAAATGTTCAATTATTCTTTTTGAAGAATTCACATTCTCTTGTTTGGATTTTCTAGAATCCATATATGATCAGTTTCATATCCAAAATGTAAAAGGAATTTCTAAGGAATTAACTGATTTTTCATTTTTAATTGGACATTATTTCTTATTAATCCAAATATTACTTTAGTCACTACACTTTGAGTAGATGCCACATTTTTTAAACCAGTGTGAATTACATCTACTTGTTTGCATACTTTGAGAAATTTAATAATGAAAATGTGCTCTCCAGCAGAGTTCAAATCTGCATCTTCTCTTGCAGGAGAGTAGTAAGAAATAAAGTCAGATTAAAAATTAAAAATCTATTAATTCTTTAGAAATGTTAACAGTATGTATTAGTAGATTTATAAGTCACTTAATTTGAAATTTTGCTATCATATATCTGCAGTTACCATATATATATAAGAAAACTATCCCTAAGGAGAATTTAAATGTTTCAGTAGGAAATTAGGACCACAGATTGACAGATGAAATATTGATTCAATACAACATAGACAATTTTGCAGCAGATAGTTCTGGAATTTGGGAATGACCCTCTGAAATATAGTGAAAAGGCATGTATAAGTTTAAATACTCTAGTTAAGAAACACTAAAGTTCTTACTAAAAGAACATTTTTTTTCTTTTCTCATGTGAATTTATTGTGATACCAATATTACACACTTGGGGTTTAAAAAATAAGACTATATTTTAGCTCAGTTTGCAGTTTTATTGTCTATGTGATCAGGACATAGGCACTTTATTCTAAAGATTTTAGATTGCTATAACCATTACATGCATGCACACACACATTGTAAGTAGATTTAATACTAGATAGTTCCCTGGTCTTTTTTTTTAATCAATTCACCCCAAGCAAGATGATAATGCCACTAAGACACAAGTTGTAAAAGCTATTAAGATGAATAAGAAAAACACTAAAATTTCTTTTTTCATGATTAATTTTCTTTGTTTTTAAGACATTTTCATTTCTGTTTGAATTTCTGGGATGATGTTTTATCATAATTTACATTATTTGCTTGCAGACCTCATCTTTGTTGTTACTACCATAATGCTTTGACCATTGTGCTTTCCAAGAAACGAGAACAATTTAACTCCATAGATTAAATTAAGTGTTCAATTTGAAATTCCCTGAAGATTACCCTGATTGAGAAGCACCTGATGAAGGCTGGAGGGCATGACTGTAATGTTGTGGTAATAACAACAAAGATGAGGGCAATAGTCTACATGTAAATAATGTAAATACATCTTCATTTATATTTTTTCTTCTGGTCAGCTGACCAACTAAAACTCCATTAAATGAAAGAAAAAACTCTTGTTTGACTCATTATTTAGACTAGAATCTTAATCTTTTTTTAATGTGATGGTTATTTTTTTTGATTCCTGAAGAGAATTTGGCAGTTACTTAAAGATCACTAAAATTTACACATACCTGAAGAACACATACAACAAAAAAGAAGATGCTAAGTTAAATAATATATTGAGTAATGAAAACTCGGAACTTCAGACAATATAAGAAGACTGATTAACATCAGCCGATAGGATGTGATAAAAATAACAAAGATGAAGATATTAATTCAAATGTTTACAATAATGAAAATAAAGACTCTACATGAAGACTAAATGAACTATATTGCAAGAGATTACCATTTTTACTAACAAGTTAAATAAGATTTCACTATTGAAATGAATGTCAGATATAGGACAAAAGTAACAACTTTGAATTACTGCAAGTAAAAACAAAAAGCATTTCATAAAACTGATATTATTATAGCTGACTTGGGTATGGGGAAAATTGTTATGACAGCTGATAGTCAAAAATAAGTCACATGTGAGAAGAAATCTAATTTCTTGATAAATTAAGTTAATGACTGATCTGGAATAAATATTCCAGAAAGAAATAAAGCATCTCTTCATCTGCTGCCTTTCTGAACAACATTTATACATGTGAAAGTTTCAGCTTGGACACCTGCTATAAAGCAATGGTTAGCAAGATATCTTTATGCACACTTGCTTGTGTCACTTAAATTTGATCTTTGCTGGGTGAAGCAAATAAGCCCTCTGCCAGACTAAGCAAGACTTAGTAAATATTTACATATGACACATTCCACCTGTCAGCCTAATGAAAGTAAGTAAATACCTTAGAAATTCTTTAATGCATTCTTACATAATAAGGAAAGCAAAACGAAATTAAAACTTTCACTGTTTGCATTGTCATAACATTATTGCCTGCCTGTGCTGGCACATGTTAGGAAAAACAGGAGTGATTGATTGATTTGTTTTTTCATGACTTATCAAACCTTTGAAAGTTATTTCAAGCTAAAACATATATTCAGTTGTGTAGAACTTTTTTGTGAGTGAATATTACATTAACCAATTTTCATGATTTATCAAATCTTTGTAGGTTATTTCAAGCTGAAACATTTATTCAGTTGTGTAAAAGAACTCTTCTTTTGTGAGTGAAAATTATATTAAGAATTTTTTCATGACTTATCAAATCTTTGTAGATTATTTCAAGTTAAAACATATATTCAGTTGTGTAGAACTTCTTTTGTGAGTAAATAATACATTATTAAATTTCCATGACTTATCAAATCTTTGTAGGTTAATTCAAGCCGGAACATATATTCAGTTGTGTAGAAGAACTCTTTTTTTTTTTGTGGGTGAATATTACATTAACAATGTTTTGAGAATAACAATGACTTTTTCCAGATAGAAATTCTACTATTTAACCCATATCTGAAAGTGGATTCATACATTTCCTTAAGCTATTTGCATGTAAGTGAATATAAGAAGCCTGACTGGAATTTGAACTTGGCTCTCCAATTTGTCATCCTAATCCACTATCCATAGCACCACCCACACATTTAGGAAAAACAGGAAATTATCATTTACTGGAAATAAAGTGTTACAAAAATACTGACAGTGATTTTTATTTATTTCTTTTTATGGGTTCTACCATTTTGGTTTCAGTTGGATACTCTGCAGTACAGAATAAGCTAAATGACATGCCCAACACACTATATAATAAAAATATGATACAGCACAAGCCATATTGTACACTATTATATGCCTACACTGGGTTTGAAATAGCACTAAGTGCAAGTCATATCTCACAATGTCTTGAAAACATATATATATATATATATATATATATATATATATATATATATATATAAGAAGTAATGGCAAACGCAAGATCAATCTTGCTGGAGAGCACACATTTTTCTTTAATAAGACTTCTCAAATATTCAGGGTATTAGATGAAAATAAATAACTATGTTGTTTAATAAATAGATGGAGCATCTACTTAAATATGGGTATTCACTAAAATAGTGTTAAAAGTGATTTTAGACACACACACATACATACATACATACATACACACACACACACACACATATATATATATATATATATATATATATATATATATATATTGGCAGCAGACAATGTAAGTTTTGTTGTGAAGTATAAGTACATCCACAGCGAAAGAACCATCAAACAATTAAATTACTTTAATTACTATCTTTATATGTAACAACTTTAGACTTGAGAGCCTGCTGTAGAGTTTGCTGCATCATGTTACAGATCAGTGAAAGCAATCTCCTAGAATCTTAGTATTTATTAAATACTGACAATGAACTTAGGTCAATATCATATGACCACCTTTATGACGTAAGGCAAACAATGAAATTAGCTAAACACCATTTTCTACATACTTAGGTGCCTACTGTAAAGAAATGCTTAGTACACTCATTACACAGACCATTGTTAGTGGTTTTGATTTTCAATGGGTGATCTGCTATTGTAAATTTGCATCCAAATTAAACCAAGTAAATATTTGCATGAATTTTAAATTATAAATTTATGTTAAGAAAGAACAAAATTTACAGCTTTAATTTTTGTTTTTAATGATTTCACTCCAAGCAAGGTGATAAAAGCCATTATGATGCAAGGGCTTATTCAGAGTGAAAGAAACGGAGAACAATAAGAAAACAGGATTCAAGGAGACAGAAGATGACTATTGACACTGCATTTAAATTTTTGAGGATTGTAGTTGATAGGAAAGCAGCAAGCGAGTTTCACAAGCAAGAATTGTAGTAGAAGAAACTATTAGCGTAGAACATCCAGTTTAACAAAAAGACTCCCCAAACAAACCTAACTTTTGTTTGAATAAAGAATTATCATTTTATATATGCAGATTTACTGAGATTAGTCTTAATTTTGATATTTTTTTTAATACCAAATTTTCAGTCAATAGAAGGCCCAAGATCCACTCCAGGTAGAGGATTACTGACTGAGGTTATTGTATAGACATAAGAAGTAAATTATGAGGATATATAAGATAGATAACAGTTGACACTACCTAGACTTGAAGAAGTTAAGGTCGTAGAGATCAGTGAATTTTTAACAAAATTACCTGTGGTAGTTATGTATTTCACACCTGGTGTCAGTATTCAAATGAAGACAGTTTTGAATGGGCCTCTCTGCTTAAAAAACTGATGCAACATGATCTTCCTTTCATCCTTTCCTTTTGTACTGTACTAAACTCAGTAAGTATCAAGAATGTGCTAAATTTCAACTTAGTGTTAAAAAAAATTCTTTAAAAATAATGAGAAAAACATAAGCATTATTTAAGCCAAGAAAAAAAATGTCTGTTTATGAGAAGAGGTCATACTTTGTGGATATAAGTAAATTTTTTTAAATATCTTGCTTGCATATATTGCAACTATCCTCCTCCACATTTAGCTTTTACTTATATTTTTTTCACTTAACTATGTATAACACAAGACTGTGTATGAAAACACCAGTTCTCATTCAATTATTGAAATTAAGCAGTGTCAAGCCCAGCCAGTACTTTGATGAGGAACCACTTGGCAACATTAGATACTAAGTGACCTCATACAATCCAAAATATGTTTCAACTTTAAATAACTCACAAAGGGCTGATAAGACATAAAAATAAAACAAATCAATCAGCAACAAGGCTGTCTGAAAGCAGAAAGAGTATCTGTGTATATTTCTGAGATAAGGTATTATGTATATTATTTACATTATTCAGACTATTGTAATAAATATGATGACAAAGATGAGGACAATAGTCCAAATAATGTAAATAATGTACAGAAAGAGTATGTTGTCCCAGTCTTCTGAAGAAGGAAGGCTTGTCTGCCTTGAATATTTACTTTTAAAATTATGAATTTTATCTTGGTTTGAACACTAACTCCTGGCACTGGTGTGATAAAGAGAAAGCTATCTTACCCACCAAGAAAAGCTTGTATTTCTAATTGAAAATCTTAATCTTGTTAAATTAATCTTATAAAAGATAAAATGACAATCTGAAAATCTGGTACCATATGTAAAATCTGCAACAATTAAAAATTTCCAAGAATAAATGAATTACATAGAATGATTAATTAATTATTTTTTCTTTTTAATAATTTCACCCTACTCCTAAAGCAATAAAGTCAATAAGATGCAAGGGGTTACTGAGTGTGAGAGAATATGAGAAAAAGAAAAATTATTAAGGAGAGAGAACAATAAAAGAACAGGAATTAAGAAGACAGAAAATAAAATGCATTTATATTTTTTTAATCTGAAAATTGATTGGAAAGCAAGAAGCTGGAAGAGAGTTTCACAAGCAAGAAGTGCGAGAGAAGTGATAGAACTGATAGAAAAGAACATAGAACAAATGCTTACATCTAGCTATTTCAACTGTAAAATGATGAGCCCTTGCTGTCAATCTAGTAGTACACTTAAATTCATAAAATCTAGGTACCATAGAGGAAAGATTATCAGAATAATTACTATGAAAATATTTATACAAAAAGGCAGAGGGAAACTGTTACATTGATAGGACAGTGACTGAAGTAATGATTAATCATTAATCAAAAGATTTGAATGTTTTCTAAACATTTAAGGATAGAAAATTGGAAACAGAAAACCTTAATTTCTGTTTATATATGTATGGTGATAGCAGCCTGCCTTATGGTTGAAATAGTTGGGTACTTTTTTTTTTACTAGTGACTGGAAAAAAAATAGCCATGATTTTAAATGCTTATTTTCTAGACCCATAGGCTTTTCCCACTTGAGTGATTAGTGCAGCACAATCTTCCTATATCTATTTGCTCCTTTTTGATCTCACTATGCTTGTCTAAGTTTATTACATAAAGAAAAAGTAAGGAGCCACACTAAAGTTGAAAGGAATCCCAAATCTTGTTCAGACAATTAAACATATCCTTCGTGTTATTTACATTTGGATTAATATTCTTATCTTTGTTATTATTATCAAATTGTTTCAACTGTTGTGCATTCACCCCAGTTTTTCAACAATCTGGGTAAACTTCAGGAAATTATAAACTGAACCCTTTATTTTATCTACAGGTTCTTGTTCTTGTTCTTGTTCCATTGTCTGTCAGTTAATTGCTTACTCTGTTTCCACTGCAAGTCTGTGATGATGAAGAAGAAAACAAAGTTTTACATTGACAAAATAATCTACATTTTCTGTGCTTGATCTGTTGAATAAGAATATCAGAAAAAAAATTGGGTCAACTTTAGTAAGCCTCAAAATAGGGTAATTGTCTGTGTTCCACTACCAGTTTCAACCAATCCCAACCTTTGTTACCCCAGTAAAAGAATGCTACTTTGGATGACTGGAAATATTTGTCCTTCATGAGTGAAATAGAGAGTTGTGTTTTGTGAGTTTGGGATACAGATTTTTTACCCCTTTTAACTTACAATCCCTGGTATTTTTGATTTTGGACTTGTGACCATTTATGACCATTGTAATTACGATCCCAGATTTTTTTATTATTTATTACTGTTTTACTAACAAAGTCTTTAGCAATCACTTAAAAATCACTAAAATTTACATATAGCCTAAGAACAAAAACAACAGAAATGAATATATTAAGTTAAATAATCTATCAAATAATGAAAACTCCTAACTTCAAACATTATGAGAAGGCTGATTAACATGAGCTAACAGATTGTGATAAAAATAACAAAGATGAAGACATTAGTTCAAATGTGTATTTGACAGGCAGGCAAGAAGAACATTAAGTTTAAGACTTTGTTCTAGGCTCAGGATTGACCCACAGGATAATAGTCTAGTGGATTAAAAATTTGGTGTCATATTAATTATAAGTAAAGTCCTTGAGCTGGACTAAAACTCAATGGAAACTGTATGAGCAGTGCTAAATAAAATCATGGTGAGATATCCCTAGACATGCACAGCCAAACAAGAACTCTCTATCTTCATTGATTATATAAAGGGTCCAGTTCAAAATTTTCTGAAGATTATCCAGGTCAACAAACCTGAGGAAGGCTGGAGAGTACAACTGCTGAAATTTAATAACAAGAAAAATGTGGACAGTAGTCTGAATGTAAATATAATAACAACTCATCCTAGAAATTCAGACAGAAATCCTTTCTTTTGTTGATGCTTTTAGCATCCGATCCATTCTTCAGCCTTTGCCTTGCATATACAAAAAGAGAAAAAGGTAAAAAGAAAATGGAAATATTTAGGAGCAGTAATTCAAATGCTGAAACAAAGTTTGGAATATTAATGACTAGGTATAGTCAAAATAATAAACAGGAAAAGCAAAACTTTAACAAGAAATGAAAAAATATGGAAAGTTCAAGAAATTTATTTATTTATGATAAATATTTTCTGACAAATTATCATATTTAAGTCAGTTTGTTTTCATAAAAACTCTCATGATTAATCACTAATTCCTTTTCTATAAAAAAAATAACTACAATATTCTATATTCTTTACAATCTGAAAGAATAGTCACCCTTGAACTCAACTTGCTTAATAAAAAAAAATGGCATCAGTAAGTACATGGATTCATGAGTAGAAAATAAGGGGAGGCAACTGATACAGATAAATGAGTAATCTGGAAAATATTAGAATGATAATACTCAGACCATGAGCTACACTATGATTCAAAGAAGCTAAATATATATGAACTGAAATGAAAAGTATAAAAAATTATTTTTGCAGTTCATTTCATTGCTTCAAAAACTTCTTCAATGGCAAAATGCAGAGACTTATAAATCTCTGCATTTCTTCTTTGATGAAAATTTCTGAAGGAATGAAATGCATTACAAAAATAACTTTTTGGAATGGTCATTTTGGAGAATTGCTGTGCATGTTGGATGTGACATATTGGTGGTGCTGCAATGTTGGAAACAGTGTTTAAATTAAGTCTTTTTACCTGTAGACTAGGTTCTGGACAACCACGTACTACAGACACTGACAAAGCTCAACATATTGTAAGGGAAGCAATGGCAGATTATATAATATCAGCACAGATCAAAGCATATATATGACCCATGAAATTGTTTATTAGTAACAGAACTATATGTATCCCCAGTCGAACTTCCACTTATGACACATTGTCATGCATGTCTTCACTGGTGACAAAAGAGGGTCATCTGGGGAATGAAATGTTCCCCCTTTAACTTTCAGAGATGAAAGTAGGTTCTACTTTCATTCAGGTGATTGTTGTTTGTGTAGGCAATATGAACTTGGGTGTGGTGTTATCATCCAGAATGGATTTGTACACAATATACAGAACCAAACCCTGGCATTATGGTCTAAAGTGCCATAATTTACAACACTTGGCTTTGGTGTTTGTGGAAGGAACATTGAACAGTGTCATGCATGTCCAGAACACTGTTGCATCAGGAAGGAGATGTGCTATTCCAGCAGAATGATGCCTACTCCCATGTACTCATACTACTCAAGATACTCTACAAAATGTTTGACAACTTCCCTGGTCAGCACAATTGACAGACTTGTCCTCTTTTGAACTTCTATAGGATATGATAGAACAATACCTGACTCATTCAGTTAACTCATCTACAGTTCTTGCATCAACAAGTTCAATAGGTGTTGAATAATGTAACACAGGATATATCTGATCTATATGATTGCACCATGCAGAAATACAGACCTGTGTTAATATCCAAGGTTTTAATATGAGTTCAACTCTGTTGACATGTTCTTTTATTTTGGAACCTGTGTATGTATTGATCTGTATATACAATGAGTTATTGTAATTCACTTACATTACCTGTATCTTCAAGGTTGAGTAAATTGAACTATTAAATTGTACATATTCACAATGTTGCAATTTTTATTTCCCTTAATGTGTATGTATTGTGTGTGAGTGTTTGTGTGCGTGTCCTTAAAAGTGTGGCTTATAACTATATCAGGTTGAAACATTAGTTCCCATATGATCACTAAAGTTAAGCAATGTTGAGCCTAGTCAGAACCTAGATGAGTGCCCACTTGGGAATACCAAGTTCTGTAAGCTTAGATGTGTTGGTGGTGTAATGGATAATGGATTGGAATTGTTAATTGAAGAGCTGAGTTCAAATTCATGTTGGGTTCATTATATTCACTTACACACAAATGCTATTGGGAAAGATATAAATCCACATCTTCTTCTTCTTCCAGTTATATGTTAACTTGACTTGCATAACTGAAACATTATTATCAAGAAAAATATTTCTTACGATCCAAAAATATTTTCTGGCTTTAAATAACCTGCAGAGTTGATCAGTCATAGAAAACAAGTCACTCAATCAAAAAAAACAAACTTTTGAAGTGTACAAACACTTTGTTAATAGTAATTATTTCATTAACATAAAACATCTTCATAAAAAGAAGAAATGCCAGAATAAACTTAGGCATGAGAATAAACAGAAAAAAACTCAGGCAGCTTTTTTAATTATGCTTTAATTTTCTCTTAGTGAAAAATATGTATCAACAATTTATTGGTTTATGAGTCAATAACTGTCATTTTCTTTGAGTCTTTGAAACACAAAATTATTTAAGCATAAACTGCTAATGCTTTCTTTCTTTCTAAATTTTATAACATCTATTCTTTATTATGCAAGGGTTTAATATCCACAGATGCTATTAATAAAGTATGAAAATGTTTTGTGGCAGGTACAAAATTATTATTCTTTTATATCCCCTCAGTAATCATGGCTCTCCAAAATGTTTTGTAACACTTATTTCTTTATGACACCTCTTTGTCTTTTTTTGGTCCTTCTTCTGCCATCTGCCCATTCACTCACTCAAACTTGTCAAATAGCTACTTGCTGTTTACCCCTTGCATCTCTTGTCCTTAATATGTCCTCTGAGTGTTAAATTTACCACACCCTTTCTCCTTATATATCCCAGAGATTTCAGCTATGTTTTCTGATTGCTAGAGACAGTTTCCTTCTAGCTCCTATTGTCCTTAACATATTAACCTTTATCACTCTCTATATGACTACTTTTGCTGTACAAAAAGTTTATCCTGCCACTAAAAGTGACTCTGATCTCTGAACAATAGTGTTTGAATTTCATAGTTGTGTTGTTATATCCTGCTATGGTAACAGAAAACCACTTTGAATGACATTAACAATAAGGATACTGCAATTGAGTAGTGTGAAATGAAAAATAAGGATACTGCAATTGAAAAAGAATGCAGTGGAAAGGGAAGTAATATTAATAATGCTTTAATGCTCTCCATCCAATTTTTGGCAAAAAGAGCATTATAGATAGAAACTGATAATTATTGCTGGATTTGTTTTAGGAACATATAATTAATACCAGATTTTTATTTCAATTTTTATAATTAATACTGAATTTTATTAATAATATTATTCATATATTATTATATTATTAATAATAATATTTTCATTAATATTATAATATTATTTATATATTATTATTATTATATTATTATTAATAATAATATTAATGTTATTATATTATTATTATTTTTAATAATAAAAATACAACACTTAGAAGGGCAGTTTAAGACAAGAAAATACAGTGTTTGACAATGTTCAACAATATTTTGACAGTATGTCTGCCATTTTATAGTTAAAAATTGTATACAAGTATAAAAAAATAAAAATCTACAAAAATTGTAAGTATTTGTACAAATTTCACTTGTCTTGAGAAAACCCATTCAGTAATAAAAATAATAATAATGACAATATTATTATGTAATGATTTTCTCTGAAAAATCATTGGAAATAAATTTCAATCAATATTGCAAGAAATACAAATTTTCCTTTTTTTTTTTTTGTTAAAAGTACTTTTGTAGATGGTATTATTGTTGATTTTCATGTCAGAATTTTTCCCACATTCCTTCTTATACCAGATGGCTATGTAATTGTGTCATGGGTTCACTAATTCCATTTATGCCTAAACTTTTGTCTGCATTCTTTCACTTTGTGTGTCAGTTGTCTATCCCACCTCCCCATACCTTTGGTGCTATTTAGTGACATGGCTGAGATTTTCAGGTTTTAACAGTTATTGATAAACTTGTTAAATTTACTACCAAATGTTGTTTTCTTATAACAACATTTATCTTTTTTCATTTTGATGGACTTGCAACATTGGCAAGAAGAGAGGAATTAGTTCTTTTTACTGATAAAAAAGATTTATTGAACCTGATTGTGTTGAAGATATTTTCAGTAGAAAATGAGTAATTATTCATTAAATTATTCAGTCTCATTATTCTTTCTTAGATCACATTTTGATCACTACACTCTCAGGCCTTCTTCAGTTTGCTACTGAAATTGTTCGTTGGTTGTTTTTGTTTAGTAGCATATCAGCCTCTATGGGTGATTTAATGTCCAAATTTATTTTATAAGCAATTTTAATTTTGTTATAGATAATAATAGTTTTAGTGATACATGGCTTAATAATTAGCCCATAGTTGGGGGGAGAAGAGGTGGATTCATACCTTTCCCAAATGTATTTGCGCATAAGTGAATATAACAAACTCATCTGAAATTGGAACTTGATTCTCCAATTAACAATTCTGAGCCATTATACATTACACCACCTGCACATTGAAGATTACAGCAGCTGGTATTCCCAAGTGGTCACCCATCTAGGTATTAACCAGGCTTGAAGTTGCTTAACATCAGTAAATGTACAGAAACCGGTGTTTCAATGTGATGTGGCTATATGCTGAAATTATTTGCTAATGATAGTAATAACAACCTAATTTTTAAATAAATGAAGTACACTTCTGAATGCTCTTTACAGATAAACTTTACTTCATATAGAACTTAGATTATGGCAATTGTGAAATTTATATACAGGAAACAATCGTCATTCATTGACAAGATGGTTTGTGTTACTGTCAGTTGAAATTTATAAAATCTTTTTCTTAAAACAATTTTTAGCATATTTGGCTTCTCAAGTTCACTGTTATCACTCTAATATTGATTGGAATTTTTTAAAGTCAACATCTTGATTATATTATTAAATATGTACAACTTCACAAGAATTTTATAATGATCCTTTATACAGTATTTAACATATTTGCTTGCTTATAAGATCTTTTTTTTTTAATCATTTCACTCAAGCAAGGCAGTAAAACCTCTAAGATGAAAGAGGTTGCCGAATGTGAGAGAATATGAGAAAAAGAAAAGGAATTAAGAAGAAAGAAGATAATAATAATAATAATTGCATTTATATTTTTGAAGATCAAATTTGATTGTTAAGCAAGGAGCAAGAAGAGAGTTCAACAAGCGAGAAATGCAAGAGAAGAAACTATTAGAATAAAACTTATGATTACATCTCGTTATTTTAACTGTAAAATGATGAGGCCTTATTGACAATCTAGTACTATGCTTAAATTCATAAAGTCTAGACCCAAATAAAAGCTGATCAGAACAATTACCATGGAAATATTTATAGAAAAGGAACAGGGAAGCTAAGTTACAGTGGTGGAGCTTAGATGCCAGGTCAGGACCAATGACATTGCAGATTCTTTTTTGGAATCTCTAGATATATAACAGAAGCACCAGACTAGATGTAGCAATATTCAATGCATAAATGGTAAAAATATGTAAGATAGTTTCCGGAGAAAAAAATTGTCTAGCACAACACAGTGAACCAATTTTCTTAGCAGCAAACCTAGCAATTGATTCAATATAATCTTTCCACATGTCAGCAAAAATATTAGCCTGATAAGGTGCAAGGAGTCACTCTCCTGTAGGTTAGCATCAGCCATGCTTTTGGAAGGTAAAGAAAATTCTCTATAATGATTAAAAGAAAGCACTTCCATTTTGGAGGGATTAAAATTAACAAGCCATTCCTTTTCCAGTTAACAACAGATAATTTTTTTTTAGATGTAAAAAAAATGATACTTATATTATGGATAAAAAGCTGATCAGTAAAGGCTGAAGCTATGCAAGTAGGGGAGTCAAATGTGATAATGGTAGAAGATTTCCTTGTAAAACAAACATCTTGTTGAATTGTAAATATAGTTTCTATTATGCATGGCCAAAAGGCAAGGTTGGGTAATGGTTAGCAACATAGAGAATACAATCAGTGAATCAAGTTTTAATTTTGACTTAGGCTATTTATATTTACTTTGAACTAAGGTACTTTTTGGCATGAATATTCTTTTTTTAATCATTTTCACTCCAATCAAGGTAGTATGCCACTAGTATGCAGGGGTTTGCAGGGAGTGAAAGTGAATGAGAAGACTAAGAATTGGAATAATTGAGAAAAAGACAAAATATGAACAGGGTTCAAGAAGACAAAAGATGGCAACTGATGTTGCATTTAAATTTTTAAAAGATTGTAGTTATCAGGGAAGCAAGGGAATGGAAGAGAGTTCCCCAGGTGTGAAGTGCAAGAAAAGAAACTGTTGGAGTAGAAGTGGCAATTGCATTTAGCTTTATCAACTGTAAAATGATGGGACTAGATGTCATTCTAGAAGCACACTTAAATTCATGCATTCAGGGAAATATGCTCTTCAGAGCAGTTGTCTTGAAAATATTTGTAGAAAAGACAGAGGGAAGCCACGTCATGTTCATGAGAAAGTGACTTAAGTCAAGATGTCAAGTCAGGATCGATTACATTACGGATCTTTCTTTGGATTTTGTCAAGAATCTTGAGATGTACAGCAAGAGTACACAACCAGCTATGACAACAGTATTTAATGCATGGACGAATGGTAGATTTGTAAATGAGCAAAATGCATTCTGATGTGAAAAAAACTTTTCCCTGTGCTTTGTACAATCACCAGATATTTTGACAAAATGTCTTATCACTTGCATGTTACGATGGTTGACAGAGAAGAATTAATATTTGTACAAACCACTCTCCAATAACCATGTTATCTGTTCAGACTGTATCAGCAAAAATATGTTTCACCTATAACCATTCTCAACAAGAGCTAGTACGAATATCAAAAAAAATTGTTTATTGTGAATGTATTCTGTTTAATAAAAATAGTAATCAAAAGAAAGGAATCCATACATTTGAGAGTTTCAAGAAAAACTGTGCCAATTTCTGTTGCCAGTTCAATGTTTTTTCCTAAAATAATACAGAGCTGAAGAATTTACCATTTATCTTGTAAAGTCACTTTGGGTAACCTTTATACATTCTTGCTAGACATCTGGTGCAACTTGTACTTTTACTCACATACACTTTATTCCTATTTCAGTTTCAAATAACAACTTCCTGATACAAATATAACCTGAAGGTTGAACTAAAGTTAACATTAAGGTGACGTTAGCTCATTAGGTAGGATTTATGATTTATTAAGAAACTGAACTAAATGAATTTTACTCCTTTATAAGCTTATCTCTGATATCATGGATAGGATTTACAAAACAAAGACAGCAAAATTTGGAGTTAGCTTAATTAGTATACACTAGGGTTGTACCAATTAATCAGTTGATAATCAGTAATTTAATTAACTCTCAAATTGGTAAAAAAATATTTATTAAAAACAATCAAAATATTATCTATATTTATTATATATCTAAAATAATACATGATTGTTAAACTGGGAATTAAATTTCTCTGATACAATAAAGAAGGATCACCAATTATGAAAAATGATTAATTGTTAAAAAAAAAAAAAGCCAATGACAATTCTCAGCAAATGCTTAACTGATCAATTAACAATTATCAACTAATTAATCAGTAAAACCCATATCTATATATATATATATATATATATATATATATATATATATATATATATAGTAAAGGTAATAAGTCTGTTAGTATATAATCCAAGTGGATCCTATTAATATAAGATATTAAAACTGATCTACAAAAAGCGCTCAATGTATTTATTTTAATAGATTCAATAAATAGTATTACACAACAAAATCCAAAATTACCTCATATGGGGGATAGATCTATTTCAACCGACGAGAAGTATGTCAGTCTTATTCAACCCTGGTGTATAGACTGAGTTTGTGTTGGAATTAGAAATTTAACTGCTGTGACTGAAGTTGAAAAATTAATACAGAATTTATCCATTTCAATGTTTCAGTCAGACAAAATGCATGAGACAGTGGTCAGGGAAGGGTGAAAGGTATTAGGCTTAAATGGAAGAGATTTTATAAAATTAAACCCAGATATTAAACTTATGACATTAAATTGGGGTTATATGAAGAATAAAGTGTTAATTTGAAACTAGAAGAAGACCAAAAATGGACTTTTATAAAAAAAATTAACATCTTTTATATAGATAAAGTTAATCTCTTCCCTTTAAGGCTAATATCTTAATACCTTTAAAGACTATTTGCATGGGAGGTGGGATTGGCTTGTCAAGTTCAAATTCCAGTCTTTGTGTTTTCACACAAATACTCTAGGAAAGGTATGAATTCATTTTTTCTCCTACCCACGTGGGGATGAATAGCAGGACAGACTGAGTTCTCTAGCTTTGGTTGACAACAAGGTTTGGGGGATGGACAACTCTGAATTCAAAACTAGTTGAGTGCAATACTAGCAACTCTAACCAATAGAAAACTTATTTTCTATGGAAACCACAGCAGCAACACCTAGTGAGGTGAGGCTGTGACCCTATACTCCACTGAAAATCTACATGATTTACACACACACACACATGTATAATGAGCACATGGTCAAAATGTGAGAATATTCATTTTCTGAACATGAGAGACAGGTTCAAAACTCTTGAAATCTTAGAAAAAGAAATATCTTGATTTTTAACAGTCTGGGGAGGCAATCCCAGTGTGCAACACAATTAAAAAGTGCCTGCAAACTTCACATAATATTTACAGAATCTGTTATTATAGAAAGAATAAGAATGCAAAAGGCTTGCATAACTCCCAAATTTACAACACACTCAGAACATTCTATAGTTCTGCAACATCCTGTTAATGCTGGTATGCTTGATGCTAGAATTGGTAACAAACTATTCCTTTGGCATCTTAGTTTCTTGGAGATAGATTATGCCAAGTAAATTCCAATCCAGATGGTAAAATAGATACAAAAATATCTAAGATGTTGTTCTTACCTAAATTACTTCAAATTTGTATAATCTCTACAGCATGGGTTCTCAATCAGGTGGAAATTTCAGGTTTCTTTTTTTTGTTTTTATTTAAAGAATTTTGTTTATGAATTACAATATCCTGGCATTCTATTGAACTTTTTTATTTATTGATGTATGTTTTAGTTTATTTATTTCATAATTAGTTATGAATTAAAATAAATTTCTGCATATCAATTCATTTTTAAAAAACATTAACTATTGCTATTAAATTTGTAAAACTCCTCTATAAGAATAATCAATATAAATTTCTATGTATTAATATGGAAACAAATGAAGATTTTCAATAATATTTGCATATTATTTGGAATGCACCTTTTGAGCCAGAAAGTCTTGAAATCTGAGCAGTGCCATTTTGAAATATGGTAAAACGTTTAAGAACCATTGTTCTGCTGGAACAAAATATTAAATATCTGTCATGAATAGATTATTTTAATCGTCTAAATATTTTAAACATTCTCAGAAAATGATTAAAGTATTTTGTAATTTATTTACGCCAACAGGATTTACTAAATGTTTAATTACAAATAAGTCATAATGAATGTAAAATAAAGTAGAACCCTGATTTAAAGAATTCAGAGAGGAACGTGTTCCTTAAATCCAATAAATCTTTCATCCTGTAAAGATCAAGTAAGTTCTGTAGATCACTGTATTTAATTAACATCGTTTTGTTAAATTCAAGACAATCAGTATGCAAAAGACCAATGTTATGTAAAAGTGTATAAAATATCAAATAAAACAATCATACATATCTTTCCTTGTACATATTGAGAGGATTTTTGGAAGTGCATTGGTAGATCTAATCTGCACTGTAATTTACATTATACTCATTACTGAGGCTTGGGAAATTTCCAAAGCTTTATACATAAATATTCCTATCAGTTTTGTCAGGCACTATTCTAAAAGGATTGTCAGAACCAGCTTTTTTAAAACCCAGTTGAGTTTTTTGATATTTGCTTGGATTGCTGTTTTTTGATTTACTAACAAAATTTAATAAAATCAGAGTTATTAAATGTACTTTACAATTTCTCAAATTTTAATTTCTGAAATCTGTATAGTAAACAGGAAATAACAAATTGTATTAAATTCATCTTTTGATCTTCAGAAGACCATGAAATGTGGAGAAATCAGTGAGTAATAGTAGCTATCATGCTCACTAATGGTAGTAGCTATCATTCTCACAAATTGCGGTTGGTTCAGTGTTGCCAAATGAATTATTTTTGGTTAGATTTGGCTGATTTTTTCCCAATTCAGCTGAAAAACAAACTACCATAGTTAAAAATAATAAGCAAAACATTTGTTACTTAAATAGATTCAGAAGATATTTTATTTTATCATGAAAATGTTGCAGCTAGGAGAAAGTGTTCACTTTGGAAAAAAAAAATGTTTTTGCATGTCACGTGCACACACACAAACACACACACACACACATTTTCATTTTTATCATGTTACCCCAAGCAAAGCCACTAAGATGCAAGGGTTACTAAGTGTGAAATAATATGAGAAAAAGAAAAACATTATAAAGGAGAGAAAACAATAAGAGAACAGGAATTAAGAAAGCAGGAAATAACAATTGACATTGCAATTAAATTTTTAAATTTAATAAAATGCATTCATTCCTTTATGAAACAACAAATAAAAAAAAAACTTTAAATCAACAAAATTTTTCATTTCCACCTAACTTTATAGATAACAATGTTGACATATAACTTATAACTTAGTATGGAGTCAATGAATGATTCGTTTTAACATTTATTAAAATTTGTTCACTAAAAATAAGTCATTTCATTATGGTCCATGTGATCTGAGAGTGGTTCCTTAAATCCCATATTCTTTAAATCATGGGGCATAAAATCAGGGTTTTACTATAACTTTTTTGGTATGTTTCTAAGCTACCACTCTGAATAAAACTGGGAGATATTCAAAATTCAACCTTGTTGTTTTGAAGTGCTGATAAAAGCCACTCAATGTAGAGGTTAACATCAAAATGCTCATGTTAAATAAGGTGTGATATGAAAGAAAGAGGAGGTGGAGATTATGATAAGGAGGAGGATAGATAATGATTAGCAATTGACTTGAAGAGGTTAAGATTGTAGTGTTCAGAAAAGTATTCACACAGTAGTCTGTTCAAGAAAATGGGAGTTCTCAGAGGAAAAGGCTGTCTGAGTAGAACATTCTTCCTGCATTTAGAACACAGAGGAAATGCAGGTGATTTAATACCGTGTTAGTAACATGACATGTCTTAGATGTAAAGGTCTGAACATGTGGAATTAAAGAATGGAGTTCAGCATAAACATTTTCCAGGAAAATAACGATACACTAGTGATAGGTTTGCGATGTTGTGTCCAGGGGAAAGATGCTGCAGAATGAAAAATAAGAACATGCAAATGATTTGAAGATCGAGCAATTATTATTTTTTGCCTTGTGCTTATTGTCTAAAATGTTGTAGTTAAATCAACAAAGATGAGGATCCTAGTTCAAATAATTCATGGAATAAATCAGATAAGTGTCATTATAAGCAAGAGGATTTATATAGCAACTGCATTATTTTTTTTTTTAATCTTGAAAGAAACATTCTTTGTAGAAGGTCGAAATTTTCTTGCATATAACGTTTCATTTTTTTGTCTTGCAGATGATGTGGCATTTTTTAATGTATCTTTTCTTGCATAGGATGTGGTGTTTTTAATGTGTCTTTCTTTGCATAGGATATGTTGCTTTTTGTCTTTTCTTGGATAGGATATGTTGTTTTGTGTCTTTTCTTGCATAGGATGTGTTGTTTTTGAAAGTATCTTTTCTTGCATAGTTTGTTTTGTTTTTTGTATCTTGTATAAAGATGTGTTGTTTTTGTGTCTTTTCTTGCATAGGATGTGTTGTTTTTTGTGTCTTTTCTTGTATAGAATGTGTTGTTTTTTGTGTCTTTTCTTTCATATGATGTGTTGTTTTTTGTGCCTTTTCTTGCATACTGCCTTCTTTTCATACTCAGTATAGATAAGATAATCATGGATAAAAATGGCTCTTGAGGCAAATAGATCAGATATTGAAAAGAAATAAAATTAAATTATACCTTTTTCTACATTATATATTTTCACATAATCTGTATCATATTAATGATAAATCAAATATAAAATGAATGAATGAATGACAATCCACTCTATCTTAGGATGAAAAACACAGAGTTAGCACATGACTTTACTTACATGTCTTTCCTGTTCAGTCCTGTAATCTGAACTAATTTTTTTGAGCTTCATACTATGTTGATATTATTGTATAAAATCCTGGACAATGTGAATTATTTTTCATGACACATATATTCCAGAAGACTTGAAAGATTTATGAGACATGTATATTCCAGTAGTCATATGAGAAACATATGCATCAGATATCTCAAAAGAATAAAAAATCAGCACTCAAATTTCTGGGTTTTATTTTAACACCCACCACTCCAGTTAGTATGAAAATAAGCAACTATTTCAGCTACCAAGCAAAATATCTACTTCAACAATTTGGTACAAACTAGTTGGTAAAATTGTGTTGCACACACCCATAAGTGTGTAGTATATAGTTCACATCAGGAAATACTAGAGAGTCTGAAATTAAAATTAATTTAACGTTAATAAGGAACATTTGTTTTCAGAGAAGTTGGTTTGTGCTGACCCAAAATATATACTGGTCTCACCTTTAATGATGCCAAAATATATCTTCCACAACTGGATGACAGGATGTTATATAAGCACGCTATCTGAGAGGGAAAGGACAGAGAGTTTCTCACATCCTCACAAAAAGAAGATCCTATTTTGAAGACATCCCTCTAAGCCACAGACATTCACACTGATATTAATTGATGAAGTCTAGAGGTGAATAAACAATAATTTTACATATGAGAGATATAGTCTTGCGTTCTTATTAGTCTTTGCAATGATAACGTTACAACAAGAATGTTAGTCTTGCTTTGAAAATCAGCATTTGAAATTCTGGTTCCAAACTGGTTTTAAATCATTGATACCAGCAACAAATACATATTATTGCCACCATAGCAGATTAGTTATCCTCTCAAAGATAAAATATGTTCCTTTGAATTTAAAAAACTATAAGTAAAGAGCATACACAATTTGTAGTTTTAATATGATTTTTTGCTGCTTGCTAGAATCTTTTCCATTAGGCCATTCATTTATTTACAAGTAAGAAGCCACTGACAGTTTTATGTGAATATGACTAGTTAATTCTTGCTGCAGACACCTGCTCAAGTACACAAGTTTTTTTGACTCACACAGAACCAAGCTGTGTTGAGTTGATTTTTGTTACAGTTTCTATGAGAGAACATATAATCTGGCACGATCAAGAGTTGAACAAGGCTAGTATGCTCAAACCCTCGGTCACGATGACTTGTGATTTTGTGTTAGCAGAACTATCAATGGCTTCCAAACAGTTTTGTCTACCCAATTTTACTCACAAGGTTTGAGTAAATCCATGGTTTTTAGATATTTCCCAACAGTGCTGGGATCATCTCCTCAGGCCAATATGTTACCTCCTTGATGAATTGTCCATGTTGAGATTTGAACCCAGGTCTCTTGGTTGAAGCACTAACATTCTAACCACTTGGGTATGCACCCACATTTATGAGTAAGGTAAGGATATTAAATTGCTGTGCTAGGGTTTTGGCCAACACTGCAAATTGTTACAAAACCAAAATATTAACCTAATAACTCAACTCATTTTATTAAATAGTCTCATCAGGTCAAGACATTCATATGGATGCCATGCATGGTGCCCAACCTATTCAGAAATATCTATTGTCAGCTATGTACAACCACTTTCTCAGAATGATGAATGAAAATGGCTTCAAGTGAATGAGTTCTGTAGGTCTTAGAGAGGACCATTCTTCCTCAAATATTGTCGACTGACTCTACAGTATCACAAACAAAGATCTGTATCAAAATAATAGAAACTACAATACTTGAGGACTTTCAACAGCAACAATAGCTAAAATGTAACTCAGAGAAACAATAATGATATAGACAAGATGACATTCTACACCACTTCAGACAAAAGGTTAGGAAGGAAACACCCATCAATACTGGAAAGAGCAACAATAGTGAACTTGAGAAACTTATTTTCCTGAAAAACTCTTTGTAAAGAGAAATTTTAGAAATTTTAACTAATAATAGTATTGGCTGTTCAGTCAATAAATGGCAAATGTTTCCTGATAAGGAAACAGCTAATATTATCATTACAATAGATATTTATTCACGTTCCTCATCATTGAAGATATGCACACAAAAAGTACACATCAATATCTTGCCAAATACATGGCAAAGAAAATTCAAAATAAGAGGGTTATATTGTAAATCTCCTGAATAGAAAGTGCTTACAGGCCTTGAAAATCCCTATTCACCTAGGTTCATATAATTGATTGATTCATTTGTTCATTTGTTTTTTATGACTTATCAACCCACTGCAGGCTATTTAAAGCCAGAAAATATTTTTAGATTGTAAGAATTGTTTTTGGTGATAATAATGGTATTAGTGATACAAGTTTTACTAATTAACCCATAGCTGGAGGGAGAAGAGGTGGATTCATACCTTTCCCAAGCATGAAAGTGAATATAACAAACTCGACAGGAATTTGAACTTGACTCACCAATTAACAATTCCAAGCCATTATCTATTACACCACCTACTCATCAGAGCTTACAGCACCTGGCATTTCCAAGTAGTCACCCATCTAGGTGCTGACCAGGCTCAGCATTGCTTAACTTTGATCATATGGGAACTTGTGTTTCCTCGTGATGTGGCTATAAACCTAGGTTCATATACTGCCCGCTAGTACTGGTAGAAAATATGCAACTACTTTAGCAAATAAGTAAACCATGATGAGTTTATAACCTGTTTGCTAAGAAAAGTTGTATTCATAGTAATCAAATTAAATTGAAGTTTTATGTTTTACTGTGCAAAAAAAAAAAAAAAGAAAGAAAAAGGAAGGTGAAGGTCACTTGTTTTGAGGTGTGGTGCATTTGTTTCCCCTTCAGATTTTTGGCACCAATTTAAACAGTTGTTATTTCACATCCTATGTATATTCTCTCACAAGTGCAGAATTGAAAGAACTAGCTACACAGTATTTATCATTACATTCTCTTTAGTATCACTTAGTAAACCAAGGTGTGTCACCTTGACTTTTGACCTCGCTATCATTTGAAGACAAGCCCTGTACAAGGAGATGCTGAAAAGTTCTCTTCACAAACTATTTCTAAAAATCTGATCAAATGACCCAAAATCTGATTTTTATTTTATTTTAAAGGGTTTCTTGTTTGAGCCAAGAGCTTTTCAGCACCCCCACTTAGTGCTTGTTTAAAACTGTCATTTAATCATAAGTTACAGTTTCTCTTTACCCATATCATTTTTTTTTTTTTTATTAATTAGTCTTTTTTTTTTTTGACACCACAAAAACCTCTCAAGATAGCAAATCAGAATTTTGTCACCATTTTTACCAATGGATTTTAGTTAGTCATACTAATGCAATTATTGACCACACCTTATTATCTTCAAAATTAGGTTGTATTGTAGCATGTATGCAAACTCATGAAATAGGACATATAAATATATTCACATGCACATATATATGTGTGTATGTAAAGAGAGGTAATGATTTACAATTAAGTCTAGAACCTAATAGGGAATATTTATTTTACACAAGTGTTCTTTTGTCAACACACATGTTCCAACAGGTCCCCATTAGTCTCATAAATTAAAATAAATTTTATAATGAACATTTTTAATCAAAATTCACTTAAATACAGCTGGCTATGAATTTATATATAAGATTAAATTTAATCTTATCTTTTTTTTAAATATTTAGAACATCTGAGTTACAAAAAGTCAGGTAATTTATAATTCTAAGAATTTTTTAAAAATTAATTTTATGTTTTACTTCTTGTTTTGAGTTTATGGAAATTAAAAAAAAAATTTACCACAATTTATCACCACAAACAGACCCTTCTTATTTGGAAGATTGATACTAAACAATCTTCCTTCCCTAATTCCCCCCCACACATCTGTTGTTGTGTCAAACAAAGCTAAATAAATATTCATGGATCTTACCAACTTTAAATAACAATAAGGTAAAAATTATTCAAGAGCAAAAAAGACGTTTATTTTGAAACAGAAGATCAAGATGTAATAAAAAAAATTCTTTCTCAATATTTCTTTACATTGCTTTTAATCAAAGTGCAATCTTTATTCTTTTCATCATGTCTTCATTTGCTCTTCATAAAGGTATACATATACATATACATATAAATATGTATTTTAAAAAGTTTTTCAGAACCTATTGACTCTCTGCTTCATTAACTTTTCAATTATTTTACTTTTCTGTCAGCTTTTACAAGATGAAGCAGGAAGAAATTGTGTACAGATGCACATATACATGTTATTATGCTTTGGTAAATTTTATATATGTAGTAGTAGTTAGTGCTACCATTAATTAGCATGTGTATGAGTAGATGTTATGTATAAGCTCACTATGTAAAGTAGTGGTCATGGTACTTGGATCCATACCAACCATTCAGTATCTGTCTATATTTCTGAGATGAGGTATTATGTACATTATTTACATTATTCAGACTATTGTCCTCATCTTCGTTGCCATATTTATTACAATGTTTCAGCCTTTGTACACTCCGGCCTTCTTCAGGTGGTTGGAATGTCAAACTTAACCCTTTATTTACATGGTACTTGGACTGTAGAAACAATATTGACTGCATACAACTTCAATTCCTACTTGGAATATCATAACAATATGGTGCTACCAATAGGAACTTTGTTGCATGTAGAAGACACAAACTTTGTTGAAACCTGGATGAAATGCTTCACAGCACTTGCCAGAAGAAAATACAAATAGATGAAGAAGTTTGAGATCAATGAAGAACATAAAGCCTATTCACTTCAGGAAGATATAGTAGTGGTTGGTTAGTGCTACCACTAATTAGTATATATGTATGAGTAGACATTATGTATAAGCTTGCTATGTAAGGTAGTGGCAATGGTACTTGAACTGTAGAAACAGTACTGATTGCATACAACTGCAACCATTACTTGTAGCATCATAACAATATACTCACAAGCCAAGCGTAGTGAGTTTTTACTGAAAGCACCATGAATATAAATATGTTCTGAAATTGGCATTCTTCAACAAATATCTGAGAGAATTAGAAGTTTCACCAGGATCCAATACTGTATTCATACATAAGTAAATCATTTTATTAATAATTATATATTAAGCTTAGCTAATCTACAATAAAGTTGAATGTGAAGATTGAAATAAATACCTTTCTCTCTTTGCCATGTTCCTTCCAAATAGGAGTAATCATGACATTCCTTGGCTTCCTGTCTTCTTTTTTTTATCAGCAGTACTTGCTGAGAAAAAAAAAAAAAACCTCCTTTCCTATTTTACTAGTTTTGGAGAATCCTCTCAGATCAAGTACTTCCTGTCATGAAGCTCTGTGAAAGTCGCTGTTAACGGCCAGTCCTCTGAGGCACATGAAATTAGTACTTTTCAATTTATGCTTACAGCCCACAGCTAATTTGCTCTCATCAATATGGCCCTTCACATTTTTTAACTGTGCAGACTTGGTTTAGAATGCTGTTAGGAACTGCTAGGTAAGCTTCACATATTTGGGAAGACTATTAGAATAATCCAGAACCTATACTGGCAGTAAACCAACTGCATATAGATAGAAAATTGATTCAGTAAATATACAAAAATAGATTGTAAGATAAGAATGTGTTTTTCACAGACTTATTCAACCTATACAGTGAGGCAATTCTGTGAGAATTAGAAGTCTTACCTATTCATTATTGCTGCCCACAATCTTAACAAAAGATATGCAGATGACACAGTGTTGAAAGCAGACATAAAAAGAAAAATACAGGAACTCCCACAGAAGGTGGTGAAGGAAAGCAATAAGGAAGGATTAAACATCAATTGTAAGAAGAGAGAATGTATGGTTATCATCAGAAAGAAGAGTCCAACATGCAAATTACAAATTGGAGATGCCAAAATCAAGCAAGTGCAAAAGCTTAGATATCTGGAAAATGTTTTAATGTTCATGTGATGATGGAAAATGCAACACTGAAATCTGAAGACACATTGGGATAGCAAAAAATGCCTTCTAAAAGATGAGCAAAGTATTAAGAAACAGGAAAATCTCCTTAGAAACAAAGAAAAGAGTACTTAACTCTTATGTAATATCAGTCCTCCTATATAGCAGTAAATGCTGGACAATATTTTTACAGATGAAGAAAAAACTTGATGCAACAGAAATGTGGTTCTACAGAAGGATGCTGAGAATACCATGGGCTGAACATGTGAGCAATAATGAAGTTTTAGAGGAAATAGAAACAAAAAGGATGCCTATACTTAAAATTGGAAAGAGGGAGTTGAAATTTCTTGGACACATAACAAGAAAAGAGGGCTTAGAAAATTTGACACTCACAGGACATATTGAAGGCAAGATGGACAGAGAAAAGTAGCTTGTAACCTACCTAATGATTATGTGTAAATGGTTGATAGAACAGGGATTAGGAGAGACAGCAAAAAGACTAAATTTACTAAGCAGTATATAGTACAAGAAATTATGGAAAGCCATGGTTGTCTACATCTTGAAGGGACATGGTACATAGAAAAAAAATAATGGCAAGCATCTCATAGTTTAAAATTACTTGAACTGATGGACATAAATAGTATTTTGTGCCACCTAAGACCACAGGTATATAAATTCTACCCCCTATTTAGCAGGGAATATTAAGAAAAAAATTGTTGTATGGTATCTTGTATGTTCTCTATTTGACCTACTTTAAAACAAGTTTCCTTTTGTATATTTATTATGAATTTATGAAATTCTAGTATTTCAGGAAAAAAGTGGCTTGCTCCTCTCTTAACTCCAACTTGCTTCACTTCACATCTAGCACCACTACTCAGCATGGGCAGGGCTAAATTCTGCTCCTTCCTCCTCCCTTCTTGGTATTCTAACTCTGCTCACTTCTCATGACTGGCATAACTGCCTTTGTGACAAATCTAATTTTTAAAGTGCGTAAGAGTAATGGCGTGGTTTATTCTCCTCTTTAATTTCAATTCTCTGACTCCCTTTCTTGGATGCACCTATCCAAAATGTACCATTAGTGTAATGGATTTAATCCTCATAATGCTCTACTACTATGACCTTGTGCGAGACTTAGGAAAGTTTAGTAAATAATTGTATAGATATTCACAAAGCTCAGCTTAATATGGCACAAGATCAAATTGTGGAAAATAAGTGATAAGAAAATTGATATTTGTGTAGATACCCTTTAGTCTTTTGTCCCCCTCCCACTTAAATTTCTAAAAATATCTTTGTTGAGTTCATGAAATTTGTCACAATATTCCATCAAATTGAATTTTACCAATCTATAAAGAAATAAATATGAAAACAATTTTTTATTCATAAGTTTATAAAAATTTACTAAATCATAAAAATATGTGAACCAACTAAAATGAAATTATTATTTATCATTTTATAAAGTTCGAATTGATTAGTAATTTGCCAGTGTTTTGCCAACCACTCTAAAGAACACAATTTTGTAGGATTTTATAAATTTTTGAATAAAAAGATTTCATTTCAAATTTATTTCTTTATAAAATGATAAATAATAATCTGTCTATATTTCTGAGATGAGGTATTATGTACATTATTTGGACTATTGTCCTCATCTTTGTCGCCATATTTATCACAACGTAACTAGAACAGTCCACCCCAGTGAGCAAAATAAAGTGTTCAGTTCGAAATTCTAACCACCTGAAGAAGGCTGGAGCGTACAACAGCCAAAATGTTGTGATAAATATGGTGACAAAGATGAGGACAATAGTCCGAATAATGTAGATAAATAATAAATCTTATAAAATGGTAAATAATAAATATCGCATTGTCCTTGTTTTGCATATTTTTATAATCTTGTAAATAAACATTACTGAAGGCTATTAAAGTTATAACGGTGTCAACAGAAAAAAAACAAAACGTCCTTTTGACACAATTTTTTTGCAGGCACAATGGTTAAACATTGCCAAAGTTTTTTTTTTATAACTCATTAAATGAATTACATCCAGCTCAATAGAAACATTATACCATTACTACATTCTTTTTATTGACATAGTTTTAAAAAAACAATAAAGTAATTTATTTGGTCACTTGATTTTTTATGCTTTCTGTTTGTTGAAAAAGTTAACTGCAATTTTATTAGTTACTTTTAAACAAAATTAACAGATGATTCTTTGTCTTTTGTTCTCAGACCATGAAAGAAATGCTGTATGCTGCTCAGGAACAAGCACCGTCATCTGAAGGTGGGTAGAGATTTTTTTTTCAGAAATGAGAATTTCATTTTAATTTTCAAGAATTAAATTTGTACTTTTCATTTTCCCATTAAATAAACTGATTAAACAAACAAACATCTTTTCATCATAAAGAAAGTTTAATAAAAGTTTTAAATATATTTGTCTCTTCATAAAGAAATACATGTCAAATTTTTGTACTTTTCTATTATCAAAACCAACTTTTTTCTAAAGAATTAGGTTGGAATTATTAAACAAAATATTTATTTTGTTTTAGATTTTTTCTCAACTATAAAAAATTAATTATAGCTGAAATTCCAGAGGCCAAAACATTATCATTGTTTCCAGAAGTAACTCAATTTGTTTTTAATCATTTAACTTCAAGCAAGACAATAAAGCCACTAAGATATGTGGGATTAGTGAGTGTGAAAGAATATAAGAAAAAGAAAAACAGAAAAGAAGAGAGAACAATAAAAGAACAGGAATTAGGAAGGCAGTAAGTAGATAGTTTTTGGAGATCAAAGTTGACTTGAAAGCAAGAAGCTGGAAGAGAGTTCCACAAGAGAGAAACACAAGAAAAACTGTTAGCATAGAATTTACAGTTATATTTAGCCATTTCAGCTGTAAAATGATGAGACCTTGCTGTCAATCTACTACTGTGCTTAAATTGATAAAATCTAGGTACCATAGAGGAAAGTAATATTTATTTTGTAAAAATATAAAAGTGTGGCACATGACCAAAAAGTGGGGATAGGTAGACCACTATTCATATGTCTTATAATTAAACTTAGCAAGCCAAAATTAATGGCCCAAACATACCCCAGTATTCCTTACACCAAAACAACACATTCTTACTTACCATTCTTAATACAGCCACCACAATACTTCAGAGTCTCTATGAAGTCATAACTAGTCCCATACGTACAATTTATCTGTGGAGGATTGGGAATAAAATAACAATTTTAAAAAATACTATAGAGGAATGTTCATCAGAATAATTACCATGAAAATATTTAGAGAAAAGGTACATTATGGCAATGGAAAAGTGACTGAAGTGGAGATGCCAGATCAGAACCAATAATGTTGCAGATTTTTGGATTTTATCAAAAATCTCTAAATATATAGCAGGAGCACCAGACTATATGTGGCAGCAATATTCAGAGCATGGATGAATGGTAGACTTAAAATATGTAAGATAGATCCTGTCAAGAAAAATTGTCTAGCACATTAAAGTGAATCAATTTTCCTAGCAGCAGACCTAGCAATTGATTTAATATACTCTTAAATATGCCATCATCTTCAATGGCTTTCAGTAATAGGAAAGCACCCAAATTTCTATTAAGAAATATGATCCTTTGCTATTCTATAATTTATTCAGACTAGCATCTTCATTGTTGTTATTTTGATCATGATGTTCTTTGCTGATGCATTCTTTGGAGGGATATGTGGATTCACATAATGGTTATCAGTATTGGAAATGAAATCAGCAGTTCAAATTTCAGTTGAGACATTTCATGTTAATTTTGCACTCTGCATAAATCTATCCATTCATTCTCTCCCCAGGTTTTTTTTAAAATGCAACCAGTCTGGATTCAAAATCATGATGGAGTCAGCCATACCACTACCTTTCTTAAGAACAGTCATGGCAATTTATAGATATTAAAGAAAGGAAGCTATGTTCACATAAATCCTGAAGAGATCTGGCATTAAACAAATTTATTTAGACTTATATCAAGTGTTTGCTGCATTAAGTAGTGTTGGCCAGGGCTTTTTCTATTCTCCATAGGATCAACACAGCTTACATTTCACACATCAGTGGGAAAACTTCATCCTCAAGAGGAAAACATTTTGATTTACACTCAAGTCTACCAAACCAGAGAAATGTGTTGGGTACTATGTTAAATAGAATGTCAACTTAAACATCTTAATCAGAACAACAAAGATAAGGATACTTGTCCAATCCAAATAATTTCCACTCAGACAGCTTTTTCCCAAGAACTACCATTTCATGGAACAGACTTCCACATAATTGAATTCTTCAATCTGGTGTGCTATATATAAACAAAGAGCTAACAGAAACCACATCATTTGTGGACTACTAACAACAGAAACACCTAAAATGAATAGCACATATAACTTGAAGAGAAAATAATGACATAATCAAGATGTTAACATTCCACACTACTTCAAGTAAAAGGCTAGGAAGGAACCCCCCCCCCATCAATACTGGAAAGAGTGAGAAAAGTTACTTGATTTGAGAAAGCTGTTTTCTTAAAAATTGTTTTAAAAGAAAGATTTTATAAATTTCAGCTTAAAGCTATACTGGCTGCTCAGTCAATGAATGCCAAATGTTTCCTTGTAGGGAAATGGCTAATATTACCATTACCATTTACAAGATGGTATTGGAAGTTTCCAGCCTAGACCTAAAAAATTACACCTTTGCTCCAATAAATAAAATATATTCATATATTTTTATAAATTTGTCCATAATCCCCATCAAAATAGTCTAACGTGAAACTTACACAGTAATCTCAGTGTCTCAATACTACAAAAGGACCATAGTAGTCCTTTTACATGAAGAGCATCCAATATAGTTGACTCCTTAACTGATTGCAATCATATCCAGGAACTGATGGATTGTTTGGCAATGGTTCACAAATTTCTTTTCATATTTCCTGGCAATTTGTTGGTGATTGGCCACCTTGAACATTCACCATCTTGAACTCATTCCTTCAAACATACATGCCACTCAAAAACCTGTGTTTGATTTAAAGAATATTTACCAGGAGCCTGAAAAAACATTTTGAAGGTCTTGATAGCAGATTTACTAAGCTTTATGTGAAATTTGATGCCGGCATGTTGGTCGAATTTGTCAGCCACAATAAAGATGACAGAGGCATTCTAACAGATTGTAAAACTGAACATAAACTAGATAGCCTATTGGCAGACTGACTCAGTAGGCTGGGTACCAAAGATTATTAGCTGTACATGCATTTCTGTTTAAGAGTACAATCACAACATTTACAGTCTGGAAACTTTCCAATATAGGGGATAGATAAATATGCATACATGTACCAGTTTGAAAACAAAAGAATAAATTTGAGTCAAAAAATAATTCTTCTTTTTGTAATCAGAATCTGATTAAACAAACGGAGAAAACTTTGGTTAAAGTATTATATTTTGATATTTTTATATAGTTAGGTAATTATACTGTGCCAACCAATGATAGCATGAAACTTAATCGCTTATATTTAATATTTCATTTTATTCAGTTCCATACTTTGTCAATTACTCTTGGCCAATGTGTGTGAATACAACCCCAGACCCCTGAGTGGAAATGTGGACCTTATATTCTCACCTACAATGCCTGAGAGACTATCCGTTTCCTCTCTGGGTGTTTTTATATCTGTGATAGAGCTCTTTCTTATGGTTGTTATCCAGTTGCAGATGATCTGGTCACATGAATCTGTATTTGGTAGTCAGGTCAAACCTGTATCTTCTCAAATGAACGCTGAGTCTATACTGGGATGATCTGCGGTGAGAAACATACTACAATTATATCAAATTTAAAAAAATCTAGCTAAGAACTCATTGACGATTAATATGGAGACAGAAAAAATCAGTAAACTAACAATGGAATTATAAAGATATAATGGCTGGCTGGCTGCTCATATTTGAGTATTCCTGCCTACTAGAGCAGCTAGCCAATCCCTGTTGAGGACACCTGCTCAGACACATATTGCTTGTTCAACACCTACAGAACCCACCTGTGGTTTATATTGCAACTATGCTAAGTGAACTTTAGTTACACTTTCTGGAAGTGAGCACATTATCTGGCATGATCAACAGTCTGAACAAGACCAGTACACTCAAACACTCAGTCACAATGACTTGTGACTTCATGCTAGCACAACCATCAGCAGCTCCCAAATAGTTCTGTCTACCTAATTTCACTCACAAGGCTTAGGTCAACCTGTGGTATAGTTTTCAGACAGTTTTCAAAGATGCCACACACTAGGATTTCCTCCCCATTAGCATAACATCAAGAAGTCACCTTCCTTCCTTCCTTCCTTCCTTCCTGATGGATTGTTTGTCAATGGTTCACAAATTTCTTTTCATATTTCCTGGCATTTTGTAGATGATTGGCCACCTTGAACATTCACCATCTTGAACTGATTCCTTCAAACATACATGCCACTCAAAAACCTGTGTTTGATTTTGCTATGGTGAGAGTTGGACCCAGGTCCCATGGTCAGAAAGCAAACTTTCTAGTCACATGTCCATTATATAAGATATGAAATTATTGTGTAACATTTAATGTTGATTATGTTTACTTAATTTTTAGATCTGATGACTGCATGCCACTGCTTTAGTTAATCATCAAGATTTCTTTTTCTTAATAGATGTGTATAAAATGTTTGTACAATATCATATATCTATATATATATATCAGATGACACAGTGTTGATAGCAGACATGGACAGAAAACTGCAAAAACTCCTACAGAAGATAGTGAAGGAAAGCAGATAGGAAAGATTAAGCATCAACTGCAAGAAGACAGAATGCATGGTTGTTATCAAAACAATGAGCTCAAAATGCAAATTGGAGATACCAAAATCAAACAAGTACAAAAATTAAAATATCTGGGAAGTTTTTTAACAGAGAACGGAAAGTGTGACACTGAAATTCAAAGGCATATTGGGATAGTGAAAGAGTATTACAAAAGCTAAGCAAAGTATTAAGAAACATAAAAATGTTGTTAGAAACAAAGAAAAGAGTGCTGAACTGTTATATGATATCTGTCCTCCTATAAAGCAGTGAATGCTGGACAATCTCCACAAAAATGAAGAAGGGACATGAAGCAACAGAATTGTTGTTCTACAGAATGATGCTGAGGATACCATGAACCAAACTTGTGAGCAACAGAGAAAATGGAAACAAAAATTAAACTTATACTTAACATCACGAAGAAAGAGTTGAAATTTTTATGACACATAATGAGGAAAGTTGGCTTGGAAAATCTGATACTCAAAGGACAGATTGAAAGCAAGTGTGACAGAGGAAAACAATTCATAAAATACTTGAACTTGAGTAAATGGATGGTGGAACAAGGTTTAGGAGAAATAACAAAAAGATAAAATTTATTAAGAGTTACAAAGAACAGGAAATTGGCCTTATAAAACAAATCAATCAATCGATTGGTTTTAAGCATAACCACTTTTAAAGTTAGCCATTGCTTAGCTCTTTTATGAGCTCTCAAAGAGCTTTTTAGACATGCATTGGTTTTGACAACAAATAGGCAAATGCAACATAACAGGTTCACTGTTTCTGCTATGAGAAATAGGTAATATATATATATATATATATATATATATGCATACAGTAGGAGAAGGATAAATTGTTGCCTAAATTATGCAAAAATGAAAATAACACTGACATCTCATTTTAACCAATATATTTACCAAAATTACACAAAAATACCTTGAAATACTAAAGAGTAACTTTATTCAATACAATTACCATTGACTTCAACCACAGCTTCCAGATGACTTTGGGATCTCCTGCAACTCTTCTGGATGGCTGACTTGCTTAAGTTGGTGAATACTGCTATAATCTTTACCTTCAATTTATCTTTGATGTTACAAGGAGTTTTGTTGCTCTCTTGCTCAACTGTGCCTCACACATAATAATCAAGGGGATTGCAGTTGAGGAGTTAGGTAGCCAGATGTAAGGGGTGATGTGGTTATAGAAATTGTCTGATGGCTAGAACTGGGTTCTTCTGCTTGTGTGATATGGTGCAGAGTCCTGTTGCTAGATATAGGGTCTACTATACTGTGCAGTTGACAAAATCAAAAGTAAACAACTAAAATATAAAATGGCAGCAATTTACCCATTGCACCCTGCATATATATGTATATTACCTATTTATAATATAGGTTTTTATTAATATGACTGATTTTTATCACTCTAAACATCATTTTTAGTGGATACTCATATCTGAGTAGGCATTCTGTTTATTGATTAAACAGAGTATTTATTAATTTTCATCTATTTATGCCAGTAGATGAAAATAAATAAATAAAATAAATATAATGTTTAAAAAATAAATGTAATACCTACTCAAATATCACACTAAAAATAATGTTTACAGTGATATATATATATATATATATATATATATATATATATATATATAATAATAATAATAATAATAATAACAAATCCATAAGTGGAAAGGATATATATGTATATATATATATATATATAGAGAGAGAGAGAGAGATAATATCAAATCCATAGGTAGAAAGGAGATATATATATATAGATAGATAGATAGATAATATCAAATCCATAGGTAGAAAGGAGATATATATATATATAGATAGATAGAAAATATCAAATCCATAAGTGGAAAGGATATATATATATATATATATATAGATAGATAGATAGATAATATCAAATCCATAAATGGAAAGGATATATATATATATATATATATATATATAGATAGATAGATAATATCAAATCCATAAGTGGAAAGGATATATATATAGATAGATAGATAGATAATATTAAATCCATAAATGGAAAGGATATATATATATATATATAGATAGATAGATAATATCAAATCCATAAGTGGAAAGGATATATATAGATAGATAGATAGATAATATCAAATCCATAAGTGGAAAGGATATATATATATATATATATATATATAGATAGATAGATAGATAATATTAAATCCATAAATGGAAAGGATATATATATATATATATATATATATATATATATATATAGATAGATAGATAGATAATATTAAATCCATAAATGGAAAGAATATATATATATATATATATATATATAGATAGATAGATAGATAATATTAAATCCATAAATGGAAAGAATATATATATATATATATATATATATATAGATAGATAGATAATATCAAATCCATAAGTGGAAAGGATATATATAGATAGATAGATAGATAATATCAAATCCATAAGTGGAAAGTATATAGATAGATAGATAGATAGATAATATCAAATCCATAAGTGTAAAGGATATATATAAATAAATACATGCATCATACCACAGAGTTTATAGGTAATTTTAAACAGACGAAACTGCATAGTTTTCTCTTAAAAAGGTAACTTTTTTTTTGGCTAACACCTCATAGCAATTGATTCAATATAATCTTTCTGCTCCATGTCAGTTGAAAATGTTAGTCCAAGAAGGCACAATGAATCACTTTCCTGGAGGTTAGCATCAGCCATACTAATAGAAGGCAAAAAGCATTCTCTCAGACAATTAAAAGATCTATAATAATCAAGATGAGAACACTAGTCCAAATAAATTAAAGCATATTGACACTTCTCTGTCACTTATAAGACATACCCCAAAATGCATGTCACCAAAATAATCTAAAACCTTACCAAATTAAGGATAATATCTGTAGTGATTTTCACATATGCTTATCTGCTTTTTTTAAGAATCTTAAATAACCTTTTATAATTTGTCACAACTAAAAGAAGTGAAACACCATCTGTTGCCAGAATATCAGTAGGAAATAAGTAAAAATCAAATATTAAGGAATCATATATATTCCAAAATTATCTGGGAAGCAAAGATTTGTAATTTGTGTGGGTGGGGATGTCTATGTTTACATGTGTACATTTGCAATAATAAAGTAAATGCTATCTGAAGTTTTTAGATGAGGTATATAATTATTCCATGAATTATTCAAACAAGCATCATAGTCTGTCTATATTTCTGAGATGAGATATTGTAACTATTTATATTATTTACATCATTTGAACTGTTGGACACATGGCCCAGCAGATAAAAGTATTGGTTGAGTAATCCCTCCCAAAAAGTGATTTAACCCAAAGATTTGTGGATTCAATACCTGACCACAACAGAGGGAACAAAAACTTGGAGAGTGGAGTTACTAAATAAAGGTAATTAACTGAATTAGGTGGCATGGTGGAGTAATGGATAGCAGCTTGGATTGAAGAATTAGAGAGCCAAATTTGAATTCCAGTTGAATCCATTACATTCACTTACGTGTTAATACCCTTGGGTAAGATACGAATCCTCTTCTCCCCCAGCTATGGGTAAATAGCAGGACAGACCAGGTTCTGTAGCCTTGGATGGCAACTGGTGTACTGCAGAAAGAACTGGCAACCTGCTGCAGGAAAAAAATCTGCCTCGTCAGTTATGTATTGAAAGATACATGATTGCCTAAGCGTGTATCACCCATGGCATGCATATAACTGAGTGAATTAACTGAAACTGAGATATCCAAAAAAAGGCATGGCACGGGGAATTAGAACAATCTATCCCCATATTCAGTTTGAAATTCCAATGTATATCATTTGAAAAAGGCTGAATCATACAATGGCTGAAACGTGAATAATTCAATAAAGATGATGACAAAAGTCTGAATGATAGAAATAGTGTAAGCATCCTAATCTTTGGTATTTTGTTCTGTTTCTGCTGGTGGGCTCACTAGTCTTCAGCTAATTTCTGTCATATCAGGTAACCATTGAATAGAATCCTTTACCACATCCACAATTCCATAATGTTGTAACTTTTAATCTTAAGTGTAAATCCTTTTTCTTAAAAATTTGCAAAAAATAAAACTTATGTATGAAAAAATGGATTTTATTTAAAGACTACTCCAAGTAATATGCATTTACGGAAGTTCAGAGGATACATTGGCCAAAACATAGTGATGAAAAAAATAAAAGATCATGATATTAGTTTAAATGAATGTTTTATTTCTGAATTTCAGTCAGAACTTGGAAAATTTTATGGAATAATACTAGGAAACTTGGAGAGTGTACCAACAGAAATGTACTGTTCAAAACAGTAAAGATGAAGATATTAATCAGAATAATTAATAAAAAAAAAAATAACTGTACTTTATCTCAGGACATAAAACTATACTAAAAAGGTCAAAATGCACTAGAGGTAAAATAATAACTGACACAACAAATATGAGGGTCACGGACTGAATAATACATGAAATAATCACAGGGCTTCTTCACAAATTTTCAAGCAATACTAAGAAAGCAAGAAATCATACCAAGCAAAATTAAAGAGTAAAAGATTAAGATATTGGTCCAATTCATGCACTAATGAATTTGATTTATTCTAAAAAAGGCCAAATAATGCACTGGCCAAAATGTAGTACTATATTTCTTCAGAATATAAGATATGCTGATGTGTAAAACACATTATTTTGTATAAAACACATTATTTTGAAGACAAAATTTTGGAAAAAGAAGTCATATTTGAGAAACTTTTATTGAATAAAAATTTAATCTATCGTTTCCTTGTGAATGAGCAGCAGGCATTTCCCAGTTTTTGGTGGACACCATAATGAATGAGAGTAGAGATGTTAATGTGTGGTAGTCATTGTTTGGTCAGTGAAATGCACTTTAATCACTTCTTAATAGTACAAAATAGAGATATGTTGAAAATTACTGTCAAAAAGAAAAAGGAAATGTAAATCCTTTTAAGCAGCCAGCTTTTTAATCAATACTTATCAAAGAGTTGATAAGTTTGGACAATAAAACAGAATTACCAATAAAAACAAGGTAAAATGATTTAAAAGTAGACTTTATGTGTCAACTCACAAAAAAAACAAAAAAAAAAACAAAACAAGAGTGGCAGATACTATGCTGATTTAAGTAACTTCAAAGAATAAAGAAAATCTTTTTACTTGCCAAAAAGATTGTTGACATCTAGAAATAAAAAAGAGATTCCAAAATCACTAAGTGAAAAGATAAATGTGTAACATATTGAATCTTTTATATAAAAAAGTGTTGGCATGGACCGGATTATCAAGAAGTTGTTGGCCAATCGCTGAATCTCAAATATTCTGCAAACGTGTCAACATGGTAGCTTAATGTGATTGTCCATTTTTAATTCAAAGTGAAACATGCTGCTTGATCCTAATTTTATTTTTCTTTATTTTTTGAAGTTACATATGTTGACCGAATATCTATCTCTCGTGTTGTTTAATTTGGCAGGAGGGGATTTGTAAGGATGTTATAGTGGAACACACCTATTCTATTGTTAATAGATTCTCCCACCTATAATAAGTAGGAGTAGTAGGAGTCGCTCAGTGGGTCAGTGAGTCGATGCCGGACGACTGTTAGTCAGATACTAAAGTATCAGCGACCACAACTAGATTTCTCTGCGTCATTAAGTCATCAAGTTCTTAATGGTTTTGTATGTCAAACCTATTTTAGGACCGACTTTGTACAAATACAAGCCTCCACTGTGAAACTGCTCCATAACACACTTGGCGATGAGGGATTCGAATTCATTTGGTGAAAGAAAAAAAAAATTCGTTTGCCATAACACACTTGGAGACGAGGGATTCGAATTCATTCGGTGGAAGAGAAAAAAAAAATTTACACTCCATAACACACTTGGCAATGAGGGATTCGAATTCATTCAGTAGAAGAAAAAAAAATTTGTTCGCCATAAAACACTTGACGATGAGGATTTGAACTGATACGGAGGAAAAAAAAAATTTGTTCGTCATATAACAAATTTGGACACGAGAATTCGTACTCATACGGTGAAAAAAAAAAAAAATTGACCCGCCATAACAAATTTGGTGAAGGGGTTCGGATTCATACGGTGGAAAAAAAAAATTCGCCACAACATTATTTAATGACGAAATTCATACTCATACGAAGGAAAAAGAAAAAATTTTGCTCATCACAATTATTTTGGTGACAAAATCTCGGATTCACATTTAAAAAAAAAAAAAACTTGGCAAAGTTTTTCGAAAGACAAGACGTCAACTTAGTGACGAAAAAAATCAATCGTATTCTCAACTGAGAAAAGAATTTTTTTTTTCTCGATAAGACAGTTTACTCAAATAGGTTACAAATTGCAAATTCGTAGGACCCCCCCCTCTACAATATTTAAGCATTGTGTAAACTTTTGCGAAGATGGAGGAATGCAAAAATATATTCCAGGAATTTTTTAAGTTCCAGACGGAACAACAGATGACAATATTAGAGCAACAGAAAACTTTCCAGATGCAGCTACAGGAGGAAACTTTTAATAGACAGATGCAGTTTCAACGAGAAATGGAACAGATGCATAAGGAGTTTCAAAACAAAATTCTGGAAATAACTGAGAAGAGGAAAGAGAAAAATCTACGAAATGATTCTTTCCCAGAGAATACAATATGGAATTCAATTGAAATATTCACGTACAGTCCAGATGAAGAGATAACTTTTGAGGAGTATTATAAAAAATATACGGACGTGTATAATGAGGACTGCCACACGTGGTCTGAAGGAAAGAAGGTTAGGCTTCTTTTAAGCAAGTTAGGAACTGCTGAGCATAACAAATTGGTAAACTACATTTTACCGAAAAAAACTAGTGAGTTGACATTTACCAAGGCGGTAAATATATTAAGTGAATTATTTAGTAAAAAGACATCTTTGTTTCACAAGAGGTGGAAATGTTTGAATCTGATGAAAGATGACAAACAAGACTATATAACGTACGCAGCCAATGTGAATAAGCATTGTGAAGAATTCAAGCTAGCAGAGTTAAGTGCTGACAATTTTAAGTGCTTAGTGTTTGTTCAAAGGCTGGTATTGGAAAGAGATGCAGAGTTGAGAAAATTAGTGCTGTCAAAATTAGAAAACGAACCAAGGATTTCGATACAGAAGTTGGCAGAAGACTGCACAAGATATGTTAGCATAAAGAAAGATTCGAAAAAGATAGAACAGTCTGGCGTTTCGCATGTAAGGAAAATACACTACAAAAAAGAAAGTCAGTCTACCAAAAAGAATTCTAAAATTGCGGGTTATCAAACAAAAAGTGAAATACCAGAGAAAAATAAACAAAAACTCCCAAAGCCATGTTTTGCTTGTGGTGAACTTCACTGGTACAGATATTGCAATTTTAGGAATAAAAAATGTTTCAACTGCAAAAGAGTTGGTCATAAAAGCTCGCACTGCAGGTTAAAAAATAAAGACAATAAAATAAGAAAATTAAATTCTGATGACGTGAACGATGGAGTAACCAGAAAATTTGTTACCATCAAAATAAGTAATAAAAAAATAAAAATGCAACTCATCATTGGTTCCGACCTATCTATCATAAATTTGCATACATGGAAGAAGTTGGGGAAACCAACTTTAATGAAGACAAATAAAATCGCGAGGTCAGTGACGGGAGAAAAAATACAATTTATTGGAGAATTTGTTACAAACGTCACGTTAAATAAAAAACGTGAAAATACCATTTGTCATAGAAAATACCACAAACTTACTTGGTACAAATTGGATAACAGAATTTCAATTATGGGATCTACCGATAAATTCTTTCTGTTACAAGGTTGAAAGTTTAAACTACAAAGCCCAAAAATTAGTAAAGAAACTTAAGGGAACATTTCCTGCTGTTTTTTCTCCAGGTTTGGGAACGTGTACCAAGATGGAGGCAAAATTACAGCCAAAAGAAAACACTCAGGCGGTGTTCAAAAAGAAAAGGAATGTGCTGTTTACTTCAATTGAACAGATAAATAAAGAATTAGACAGATTAGAGAAAACCGATGTATTTAAAAAAAGTTGAATCGGTAACACCGACGATATACGTAAAAAACAAGCTCCAGAAAGTAAAGATGAAGCCGACATTGAGAAAAACTGGGGAGCGAGTTACCCGCAGCCAAGGACATGCAGTATTATTAAATGATTTAAGTCAACTGAAGTCACCACAGAAAATGTTAAGAAGCACAAGATCAACAAAAGGGAAGCTAGATGCTGAACAAATAGAACCACAAGAAGAACCTACAGAAACTGTGACACCATCCTTAAGAAGCTCAAAGCGGAAGGTTGTTTCTGTTAACACTATGGAGTTATCAAAAAATAGAAAAGCGGGTTGGCAATATGATGTACTTGGTGAAAGGCGAAAAATTCACTGGCAGATCAGACGACGTGCTTCAGATGTGGTTGACAGCGGTCATGCGGAAGAAACGCCGATGGAAGTGATTTTCAATACGTTTGATCTAACAATGCCTGCAACAATTTTACCTGAGGTATGCCGATCCAGAAGAAAAAAGAAAGGCAACTGATCATTTAAAAGTGGATCAAAAAATGTAGGAGATATGCTACAACATTGCTAAAAAAAAAAAATGAATTTTTTTTTGTTGTTTTTTCTTCATATTTTCTGTAAAAAATGAAAAATAAAGAAAACTGTTTACTCCTACGGAGTAAAGTTTTAGTGGGGGATGTTATAGTGGAACACACCTATTCTATTGTTAATAGACTCTCCCACCTATAATAAGTAGGAGTAATAGGAGTTGCTAAATGGGTCAGTGTGTCGATGCCGGACGACCGTTAGTCGGATACTAAAGTATCAGCGACCACAACTAGATTTCTCTGCATCATTACCTATTATATCAAGTTCCTAATGGTTTTGTATGTCAAACCTATTTTAGGACCGGCTTAGTACAAATACAAGCCTCCACTGTGAAACCACTCCATAATAAAGCATTAGATGCGTAAGTGGGGCAGGGGGTGCAATGACACCAGGCATCCATATCAAGAGGGCATCCAATCAAAGAGTGAAATAAAAATTTGGTTTTTGAAATTTAAAATTGTCTGTTAACAAACTGGTGTGAATGCAGATCAGTGTTTTGATAAGCAAGACCAGAGTAGGAATACTTGAATCTTAGGGGCATACAATCAAGGAGTTGGCCTCAGGCCTCACCAAACCTCTGTCAGTCACTGTTTGTAAGATAAATTCTGCTTTTAAATAGTTTTACTTCATCTTTATGGGCAATTCTGTTTTGTTGTTTAATATTTAAAACTTATTAATGTTACGCTTTAGCCTTTAGCACTCTGCATTATTTAATATTACTTCCCCCTTTCCACTGCATTCTTTTGTTAATTGCAATCCTTATTGTTTTCACTCAAAGTTATTTTCTGTTTAACACAACTATGAAATTCAAACATACTCTTGTTCAGAATCACCTTCAGTGGCAAGATAAACCTTTTGTACAGCAAATGAAATCACATACAAAATGTTAAAGGTTAATAAATGTTAATCAAAAAGCCTTTCACTTAAGAGGATTTACACCACATTTTTTTCTTTTCGACAGTAATTTTCAACATGTCTCCATTTTATTCTATATTTAATCACTCTGCTCATTAAAACTGCATTATAAATTGAGGCCATTGATTCATAGGTGAACCAATTTTTCCCAACTCATCTGTTTTTGTTGGTTTCTTACTACAGCTATTATTTCTGAATTACAAAATGAGAAAGCATGGTAAAGATTTATTTCTAACATTCAAATAGCTTAATGATCAACTGCAGAAGAAAGTGCTACTGATCACCTGAGAGACCCTTTTCTGCCTCCCATCTGGCTGATGCAAACCTCCAGGAGAGTGACTCATTGCATCTTCTCAGGTTAACATTCTTGGCTGACATGAAGTGTAAAGACTATATTGAATTCATTGCTAGATCAGCTGCTAAGAAAGTTGTTTCATTGTGTCAGGCTAAATAATTTTTCTCTTCAGAATCTATTTTACATATCTATAAGTCTACCTTTCATCCATGATTAGAATATTGTTGCCACATATGGTCCAGTGCTCCTGCTATATATCTAGAGCTCCTTGATAAACTCCAAAGAAGAATCAGCAATATTATTAGTCCTGATCTGGTAGGACAACAATCACTTTTCCCCCACCGTAAAGTTACCTCCCTGTGCCTTTTCTATAAATACTTTCATGGTATTTGTTTGGATGAGCTCTTTCCTATGGTACCTAGACTATTTGAATTTAAGTGCAATACTAGACTGGTGACAAGGTCTCATCAATTTACAATTGAATTGGTTAAATATAACTGCAAATTCTATGCCAACAGTTTCTTTCTTTTACACTTCTTACTTGCAGAACTCTCTTCTGACTCCATGCTTTCCAGTCAACTTTAATCTAAAAAAGTTTAAATGCAATGTCAATTGCTATCTACTGTCCTCCTGATTACTCTTCTTTTGTTCTCACTCCTTCATGTTTCTGTTTTCTAATTCTTCCACACCCAGTAACCCCTTGTGTCTTAGTGGTTTTACCGACTTACTTGGGGTGAACTTGATTAAAAAAAAAATTATAATATTTACATGTTCACTATTGTCTTCATCTTTGTTGTTGTTATCACAAGATTTCAGCCATTGCACCCCCTCCCCTGCTGCCATCAGGTTTATTTCAATCTGGGTAACCTACAGGGAATTTTGAAATGAACACTTTATTTAATCTATGTAGGTAAATTGTTCTCATTCCATTGCTCATGTCTAAAGATATCTCATCTAGTGGAATGAGTACAATCTGCCTCCATAGATTAAATAAAGGGTTCAGTTCAAAATTCCCTGTAGTTTATCCAGATCAACATACACCTGATGAAGGCCAGAAACACAATGGCCAAAACAATGTGATAACAACAACAAAGATGAGGATAATAGTGTAAATAATAATGATAACTCCCCATCCCAGAAATTCAGACAGAAAGTACTACTACTCATAAATACTTCTAAAATCAATATTGTAAATCTTAAAGAATAAAATAAATTTTTTTGTGTTTTTTAAAATCTTATTTGATTTTATTTCATTTTTTTCAGTGACAGACAGTGCAACAATTGAGCGCTACTTTGCACGGTTTGACGAACGTTTCTTTCAATTCTGTGATAAAGAGCTCACCAAAATAAATACATTTTTTTCTGGTATGTATTCCTTGAATTCTTTCTGCCCTGCTTCAATTATTTGCCCCTGAAATGGCAGCATTTCTTCTTCTAGGCAAGGATTGAAATGAGAAACTGAAATGGAGTTAACTAGATAGAAACTAAAGAATTTCATTCTACATAGATTTTTTTTTGTATTAGTTTCTTATTTAGGAAGTAAAATGATATCATTAGATGTATGTATATATAATGATTAAAGATACAACATACCTCACTATATACTAAATTTGGATTAATCTGACATAGCCATAAAGGTGAAGCACTCAGTAACGGTCAAATATGCAACATAAGCAATGGTTTCTAAGAAGAGCTTGTTCAAAATAACTCTCTGTATGACAAATGTCCTTGAAGATAACACACATGCACACATACACAAAACTATTATATATATTTGCATAAAAGTTTTCAGCATTTTTTATTTAAAAACTGTTTTCTACTGTGTATTCAGTCCCTAGTTCATTAAAGTTTGTGCTGGGAATTTTTGCACAAGCCTAATATATAGACGGGGTGAACATAGAAATCAACACTGCATGATGACTGTTGGTTTCATGTCTCAAATGATCTTTCAACTATGTCTGAAGATATATATATACACTATAATTCAAAAATTTAAAGCCATCCCCAGAATTAGCCTGGGATGTAATTGACAGAAAAATCCCAAAAATGAGAAGGAACTCTTAGAGTGATTGAAAAAAAAAATGAAATCATTCTTTCAGAAAATTTTACAATGAATGCCAAAAATTTGTGCTGCAGTAATGAAGTCTGAAGGAAGATATTTTGCCGAATGAAAAATTTAACCATAAAATGCTTTTTTTCTTTTTGTCATAATAAAATTTATAATAAAAAGCATGTCTCACTTTTTTTACCTATGTATAATCATTTCCTCTTATTTAAAGTACAAAACAATTACTTTTGGGGCCAATTTAAAAAATTTCTAGGGAGTCCTTAAACTTTTGAACTGTAGTGTATGTGTGTGTGAAAAAGAAAGAGAAACAATCTTTAAGCTAGGCATATTTTACTATTTGGCTATGAGAAAGTCTCACAGCAAAGCAAGGCACAATTATCCCTTTTAATAAATGTACACCTCTTGTTTGGACCTTTTGAAATCTATATCTGTTAACTTTATTTTCATACCTGAGCTTAAAGTTAAGTTATACTGAAAACACAGGTTCTTGTTTGATCATCAAAATTAAGCAGTGATGAGCCCAGTCAGTACTTAGATGGGGACACCATGTACTGTAAGTAACCTCCTACAATTTTAAATATGTTTCAGGTTTAAAGGCTTAATAAGCTGTAAAAAACAAATCAATAAATCAATTTGTACCTGAAACATAAAGAACACAATTTTAAAGTAATTAATGGGTGTTTTTTTTATCTGACATTATTTCTTATTACTATAAACATTATATTTAGTACAGACCCCATGTTTAAGTAGACATTTGTTTTAAACAGTGATATTGACAACTACCTGCCTGGGCAACTGAAATTTAAAAAAAAAAAAAAATGTACCTTTTGACAGGAATTGAACCTGCACTTTCTTTATCTTGGTAAATCATCTTTGCTTTGATATCTTTCATAGCTGAGTGGTTAAGCATGCCTGGCTTAAAAGGTGATCTCTCAGGATTATTGGAATGAGAGGCATGTTTTTCATTAATATAACTTTTAATTTGCTTTGGTAGGGTGATGTCAATTTAAAAAAACAAAACAAAATCAGTGGTGTCTTCTCAAACACATGTACCCACTAAATATAATGTTTATAACAATAAGAAATAATGTTGGATTATAAAAATCCATTAATTGCTTAAGTTTATTTTGTTTATCTTTCAAGTCTGAAAATCAAGTTAGCAGCTATAGTCTCCAACAAATCCCAAGGAGGGATGTGCATTTCTTTAAATCAGGAATTGATCTTTGCTTTGATATGAGGCCTCCTGTGGCTAAGCAGCTAAGCACACATGTTCAAAACATGCATGTGGTAGCACAGACGAACAGTACTGTTGGTGAGGTGAGAAAAAAAGAAGACAAGAATTGTAAATATGAAATTCTTTTGTATTGCCAATACAGCAGATATGAACAGAATGTCTCTAATGTGTGAGTGAGGGAGGCAGCTTTGAAGGAAGTGTAGAGTTGGTAAGGCCTGGAGTTGATGCATTAGTTGGGTTGGTTAACAAAGGTCACAGTGGAATAGTGAAGCTTGATGCTCACTGCAAATCTGACTTTGCCAATACAGAGGATGCAAGGAGAATGTTTCTGTGAGCATGGTGTAGGCATTTGGAGGAGAGTGGGTTTCAAGTGAGTATGTGTGTCAGTTTGGTTGACTAGTTATGGTGGTGATGTCAAGAGAATCCTAGAGTGGATTAGTGAAGCCATGAATCAAACTTTGCTAATACAGAGGATGCAAGCGGAATTTTATTTGCTTCTGTTCCAGTCATTTATGAGCGGCTTTCTTGAAAGTAAATCTAATCACTCCTGAGCTTGTTTTTTTTCTTTGGTGGCAATGTTCATGATTGGCTTCTTTTATGTTGTATTTTAGACTTTTGAAGGGATTTGTTTTGTGGGCTAGATGTGATGCTCAGAAGTTCTGTGCAGAGGAAGACATTTTTTATTTTGGGTTTTGTTTTCTTAGTGATCACATCCATATGAATCAGAAAGAGATCTAATTTGCAGTAGAGTATAACACACATGCCATATACATATGCCACATCTTACCAAAATATAAATCTGCACCCTGGATTTTTTCAAATATCTCCATTCCTGAAAGAATTACTCCTTTCCCAAGCCAACATACATGACTATAAAAATTTTAGAAAATTACAAGAAAATGGTTAAATTCAAAACCTTCTGTTATTTAAAACAAGTAATACATAAATTAGTTTCTCGAACTAAAATAATACAAATAATAATTACATTATAAAACAATTCAACAACAACAACAATAACAACTTTTACTCACTTTCATTTATTAGACATTAAATTACATCACTTAGCATCTTCCATAATTTACCTTGACTATCAGTTATCCTGATGTAGATTTATGAGTGATCTTAAATTTAAAAACCATTAATGATATTTTTACTCCTGTTTATAAGTACTTGTTGCAAAATAGCAAAATAAAATCCTTACTTTTGCCATGGTAAAGTGTCAGAGGATGAAATGCATTGGCTAAGAAAAGTTTTTTCTTTTGTCTTTATTCATATTGTTTTTTTAGATATATTTTTAGTTATATCTTAATTTTTACACACGCACACATGGATATATATATATATATATAGAGAGAGAGAGAGAGATAGGCAGATGATTTGATAAGCTTGAAATTGAGAATCAAACTTAATATCTCCCACCCTCTGAAATTTGATAGATTTGTGCTAAATGAGCTTTCCATTTGATGGACTGATAGTGATTATAGAAGCATAGACTTTCTGTTCTTTTCCTCTGTGTGTGTAAATAAAAAGTTTGAAACAAAATATGGTGTAAATTAATACTTAGCAGAGTTCATGCTGGATGAAAGGTGTGTAAAAGATTTGTCTTGCTGCATATTTATATGTAGAAAGTAGGCTAAAGTATGCTTGCCTCTGTAGTTTCATAACAAATAAATAGATTTTCATCCCTCTGTAAGCTTTGATGTTAATAATCATCTTTATACGTTATGGGACAACTTCAGATTGCATCAAAAGCAATAAGAGACTAAACAACCTATTTTTCTAACAAGATGGCTCTCTATTTCACTATACAATAAAAAAGTAAATATTTTGTATAAAACAATCCCCAGAAAATTAGCATCTAATCAAATAGCCTTCAAGATCCCAAATCTTACTTCAAAGGAATTATTCATGTGAGCTGGTCTACAAAATCCAAAGAAGGATCAATAATGTTATTGATCCTGACCTAGCATCTTGACGTCAGTCATTTGCCTATCACTCTAACATAGATTCCCTGTGCCTTTTCTATAAATATTTCATAACATTTGTTCTGATAAGTTTTCATCTTTCATGCCTTGACAGTTTATGTATGGTAGTAGATTGGTGCAAAATTTCATCATTTTACTCTTGAAATAGCTAGATATAACCATAAGTTTTATTCTAATAGTTTCTTTTCTCACACTTCTCAACTGTGGAACTCTTTTCTGGCTTCCATCTTTCCTATCAACTACAAATTTAAATTCAACATCAGTTGTCAACTTCTATCTTTCTTAATCCTGTTATTTATTGTCCTTTCTCCTCACTAATGTTTACTCATTTTCTTTCATTATCATAACCTCTTAACTGGTGGCTTTATCACCTTGTTGCGGATTTGAATCAACCCACAACAAAGAAAAAGGCAAGAAAGTTTTTTAAATATAAAAATATAATATCTTTTTGTGTTCATATAACTAATGTGTATGATTGTTAAAGTTCTTTGTTTGTTAAGATGAAAAGTAATTTGATTTTTTTGCATGCATGTGTGAAAAAGAGAGGCAAGGGAGAAAGTGAGGAGGAAAGTTTAAGTGTCATGTAGTGAGGAAGATGTGTGAATGAGTAAGGGAAGCTCTTTGAAGCTGAGCTGTGTTGTGAACTATTGTCATTCCTTACTGGCTTGTCTGGTATAGAAGCTCTGCTTAAATACTCTTCAAAGGGATCACAAAGCATGTTTTTTATTTTCGGTGGGAATGTGATCGAAAATGTTAAATATTTATTTTCAAAGGATTAATTTATTAACTGGAAGGATGTGTGGATCCTCTGATTCAGAAATAATTTTTTTGTCATTTGATGATTGTCTTGGTGTTTATTTCCATCTTCATTCCACAACCTTGTTTGGGGTGAAATGAATCAAGAAAAAAATGTGTAAAGAAAGCAATGAATGCAATTAATGAAAAGTGTTACTATAAAGTTTATTGTGATACACTTACCTTTTTATAAGCACATGTGAAAAAAATTGTTGTGACCAAGTATATGGTTAAGGAATAACAAAACAAGAGGGTTGCAGATAAATAGTGTATTGAACAGTAAATACATCAGAAGTGTGTTACACGACTTGGGAGTGTGTATCGGCTGACCAGCGTCCAGTCTATATCACCATTCCTCCCACCCCCCCATGTGGCTTACTTTTCCTACTACTTTATAGTAAGTGGAAGAGTTCATAATAGACTCATTAGAGGGAAGACACTACAACAATCATATTACATCACCAATCTTTATTGAATCCATTCTTAAAGAAATCTAACATACATTCATCTAAAACAAACATTATGTATTTAAAAACATTCCCAAATCAACATGTGAAAAACCAACAAACATAATGTCTACTAGACATACACACACACACATATTTATAAATATAGATAATTATCTGCAACCCCCATAAACTAACTAGAATTATTATACACTTATATACATAAAACAATATTCATGGTTTTTCAATTAGGCTTGGAATCTGTCAATTTCTTGGAACTTCAAATGGACAAGTTGCCTCTCTTTGAATTCAGAATGCCACAAATTACATTAAAGTTTGTTAAATAAGTCAAATGTACATGAAACATGATTAACAATTGAAAATCAAACAATATAAAAATAAAAATACCAGAATTTCTTTTATTCTTCATATTTTCTGATGAAGCTTTAATAAAAGGAAGATTGATAAATGTTTCCTGTTTTTTTCTTTATATTATCCTTCTGCTGAATTTGAACCCATATTTGATTCAAACTTACCTTTTTACATAAAGCTTAGTTTAGTTTCTCATAAAGACACATCAGTAAGATACATTGGAGGAAATGTGTTAATATAAAACTGTTTATTGTGATGCACTTACCATCTGGAGACAGAAGCATTTTATTTATAAAAATAGCTTTTATTTTAAAGATACAAAATACTGATATCACTCAGTGTTTATGTTACAAATGTTTCTTTATTTAATTACAAATTAGCTTTCATTGTTTTCACCACAAGAAAAAAAAATCCCTTTGTTTTATCATTGCATTGGATAAAATATAGTACATTATTTTATTCTTTGTTTCAACAAAAATCATAGGTTTACTGTGCAACTGAGCTCCTGTTGCAGTTGTGTGCTAATATCCCTGTTTATCTTTGATTCCATTTAGTATTTCTTATATTAAGAAAATGTGGACCATGATAGAAACAATTAAAAAATTTGTTTCAATAAATTAACACTGTGTTATTCATTTAACTGTAGATTTCAACAAAATAAAGGCTTATGGCCATATCACATTGAAACACCAGTTCTCATATGATCACCAGAGTTTAGCAACATCAAGCCTGGTCATTACCTAGATGGGAGATTGGTTGGGAATACCAGATAGTGTAAGCTTAGATGTGCAGGTGGTGTAATGGATACTAGCTTGAAATTGGAAATCAGAGAGCCTAGTTCCAGTTATTGTCAGGTTCATTATATTCACTTACATACAAATACTGTTGGGAAAGGTATGAATCTATGTTTTCTTTTCCCCAGCTATGGGTTAATTAGTATAACTTATATCAGTAAAAATCATTATTATCTCCCAAAAATTCTTATAGTCTAAAATATTTCAGGTTTTAAATAACCTGCAAAATGTTGAGAAGTTGTAAAAACAGTCAATTAAAAATTTAAAACAATTGCTTAATTTCTCAGTGAAATTTATTTAAACAAATTTTAAAGTGCAAACTTTGTTTTCTTTTTAATATGAGAAATATTATGTAAATATGAAATTAATATGATAAATATAGTGTAGTGGCTATCAGTTTGAAAAGTAGGATTGGTATGTAGGTTTCAAATTCCAGCCTGCTTTTCACAAAGCTATGAAACTATCTCTTCTCCCACAAGCTAGAGGTTAGTAGCAGGGCAGATTGGGCTATTTAAGCTTGGTTGGCAGCCAGTCTAGTAGAAGGCCAATTCAAAACTAGTTGGGCATGGGGCTAGTAATTTCATCCCATAAAATCCTACTTGCTACAGAAACTACAGTATCAATGTGTAGCATGGTGAGTGTGTAATTCTGTACTCTGCAGGGGAGACTAGAGGGCCTACATACATACATACATACATACATACATACATACATACATACATACAAGCAAACTTTCTTTTTGGCATCTCAATATATTTGCATGTGTGAGAATGTAGATATGTAACAGCTGATATTTATTAAACTTTACTTAGTCTGGCACAAGGTCACATAAAGGGAAATATCAGAAAGAAGATTTTATTGTGCCAGTTTCCAAATGGGGAGTCTCTGCCTGCCTTATAAAGCAGCATTTGAAATACTGTTTTTTTTTCTGAGCTAAAAAACTGAAAACAGGCAATTATCTTAGCTATGAAGTTGGCACAAAAAATAGATATTTAATCCGTATCAATTCTCTTATGTGGCAGTGAGGACCGAACAATTCCTTCACAGATGAAGAGGAGACTTGAGGCCACACAGATGTGGTTCTACAGAAGGATGCAGAGAATACCATGGACAGAATATGAAAGCAATGAAGAAGTTTTAAGGAAAAATGGAAATAAAATGACGCTTAAAACCAGAAAGAGTTTAAATTTCTAGGAAATATGATGAGGAAAGACGACTTGGAGAATTTGACACTCACAGAACATAATGAAGGGCAGAATAAAACAGTGAGTAACCTTTCTGAGTAAATGAATGGCAGAACAGGAGCTGGGAAGGATAGTAAGAAGACAAACATTGCTTAGAACTAAAAAGAATAGGAAGTTGTGGAGATCCACCATCCCACACGTCATGAAGGGACATGTTACATAAAAGAAGAAAGAATAATAATGCAAATGACTAAACTGAATGGAGGATCAGAACAATGAAAATTGTTTTATGCAAATTTCTCAAGTAAAAGAAAGCTTGTCTGTCTAGAAAACCAGTATTCAAAATCCTGTTTTTTATTAATCACTGGCACGAGTGAAAATATTCAATTACCTCAGTTATTAAGACAGTTTGATATTTACTAAGCTTACTAGCTTAGTAAGCATTTGGCTAAATGGTGGGTTTCCTACAAAAAAAAATCAGCTTTTTCTTTGGGATTGAACACCAACTATTGATAATAGTTAGAAATATGTAATTATAGATATTTTTATGGTCATTATTGAACTGCTCTTAGTACAATTTATTTACAGCTGTGACAAGATTCAAACTATAACAACATTTGTGTTTGCAATGATTGTTTAGAAAAAGTATTTTTACATTCATTTCTAAACAGTTTAAAGCTTTCTAAAATAATGTCAGTAATAATTTAAAAAGAAAAAATATGTTTCAAGTGTTGCTTCCATCTTGTATCAACAAGAAATAAATACAAAATAATAATTTCAGCTGACAATATTTTCTGGAGGTCATTTAATAACTATTCTGCATCTTGTTCATGTGTAAAATAAAAATATGAAAAATAACTGGAAGAGCAATGTACAAAAAAACAAGACAAAAACAGCTGGAGGTTTAAAAACAAGCTTAAAAAACAAAAACTAAACAATACACAATTGAAAAGATAAAAACAAAGAACAGCTAGATGTAAAAGGTAAAAAAAAAAAAAAAAAAGCAGCTGGAGGTTCAAGGTTAAAAAACAAAAACTAGAGATGAACAGAAAAAAAACAGCTGGAGATGAAAGGTTAAAAAAAAAACAGACAATACACACTAAAGAAACAAAAACAAAAATCAGCTGGAGGTGCAAGGTTAAAAACAAAAACAAAAATCAGCTGGAGGTGCAAGGTTAAAAAACAAAAACTGGAGATGAACAGTAAAAAAAACAAAAAACAGCTGGAGGTTCAAGGTTAAAAAACAAAAACTGGACAATACACAGTAAAAAAGCAAAAACAGCTGGAGGTTCAAGGTTAAAAAACAAAAACTGGAGATGAACAGTAAAAAAACAAAAACAAAAAACAGCTGGAGGTTCAAGGTTAAAAAACAAAAACTGGACAATACACAGTAAAAAAACAAAAACAGCTGGAGGTGCAAGGTTAAAAACAAAAACTGGAGATGAACAGTAAAAAAAACAAAAACAGAAACAGCTGGAGGTGCAAGGTTAAAAATAAAAACTCGACATTCACAGTAAATAAACAAAAAAACAACGGGAAGTGCAAGGTTAAAAAGCAAAAACAAAAAAGCAACTGGAGGTGCATGGTTAAAAAAAAACTGAAGGTGTAAAGTTAAAAAAACAGAAACTGGATGTGCAAGGCAACATAATGAAAATGGAATTAGCAAACCAAGTTTAAATTTCAGCTGTGGCTGCATATATTCACTTGACACTAATGACCTTGTTTATATATTGCTTTCTGTCCTTTCTCTGGATATATTGACAAAAATGTTATTTGCATACTACAATGGTTGATGATAAAGAAAGGGAGTGGGCATTTGGGGAAATAAATCTCTTACCCAGTAAGTAGTAATAGTAAAAAATTATTATATCCATTGTCTTGACAAGAGCCTGTCATTAAAGACAGCAAAAATAAACACTAGTTCAAATAATATATGGAATAAAGATTATAAGCTTTTTGGTGGCTTGATCCAAAGCAAAAAATATGCAGCAACAGAGACAGTTTGCAATTTCAGTTTCATGCTGGTAAAATAAATATGGCTGCAGATTCAGCAATAATTCTGCCTGAAGAAAAGCATATAGTTAAAGACTATAACAGTTGCCACAATCCAGATGAAATCACTCTATTTTAACACTTTATATTTTAAAAAAGGCTGATGCTTAAGAGATTTGGGCTCTATACTAAACATTTGTTTGATGTTGGTCATTATCATGACACAATAAGATGCAGCTGTCATTAGAATACACACGTCAAGTAAACCATAAATGATTTTATCTGAGCCTGAAGTGTCTAGTGTTTTATGACCAGCAGTAAGATCTTCTGCTGACTAAAATGAAATAAAGAAGATAAGTAAATAAAATAAAACTTTAGAGAACAAGTGTCATTTGTCTGGAAGTTAGGAAGTTCCATTTTGCAGGTTTATATATGCAGAGTAACAGTTCAAATGAGCAGAAGAATTCTGGATTGACCATTAGAAAGTCATTTCAAGCTACCCATGGGCAAGTTGCAAGCTGAGCTGTGCATCATGATGTAGAGATGGCAGAGGAGTAGGAGAGAGCCCTCACTGTCTGGTCCTATGACAGAAGTAACAGAAGTTGTCACAAGTGTCACTTACCTACCCACCAGACTGCAAAGTGAATCTCTGAATAAACAACTTAATATATTGGATAAAGGATTCAGGTTTTCATTACTCACCATAGCATTTAATTTTACCTTTTATTTTCCTTGTGGATGTACACTGGACCTTTCTTAGTTTTTGTAGACACCAAGTCAACAATGTGTCCAGTGAAAGACTGAGATCATATAATTACCTGAAAGAAACAATTCTGATTATATTTGATTTGATTAAAAGTCTGGAATATAATATAAAGAAAATCATTTTTCTTATAAATTATAGAAATTTATAATGAAGCTATATTTTCTTTTGAAGGAGAAACCTGGAATTTGAAAAGCTATTATTTTGTGAATCAAGATCCTTATAATCCGGCCCAGCCCTAGGGTTGCTGGAACCCTGGCCAAGCTGAACTTTGGCACCCTTACAAATATAATTTTTTTAAATTTTCACAATGAGAAAATCTGAAAATCTAGAATAACGAGTTTATTACAATGTAAAACTTAATACAAGCTAAAGAAAACATTCATGATTCTACCTAAAACATTTTAGATTTGAAAATCTTTTCATGACACTTTCTACACCTATCTTCTTTACAAGATCATTTTCTATTGACAAAATAACCAAAGAATTTAATCTATCTTGAGTCATGGATGACCACAAGTATGTTTTTATAAGTTTTAGTTTATTAAAGTTTCTCTCTCCAGTGGTCATAGTAATTGGTATAGTAAGCATTATTCTCAATGCAGTGCACAGATTTGGCATGACATCCTGTAACTTAGTGTTTATGAATCTAACAGCTTTACATCAATAATTATTTTGCTATATTCAGTTCAGTCAAAAGATCACATCCATTAATATCACTATTTTCTTGGTACCTTAACTTATCCTCCAAACCTTGACTTGCTACTTTTAGTTTATTTTTACATTTTTTTCCATTTTGTTTGGAAGATCCCAAACACATGATATGGCAGCATGATGGCACACCTGGTCTTGATGGTGTCCTCAGCTTTAATGGCACCCCAGCTGACAACCCGAGTTATAATAGTCTTTAAACTAAACCAGTTTGTTTCAGTCAACAAAGCTAAATATAAAACTCTTAAATTTATTTCCTATTATTATGATCTCAAGTAATATAACAATTTATTTTGTCCATAATTAATGATGAGACAATATCACTAAAATAAATGGGGTTTCTTTGAATTAATATGATTTTATCAAACTTATAGGTTAAAGTTATTTTATATTGAACATCCACTATCATGAGCAGATTTAATAATAAATAAAGATCTTGAAATGGAGATATGAAAGGATGCTAAATAATAATTTGCTTGAACGAAAAAAATTCTGGTGTTTGATCATTTAGTCTCATTTTTAAAAGAGGGTAAAGTTAAGAACCCTTTCAGCCCTCCTTTTTATATTAACATTATTTTCATTTGGGCTAATATCCACATCTTTGTTGTTGTTATCACATTTTGGCCATTGTGTGCTCTGGTTTTCTTCCAATATCTGCTGTGTAACAACAAAATTGAAGCCATTAGACTAAATGTAAATAATGCGAATAATAACTCCTCATCCCAGAAATTCAGACAAAAACTCCCTTATAATATTAATTCTTATACTGTACCTATGGACTATAATGGGTATGTCTCAATCTATATAAATACAGTTGAATATGAAGAAAAATATACGGAAAAAACAAACAAAAATCCTAATATGCAATTATGCTGTTTTAATGTTAATATAATGTCAACGTCGGACGTTTCGGTCTAGTAGACCATCTTCAGGACATATTCCTAAAACATAATTAACATTAGACTATATTTAATTCAACATGAAAAGACAATGGACATAAGAGTAAGACTAATCAAAACAGATAACTGAAATTTTTCAAGATCAGCGTTAACAACATAATTGCATATTAGGATTTTTGTTTGTTTTTTCCGTATATTTTTCTTCATACTGTCGGATCTATATCCATATATTTGCTTACAGTTGAATATATTGTATGTGAGAGTCATTTGGATTCACTGGGATTCACCTTGATTCACTTCTAGCTCAATGCTAGCAGTTGGTTACTTACTACACACCACTGGCAAATCTTGAATGTTGTTCCTTTTATAAATATTATCATTCCATTTCCAACCTTTGTTTTGGTTATTCTTATTCAGTAACCTTTTCGTAGGTTACAACAACAACAATAATAATAATAGCTGAAATGATTGATAAAATCCTCTGTGTATCCCTCAGCTAGCTTTGGATTTACTGGAAGTGTTTTCTCAAGATCTTCCTAACAGGTAATCCCTGAAGGTAGTTGTTAATGGCCATTCTTCCAAGACCCAAGCATCAACCAAGGCTTTCTTCTTGGTCCAACTCTCTTTCTATTTTACATAAATGATCTGCCTAAGAGTATACTCAAATTTTTTGTGTATATCTATGCTGATAATACAAAGTTATATGGGTCCACCTCCAAAACCCTAAATGACCAGAGCCTGGCAACTGATCTCTCCTCTGACCTAGCTCTAACAGCTCAGTGGGTGGGGGAGTGGCTGGTCACATTCAGTGCCTTCAAAACCAAACTAGTAACGTTCTATCATCACTAAATGAATACCTATCACAAAGATCATGTGTTCTCTGAGGGAAGCCTCATGCCCTGAGCACCTATTGGAACTTAAGCTCAACCTAAACCTCAAGTGGAGCTTGTACATATGATCCATTGTTAAAGATGCTGGGAAAACGGTTGGTTCCTTGTACCGTTTCAGTAATTACCTTTGCTATCCTCTACTTTTATAAGACCCAGATCAGGCTGAAAATGAAGTACTGCTGCTATATATAGGCAGGAGCTACCCAGTCCACACTTTACTGTGTCAAAAGTTCAAAAACATCTCCGTGTCCTTGTGGATAATGAAATTTCCACCCTACAATCTACTTCCCACAGATGAAACATTGAAGGCCTCTTGCTGCTCAATCACTATTTCATGGGAAGTGTTCAGGTGAATTACATTTCATAGTTCCACCAGTTTTAACCTTCACAACCAAGACCTGCCATAACACACACATTGTAGTGTGAGGTAAGTTCCACTCCAGTAGATTCTTCGCACAAACTGCTGCCTTTATGAAAACAGCTCCTAAGTGGATGATTCCCTGATTACTACAGTCTTAACTTGTTCAAGTCTCTTTCACATATATCCCCATAAACTGTGCTACTTATTACCTCTACCTCGAGTGTCTCTTGGGCCTTGTACAGAGTGATCATTATTATTATTTTTATAAATATAAAAAAATGTGCCCCTCAATTGATACCATTTTGAGAAAACCACATAATTTAAATTATGCCAATAAGAAATAATGTTTAATTAAAAATGCATGTATTCCTTAGAAATTACTTTATTTACATTATACGTTCAAAAACAAAGTTAGCAAATATAGGCTTTGAATGGTCCTGATAAGGGTTGTACATTTCTTAAAAAGAGCAATTGAGCTTTGTTTTGCTGTGATAACTTGTCACTGAGCAGTCTAAAGCACACCTAGCTTAAAGGTGGTTTTCTTAGTGTAAATTCAATCCTTGCTGAAAAACTCATTTTCTAAGTTGTCTACTTGGATACATATATCCACTAAATATAACATTTATAGTAATAAGGTTGTAAGGCAAGGATGTGTCTTCTCACCAGACTTATTCAGCCTATACAGTGAGGTGATTCTAAGAGAAAACTTCTACCAGGATTCATTATTGGCAGCCACAATCTTAACAATATAAGATATGTAGATGATACAGTGTTGATAGCAAAACATAGAAAGGAAACTACAATAACTCCTACAGAAGGTAGTGAAGGAAAGCAAGATGAAAGGACTAAGCATCAATTGTACAATGCATGGTTGTCAGAAAAAAAAACAGCCCAGCATGCAAATTATGAATTGTTTATACCAAAATCAAACAAGTACAACAATTTAAATATCTGGAAAGTGTTTTATCAGAGTACAGAAAGTGCGACACTGAAGTCTGAAGGTGCAATGGGATAATGTGATGTATTCCAAAAACTAAGCAATGTATTAAGAAACAGGAAAATTCTGTTAGGAAGAAAGAACTCTTATGTAATATCAATCCTCTTATATGGCAGTGAATGCTGGGCAATCTCTTCACAGATGATGAAGAGACTTAAAGCAACAGAAATGTGGTACTACAGAAGGATGTTGAGAATACCATGAACCGAACATGTGAGCCACAACAATCTTTTAAAGAAAATGGAAACAAAAAAGAAACTTATACTTAACAGCAGGAAGAGAGTTGAAATTTCTAGGGCACATAATGAGGAAAGAGGGTTTGGAAAATTTGATACTCACAGAATAGATTGAAGGCAAGAGGGACAGAAGAAAACAATGCATAGCCTACCTAGTGAGCTTTAGTAAATGGATGGTGGAACAGGGTTTAAGAAAGATAAAAAAAGCTAAAATTTATTAAGAGCTATCAAGGACAGGAAATTGTGGAAAGCCATGATTGTCAACATCTTGAAGGAACATAGAAGAAGAAGTAATAAGATATATATGCATGCAAGCTGTCACCCCAAAACTTTAGAAATTCAGACAGATTTATCAATATGTTTATATGTCAAGTCACCTAACATTTCTTGTCTTGCTTGATATTTTACATATCTTTCAAAATCACTCATCTAAGAAATACATTTTTTTCTTTGTTTGAGAAAACTGCTTTTTTTTTTAATCATTTCGCCTCAAGCATGGAAATAGAACCATTAAGATACAAAAGATTACTAAGTGTGAAAGAATAAAAGAAATAGAAAAATGTTATTAAACAGAAAAATAAAAGAAGAGGTATCAAGAACAGTAGATAACAAGACAGTAGATAAGTGAGAAGTATAAGAGAAGAAACTGTTAACATAGGACTTGCAGTTATATCAAGCTATTTCATTTGTAAAATAATGTGACCTAGCTGCCAATTTAGTACTGCAGTTAAATTCATCTAGGTACCAAAGAGGAAAATTCATCAGAACAATTATCATGAAAATATGTAGAGAAAAAGCACAGGGAAACTACATTACATTGCTAGGAAGGTGCTAAGACCGGGACCAATAACATTGCGGATTCTTCTTTGGGTTTATCAAAATTCTCAAAATGCATAGTAGAAGCATCAAACCAGATGTGGTATCAATATCCAATTCATGAATGAATGGTACACTTTTGTTCCAGGAATTTTGTGTAGTCTCATAGCTACCATTTTCTTGGTACTGGTTGTGTATATAATTTTGTGTCTCCAATTGTATGACTGAGAAAATTCTAGAACTTTTTGTAGTGTCTGAGCCAAGTTAAATGCAAAAACATATTTTTAGAGTTTCAAAAGTAGACTGAATTCATTAACAATGTCTTGCAACACTCACATACCACTAGCTTAGCTTTTAGTAAGTGGAGTGTACCATTTGTAATGGTAATGCTGAAAACATTCAAAATAAATGAATTCAACACAACTGTGTGTTTTATACATAGAACAACATATTTCAACAGAGAAAAATATAGTATATATTCATAGCCCAGAAAAAAAGAAAGAAAAGATTTATGGGATTAATTGTAGTGTAGTGGGAGATGTACCACATGATTTGGTTGAAATTATGTAGTGAGCTTGCCTGGGAAAAAGAGAGCGTGGATGAGTTATAACTTTTTGATTATATATCCTCTGAGGTGAGATAGCAAAAAAGAGAATTTGACTGATTTGTTTGTTTAATGGCATATCAACTCTTTATGGGTCATTTAATGTCAAAATTTAATTTTCTCAGGAGCTTTGAAGTAATAAAAATATGATAATGTTATTCTGCTTTCACAATCAAATACATGGTGGATAATACTCAGCTTTTGTGAATATACATGTTTGTGTGGACATAATTACTAGAGGCAGTGATATGTGTTTTATATTGTAGTTTCGTTATATTTTGGAATACAGTTTGATTAAAGAAATTGTCAGATATTATATGGATTAATGTTATGAAAGAGTTCTTTCATGTTGGTTGGTTGGTTGGTTGGTTGGTTGTTTGGTTGGTTTTGTTTAGTGGCATATCAACACCTCTATGGGTTATTTAATGCTGAAATCTAAATAATCTGAACACAATTGTATGCCTTCAACTACAGATAAAATGTATTACTGGTTATTTTGCTTTAAAAATATAGTGTAGGTCATTTTACTCTAAATATGTATTGTTGGTCATTTTACTATAAATATGTACTTTTGGTCCTTTTTATATAAAAATGTATTGCTGGTATTTTTTCTAAAATGTATTTTTATAATAGTGTTTTGTGTAGAGGGGTGTTCACTATTTGCTCATAGGTGGGACCCTAACAAATGTTACCACCCCGGGGGTTAGGGTGGACCTAGGAACAATAACAATTAAGAAGTGGTTACACGCTCTTCAAAACCTCCAATCACCCAATCAAAGGCCTTGTTGCCAGATGTAGTTTATCATTATATGCAAAAAGAAACAAAAAAGAGAAAGTGAGTCCTTTTCTTTTATGCTGCTGATTGCAAATCCCCTGGGAGACAAGATAATCTAACAAGCTTACTCTGGTATGAGGCTAAATGTTGTAGAAATAGCATGTTGATGTTGTTGAATCCTGCTCATTTGTACAATAATTTACAGCACCCAAAATATTACCAGCATAAAATTTAAATTATTTGTGGATGTTAACAAGGTTTATATGTTTTGTGTATATGTTTTATATGGAGGTATATGTTCAGTATATAAATAAAGAGGATAGAAGAAACATCTAAAAACCTTCAGTTTCTGCTGTGGACGTTTATTTCTTTTGTGTTGACTGTATTGAAACAAAGTTAAATGTCTCTTGAGTATGTCCGTTTTCCTTTTTGGTGAATGTGTAAATTTGGTCAAGCTTTAGTCAGCCTCACACTGAATTGGGATGGGCAAATCTCTACTTCATGCATAGGGCTGCTGAAAACATGTCTGAATTATCTCATTGGAAAGTGTAAAGAGAAAGATTTTGTCCTTTTTAGAAGTGGGGTCATAAAACCACACAAGTGACCAGGAACTCTTTCTGGTTTCGTTATAACTTGCATCATGGGAAAATGAATTTATTTATTTTTTTATTCTTTATTATTATTATTTTCTTTATTGGTTTTATTTCATTTTCTTATAGATTACATGTCAATTTTTCACACAATTTAATATAGACTTATTGGTACATTTTATTGGACTGAGATCATTTCTTCATTTGTATATGGATTAATGTTATGAAAGAGTTCTTGTTGGTTGGTTGGTTGGTTGGTTGGTTGGTTGGTTGGTTGGTTGGTTGGTTGGTTGGTTGGTTGGTTGGTTGGTTGGTTGGTTGGTTGGTTGGTTGGTTGGTTGGTTGGTTGGTTGGTTGGTTGGTTGGTTGGTTGGTTGGTTGGTTGGTTGGTTGGTTGGTTGGTTGGTTGGTTGGTTGGTTGGTTGGTTGGTTGGTTGGTTGGTTGGTTGGTTGGTTGGTTGGTTGGTTGGTTGGTTGGTTGGTTGGTTGGTTTTGTTTATCATATTTAATTTTTAGTTTAGAGTTGTAAGTTGTATTTAATTCCAGTTCGAAAAAAATTATACAAATATTTTTTCATTGCATTATTAGAACAAGAAATAAAAACAAATATTTTTGTGTCTCTTAATACCATCTATAAATTGCTTTTAGAGTTTTAAACTTCAGTTTATGCAAATTTTGGAGCTTATGTTTACAAATGCAAGTGTACAAGTGATGCTTTTCTCTTATCTAAATATTAGGTTGGTGCAAAAATAATTTTGTTTTCTCACATAGTAACATATGTTAGAAAACGAAATTATTTTTGCACCAACCTAATACATAACACGTAGTAGCTGTCATTGCAAAATCAGTTTTATGTTTAGAGATGAAAAAATTCTTTATGGTGTGATAATCTTGCAATTACAAATTATCATTGGGGTCACTGACGAACAAGTGTTAAAACTAGTAAATAATTTTGTTTATAAGCAGCAGAGTGAAGAAGGAGGGCAGAAGGTACGATGACCCTGGGAATCCATATTGGAAGGGCATCCAATCAAAGAGTGGAATAAAAACTTAGTTTATATTTAATTTGAATAAAGTGTTTATTTCATGTTTTATCTAATTTTACATATTTAAAATATCTTCCTCAGTTCTATGTCCTATAGGCCTCCCTACTCTCACTCTCTCTCTCTCTCTCTCTCTCTCTATATATATATATATATATATACACACACACACAGATAGATAGATAGATAGATAGATAGAATTAATATAAAAGTTTATCCTTAGCTAAATTTCAGATATAACTAAAAATATATGCGTAAAAGGACAATATGCATAAAGACAAAAGGAAAACTTAACTTAGCTGACACATTTTATCCACTGATGGACCATATCAAGGCAAATGATAATCGATCAAAAGACAAAACATGTTGACTAAGATAAGTTTTCCTTTTGTCTTTATTCACACACACACACATGTGTGTGTGTGTGTGTGTGTAAATTATTTTCAGCTAGTGTATCTGTAAAGAAAAAAATGAATAAAAAGAGACAAAAAATGCCACATTCATCAAAAGAGAAAGTAATTTACACAGAAGGAAAATTCTTGAGAGTGCTGCTATTGACTCTTATCAAATATAAATCTGTGTCCTTGTTTTTTCACCTTTCCTTAAAAAATTTACCTCTTTCCCAAGCCAACAAATATGTTGAAAAATCAAAGAAAATGGTTAAATCCATCACTTCAGCCTTTGAAGATGTACAACACAAACGTCCATCTCATACCATAACAATCTAATCACAGTTTAAATAATATTCATTTAAAAAAAAAAATTCTTGAATATTACATCCTTACTTCTTGCCAGCCTTTGAATTATGACATTTTGTGTCCTTCACATGTTTTGACTGACCTTTCAACCACCTGATGAACATTTGCGAACGTTCTCAAATTTAAAAGCATTGATAAGCCAACGACATCATCACTTTTGTATATAAGCACATGCAACAAAATAAATCCTACATTGCCTTGGTAAAGTCCCTCAGAAGACAAAATGTGTTGGCTAAGATCAGTGTTTCCTCTTGTCTCATTATATTAGGTTGGTGCAAAAATAACGTCGTTTTCTCACATAGTAACATATGTAAGAAAACGACATTATTTTTGCACCAACCTAATATATATATATATATATATATATATATATATATAGAGAGAGAGAGAGAGTTGTTGCTTCTATTTGTTAAAATTGCTTGACATTTTTTTGTTACACCTACACCTGTATTTATCAAATATTATTTAAATAAGTTTTCCTGTTTTTTTCAATGTTTTAAAATTTAACAAGTCTTATATCATAGTGATATTGTATGACATAGTATATTTATCTTTAGATATTTTTATAGCTGAAAAGATTTACAAGATTAAAATTCTTATCACTTGCTTTGAAAAAATATAATCTATTTTTTAAATTGTACGTGAAACAAAAACTTATAAAAAGTTTCTTTGTGGTCCAGAGTTAAATCTTTTTGTCAAACTCACAAAACAAGTTTTTCTTGTTTTATATTTTTAAATATTTCTAGTTCTTTTTTAAATGGACTTGGAACTTAGGATGTTTTAATATGCACATATTTCATTGTATTCTACACAAATAAGAGTTCTTTTCTGTTTGGCTTCCCCTTGATATTTCATATAAAGATGTATTCATTTAAATGTTGCTAGCTTAAATGTTAGCAAGTTTCTCGATGAAATTATGGCTCGTAAAATCTTCGTTTCTTAAAAATTTCTCTACAAGCCTCTTGGTTGCCTTCATATTGTTTGATTTACTTAATAGAAAAGAAACTAATCTATATTATAAAACAAAGCTGATCCTCTGTCCATTGCATACTCCAAGTAAGGCAATAAAGCCAAGCAACTAAGACACAAGGGGTTATTGAGTGTTACAGAATATGAGAAAAAAACACTATTAAGGAAACAGAACAATAAAAGAACAGGAATTATGAAGACAGAAGATAACCATTGCATTTAAATTTTTGAAGATCAAAGTTGACTGGGAGGCAAGAAGCAAGAATTGAGTTCCACAATCGAAAAGTGCAATAGTAGAAACTGTTAGCATGAAACTTATGCCATTTCAACTATAAAATGATAATTTATATGCTTATGTCTGTGTTTGAGTGGCTTACATGCGCTTGTACCATTCAATATTTTTTAAGCATCTAGTACACTCAAAGTCGAAAAGTTTTATATAAACTCTACAAAAAGAAACTATGAATTGAAAGTGTTACATTCTCATTCAATATGAAGGAATACATGTACCAGAAATCTAAACAAAAATATTTTTCCTGTTTCTAATTAGCCTCGGATATCATTTCATAGAAATTCAAATATATCAGGGAATTTTTTTTAATTAGTTTTAATATAGATGACACAATTAACATTTTTATTTCTAATACAAGATTTTAACAGATCCAAAGGAGATTATGCCCACCTTTTATTTTAATGTTTGTTCTACAAATCCTACACATGCACACTCAATTTGACTAACTTTGAAATAAGACATTGAAATAATACCTTCTCCTTGATAAACCCTGCCCAGAGATGAGCAAAAAAATCTTAAAGTTGGAGACAAGAAAAAAATTAATTTTTTAAACCCTAAAATATCAGATATTTACAAGATTTAATGAAGTTTTAGGAAATTATTTGGTAATAAATAGAATATTTTTAAAATTTTTAGAAATATTTTTAGACTTGTCAATGAATTAAAATATATGTGTACCAAGTAAAAAATTCATACGCATAAAGAGTGAATTTCCCTTTCTGTCTGGCAACAACCTGTGGGTAACACAAAAAAGTATAAGCCAAAATGTGCAGCTTTTGAAAGTTAGTTTTCTGTATTTAAACTGAATGTATTTTCTGATAAATATAGTAGTTTAAATGGACAAACAATTTAGATTTTAAATTTGATCAGGTAAGTCACATGAACCAAACCAATAAATACAATAATAAGCTTTGTCTAATATCCAGTTTGGTTGTGTTATATTTCATGATAATTCTCTTATAATACACTACTTGATATTATACTTGAATCTGTCTTATATATTGTTATCATATGAAGATTATAAACAATTCAGGACAATCAAACCAAGTTTCTTTCTGTAATTATAAACTATAAAGTCTTTCTTTGTATCTTTTTTACCGTAGTATCTTTTTTACCGTAGTATACTTTCTTAGATTTCACTCTAAATTCTGTGGTGACCTTTTTACTACTCAAGTGACTAAATGGAAGAGAAACTAATACAATATGATTTAACTACTAATAATAATATACACAAGTATCATTTATTTGTACAATATTTGTTTCAGATCTGTGGAAATTGCAAATATTTAAAGTTGCTGTGATGGAGAACACAATTGAACAGATTATTTCAAATTAACCTAAAATTATAAATTGAGCAATTTCCTAAAGAAAAGATGACTAATTTGTATATGCAAATTTATAAATTTAAGAAGGAAAGATAAAGTAATGAAGCAGATTTGTATAATACTTTCAAGCTAAAAAAATTTCCATTTAGTGATGTTTATTAGAAGCTGATACATTCATGGTCTTCAAATAACCACAGAACCAGACAAGGAAACAGAGAATACATTGTATTATAATACTGCGTGTTCATCTGTAAAATGACTAATTTGTACATCCAAATTTATAAACTTAAGAAGGAAACAGTGGCAGCTTGTGGTTAAAATTAGTGGGGGTGCTGCTTCAGAAAGTTTTTAGTCATTGTTTTCATATTGTGTAAAACAAAACAAACACATAAAGAAAAAATTTACACATAAACTTGATAAAATCTTAAAAGAAAAAATTATATTTACATACTTATAAATTGTCACAGTTCAAGCTTGATCCATTCTTCTTGTTTTACTTTGTGCAAGAAGGTTAACTTATTTTTTCTTTGATCACTGGATGACAGTTAAGGAAATTTTTTCTTCATTGAAAGCACTGCAAAAGCATTTAGTCTTATTTTTAATATGAGGGCAAGGGCTTAAAATGTTTGATTTTTGGGTTAAAAGATTTTTGGGATCCGGGAATGTCATAATTACTAATTTCTCATATTGGCATAGTTTGTAAATGTGGGTATAAAAATTAAAAGGGGTGTTAAACCAAATAATATGGTGTTTAATGTGTTGAGGTTTAAGTTTTAGGTTTGCTTTGTAGCCCTCTGCCTTTAAGTTTATCTCATATTCTTTCTTTTTTTTTTCCTCAAAAATTGTCTTACAAGAAGAGTTTTTGGATAGTCTAGACTCTTTTCCAATGGGATATGTTTAATTATATTTTTTGGTTGGGGGTGGTTGGATTTAATATTTACATATCTTAACTTTGTGTTAGGTTTTATGTACAGGGAGACACTGCCAGTGAAAAGGTTTAATTCAATGTCCAGATAGTAAACAATTTTTTTTTTTATATATATCAACTTCTATTTGAAAGCCAAGGTTTTTAAAGAGATTAAAAAGTGCATTTCTACTTGTACCATTGGTTCTTTTGTTGTTTGGTGTTTATCATTAGACTGCCATCTCCATATAGACCATGGTTGTTTATATGCACAATCTTGTTGATTTCATATTAAATATGCAGATCTATTAGTTTAGAAATTTCAGCACCATCAAAGGAACCTTGTCGTATGTCAAATCCATCTTTTTTCAATATTTTAATCTAGGCTGTTCTGTTGTGGAACAAATGGATTTACAGTAATGTAAAATTATTTCCGTTTGATCTAATGTTATTTCTACAAAACCTTTGGTGAAATGCAAAGCCTCCAGTAGACATTTTTCTGATATAGATTGATAGAAGTTCTTAATGTCATATTTTATGAATAAATATTTATTTATAATTTGGATTTTATTGAACCAAGAAATGGACTTAATTGTATCATTCTATTGATTGGCTTGTGTGGCAATTCTTAATTAGTCATATATTTTTTCAAAATTTCTTGGCTTATTTTATCCAGTTCAGTTTTGGTAGAATTTATGAGGTGAAAAGAAGGAGTGTTAGGGAATTCTTCCTTGTGGTCCTTTATGGTAAGAAAAGCTTGCTTACAATCAATTACATGGACCCTGTTACTTATCTTTAGTTTGGTTATCATATTTTTTGCCTCCTCATTTAAATTTTAATGTATGAGTCTGGTGTTTTTTTGTAAGTTTTAGTTACCTCTTCCTTCATTTTTTTTCTGTAAGTTTCTGGGTTCATGGTATAAATATTTTTTGTTTTGTTACCTTTAATTAGAATATTTTTTGTATTTTTTATTCTTTTAACTTCCATAGTTAATAGTTTTTGGAAATTGCTATTAACTTTTGTGAATTTGATATTTTCAATGATGTTAAGCATATCGTTTTCAAAGTTAGCTAGTTCCTCGTTAGCAGATGGATATTTGTTGGTTTTAAATTTATAATTATCCATGGCTTCTTTTTTCTTCAAATACTTATTTAAAGAGAATAATGTCTTCCATGTCATCCTTGTGAGGAATTCTTCAATTTTTTGTAACAATATTAACAAGTATTCCTTCTTGTTTGGAATGGGAATATTTTTTAGCGAGTGTGGTATCTTGATTTCTTGTATTATGGTTAGATCTGTAGATAAATAATGATTGTCCTGCTAAAGATAATTGTGCATTAAAAAATATGAGTGTGGTAGTGGATTAATCTGCATGGACCATATTGCATATAAGGGTATGTATTTTGGGATGGTACATGAAAGCATAAACAAATACATTGTAAATGAAAATGCTCAACAATAAAGGAGCAAGAATTAATACATAAAGGTTAATATATATAGTTAAATTTCTCAGAATAATTTTGAAGATAAGACAAATTGGATAAAAAGGATAATTGAAAAATATTTCTTAGTTCCTGTCGACATGTAGTTCCATTTCATCTTCAAGCGAATTTTGCTTGAGGATGAAATGGAACTAATGTCTTTAATTTAATTACAAAATTAAATTCGGGGCTTTTAGCTTCCATTTTTGAAACATGTTTAGAACTGTGTAGCGAAAAAAAACATATTTTAAGTCAATTAATTTATAATATATGTATATATATATATGTATGTATACATATATGTATATATATATATATGTATGTATACATGTATGTATACATATATGTATATATATATATGTATGCATACATGTATGTATATATATATATGTATATATGTATATATATATATATGTGTGTGTGTGTGTGTGTATGTATGTATATATATATACATATATGTATGTATATATATATGTATATATATATATATGTGTGTGTATGTATATATATATATATATACATATATATATATATATATATATATATATATATATATATATATATATATATATATATATATATTCACACACATACATATATAGAAAGAGATGCTTAAAAGTTCTTGATTTAGTCAAGAAGTCCTTCCTTACCCAAATTCAGATGTTTGGTCATTTATAGATTTTAGGGTGTGGGTTGGATTGAGAACTTTTTGACACTCTTTCATATTTCTATTTATTAAATACTTTGTTGCTACAATTAAAACATTTTTATTTTAGCATCACTTTAAATTAAGAATAACTAGAACTTTTTTTTATCTTTATAGAAAAATTTGCAGAGGCAACCCGTAAGTTCTCCACATTGAATGCAGAATTACAAGAATTCTCTCAACATGAAGAAAAACAGACCAATTCCTCACTTCGTCGACGCCGTAGCAGTGTACATGTGTTACTGAGAGACAAAAACACCAAGGCATTGAACACTCGCAAAATGCACGACCTGAAGCTTGCCTTTAGTGAATTCTATCTCAGCCTCATTTTGTTGCAAAACTACCAGACCCTCAATTTCACTGGCTTCAGGAAAATTTTCAAAAAGCATGATAAGGTATATTGTTCTTTATTCTTTGTCAATTCTTTTCTCATTTGTGTGTTTTTAGCAAAATTAAGAATGTCAGAAAACCATGTATTCAGAATGCGTTTTGAACCTTTGTTAATGCAGTAAAAGTTTTTATTGTTCAGGGTTTAGTTCGGTTTTGGGAATACTTGTTGCATTTATGTAAAAAACACATGTCTCCTGGTATTATTTTTCCTATAACAATTATTACAGACTTGAAAGTGAGTCCAAGTAATAAATGAGTAATGCAAAAATAATATAAAACAAATGACAATGCATGTATTAACAAAAGAATTACAATTACAATAAAAGAAGAAAACATTTAAAAACTAGTTTCATCAAGCATTTAAATTAAAGAGTGTGTGTGTGTCTGTGTGAAATTTGTGTAGGCCTATATGATAGACACACAATGTGAAAGAGTACATAATGTCTTTAGAGAAAACTAAGACACTTAAAATGAATGTGTCTCAGTGGGGGATACTTTTTTTCCTCCATGCAATTACATCTTATAGCCAGAGTTGTAAAAGAGGAAAGAGAATGAATGAGAATATCATTTCCTATTCATAGGCTTCAGGAGCATCCCCTAACAACATTTATTTTTTAGGAAAGTTAAGTGGGATAACCTATAGTTATGGTGTTTGAAAACAGAATTTGTAAATAAAATTTTATCTGTGATTACATACATTTTGTACTAAATCCCTTTGGTAAAGAATGAAACCACTTCTCCCTGCACCCTACTTCATCAGTGGATATCTTAATAAAATACTTACCACTCTCCTATAACTATTTCACCTGCCTAGCAAAAAGCTATTCTCTTTATTGTTCAACTTGATAGGGATCAATCAAAAGTCTTTGTGAGCACAGTAATAATCATTCAATGAAAAAACAAAGTTTACATGACCCACTTAAATGTCAATAAACCGACAGAAACATTTACTTTTATTACTCTTAGTTTTTACTGAACCATTTTTTAGATTTCAATTTACCAAATTAATTTTTCTGATTATTTTTGCAAAACATGATTATTACTGACACACAAACACATCTGCACACACTGTCAGTTAGACAGGTCTGTGTTTTCACAATCAAGCTGGTATTTAAGAACTGGTGATGGTAAGTTATTTCAGGACATGTGGTCAATATCAGTTGATAATATTTGATTTTATTAGAATGTTTTTTTAATCATTTCACTCCAAACAAGGCAACAAAGTCACTAAGATGTAAGGGGTTACTAAGTGTGAAAGAATATGAGGAAAAAAACATTATTAAGGAGAGAGAACAATAAAAGAACAGGAATTAAGAAGACAGAAGATAAGACAGAAGATAATGATTGACATTGTATTTAAATTTTTGGAGATCTAAGTTGACTGGAAACCAACAAGCTGGAAGAGAGTCCCACAAGTGAGATATGTGAGTGAAGAAACTGCTAACATAGAACTTACAGTTACATCTAGTCATTTCAACAGTAAAATGATGAGACCTTTTTGCCAACTTAGTACTGTGCTTAAATTCATAAAGTCAAGGTACCAAAGAGGAATGGTCATCAGAACAATTATCATGAAAATATTTATAGAGAAGGCCCAGGAAAGCTACATTATGGCAGTGGGAAAGTGGCTGAAGCCAAGATGCCAAATTAGAATCAATAACATTGCAGGGTCATAATATATCTTTTTAGACCAATCAGAAAAAGCCTGCATGTTTTTTTACAGCAGCCAATACTGATTTCACCCTCAAAGGCAGATCTGACCAAGCTGACATTAGTGATGAACCCCATGGCAGACAAGTTTAACCAGGCCATCAGCAGCAATGCCAAGGTGCTTCTATCAACAGTGATGCCTTTGGCCAGTGATGAAAGCAGCAGCAAAGATTAATTCTTGACTAATACAATGTGATAATTCATGGAATATTTCTCTATCTTTCTTGACTACATATGCATGTTGATTTTCATCCATGTGTCTGTCTCATCTACTCCCTTATGCTATACCCTGTACAAACTCTCAGTTTCTCATAAATGATATACAATACCTCAGAATTAGCAAGCGAACAAACCTTGTAAAATTAACCTGTATCTTAAATTTATATTCATAACCGTATGTCGTCTGTGGTGATGTACCTTAAAAATATCAATGCATCTAGACATGAATCAATAACACACCTACACCTAACTTCCAACCTAATTTCTCACTTTTCTGCTTTAGCTTTGATGTCTTTTGATTGGTCACACCAGACATGCCCACAAAATTTTTGAATCTTGTTCCTCCCTCCTTTTTAACTCTCAAATAAGCTACCGAATTGTTTTCTGATTTCACAAGTCAATCATTTTCATCATAAGTAACCCAACATTGCCTGATGATGGAACAATTATTAAGTTCCAAAACAGAAATTCTTGTGTAGCATTGTAAAATATTTTATAATAAAAATATTATTATATTTTGCTCTACATTGTATCGAGCACTTTTAAAAAAAAAGTAAATCTTAAGAATGGTGACTTTATTTACATTATTCAGACTATTGTCCTCATCTTTGTCACCATATTTATTGCAATGGCTGAAACGTTGTAATAAATATGGCGACAAAGATGAAGACAATAGTCCGAATAATGTAAATAATGTTCATAATACCTTATCTCAGAAATATAGACAGATACTAAGAATGGTGGATTCTTAATCTGTTTGTTCTTTCTCTTTATTTGATATATATATATATATATATATATATATATATATTATTTAGTGATAAAGACAAGAATTTTGAAATTTAATCATTGTCATATTTACATTTGAAATTTCATTAATGTTTATAAACATACAATGCAACATTTGCCCAAGTATTTCACTAACCAGCCGATGATTACCTCACATTGTATTTTGATTCTTGATCTTGTTGGTGAGCACCATAAGCTAAGAAAGGGCTTGCTGTGTGCCACATCAAGAAATAAGAATATGATCCATGTTTTCCATATTATATGTAGATGTTTTATTCAGAGTTTTGCCTGCTTATCTAGGTTGTAAAACTTCTATGTCAATCTCATAGATCAGATCTTCCTATCAACTTCTCACCCATCTACATATCCTGACATGTAGCTGGCAATACAAACAGGTGGCATTGGAAGCACACAAAGGACAAATCTGTTTCTCACCAAGAGTGGAGCAGAACTAATTCTCCAATCCCAAGCATGACTGTTAATATAGACCAACACCTGGAAATAATCAATATCCAGTTTGTTGTGGCTTTGTCACAAAAAACTCTCATCCACTCCTTTACTTTTCCATTCCCACTTAGAAGACAGGACTCCAAAAAGAAACATCTTCTGGCTATTTAACAGAAACATTTCAGGTCAAGATAAAACCACATGTTACTTTTCTACATGGGTGTTCATACTATCACAAAGTTTACTTGTAGTCAAAATTTCAAGTAAGCTTTGAAACCATATGTTTTAAAATCTAAAACAAAACACAAATTTTATTAAACTTACAATTTTTTTTCTTTTTGAATTTTTAGCTTTTTCAGACCAACTGTGGAATGGAATGGAGACTGGGCCATGTGGATATTGCTCATTTTTATACAACAAAAGAAGTGGATCACTTAATCAAAGAAACTGAGGTTAATAATAGTATTTTTTCATTCTAATGTCTTGATTTAATAAAATAACACTTGAAAACACATTTCAAATAAATCTGTAAAATCGTTTTTTGTAAAATTCTGATGTGTTTGTGATCAATGATATTGACTAATGTTACAGTTGATACATGTCACTCATTTACAATCATTCAAATCTTTAACAAATTGAAAAAAAAGAAATGAAAAATTGTTAAAAGATTTTGAGAACCATGTCATTTTGCTGGCTTATAATGTCCATCTTCTGCAAGACCATATATATTCTTTTAATTTCTCTTCATCACAGCTCATCTTTACCCCTTAAAATATACAACTTTAGCTTCAAGTGATTGGTCTCACTATTAACTATTTTAATGAGATACGGTGTTGTCTAGAATTTTCTCTTATAGTGAATCAGTCTACAAGATTAACTTGCTAACCATTATACCATAGTAAATGTCCAAAGTTATATACTAAGCTTTGTCTGGCATATGGACACAAATATAGAGCATTCAATGAAAAATTAATTCATTAAAGTAATAATAGCCTGTAAAATGAGCTTACAAGCCATTGCTACATAGCAATGTATTCCTATTGTTTTTTTGTTTTTTTTTACTAATCACTGGTATAAGGCCACAACAGTAGAGCACCCAATGAAGATAAAATTCACTAAAATAGCAATTTTGAGATGTGCTTACTATTATTCTAGGGCATGTAGCCTAAGATATTATAATAATAAAAATGATGAGTACTTAAATATATTCTTATAAAATGAGCACTAAATATACTAAAAGTCTGATGCATACCAAATATAATTGGTTAATACATAATTTGTAAGTTGGATCAGTTTCCATTTCTTAGTGATTTTGTTAGTAATCTGATTTCGTTATATTTTTCATTCTTTCTTTCATATGTTAGAGAAAATATAAGTGCAAATTTTGTTCCTTCTGCCAGAGCAAATGTTATTCTCCCTGTCAGAACAAATTTTGTTCTACCTGTTAGATCAAATTTTGTTCTCTATACCAGAGCAAATGTTATTCTTGCTGCCAGAACAAATGTTCTCCTTGCCAGAGCAAATTTTGTTCTCTCTGCTAGAGAGAACAACATTTGCTATTTGTTTCTATTTTTTTTATAGATTTAGCTAACTAATTAGCTAACCAATAAAATCAATGATTTGAATTAAACAACAGAATTAGCTACAAAAAAAAAAAGAAGAAATCAAAGTAGATTTTTCAACCTCAGTGTTTTTTGTAGAATAAAAATGATCCAAAAAACAAAGCTGCTCTCTTTTAATCATCTGCAAGAACATTTTTTGCCTTCTATCACCATGGCTAATGCTAACCTCCAGTAGAATGACTTAGTGATTTCTCAGGATAACATTTTCTGTTGAGATGCAGTAGAAAGATTATATTGAATCAATTAATAGGTATGGTTGATTCACTGTACCATGCTAGTCAACTTTTCTTGCCAGAATTTATCCTACATGTTCATAAGTCTATCATTCATCTAGGCATTGAATATTGCTGCTAAACCTGGTCTTGCGTTTCTGCTATGCATTTAAAGACTTTTGATAAAATACAAAGAATCTGACCTGGCATCTCAGCTTCAGTCACTTTCCCATCACCAAAATGTAGCTTTTCCTATAAATAATTTCATGGTAATTCTTTCCTCTATGGTACTTAGACTTAATAAATTTAAGCACAGTACTAGATTGGCAAAAAGGCCTTGTCATTTTATAATTTAAGTGGCTAGATATAACCGTAAGTTCTATGCTAATAGTTTCTTCTCTCCCACTTCACCCTTGTGGAACTCTATCTTGGCTTCTTGCTTTCCAGTCAAATTTGATGTTCAAAAATTTAAATGTAATGTCAATCATTATCCTCTGTCTTCTTAATTTCTGTTCTTTTACTGTTCTCTTTCCTTAATATTGTTTTCTCATATTCTTTCACACTCAGTAGTCCATTGTGTCTTAGTGGCTTTATTGCCAAGCTTGGGATGAAATGATTAAAAACGTTTTAAAAAATAATAAAATAAAAAACAAAGCAATTAACAAATATCATAACCTAAATACAGAACACATTTTGATTTGCCAGTTGGTCCTCATGGTAGCCGAGATAGTTGCATACTCGTCACAGGTACAACAAAAGGATTTCGTTTGCTTATTTTCAAGCATGTTCGTCCAGTTCTTTGCGATATCAGATTTTCTTCCATGCGAGTTACTTCCCTTTAACCATTATCCGTTCATGTCATATTCAGCCAATATTGAAATGTATGTTATTTCAAAACTGTATAAAAATTTCACTGATTTACAATTGTTTTATAATTTTTGTACTATGTTTATAGCAAATTGTAACCACTGACCTTGAAGGAGGTAATCGGCAAAAGGCTATGAAAAGACTTCGCGTTCCTCCTTTAGGAGAACAAGTGAGTATTATATAAAGTAATTCTATGTTAATTTTTTGAGTTCGATGAAGATAATATGGAAAAAGAAGATCTAAAGTGATGTAATAATAACAAAAAGTTAATATAATTTTGATAACTAAACTACAAGGAAAATATTAAATAGTCCTGTTAAAAAGCAATGAGGAAAATCAAATTATTTTCTAAAGATTCAGAACCTAATTAAAAAAAATTGTTTCAGTGAAATTGAACATGAAAAATAAAAATTATTTGATGGAATAATAAAAAAAATGAATAATTATTTCAGTTTTTACTAATATTGAATGGCTTCATTCTGCCTATAAAACTTTTTTTCAATGTTTTAATAAAAATTTCAAAATAGATAAAAGCAACATAATTAAATTTATTACAATTAATTCTGCAGAATTCTGTAAAATTGGTTAATGACTATACTATTTATTGTTAATACAGTAGATTATATGAAATTAGTATGCGGGTATACTGAAAAGTTCTCAGCCTGGCTAAGAAAACAGACCTAGAGTCATGGAGTGTATATATGATTCTATGTATTAACACTGCAGCTCAACACACTTGACACATTGTTTCTATTTTTGTTAACTCTTTGATAAATGGGAAGTGAATCAGGCTGATAGCTTTTCCACACCCCATTACATAACTGACTATATTAATCATTATTATTATTAAACATATTACAGTTATTATATTATCATCATTATAAAATATTATTGCAATTGGATATGTCCAGAATTATTACCAGAATTGATTCTGTCAATTAAAGCAATGTTATTGATTCATTACGATCAATAACATTTTTATTATTATAAATGATTCTATAAATGATTCTAAAAAAATATAATAATAAAATAATGAGCAAAGTTTAACCTATGTACCTGAAAAAAATGGTGTGTCAAAAAAGAGTTTTTCTTTTGACACTGCTATTACTCTGTACTCACTTGACTTTCTCAGCAATGTTTGTTTTCAAATATGTTTAGAATTTTAATAACAACAAAAATATTACTATTTTTTATTAGATTAATTTTATATTTACAAGGTTATAAAAATATGTAAACCAACTACAATAATAATTATTTACCATTTTATAAAGAAATAAATAGGAAAATCTTTTTATTAAAAATCATATAAAAACTTACAAAATTATAGAACTATCTGAACCAACTAGAATGCAATATTTATTATTTACTATTTTATAAATAAATAACTGAAAACAATTTTTTATTCATAAATTTATAAAAAAAAAGACGCTTGTGAAGTATAGAACAAGAAAATTTAAATAAATTCATGATTTTCTTGAATATTATACATTTTCCTTGCAGATTATTTTATATCTCAGAATCCTTCTTGTTTAAATTTTTTGATATTTTTATGATCATAATCTAAGATTAAGGATGTCTAACCAAATAGAAAATTCCATGGCCTGAAATTCCAGAAATTATAAGTTAACCCTCTTCCTATACTTTTTTGAAAAACATAATTTTGAAAGGATTTTTAAATCGTTGCTAATTTTTCTGAACATTTGCATGAAGCATGCCTAGAAAATCTGCAGATGGATTATCTATTGTCAGCCAAGTGATGACTAATGAAGAAATCTTAAATGGAGAATGAATACTATGCACCCTGACCAAAGCAATTGGCAAAATCAACAAATTGTGTGCTTTGGAATGGTTGGTAAAATCAATTCAAATATTCACTTTTTTATAATCTTGTAAATAAACAATCTAATAACTAAATAGAGTGTAATAGTTTTGTTGTTATTAAAATTCTAAACATAGCTTTTTAAAACAATAAACATTGTTAAGGAAGTATACAGTAATAGCGGTAGCAAGAAAAAAAAAAACGTTCTTTTGACAGTTTTTTTTTTTTTTTTCAGGTACATGGTCAAACATTGTAAAATAAGCTAAAATAATTCAAATGAGCTTAAACAGTTGTCTCCCTTGTTTCTTTTTTTTTTTTTTTTTTCAGCCAAATACATGGGTGACATTTCGAGTTGGTCTCTTTTCTGGAATATTTTGTGTCTTAGTTTTGGTCATTGCTGTAGCAGGTGAGTTCCAAATCTTGATTCTTTCAGTTGCCAAGTAAAAATAACATGCATATTTCTACTGGTATATTAAATTGATTTGTATTGCAATATTTGTATTTTCTCCTGTGAAATATTGGAAAATCACTTTTTTTTAATGAAACTCTCATCAGCTCTTAAAATACATTACTTAAATAAGATGATAATCTTAAAAATTATTATCAAGTTTCAACTGTGATAATAAAAAGATTAGAATTTTTTTTTTTTTTTTATTGATTGAGGTGTAAATAATAATTGTATTAATCATATTTAATAATAATTAATATAAATTATACTGCCTTTATTTATCTAATTATAGAAATAAATAAATTATTAATATTCTAACATTAACCATTTTCATTATTCCACAATTTTTTTGAAGTGGTATCCTCATCTTTAATATTTCTATCATGATATTTTGGTTCATATGTACTTTGGTCTTCTTTTAAAATTCTTAAAATTAAAAGAAAATTTGGATTTGTACTCATTTTGACTGTAATATGGGCTAAGTTCTGGTTTTCATTGTAATAATGGAATCACTCCTATACCTTGGCAACTAGTCTTTAATGGATCATTCTATAGGCTGTCATGATTAAGCAGCTTTCTTATCTGTAGTTATCTGTTAACTTCCTTTTCTTTCAATTTGTTCTATGCTGCATTGTTGACTTCTAAGTAATCTATAATTTCTATAACAATACAGTTAAAATAAAAATCAAACATTCTGACACATAGCAGGAATAACTTTTGTCTTGCTAATGTAGATTTTGTTGAAATAAAAGTCTTTATCAGCAAAACATGTCAAAATTAGTATTTTCTTATATATTTCGTATACATCAGAGATGGTGACCTTTTATTGAGACTGGGTCATTTTTGGTACTTTTAAATTTTTCATAAACATAAATGGCTCAGTCAAATATTTACCAATAATTTTTTAGTGAGAAACTTGCCACTGTATCTTAGTTGCTAATATTTTAATTTGAAGTTCATATTTGATTGTCTTCAGTTTAATGCATGCAGCACTCATATCCATATGAAGCCGATCCCTAGTGGTTCATGGCAAGCCATATTACATGATGTCTTTTCACTGATTCCTCATGGGTCACTAAAAAGTTGATGGTAGGTCAGTTCATAACCTGTGGGTCAGTGGTTTGCCATCTCCGCTACACATACTTTGAATGGCCCTTGTCAAGATTAACAATGGATTTGCAACATCTTTTTCAGTAACTGTAATATTCTGTAACTATATCAGGCCAGATAGTTATGGGAAAGCAGTTTGCCCAAGTGGTCAATGACTTACTATCTTCTCAGGCAATCTTTGACACATATTTAGTGTAAATAGTTGGCAATAAAACAGAATGCAGCTATTTTTTTAATTTTTTTAATCAGTATTACCCCATACAAGGCAGTAAAGCCACTAAGACAAGGGGTTACAGGGTGTGGAAGAATTAGGAATGTAAGCATTAATAATGAGTGGGAAGAGAGAAGAGTAATCAGGAGGACAGTAAATAGCGATTGACATTGCATTAAAATTTTTGAAGATTAAAGTTAGCTGGAAAGCAAGTGATAAGTCTGAGAAAAGAAACTGTTAGCATAGAATTTACAGTTACATTTAGCTAGCTCAATTGATAAGATCTTAATGCCAGTCTAGTGCTGCATTTAAATTCAAAAAGTCTAGGTACCATAGTGAAGAGCTCATGTGAAAACTTACCATGAAAGTTTTTATAGAAAAGACACAGAGAGGCAACCTTATGGTGTAGGGAAAATGTGTATATATATGTATGTGTGTGTGTGTGTGTGTGTGTATATATATATATATATATATATATTTGTACTTTTTCTTGATGTTGTACGACCTTAGCTGAAATTTAAAACTGGTTTGTCAATGCTGTTTTATACTAAACTATACTATAATATGATTTGTTAATAATACTTTCTGTGCTCATAAATGTCGATGCATGTATTTAAATTGTTTATATGTTGTTTTAGCATGTGGACAAGTGGTTAAAATGTTCACTTTATGACCATGAGACACCGGTTCATATCTCACGATGATCAAAAAAGTAACTTCTTGATGTTATTGACCTGGCAAGGTCATCCCAGCATGCAACACCATTGAAAAGTGCCTGAAAACCATGACACGGATTGACCCAAGCCTTGTGAGTGAAATTGGATAGACAGAATTGTTTGTCAATATTTGTGTTAGCACAATGTCACAAGTCATCGTCACTGGGGGTTTGAGTGTACTGGCCTTATTCAAACTGTTTATTACACCAGATTATGTGCTCTCACCCCAGAACTGTAACTAAGATCTACTCAGCATAGTTGCAGTATAAACCACAGGTGGACTCAATGGGCACTGAATAAGCACAAATGTGCCTAAGTAAGTGTCTACAACAGAGATATTGCTAGCATTACTATCAGACGGGTATATTTAGAAACAAGTGAAACAACGGTTATATATTGTTTTGTATTATTGGGATATTATATATTGTTTTGTATTATTAGAACAAATTTTTCTCTTACCCATTGTGTCCTGATTAAGCAAATATGTGAGTGAAAATAAAAGACTTTACATAAATGCAAAGTGTTACTGAGTGTTAGAGTTGGATGTTGCCTCAAAGTATAGCCCAAAGGTTGTGAAAAAATATGAGAAAAAGAAAACATTAAGGAGAAAGAAAAATAAAAGAATAGGAATTAACAAGACAAAAGATAATGATTGACATTGCATTTAAATTTTTGAAGATAAAATTTGACTCGGAAACAAGAAGCTGGAAAAGAATTCCACAAGCAAGATGTGAGAGAGAAAAAACTGTTAGCATAGAACTTACAGTTGCATTTAGCATTTTAACTGTAAATGATGAATGTTAATGTCTAGTCTGAAATTTTTAGATAAAGTGCTGTCATGAATTATTTAGACTAGCATTCTCACAATTGTTGTTTTCAATCCTTATACATCAACTATAGAAGAACAAACTGGCTAAAATCTAGTCATTATAATCACAATGATGAAAATCAAACAATGTCCTAGATTAACCTTTTTTCATTCTGATATTGCAATACATATCTTAATGAAGAAATCCAATTGATTTTTATTTATTTTGTTGTTCTAGCAAAGTTTACCAAACATCCTATTCAGTGGGAACCAGCTCTTCGGATTTACAGAGGACCATTTTTGCTCATTCTTGATTGTTTTTTACTTGGAATCAACACATATGGATGGCGGACATCAGGAGTAAACCATGTCCTCATCTTTGAACTGGACCCTAGAAACCATTTGTCACATCAACAATTATTAGAAGTGAGTTTTAGGCATTTTATTTTCAAATAATATCTTTCAAAATGATGATATTTATTCTTGTGATTTTTTTAAAATTCTAACATTTTTAAAAGAAATTGTCATAAAAAATTGTTTTTTGATTATTTTAAAATGCAATGAATTTCAGTAATATCTTTTTGGTTCCATTAATTATAAAATATTTATTTGAAAGAGTTATCATGAACAAATATATATATATATATATATATATATATATATATCGTATAATTACTTGGATATTAAAACAGACTGGTAGTAAATTGGAATTTTTGCACCAAATCTACACACTTATCTGGCCATGCCAGCCGATGCATCATGTGTTTGTTGGAAAAAAAGATCAATCCTCAAAAATATTAATGACCAAAATTTACTCAATAAATAAAATGAACTTATGTTAGCTTGTAATCACAAAAAAATTCTTCTAAATTATTTTAATTCTGGCGAGATAAATTATCCAATTATCATATATCCTTTATTTTAGGTTACATATTGATTACCTCCCTTTAACCATTTAAGCATAACACATAACAAGCTCCCCGGCGTTCCTCTTTTCTCAATTAAACTTTAAGCTTGCATCTTTTTTATTTTTTTACGATAGCCTCCTACCTACACTCTACATTATGAATTTACACCCCAATAATATATTGTTTATATTAACTTTGAGCTTTGAATATGCATTTAATTCAGCGTTCCTCCTGTGAAACCCAGTATTTAAAAAAAAAAACAACTGTAATAGGCCTTGAAAAGACCATGAAACTTTAAGTTGCACTACGAACGTAGGTATATATATATATATATATATATATATATATATATATATATATATATATATATATATATATATATTCATACACGTTTCATTAAATAATATAGACAAGTGTTGTCTATTTATTTTATGTAAATTTTTTTCGTAATGTCTGATAAGTTTAATAACGAATGAAGAAAGAAATTCACAATATTGATCCATATTTTTTTTAATACAATCTAAGCTTTTGGCTTACATAAGCCATTATCAAAGATGTCAATTACAACATATTAAGCAATATACGGACAAGACAGTGATGATAGTCTGTCATTGCTTACATCATTCATTATTAAACTTATCAGACATTACGAAAAAAATTTACATAAAATAAATAGACAACACTTGTCTATATTATTTAATGAAACGTGTATGAATATATATATATATATATATATATATATAAGCAATATATGGACAGTGATGATGTAAGCAATGACAGACTATTTTAAAAAAAAATATGGATCAATATTGTGAATTTCTTTCTTCATTCGTTATAGCATAACCTTCTTCTTGCCTTCCCTAGGAATCTCTCACTTTTAGTAACCTTCATAAAACTTTGAACAGAATCCATTATTTCACTCAATTTAGAGACATATTATTCTTATCTGTTTTTCTCCATTAATCTGGTATATTCCATCATTGTTTAACATAATGATTGAATTATGGGTAGGTAGATATGAAGGATAGACTGTTACCTACACAGTATGCCCCCATTTTCACATTGTAGAAATGGTCCAATGGAAAGGCAAGTTCTGATACACATGCTGCAAGCACAAAAATATAACAGACAAAATGTAATAAAAGCAACAATGATGAAAATACTCAGTCTAAAATAATGATTGAATAATAATTTTAATAAAACCAGGATCTAGTAAGGAAGTTGAAAAAGCTATGGAACAGTAATTCCTATAATAATGAGTGCACTTGGAACACCAATTAGAAACTTGAAAGAGCATTTAGGGAGAATTGAAATTGAGATGGAGATTGTAGACCTCCAGAAATATGCCATCATTTACTCTATGAGGATTTTCTGAAAGTTTCTTGAGTTGTCAGGAGTCTTGTTGACACCATGTCTCAGGAACAGAAGTTTCATTGATAACATCAATGTGCAACACCAACATAATAATAACAATGCTTCTTCTTGAAAATTCAGGCAAATTCTTCATTTTGTTTTTATTGTAGACTGCATCTGGACTTGCTGTATTGTGGGCTGTCAGTGTTCTTCTCTATTTGTTCAGTAGTTACATTCATATCCCATCATTCCTGAGTCCTTTTGTTCTGGTGCTGCTGCTCATCGTTTATCTGATAAATCCTGTACAGATATTCCATCACAGGGCTAGACGGTGGTTACTACGAATTTTGGTGAGTTGTTTTCCATTCCTCCATTTTTGCTTTAACAGTCTTTGTAGTATTTCTCTTTTTTTCCTCAAAGAATCTGTACACTTACTTTCATGTAAGACCTTAATCAAAATCTTAAAATTATGTCCATTTAAAACACTTGATGAGTCAGATAAATGATGCAAAGGCTGGGTAATGAACGGACAGAATCGCCATCAGCGTTTGAGACGCCAACAAGGCAGTGGAGGCATAATGATCTGGGGTGGTATTATTGGAAAAACATCAGTGTGCCCATGGAGAGTACCAGATGGTGTCAATATGACTGCTGATGCATACATAGCATTTATGAAGGAGCATCTTGAACCGTGGATGAATAGGCAAAGAGTTGCCTTCAGAAGGGCCATTGTTTTTATGCAAGATAATGCTCCCTCACATGCTGCTCACAAGACTACTGAATATTTGAAACAGTTAGGCTTTGATGGACCTCAAAAAATGAAGTGGCCAGCAAATTCTCCAGATTTGAACCCAATCGAAAACCTTTGGAGCATCATAAAGTGACAACAATTCAGGAGCAATGCTGAATTGTGGGAAGCAATTCTTGACATATCTCACGGCATTACAGCAGATGACATCCTACAATTAACAAATTCTATGGATCATAAACTTCTTCAAGTAATTTCAAAACTGGGAAAGCACATTCCCTATTAATTTGTTTAAAACTGTGCCTTTGTTTGTATTTGTTATTTGTTTGATTATCTTATTTATTAGGTTCTTTTGATCATAAACATTCACGTGCAACATTAATAAACGTTTTGTTTGCTCAATTTTGGGAATTTTACTAAACCTTTCTAATAATTTGGCACTCTCAAATCACCGTGCTGATAACAAATATGGCGCCAGTTTGTTTACATTGCGCAGATCAGTATGAAAATTCTAGTAATTGCGCAGGTCAGTATTGCCAACGTTGTGTGAAAATTTTGTGTGAATTGATTAGACGGTTTTTGAAATATTAGAAAAAAAGTTATCTTGATAATAATTTGGCACGCAGTGTATATATATATATATATATATATATATATATATATATATATATATATATGCTGTGCATGTGTAAAATACAGAATGGCATAATAGTTATCAGTATGGAAAGTAGAATTACTACTTTAAAAAAAATAATTTCACGTCACACTAATTCCTTTGGGAGAGGCATGAATCCACTTCTCCCTGAACTCTTTCTCACTACCAGATTTCTTAACAAAATTGTCTTATCACTGGTGTTTGATGATGGTTGTGTAAGTGAATTAGCACTTGGACAAGCCACAATCCCAGAACTTCATCTGTGAAGATTTCTTATTTCTCTTTTATTTTTATTTTCATATCCAACAATTTTATATCTTTTTAATCAAAAGAAAATGTTATGCCAACTTATTTTAAGAAATACCCCAAAAATCTATATCTTATTTTGTTAGTAAATTCCATCAATTTTAAAACAGGAGAGTTTTGGAAACTCATTTTAAGCCAGCCCCAGTATAGGTGCACACCCCCAGAGTAATTACACTGCTAAATATATAAGGATCATTCTGAAAGTAATGCTTTCTATTTTATTGTGTTGCCCCCACTCCAATATCAGAGATAGGATGAGGTTACCCCTTCCAACTAATAACCCATAATTTTTGTATTGTTAGATGGCAGTCTGGCAAAATAGCATCTGACTTAAAGTGCATATGAAGCAGAAGTATATATATGAATTCTTCCATAAAAGAAAATTTTCACCTGTTGACATTCATTGACAGAGAACAAACAGTGGATATGAGCACAGTTAGGCATTGAGTAATGTGTTTCAGCAGTGGTGACAACAATGTGTGTGTGAAAAAAATGGGCTGTGTGTAGATTTTTACAATCTCGGGCATGCTTGTCTTTTGTCCATCACTGTGGAAAAGTAGAGATTTGTAGCTGAAAACTTGCTCTATCCTGTAGTGCTATTGTGCTCCCTGTATGTGTTGTATTTTCTTTAGAAATACATAAGAGGTATTTCTTTTGGAAATTTATTGTAATATGTATAATGTGTAGTGGCTTGAAAGATAAAAAAAAACATTTCAGTTGTTGATTCACATCTTTAACATGTTTGTTTATTTGTCTTTAGTTTAGAATTTTCACTGCTCCATTTCATCACGTAGGATTTGCAGACTTTTGGTTGGCTGACCAGCTCAATAGTTTGGCACCAGTCATGTTGGATTTTGAATATTTTATCTGCTTCTATGCCTTTGATCTTAATTGGAAAACCAACACCCAAGAAAGTAAGTTTCATTTCCCTTCTTATCAATAAATGTGTTAAAGAAATGCATGAAACTCAACAGATATTTGTGTAAGCAATGAATAATTGCTTAGCAAATAGGAAAAGTTAACTTTGTTTCAAAATTTATTCATATTAAATGAGTTTGGTTTTGTTTGGTTTACATCATATCAACCTTTTCCATGTTATTTGATGCCAAATTCTGTAATTTTGATAAACAGTAGAAAGGTAAATTTAGGTTTGGTTTGTACAAGAGTCAAAAATGGAGATATAGTTTTGGTTGACACAAAATTCAAAAATGGAAATATAGGTTTGGTTGTCATAAGAGTTAAAAAGAGAGACATATGTTTGGTTTGCACAAGATACAAAAAGGGAGACATAAGTACAGTAAACAGGTGGCTCCATTTTGGTGAGGGTTTATCCAGTTGACATATTCTCAATCCCAACTGTCTGGGTAGTCAAATAAAAATGTTAAAAAATACACTTTGTCTAAAGTTACTAAGCAGGCTGTAAATGAAAGTATATTTTTGACTAAGAGAATAGTTACTATTTTTAAGGTTTATTGACATAACCAGAATATTTTATCAAAACATTTAGTCATTTTCTGAAACACTTATTTAAGAAATGCATACTCTAATTTCTTCAGAACCATTTTGGATTTACTCAATCATGTATCTGTATTTATGCATAAACTAAAAACTTTGATTTCTTCCCAACAAATTGTAGCAATGCAAATTGGTGACAAAATCTTCTTATACAAGGTGCGATGTATAAGTTGTCTTCTAATTTATGCAAAAATGAAAATAATACTGACATCTCTTTTTAACCGATATATTTACCAACATTACTCAAAAATATCTTGAAATAGTAAAGAATAAATTCATTCAATAAAATTGCCATTAGCTTTAACCACAGTCTCCAGATGACTTCAGAATCTCCTGCAACTCTTCTGGATGGTCTCCTTGTTGGTGAATGCTGCTATAATCCTTGCCTTCAGTTCATCTTTGGTGTTACAAAGAGTTTTGTTGGTCTCTTGTTCAACTACGCCTACACATAATAATCAAGGGGGTTGCAACAGTCTGAGGAGTTAGGTGGCAAGATGTAAGGGGTGATGCATTTGCAGAAATTGCCTGACAGCTAGGACTGGGTTCTCCTGCTTGTGTAACATGGTGTAGATTCCTGTTGCCAGACATGAGGTTTTCCAGCAGCTACACTCTGGACGCGGGGCAGCATTACCTCCTCAAGGCACTTGATGTAGGCCTCCATGTTGATTCTGAGGCTCTTTGGGAAGATGAATAGAGACACAACATTGCTATCACTAGTGATCACTCCAAACACCTTCATAATCACAATTAGACTCATCCGACTCTTTCCAAATCCTCTGCACTCTCCTCAGATTGACGCTCAGACACTCTGAAATGTTTGTATTGGAGCTTTTGGTGCAAATGCCAAGCAGTACAGCATGCCGTTTCCAAATTTCTGGCAGAATGAATTGTGTCATGGTGCTCTTTTATCTCACAGACGGTGCCCAACTGACCCTACTATACTGTGCAGTTGACAAAGTCAAAAGTAAACAATGTGCATGTGCAAAATAAAAAAATATAAAATGGTGATAATTTACCCATTGCACCATGTATTTTTCTTGTAAAGTTTTTAAATCCATCACTTTGTCATTCTTGTCTTAGTCTTATAAATGAAATGACCACAATGACTGCAACTCATTACTCATATAGAAATGATAGTAGTGTTATAACATCAAAAAACTAAAATTGTTATTTAAGGTGCATGTATCTTGCGTGAAGAATCTTGGTTTTATCCTGCCCATAGTCTTCTTCCTGGATTATGTCTTTTTCTCATATTTTTCTTGACTGGTTTAGTTTTATCACATCTTATAATTATGGTAATAATGCTACACTTTGCAGTTCACATTTTTTCTTACCTCAATAGGAACAGATAGGTTCGCCTATCATCCTGTTCACACCCTTTCCCCTTTTGAACAGGAGTAGTGGTCTATCCCTTATATCCTGTTTAAGATTGAGTTTCCAGTTCCTTCTAAAGTATAATAAACTCTATACTTTTAATATATTAGCCTAAACTCTGAAATAATATTTATAATTTATTTATGTATTTTTCTCAATAGCAGTAGATTGGTTCATCTATCATCCGGTTCACACACCTCACTGGTCAGGAGTAGAACAGGAGCAGAGGTTTATCCCTTGTTTCCTGTTTGGGATTGGGTTTCTGGTTCCTTCTAAAAATTGTTCATTCTCTTTTACTCCCAGTTGTCCCTTGCATGTTAGTGGCATTATCGTCATGTCTAGAGTGAAAAAAACGCAGTTAAAATGACTTGTAATTTTGTTCTAGTATAACTATTGACAAACAATTTTGTCTACCCAGTTTCATTCACAAGGTTGTGAAACCATTGTGTGGTTTTCAGGCACTTTCTGATAGTGTCACATGATGGGATTACCTCCCCATCACAAAGTCACCTTCTTGATAAACTAAGGTTAGATTCAAACACAAGTCTAATCTATACACATCATTTTCAAATGACTTTCTTTTTCTTTATTGAATATTGATTATCTTCATGCATGTTTGTTTTTTGTAGGAATTAAGTTTGTTGCGATGGGCCATGTTTGACTCCTGTTTTGGTTACTAAAATATACATATATACATCATAACAAGAAAGTGAGACATTTATACATATATAGAAGGATTTATTATCAGAAGGATTTGGTTGTATTAGTTTGGTAGATGTATGAAAGTTCTTGTAATGTTGCTGTTAGTAAATGTTTCAGATTTTTATGTTTGTCCTGGTGAATGAATAAATTATTTGCAAGTGATAAGTCTATCATTAAAAGATAATATTAAACATAAGTGATATTTGTGTAAGACTTATCTGTGGTCTACATTCCTGGAAGTACTCAATCCCATGTGCACTCCTTGTGAGTGACCAATGAAAAAGAGAAAGTTTCTAAATTTATCACTAGTAAGGTTGTTGCCTTATTTTACTGACTCATGAGAATTAGGTTTTTTTTATTTCTTGTGATTGCAAATCCCTTATTATCAGTATTACTACAAATAATTTATTTCTATACAAATTACTATTGCTACACCTATTTCTTTTGAAAGATTTTGATAGTATTAGTGAATACTTCATTCTAATTTATTCAACCCAAACCACAGAACTACTCATGGAAATTAAGTAACCACACCATATTGCAACTTCTCCATTTCTTTGAAAAGAAAAACATTCTTCAATTAACATAAGTATCCTAATTGCTTATCTTGACTAATTTTTTCTTTGAACTTTTAAAATCTTTTTATTTCTTTTATGCATTGCATGTTGACCCTCCCCTTTATTGTAGTATTTTTGTATTTACACCCTCTTTTTGTGTGTTTAGTACGATTTGGATTTTATGTAGTATTAGTCAGATCCCTCTTAAATAAATTTACAAACCTAAATGAATAGTTTTTCCCTTTTTGAGGGATATACTTTGCTGCAGGTTTGACCCTTTTTATTCAAACTTCTAGACTTAAGCTAATAACTGATGTTAGCAGTGCAGAAGAAACAGTCTCTTCTTTATTCCTTTGATAAGAAAAGTTTTTCAGGTCTTTATTGTTTTCATATCATTTGAAAAAGAGGATGCATATATAAAATACTTTGGGGAATACTTTTATAAGTGACATTTGAATTTGTTCTTATTGCTGTTCAAGACAAAAAAATTTAGTTTCAGTGTTGATATTAATTGTATGTCATTAACTTTGGAAAAGATACAAGCAAGTCTATGTGGCTTGCTATAAAGACCAAAATTAAAATAGGATGTTCATGTGGGTGGTGGGGAGAATTAAAGAGAAGTCATAAATATCCAACTTAATCGTTAAAATAACAAATTATAATTTTCTCCTTAAGAAGAATCAATCTAGACCTACTCCCTAGGGTCAGTTAAGGAGCAATTTCTCAACAAGCAAGACCCTTAAGTGATGTAAAAGAATTTGTGAATGACCTTTTACATGTTTTACACTGTTTTGACTGTCCTTCAATTTTTCTTTTTTTTTTTTAATCATTTCACTCCAGGTAAGGCAATAAAGCCACTAAGACACAAGGGAATATGTAAGAGAATATGAGAAAAAACACTATTAAGAAGAGAGAACATGAAAAGAACAAGAATCAAGAAGGCAGTAGATGTTGTATAGGGATAAAGTGTCACTGCTGACACTGGAGTTTGAACACAGATCACCAGTGAGAAAACACAGGTGATTCCATTTCTAATAAGTAGATCACATGATCATAAAGGAAAGGTATATATGGGAATTTGCGTGGCATCTAAGTGATCGCGATTCTCTATACTATCTTCTATACTGATCACACTGCAGATTACTATTCAGCAGTTACTATTTCAAGAAGTATTACTAGTTTGTTACGATGGGCCATGTTTGACTCCTGTTTTGGTTACTAAAATATACATATATACATCATAACAAGAAAGTGAGACATTTATACATATATAGAAGGATTTATTATCAGAAGGATTTACTAGAGTGAGTATTATTTGAAGGAGTCACTACTAGTATCTGCAATTCCAAAGTCTTTACTACAATGAGTATTATGAACATAACAAGCATTCATTGACATCAAAAAAGTGACAACGAGTAAGTGTTTGATATCACAAAAGTAGATAATGATTGACATAGCATTTAAATTTTTGAAGATCAAAGTTGATCAGGAAGGAAGAAGTCGAAAAACAGTTTCATAAGTGAGAAGTGAAAGAGAAGAAACTGTTAGCATAGAACTTATGGTTACATCGTCATTTCAACTGTAAGATGATGAGACCTTGCCACCAATCTAGTAGTATGCTTAAAGTCATAAATTCTTGGTACCATAGAGGAAAGTTCGTCAGAACACTTGCTATGAAAGTATTTATAGAAAAGGCACAAGAAAGCTACATTAGAGCTGTGGAAAATGACTGAAGGCAAGATGCCAGGTCAAAACCAATAACATTGCAGATTCTTCTTTGGATTTTATCAAGATTCTCTAAATATATAGCAAGATCAGCTGACTTTATTGGGTATCAGTTGTTGCTCTACTTATACCCTGATGTTTTTTATCATGAGTCATTTTAAGATTCTGAAGAAAATTCAATAAAAGTTTGGCTATATTTAACCTTTGTGCCCACAAAAAAAACAGTTTGTCAAAAGGATGGTTTTCTGTTGACACTGCTATTACATTAAACTACTAAGAAAAACATTCTTCAATTAACATAAGTATCCTAATTGCTTATCTTGACTAATTTTTTCTTTGAACTTTTAAAAATTTTTTATTTCTTTTATGCATTGCATGTTGACCCTCCCCTTTATTGCAGTATTTTCGTATCTACACCCTCTTTTTGTGTGTTTAGTACGATTTGGATTTTATGTAGTATTAGTCAGATCCCTCTTAAATAAATTTAAAAACCTAAATGAATAGTTTTTCCCTTTTTGAGGGATATACTTTGCTGCAGGTTTGATCCTTTTTATTCAAACTTCTAGACTTAAGCTAATAACTGATGTTAGCAGTGCAGAAGAAACAGTCTCTTCTTTATTCCTTTGATAAGAAAAGTTTTTCAGGTCTTTATTTATTATTTATCATTTTATAAAGAAATACATTTGAAAAGAAATGTTTTTATTAAAAAATTCATAAAATCCTACAAAATTTTCAATGAATTGTGTTCTTTGGAAGGGTTGGTAACACATTGGTGAATTGCCAATTGATTTGAACTTTATAAAATGATAAATAAGAAAGACTTCATTATAGTTGGTTCATATATTTTTATGATTAATAAATCTTTTATAAATTTATGAATAAACAATTGTTTTCATATTTATTTCTTTATAAATTAATAAATGATAACCATTGCATTGTATTAATTTGCATTCTTAGAATGTTTGTAAATACACATTTTTTATAGGAGATAAAAACTTTTCTGACAACAAGTAGAAATTACTTAACTGTTATGTCAAGCAGAGTTAATTGTGAGTGTAGATCTTTCTGCATGTTGGAACTAAGAGGGAAAAAATGAGCATTAAGTTTGTACTCTTTTTGTATCATCTTGGACGAGGAGGAAGTGACGTAGAGCATTTCTGTTTTGTCGCTTGCTATTTCAAGATAAGTAGTGGCAGTTATTTATATGTCCATTGTTGTGTGCTTGGTAGAAATTTGCTTCAGGATCACCTGCTGGAATAAGTATTGTTTCGGTAGGGTCTCTTGGATGAACAAGTATGATGTTGAAAGACTCGAAACTTGTCATGACCTCACTGATGAGATGATCTTGTGCACTTGTTGGAATGTATTCATAACAAATTCTGGTAAATAAACAATCTAATTAATAAATAATTAATAAATAATTAATTAATAATTCTAATAAATAAATAGTGTTTAATATTTTTGTTGTAAATTTTCAAAGAACAAAGGAAATACATAAATTCACTTTCATAAGTTTGGGTCTAATAATCACTTTTTAAAACAATAAACATTGCTGTAGTAGTGAAGGTAGTACAAAATAATAGTAGTGTCAAAGGAAAAACCATCTTTTTTACATGCACAAAGATTAAACTTTATCAAAAGTTTCTTAAAAACTTGGGTTTTATCTATTGTTATTAAATGCTAAAAAAATCAGTTTTTTCTAAATCATAAATGGAAAATTTCAATGGATCAGGAAAAAAAATACCACAACAATATCCCGTAGCAGACTGATTAGATTATAAACAGGATGAAACTGAGACTGAGTTTACATATTGTTGACTTTTACAAAAGCTGAATGTTTATGTTACAAAATTGAAATTATTCTTGATTTTTCTTTTCTCTAGCTTCATCTTGTCTTGGAACAAAGTATGGTATTCGAGGTCTGGTCAGCTGCCTGCCTGCCTGGTTCCGTTTTGCCCAATGTCTACGCAGATACAGAGACACACGACTCAAATTTCCTCATATTGTAAATGCAGGAAAATATGCTACAACATTTGTAGTTGTCATTTTTCACACATTCTATAAGTTGTATAAAGGTAAATTCTGGTTAATTATTTATTCTTATATATATATATATATATATATATATATATATATATATATATATATATATATATATATATATATATACATATCTGCTTTGTTTTGTATCCTAACAAAAAGACAACATATATATATATATTTTACTTTAAATGTGCAGTACTTAATGGAATGTACTCAGTATCAGTGATAGTGCTAACATATTCAGTTGTATGATCCATACGACTGAATATATATATATATATATATATATGTGATGTGCCTTAGACCACTTGGCCACGTAGGACTTCCTGATCGAAAAAAGCCCAAATAGTACTTTTAAACACATATCTTTCCTGATTCACCAGATATACGTATCTGCTCTGTTTTGTATCCTAATGTAAACAATTTTTTAGGAAATGGATTAAATCCAACTTATTTTTGAATTATTAAAAATAACATTTAAACAAATAAATTAAAAATATCTTGGATTTAATCTTAAAATTCCTAAAAAGTTGTCTTTATGTTAGGATACAAAGCAGGTAGATATGTATATTTCAAGAATTTGGAAAGAAATCTGTTCAAAAACACATATATATATATATGTATATATGTTTGTGCTTCATTAAAAATGACCGACAAGGTACGGCGATTACGCTTTTTATTTAATTTTTTTGACATGTATTTGGCTTTTGTAGAAGAAGTTAATACCTACCCACCAATTACAGCATCACGTCAACCCACGACGTCCTTCAAATTCTAAAAAGTATAAAACCAACCCAAGGTATTTTAGTGCCACTTGATCTTGAAAATTTATTCACAAATGTCCCTGTTGACATAATCCTTAACTCTGTGTACACAAATAATTTCATTCCACCTCCATCCATCAAACCAAATATCCTTAAAAAATTATTACATGCATGCATAGCCAAAATCCCCTTTTACAATCATAATAGTAACATCTACAACCAAACTAACGATGTTACTATGGGAAATCCACTCAGCCCGTGTTTCTCCAATTCTCCATGTCGGCTACACAGATGATATTTTTATTTTAGCGAAAAACAAACAAGAAATACATAATCTCAAAATCACATTAAAAAAAAAACTCTACCCATAACTTTACCTATGAACTTAGTCAAAAAAGTAAACTTCCATTCTTAGATGTTTTCATAGAATACAGTAACAATACTTTTACCACCTCATTATATAAAAAAAAACACTAGCAGAAACACTTAACACCTTAATTTTAAGAGTGAATGCCCACTTAGATATAAAATAGCAGTTATAAAAAATTTCCTCAAGAGAGCAAATGAGAATTCATCTTCTCATCTACTTTTCCTTAAAGAACTCAATGCAAAAAAGACACTAGTTAACAATGGTTTTCCTAACTACCTCATCGACCACCAGATTAGACTATTTCTTTTCAAAGTAACTAGTGATGATACTGAACATATAGATAAAAACAATAACATTAACATCTATGAAAGCCAAATACACATCAACTATAAGCAAGATGAATTTTCACTTAAAAATATCATAAAGAAATGCAATATCCCAATCAACTCTTACAAGAAAATTAAATTATATATTACAAAAATTTAAAACATCTAACCTTATCATCAAAAATAACAACACACCTGAAAATCAAAACTACAAAGGGCCAACATTATTTATGAGTTCAAATGCCCATTAAGAAACTGTGCTCCTGATCAAACCAAACTCATAAACAATTACATCGGTCACACTACTACAAGCCTATCCAGACAACTTACATTACACTACCTGACCATAGCTCCATTAGGACATATAAACATACAAAAACCTGCCAGACTCCGGCCAAAACATACTAGTAGAAAACCTGAGGATAGTAACCTCATCCACATGTAAAAAAAGATTAAAAATAATAATAAAAAAAGAAAAGGCCAATACTCAATAACTATGAACACAGCCGCAATGTGCTGACCATTTTTGGAAAATAAAATATTCCTATAACTCTAGATACATGCATTACATAACCCATACATTCAGTTAAAAGTAAAATAAAATCATCTTTGATAATGGCTGAAAGTATAGTCAAAAGCACTCAGACATGCAGAATTTTTGGACAGTTCTTACACACCTTGTGACCAGAAAAGAAAACACTTTTATGAACACAAGAAAAATTAAATAAAAAGCTTAATCTCTGTACTGTGTCAGTCATCTTTAATGAAACCTGTATAAAAGAAAGATTGCTGCCTAAATACACAAAATAGAGAGAGAGAGAGAGATATGATTTTAGTGCTTTTTTTTCTTTATTGTTTGTCATTTGACTTTTGACTTAAATTTATTCTGCCTTTTATCAAAATCCTCAAATTTACCACATTTAAAGGCAAGCAGATTTTTGCAAATAAAGTACACAGTATTAAAAAATAGAGTAACAATAGTTAATATATACAGAAAAATTCCAAAGACTTATCTGTCTGACTGCAAGTTCTGCAGGTATACCGATTGAAACTGAAAGATAAGTTTTTTGAAATTTTGATTATCTATTAACTAATTAACTGTAGATAAATATATGAATATTTTTTTAGATTAAAACCAAAAAACATGTTTATTTAATCACTATCAAATCTTGATAGAATTAAAGATATTTTCTCTTTATTTGCGGAGATTTTTAAAAAATTTTTGATGGTGCAACTTTCTGATTGTCTTAAATTTCTTAATTATTATCATTAATTATTATCATTACTTTTGTAGAAAAACAAGAGAAAATTGATGATGATGACGACGAAGAAGAAGATTACCTTGAGTTACATGCCAATGTTTTCTTTTATGGCTGGATTGTAGCCTTGTTTATTAGTTCCTGTTATACTTTCACTTGGGATCTTAAAATGGATTGGGGGCTCTTAGAAAAAACTGATGGTGATAACAAGTTTCTACGTGAAGAGTGTGTTTATGCATATAATGTAAGCAAACATTTGTATTTTATTTGTGAGACTTTTATTACTCACTAAATTTCTGTAAACTAAATTCAATCATGTGTTTATTGATAAATTGTTTATTTTCAGAGAAAAAATAAAGCAAAGAACATATTTTATTTTTATTGAAATGTTCTTTTTTTATATCCACTATGGGGTGATAATGTCTAGCTTCTTTGTTTTTTATCCTTCTAAACAATTTTTGAATATATTTATTAAAACTGCAACCTTTTAAAGACATAAACTGTTCAAAACTAAAATGGAATGCCGTGTGAGGCATTTCTCTATTGTAGTTCAAATAATATCAAATCTATCATATGCAGATGAGATAACCTTGAAAAACAGTGATCTAAGTGCATTCCAAATATTTTTTTTGCCTTCTTTCCCATAACACAAAAGAAATAGACTTTGAATTAAATCTCAAAAAGATTATTTCAATAATAAGGGACAAAGTGCAGCCACAACATAACATCCAAATAAAAGGAAAGAAAATTGACCAAGTGACTGATGTTGTATATCTTAGTCACAAGCTATCCTGCACAAATCACCAAGAAGTTGCAATAAAATGACAAATAAACACTAAGTGGCTCATGTTTTAGAAAACATAAGGTCATGCTGAAATTAACAAGGCTATCAACCCACATAAAAATGAAGATATACCTTATATATATTCTTACAGTTTTTTTTATTTGGTTTAGATTATCTAACATAGACTCAAAAACTTTCAACTCAAATTGAAATATTCCAAAAACATAATGCACTTTATCACAGATCAAAAGTTGATAGACAGTGAAAATAACCACTCTTAGAAATGTAACCAATTTGCATTCACACTTCAATACCACATCTGTAGCAAATACTTGAAGCTACTAGGATACATTAAAAGATCTAATGCATGGTTCATTATATCATGTCTTGAGTGTTATGGTGCCTGGGCGAAAGAAGTAGAAGAAAATCATATCAGAAGTGAAAGGATAACATAATTCTGTGCTCATCAACTAACGAATAGCAGACAATAAGTAAGCTTACTCAAAATCATAATTAATAGCAGGAAACAAATCATGTTAGTCTGCAATCTACTGAGTAATGTGATATTTTGAATAGGAAATAGTGAACTGAATGAACATTTTTATAATAATGTTCACCCTGTAAAAGGCCCAAGATCCACTCAGGAAAGAGGGTTACAGAGTAATAGGCAAGGGGTACAGGTAAGAGGATATATAGGGGAGAAAACAGTTAACCCTTGGTTGACTTTTACTGTCTTTTCATTTATATATATATATATCAGTGGTGACTCTGCGGTTTATGCTTGTTAGTGTTAGCCCAGGTGAGTCAATATTCAAGTATATCTATTTCAAAGCAACAAAACACTTTCAAAGTTCATCGTTTACATACTTAACTTCAGCTAGATCCAAAATTGTTTTAACTCCGTGGTGGACTACTTAGACAGCATATTACCCCCACTTACAATAGTGTCCAACGTATTTATGAAGATCGGGGCATACCCATTAGTGTTCATAGGTACAATATATAACATCTTGTATGCCCTGTTTTTCAAAGAACACGTTTTTATTTCAACTTATTGTTTTCAAATGTTTATTTTAAATAATTTATTCCATACAATATAAGGTTTTTTAGCAGAATGTATCAATTGAAAAAGGCCAAATTAAATTTAACCCAACTTAAAGTTGATGAAAATCAAAGAAAGTGGCAGCCTTAACTTCTCAACTGGAGGTTTGGGGTGAGGTTTGGGATAGTGTTGCGGAAATAGGATATCAGTCAACTATTCCCATCTCTATCATCAGTGACTTGATAACCAGGCTATAAGACAATGAAAAATGAAAAAAGGGCAATAAACAAACATATCAAAGACTTTGTCCTCACTCTTTTTTTTAAATGTCTGTAAAAAAATTTTTTAAATAAATGTTTATTTTTATAGAATTATTACAATTAGCAATAAAATACCAAAATGTGTTTTTTTTAATTTGATGCACAGAAAATTTTAAAATTATATATTTTAGTTAGAGTAAAGGAATTATTTAGCATCTAACTTATACCAATAGTATATTTTGTTAAAGATTGTAATGAGCCTGACAAACATTGATGACCTAGAGTCACCATTGATATATATATATTTTGGCAGCATTTTATCATTTAAGCAGGTTTTTCTAAAGACATGAAAAAATTAAATTTATTGGCTCCAGTTATCAGGGGAACACCAGAATTAACCAAAAACAGTTACATAAGCACACAAAAACAAAATCCTTGAAAATGACATTTGAAAGTACTCAAGAAAAAATAAAAAATAAAAATCACCATCATCATCATCCCCTTGACCTTTGAAATCATAGGGAGGATCCGAATGCAGAAGCCACATTAATTCTCCTTTACAACATTCTATCAACGGATGCCATCAGCAATTCTGGTATAGTCATACCTGTCCATTGTTTGACATTGTTCAACCAGTTTTTGCATTGTCGTGCCTTGTAATTTTTCTCCATTTGACAGTGGCAAGAAGTGGTTCCTGTTGGCCCACAAAACTTTCAACCATTTTTTGCACAAATTCATTGAGTTTATGTTCCCAATAGAAGATGCCAAGGAGTTTTCTCATACATTTGTTCTCAAATGCTTGAATCTTTCTCTCTGTTTCTGCTAATAGTGTCCACTCCACATTTCACATCCATAAAAATAGAAATAAATTTTAGTAACAACAGAAATTTGATAAAGTTAAAAAATTTTATAGCCAGAATAGCCAAATATCATTTAACCAATTATATATATATATATATATATGTATATATATATATATATATATATATATATATATATATATATATATATATATATATACCCAAGTATAGGATCGGTGTATACGGAATAAATTCCAATAACCAACAATTACTATTCTTAAAAGAGTGCTCAATACAGAGTAGAGCGAATATAATTATTTATTTAAAAATTATAACATAAATATGTCATAAAATCCCTACAAAAATAGCCATTTTGTTTCAACACCTCTGGTGTCTTATCAAGTGATGATGTTGAATGTAAAATAAACGTTTTAAAATAATATAGGTTTTAAAATAATATATATATATAACAGTAAAAGGTTTGTCATTTAGCTGATTGATGTTACCTTCAGTATCCTGACACCAGAGTTTGGTAGATGGACCCTCCAGGAATCACTCTGTCCACTTGTCAGGAGGTATCATGTTTGTACATGAGGTATTTAAGAAGACAACTTTACTGGAAGATAATATAACATAATGTTACACTGCATGTGTCAGATTGTAATGCTTTCATTTTTCTTTTAAATGTATCAAGCATTAACATAGAAGCTTCCTATTTCATAAAGTATATTAAATGGCATACTATGCTTGCAGTAATAAATATCAACCACACTGACTCCAACATTTTGAAAGTGGCTCAGTGTAAAGGAATGACAGGTGGATCTGTATAAATCCACATCATAATAGTTCTTGTTACAGGTTTTTGGAGTGGTTTTATTGAATTATATTTTTTGAGGGTGGTTTTATTGAATGACTCTTTTTGAGGGTTATATTAAATGACTCTTTTTTGGTAGGGGGTGTTATTGAATGACTCTTTTCGGGTAGTTTTATTGAATTACTTTATTCAGAGTTTGTTTACTGTGTCATGCTAGACAACTTTTCTCTCCAGAATCTGTCTTACACATTTATTCATCCATGCATTGAATATTGCTGTTACATCTGTTCTGGTGCTTCTGCTATATATTTAGAGATTCTTGATAAAATACAAAGAATAATCTGCAATGTTATTGCTCCTGACCTAGCATCTCAGCTTCTGTCACTTTCCCATTGCCATAACATAGTTTCCCTCTGCCTTTTCTATAAATATTTTTATGGTAATTGTTCTAATGAGCTTTCATCTTTGGTACCTAGACTTTATGAACTTAAAGGTGCTATTAGATTAGTGGCAAGTTCTCATCATTTTACAGTTGAAATGGCTAGATGTAGCCATAAGTTCTATGTTAACAGTTTCTTCTCTCACACTTCTTGCTTGTGGAACTCTCTTCTGGCTTCATGCTTTCTATTCAGCTTTGATTTTCAAAAATTCAATTTCAGTTGTTATCTAGCATCTTTTTAATTCCTCCCCTTTTATTGTTCTTTCTCTCAAACAATGTTTTCTTCTTCTCATTTTGTTTCACACACTGTAACTCCTTGCAACTTTATTGTCTTGCTTGGGGTGAAATGATAAAAAAAAACATTGCTGAAGGTTTGAAGAATGTATTTTTTCTCTCTACTTGTTCAAAATGTTGACAACAGAAATATCACTTTATTCTTAAGAGATTAAATCAACCATAATCTATTGATGGCACTTCAAGATTTCAAAAGCAGGAGTTTTGGTTTAGATGTTAACATTGGCCTTTCATCCAGAATTTCAATCAGGAATAAAAAAAAATTCATTTTTACAGTGGACTTTTACAAATTGCTACTATTAAGTTATGCTCTTTAAAGATGTTTTTTTAACATTTTAACAGGTCTGCAAAAATGCAATATTACTTTTTGAACAACCTCATATTTTTCAAATTTATTTATTGTAATATTTTGTCATTAATTTCTACAATATTTTTAATAATCTCGATCATTGGCTATTTTGACACATTTTTTCATTATCCCTTTTTACTTTTAATTGTAGGCCTATTATTACTTTGCCATTATAGAAGACTTTATTTTACGATTTATATGGACATTAAAAGTATCTGTGATAGAAAAGGGAATGGTGCCCAAAGAAGAAGCCAGAACAATTCTTATGACACTTGAAGTTTTCAGGTTTGTGAACTTTTTTCTCTCTTAAAAGTTGGTTTTCGGAAAGAGAAGACAATGAAACTTTTCAGTAGTTGTAAGAGAACGACCACTAACAATGCAATAGAACAACATTTCAAATAAAAGATTGTGTTATAGATGTTTTGATGTGAGTGTTTTGGTCAGTATATTTGCCATTGCTTTTCACCTGTTGAGAGGAATCCAATATTCTGATCCCTGTGCTACAGAAAAATATATCAGACTGAAGTGAACTCAAGATGGCTCAGGTGATCATGGCTCTCCACAGCTGCCTTTTCTTTAAAATGTTTGAATTACTATTGGTTTGGAAAGTCAGTGGAGTGGTTTCCCATCACTTTCTCCACAGTTTTGAATTTAGAGTAGTCTTTCTCCTGCTTACTAGAGAGCCCAGTCTACTCTGCTATTTAACCTGTAATTGGGGAGAAGATATAGATTCATGCCTTTTCCAAAGAATAGTTGAACAGGGTTTTAGATAAATAACAGAAAGACAAAATTTATTAAGAGCTACAAGGGACAGGAAATTTTGGAGAGCCATGATTGCCTACATCCTGAGAGGACACAGCACATAAAGAGAGGTGTCTGTCATTGATTATTTATCATAGTTTATCTGCCAGTTGAATTGGTTCAGATGTCTATAATAAAGCCTTCTTGCATATTAAAATGGAATGATCATCTTACTCTACAGTGAGGTTTCTGTTCCTTAAAGAAGAGGGAGGAAAGAGTTTATTCTGTCACAGACCCTATAGTAATGGGGTACTGAGTGAGAATCAAACTCCATAAACTAGCAATGATTTGTGAGACTTTTTTTTCTTTTTACCATCTAGCACATTTTATTCTATGCTTATGCTTTGTGAGAATCATTGTCTGTTTCTTCATTTTGTCATTTACATCATTGCTTTGTTAAGCCAAAGTGACCATTTTGAATAAATATATATATTACCAATTATTATTTTCTTCTAAGACAAATCTTGTTATTTGGTGAGTCTGACTTTGAATATTTAAATACAATTTGAAATTGAACGTTTGCCTGAGGAGACTTTCATTTTGCTTAAAAATAAGAAGATATTAAACATTCACTTTTCTTATTATTTACATTCAAATGACAATCTTTGACTTTTGATTGGTTTTATTTTGTGGAGGCATGCTGGTGTAATGGATAGTAGCTCATTTTGAGGAATTGAAGAGCCAAGTTTGAATTCCAGTCGAATTTGTTACATTTACTTACATGCAAAAACCTTTGGGAAAGGTATGACTCCATCTCATCTCCCTTCCCACCAGCTATTGGTAAAATAGCAGGACAAACTGGGTTCTATGGCTTTGGGTGGAAACCAGTCTAGGAGAAGGACAGCTCTGAATTCAAAACCCCCAACTATGGGTTTAAATAACCTCATCAAGCTACAATTGGCCTAGCGTGGTGAGTATGGCTATATTCCTGAAGACATAGTCAATAATATTTGATAAATGAAAAAACTTGAAATCAAATCCCGCAAAAAAAAATTTTTTAAAATTTAACCTACATTTGTAGGTTAAATTTTTAAAAATTTTAAAATAGTAAATCTTTCAAACTTAACATTTAATTCAGTCAAATTAAAACTTTAAAAATGTATGATTTAATTTCAGTCAGAAAAATATTTGTTTCAAATATTCTTTGTTTCAATTTTCTTTTTAACTTACCAGGCGTTTTATATGGAACTATTTTCGTCTTGAAAATGAACACTTAAACAACTGTGGTCAGTTCCGAGCAGTCCGGGACATTTCAATTGCACCAATTGAATCAAATGACCAAGCCTTGCTGATTGAAATGATGGATGATCCTGAAGGTCTTGGACCTCGAAAATATCGGGCAAGATTCTTAGAAAGGTTTGTTTGCATCTCTCAAATTACAGTTTTCTATTTTATTTTGAAATTCATAAAATTACCTATAATTTTTTTTAATTTAATGACTTCATTAAATAGTAAACAAAATATTAATTACCTAAAATAATTTTTGCTTGAAGGGTGTAAATTAGTTTGTCTTCAAAATAGTTTATAATGACATTCTTTAACCATATTTTCAAATGTATGATCATTATAGACTATTATTGTGGTAAGTGCACAACTCCTCTCATTATGGAAGGAATTTGTTTAATGACATATCAACTCCTTATGGGTCATTTAATTTTCTTGGTGCATTAGTAATTTCTTTTACAAAAAGTATTGCTGTTTTATTTTGTTTTTCAAAAATTTATTGCTGGTAATTTTTTTAACTATGAATATGTATTGCTGGTATGTTTACTATAAAAATATATTTTTATACTTTCATAGTGCTTTGACCCCAGTCTGGGTGGGGGTGTTAATTATTTGCCCATAGCTGGGACCCTAACAGGTGCTACCACCCTGGGTCAGGGTGGACGTGAGAAAAATAGCAATTAAGAGGAGGTGGTTTCATGCTCTTCAAAACTTCCTGATCAGAGGCCTTACTGCTGGATGTAGTTTATCATCATACCCAGGATGTAAGTGCAAGGTTAAGTAGAAACTGGCTGTAAGATAAATTTTATTATAAGCCTAAGAGTGTTTAGCATACCTTGACTAGTCTCAGCTGAGCAGCTTCAGTGGGAGACAGTCAAACAGTACATATGGAAGTCAGAAGTGATGTTAGGCAGTAGAGATTGACCCAGAGTAGAAATTGGAGAAAGAATTATAAATGTTTGGGTAATGTAATAGAAATAGGCATGGAAAATTAGAATCAGTGATTTGAGTTCAAATTTCAGCCTAGTTTGTTATATTCACATTTTCACTTGTGAAAAGGCATGAATCTCTCTTTTTTCCCTCATCTATGTGTTAAATAGCAGAGTAGACTGGGTTCTCTAGTTTTGGGTGGCAACCAGTAATGGAAAACTCTGAATTCAAAATGCGGGAACACCAATGGAAACCAGTTCACTGTATTTCCCAAGATGCCTTGGCAATTCACAGATAATAAAGATGACAATTCAAATGAGTGTCATGATCACCTATATCCTGAAGGGACATGCCTTTAAAAAAAATGAAAAACAGAATTGGAGTGTAGAGACAAGAGGATATGTTTTGATTCCTATTTCAGGGTAGTCTGACTAATATTCTAAATTTAGAAATGAAAGGATATATTTCTTCCGTTCTCTACTTGGTTGAACACTAAAGTGGCATAGGAGCAATTTGTAAGCCAAGATGAAAGTATAATTTTCTGAAACAGATATGCTGAGTTCATGAAAAGGCAGTTTTGGCCTTAAAGACTTTTTCTTTCTCTCAATTGGCAGCAGATATGAAAATAAGGTGTTCTTCTTTTCACTCAAAAAGATAAGTGAAGACTTTTGTCTCAAGACTTCTTTGAAAAATATTTTTTTCCTTTCTTCGGTAATATTGTATATCATCATAAAAAAATCATCAAGATTCTTTACCCATTCCTCTGTAGTGTAGAGCCACAACCTCATTGTGTTTTTTAGAGAAAGTAGGTTTTTATGGAGTCGAGTTGTCAGCCCCATGCCTAACTGGATTTTGAATTATCCTTCTCCTGGAATCTCTAATTTTGGTTGCTAACCAGTGCTATAGAGCCCCTGTCTGCTCTGCTATCTAACCTACAGTTAGGGAGGAGAAGAGATGGATCTATACCTTTTCTAAATGTATTTGTGCAAAAGTGAATGCAAGAGACTCGAACAGAATTTGAACTTAGCATACTACGATAGATAATATAGGTGATTAATTATCAGACAATATATTGTTTTTGAGGTTAACCAAATCTTGAATATACCTTTTTGTTCAATAATATATAGGTTTTATAAAATATATTTTATCTATATTGTTCTGCCTTTGATTTTGCTTATAAATAATTTAAAAATATTAATAATCTACAATCTGACTTGTGAATAGAATAAACTAGCAGATTCTAAGCCTTAAAAATAAAAATAGATTTTTAACTTTAAACAAATAGAACATTTCTTAGATAATTACTGGAAAATAAATTATAAATAAAATATTTTTCCTCAATAATATTTTTCCTTTTTCTTACATTCTTTTACACTCCATAAACAGTAGCATGTGGAGGTGCAGCGGGTGTGATGACCCCAAGCATCCATATCGAGAGAGAATCAAAGCATGAAATAAAAATTTAGTTTTTGAAATTTGAAATTGTCTCTGTTAACTTTGTTGGACAAATGCCCTATTGTCCTACAAGCTGGTGTGAATGTGGCTCCATGTTTTGATAAGCAAGACCAGAGTAGGCCCCTTCTACTTGAGTCTTAAGGGCATACAATCAAGGAGTTGACCCTGAGCATCACCAAACCTCTGCATGTAACTGTTTGTAAACCCCTGCATCATAGTGGGTTCATTGCTTTACTTGGGGTGAACTGATTTAAAATAAAAAGATAATTCCTGGAAAATAAATGTTTAAATAGAACATTTCTTAGATAATTACTGGAAAAACAAATTGAAAAATATGAAAAGTAGTGTTATGAGACCTAGGTACCAATCTAGTGCTGTGCTTAAATTTATGAAGTAAAAATACCAAAGACAAAATCTCATCAGGACAATTTATGCTTTGTGCGAATGATTGTCTCTCTATTCTGCCATGTCATTTACATTGTTGCTTCATTCAACCAAAGTGAACATTTATTTAAGAAAATATTTATAGAAAAAGCACAGGAGAGCTCTGTTATGGTGGTGGAAAAGTGACTGAAGCTGAGATGTTAGGATAGAACTAATAACATTGCAAATTCTTTATATTTTCTCAAGAATCTCTAGATGTATAGCAGAAGTACCAGACTCCAAAATGTTATTTTGACATTTTTATTTTCTATTCTCTTGCTTGAAATATTTGCATTTTCTTTTTTTTTTAAAAAAAGCTTTGACCATTACAATAAATTTAAAGAAATGCATAGTAATATATGGTTTTATTATGTAAGCAGAAGTCTAACAATTTAAAAATAATAAATGTATGCATTTTTGTCATAATGATATATCTCTCTTTGATATTACAAGTTCTTACCTCATTGATTTTTAGGGGGAATATACATTTTTTAATTATTTCACCTCAAGCAAGGAGGTAGTGTGTTAGAGACTATGAAGAAAAATACTATTAAAGAGAGAGAAACTGTTCACATAGAACTTATGGTTCTATCTAGCCATTTTAACTGTTAAATGATGAGACCTTTTGTAAATCTAGTACTGTACTGAAGAGAAAAGTTCATCAGGACAATTGCCATGAAAGTATTTATTGAAAAGGCATAGGGAAGCTACATAACAGTGATGAAAGTCACTGAAGATGGGATCCCAGGACAGGACCAATAACATTGCAGATTTTTCTTTGGATTTTATCAAGAATCTCTGAATATATAGCAGGAACATTGGACCAGATGTGGCAGCAATATTCAAAGCATGATTGAATGGTAAACTTATAAATATGTATGATAGATTCTGGCAAGAAAAATTGTCTAGCACATCACAGGAAACCAACTTTGTTAGCAGCAGACAAACATATGGAAAGTTATGTATGTGAATAATCTACAGTGTGTATTGCAAACAAATAGTTTGTATGTGAATTGAGGGTTATACCAAAATAGAAAGAAATGTGGTAAAGGTGTTTTCTCATTAGATTTATTTAACCTGTAGACTCAAAAGGAAAAACTAAAAAAAATTAAGGAAAGCAAGAAGAAAGCTTTTCTTGTAAGAAAGCTGGATGCATGATCATGAGCAAAGAGACATTCCAAGATGTAAGTTACACATCAGGGATGTCAAAATCAAGCAGTTGCAGAAATTTAACTATCTGGACAGTGTAATAATCTTCTGTATGTTGCATCACTTCCTATCCCTTAGCAGTTTTTCTTCTTTTGCTAAGACTCACCTCCACGTTCCACCAAGCATTCACACAGGTTCATCAGGTAGGTGGCTCACTGCTGCTTACTTTCTGTCTTGTCCTGTAAAGGTTAATTTTTCCAAGCCCTTCTTCTTTATTATGTCCAAAAGGTTTCAGTTATCTCTTGCTGATTTTGAGTATGTGTTCCTTTCTGTTAACATTTTCTTTAAGACTTTTCATTGCTTACTCCATCTGTTTATGAAATTTCAGAGAATAGAAAAAGTGAAACATAAATTTACAAATTTGCATATACAAAAAATAAAAGATACATTTTAGAAAGTGAGTAAGCATCATAAAAACAACATTAGAACACAAAAGTGTGTTTTGCTGCTGTGTAATTAGTCCAAATGATAGTTTAGTAAATAAACTACCAATAACCATTTAACCAGTTAAGAATGTAATCAGTGAGTTGTTTGACCTCTACCTATCTATTTATCTCTTTAGGTAACATAGTTGCTTCGTGCAGATTTGTATTGACAAGCTAGTATTTTTTGGTTTCACTGACAATAACCCATTGCAAAGTTTTATATTTGTATTTATATACTTTAATTTTTATTTTTTCATTTACTCAAATCAAATTCTCTTTTTATAACTTTTGATCTATTTTCTTTTATGTCAGAAAATCTTTATTCCTATTTTATTTTTTTTATTTTTATAGCTTTTTCCTCTTTTTGTGTCTTTCTTTACATGCCTCTGAAATCTTTAAATGTTAAATGCCAGTTATTTTGATTGTTACATTTTTAATATTACTCTAATGTCTACTCTCTTATGTAGCAGTGGATATTTGACAATTTTATCAAAAAAAAAAAAATATGAAGCTACCAAGAACTTAAAGATCATCCGATTACAAAGAAACTTCTTAAGAATTAAAAGTAGACAGATAAAATGTTTGGTACACATATGAGGAAAGAAGGTTTGGAGAATTTAACATTTACAGGACACATAAGAGGCAAGAAAGGTTATGAAAACAGCAAGTAACCTAATAGACAAATTTGAGAAAATGGATTGAGAAACTCTTGTGATGTCAATGAACATTCGTTGCCACTTTTGTAATGTCAACAAATACTCATTGTGACTTTCATAATGCTCAAAGATACAACAATAGTAATGCTGTTGAACAATCCTGGTTCGAATAACACTTGCACTAATAGTACTTGCTCAATAATACTTGCTCAAATAGTAACCACTGAATAGTGATCCGAATAATAATCCATATAGTGATCACTTAGACGCCACACTAATTCTCAATTATACACTTCCTTTATCATCACATGACTTACTTATTCAAAATGAGATCGCCCGTTTTTGCTCTCTGGTGATATGTGTTCCAACTCCAGTGTTGGCAGTGACACTTTATTCCTATATAAGAGAAACACTACCATGAAAGTTGTGGAGAGTCATGATCCCCACATCCTAAAGGGGCATGGCACATGAAAAAGTTAATAATAATTATCTCTTGTTAATTATTATTAGCTTTTCTTACAGATGAAAGGTTTCATAGAATGAGTTAATAATTTTAGTTTTTATTGATTGTAACATGTATTATATCTACTTCTACCATTTTTAATTACATATGGTGCGATGGGTAAATTGTCGTCATTTTATATTTTTAATTTTGTGCATTGATTTTGTTGACTGCATAGTATAGTAGGGTTAGTTGGGCACTGTCTGTGAGAAAAAGATCACTATGATGCAATTGTGGTTTAAGTTACACAAAAATGAAAATAACACTGACATCTCATTTTAACAGATATATTTACCAAAATAACACAAAAATATCTTGAAATACTAAAGAGTAAATTCATCCAATAAAATCACCATTGGCTTCAACTACAGCCTCTAGACAACTTTGGAATCTCCTGCAACTCTTCTGGACAGTCTCCTTGTTTAAGTTGGTAAATGCTGTCATAATCTTTGTCTTCAGTTCAAATTTGGTGCTACAAGGATTTTTGTTGGTTTCTCACTCAACTGCACCACACACATCCCTAATCAAGGGGGTTGCAGCTGTCTGGGGAGTTAAGTGGCCAGATGTAAGGTTGTGGTTGCAGAAATTGTCTGACAACCAGAACTGGGTTTTTCTGCTTCTGAGGCATAGTGCAGAGTCCTGTTGCTAGACAATAGGATCTTCTAACAACCACCCTCTTGACCCAGGGTAGCATTACCTCCTCAAGGCCTCTGTGTTGAGTCTGAGGCCCTGTGGGAAGATGAATGGAGGCATAATATCGCTATCACTGGTGATCATTCCAAACACCTTTGTAATCACAATTAGACTCATCCAACTCTTTCCGAATCCTGTGCACTCTCCTCAGGTTGACACCCAAACATTCTGAAATAATTGTATTGGAGTTTCTGGCATGAATGCCAAGCAGTAAAGCATGCTGTTTCCAAATTTCTGGTGGAATGAATTGCATCATGGTGCTCTTTTACTCACAGATTGTGCCCAACTGACCCTACTATACTGTGCAGTTAACAAAATCAAAAAAGGTACAAGGGCAAAATTTAAAATATTAAATAGAGACAATTTACCCATTGCACTCAGTATATTCTATTCAATTGTATTTAATTTTAATAAATTTTTTCCTAATGTATATTTTCAAACATATTATCTCTTTTCTTTCTCCTTTTGCTTTATTTTTCTTTCTTTTGATGACTTCATGGATAAAAGTCATCAGACATTTGTGCACTCCCCAAGTTTGGAGTTACAGTGCCATGGTTTTGGAAACGCATGGTTTTAGACGTGTCTCTTTCCTTGGCTTCCACCTTTCTTCTCTTCCTACTCCTACTCCTCCTCCCTTCTGCTTCCTTCTCTTCCTCCTTCCATCTCCTCCTGATGGTTCTCTTCCTCAAGAAAAATTGCTGGTGAGGTTTGACACTCTTTTCGCAAATTCCCTCAGTTTATAAAGATTTTTGTTTTAAAAGGTTTTTTTTTTTTAGTTAACCATTTTGCCTGTTGCTCCTTTGCATCTGAATGACACCAAAAATCACTTTAAGCTTTGTGTTTGTAATTCTTAATTTTAGCTTTATCCCCCACCTCCACACTTTCTTTTTAATCATCTATATCCAATAACTGCCATGATTATCAATGCCACTGCTTCTTTGGTCTTTATTTTTTTAGCATTGTTTCTTTCATTGATTCCTAAGAAATTTTTTTTCTTTCATTCAGCTTATTGAAACAGTCTATAATAATAAATACATTTATTGCTTTTGTGACAACTTTGAGATAACAAATAATATTGTGATAAACTGAAAAAAAAAAAAAAACTATTTTTCAAGGGAGATAACTATTAAATGTTAATAAAGTACTATCCCTTGTTTATTTATTTGTTTGTATACAAGTAAACAATTTGTGACAATCTTTATTCCTGTCTTTTGCTTAATTCATAACTTGCCATCATATTTTGGCATTTCCAGTTTTCAGAAAAAAAGATATATATCTATGTATATATATATATATATATATATATATAAGAAGATGAAAATTATGATCCCTGGAATTTAATTATTCTGCTTCAGTCAATATTCAGAAACTTATAACTTCTACTAATGATTTTTTTAGACTACAGTCCTTTCAGATAAGAATCATTGAATACCTTTTCCAATATCTTAGATTTCCTATTGTTTGAAAATGGTGAATAGGAAATCAATACATGTACAGGTTGCGGTAGAAATACCTCCCATATAATTGTATGACATGGTGTCCTTATCTAACTAATGTCTTAACCATTATGTGGGAGGTATCCTGCCACACTCTGTATAAAATCTCTCCATTAAACTGTGTTATATATAGAGAAAAGCCAACTATGGTTATTTTTGGATTTTGTTATTCATTTCTGGATTGATATACCATAATAAAAAATAAAAAAAATATATCTAATTATATTGAATAAATCTTTTATTTAAAATTGTTTTCATTGTCAAATTTTATTTTACATGTAATTTTTTAAAATATAAATTTGTTTGTTTTATGCATATATTTTGGATTGCACTTTTTCTTTTCATTATTTTTTTCCCATATTCTTTCTTTTTGATATTTTGCTCTAATCATTGTGCTAAGCATTAAATGACAGCTTTCTTAGTATCTCCCAATCTTTTTTTTTTTATTTCTATCATTCCAGTGACATCCGATTTTACAGGTATATCCACAGGTTTTGAAATCATACATTCTATTGGTCCTCATAATCTGTTGTTTCATTTTCAATATTAGAAAATAGTCAAAGTGAAATGTTTCTTCTCTCTTTCATTAATTTTAATTGGAGTCTTTAAGATTGTTTCACAGGAAATGGCTAATGATGGCTAGGAAAATAAGATAGAACATTTTTAAATATGATGTTAATCAAAATCTGTTTCATTGCAGTAATTTATGATGCATGAAATCTGACATGGCAGCTTTTAATAATACTACAGAACTAATCAAAAACTGAATATGTATTTTATAATAATTGTGTATATTTATATTAGGTTATTTATAAAAGATGGCTGATTTTGAAGAAGAAAAATAAGATAGTACATTTTAGAATTTATTATTATACTTTTAATTTCTAATTACTGTAAAAGGTAAAAAAAGATCCAATCCTTACTAAGTGGTACGTTTTCTTTAATATGACCTTTGATGCATTTAGACTGGTAGATAACTAAAAAGAAAAACTGGAATGTCTGCTCAAACAGGGTCACTAGTAAAAAATAATTTTTATAGCAGTAAGAAATAATGCCAGATTCAAGAATAAATCCATATTAAAAAATATCTTTTAATCTAGGTTTGTTTATTTTGATCTATGATTATTTCTCAACAGATTTATAATTAAAATATCTAATCTTTATAAAAACACCTTACTCTTAAGATTTTTCTAATACCTCATGGATCAAAATAATGGCCCTTTGAATATTTTATCTTAGATAAGTATTTTTATTTTGAAAATACTTTTAAAGATAATTATGAATTGGAATCATCATATAATATAATTACTTTATACCTGTAGCCAGGTAACAAAAGCTGAAATAATTAATATTTGAAATTTTAAAACATTTTCCACACTCAAATGTCCTCTGCTCAATTATCACCACATATTTATTGTCTGGTTGAGCTTATGTCTGCTACCGGTAACATGTAACCTAGTATAACCTGCCCATGGATGTGTGGTTGGCATCCCCCACTAGCTTTTCTACTGGTGTGGAAAGTGGCATGTTACCCTATAGGGCAAAAACAAGACCTGTCAAAGAGTGGATGACCTTCTTACAGGAGCCAATGGCCAACATATATATATATATATATATATATATATATATATATATATATATATATATATATATATAAGGCTAGCATGGGGATTCATGCCCTGAATGGCAACCTTCTTAGAGGTGGTGTCTTGATAAAAAATACTCGGTGTACTTGGACTACCGTGTGTCTGAGCTGAGCATCAGGAGGAGCATCCAGTCTTGTCAAACTTTGCTTCAAATCATTGTCAAGCAGGACCCACCTTACTTTATGTCACATTAATTCTGGTCCCACCTCAACAACCAAAAAAAAAAAAAAAAAAAAAACATAGCTATGTATGTAGGTATACTTATATATTTGAAAATTTGGCCATAGAAAATGTGGATTTATTGATGTGCCCATACACAGAGAATGTAACACAAAGTTGAGTTTAAAGTCAGGCTATTCCGAATTCTATTATCCAGCAATGGTTAACAACACATAAAAAATTGACTTTTAAATTTAGGACTTCTGTTCATAAGTGTTTAGAACAAGTAGGATGATTGTCTATATATAAAATAAATAAAAAGTCAGGATTTCTAATACTGATTTCTGTAACAGACAATCCCTTATCTCCTAAAAGATTGGTGCAACCAATCTTTCTAGCCCAAACCCCTAATTTTAATAAATATCTATCATTTGTGCCTGCTTCATGGCTAAGGGGATTGTATATTCCCTACTGGTGCCAGATGTCAGTGTTTAAGTTCATATACAAAAACAGGTTTGCTAATGTTAATTTTCTAGTCAAGCTTTCTGAAATTGGAAGTTTGGTTTAATATTGGCTTTGTGTCAATCTAGACTCAGTAAATATCTTTAAGAATCATTTTGTGTGTTTACGTCTTCATTTCTGCTTTGAAATGACAGGAATATTCTTAATGATACTTTCATCTTTCATCTTAACTTTTTTAAATTTGAAAAAATTATTCCTGATGTCTTGCTAAAAAGATGGTTCCTGATGTCTTGCTAAAACAACAGACTATTCAATGATGAGCATGAAAACAATACAACATAGAAAGAAAACCTTGTATTATTTTTATTGGTATTTTTGAATGTTGCCTGTGCATGATATTACTTAAATGATATTGTCTTGTGTTTTGTTAACACTGTTTCATTGATAATGTATTGAGTAATCAAGCCTGGGCATGCTGTTTTGAAACCTCTGTTATTTATCCCTGTAAACATAGCCATGGTCTTGCATGATTACAATTAGTTTTACAATCACTGACCACTAATATAAAATATAAGCTGTTTGCACTTGTTACTTTAAGGCATAAAGATGCTATTAATGCAATTAATGTAAATTGGTGAAGTATTTCTATAAGAGCAAAAGCACTTTTCTGATACAAAAAAAATAATGTGTTATATCAGTAGGGCCAGTGCAAGGGTCTCATGCACACCCCTAATCTGTGATACGCTCCCCCATCACTCTACTAAATCACAGTTTTCATAAAGTAGTATTCGTGTAAAATACAAATTTTATTGTAATCTAATTATGTAAAATAATAGATTATATACAATATAGGTGAACAATTGAACTAGAAAAACTGAAAAGGAATACAATGTAATACAATACAAATTAGAGACAGGTATAAGTATTCTTATATATATATATATATATATATATATATATATATATATATATATACAGGGCCAGTGCAAGTATCTTATGCACCTCCAAAAGTATATGAAATTTGAGACATGTCATATAATAGATAAATTAAATAAATCAACAATGTTTTGCAGAAATTTTTAACATCAACTTGAGATTTTTCTTTTTAAAAAGTTGAATAATTTTAGCACATTCAACATTATGGATAAATAATAGTGTATTTTATATAGTGTTTTTGAGACTTGGTATGAACAAACCAAATTCACAGATGTAGATGAAAAAAAAAATGACCCCAGAATGCTGTAAAAACAAACAAAAAAAAAAGACCCTAGAATGACATCAAAATCCATGAAAATGTTTTATGTTTCCCCTCTAAATGTGATTTGTATACAAATTGGAAAAAAAGAATTAGAAAAATAAATTTTTTACAGTTTTTAATTTTGTTGACAGGAATAAAATCCCAAAATGATAACAAAAAAGATGTGAAATAATCCTAAATTGGAATAACGTTGAAAAAATTCGCCCATAACCTTTCCCAAAAGTCTAACTACTCAACATTCCTTTCTAGGTGGCTGGAGTGGAATAAAATTCCATCAAGTTTAAGAAAAGATGAAAAAGAGGAAGAAAATGAAACCATGCTTAATGAATTGTAAAGACTAAATATAACATGCAAAGCTGACAGCAAAAATAATTATATACTGGTCAAAATATTAAAACCAACAATGATGAAAGCAACAGTCTGAAATATTTACAGAATTCTGTGAAACAAAATCGTTTATGACCCACAACAAAAATCAGAATTTTTATGGTCAGTGAAGGCTTCTTTTGCATGAGCCTGATTATGAAAGGATTTATTGTTTAAAGAGTTGTCAAAGTTCTTCATGACATGACAGTCAATAGAGAATAAAATAAATCAGGAGGATACAGTGGATGAAGTAAAACCCTGATTTGTAATTGGTTCAATTTCTGGAGCAATAACAAATTGCTCATTATTTTACTTTAAATGTTGTCATATATATATATATATATATATATATATATATATATATATACTTATTACTAGGAATGTTATCTTTAGTAATAAATAATGTCAGGTAATTTTTAAATGGATTAAAAAATCCATTTAAAAATTACTGTTTACATTTCAGGTATGAAAATAAAGCTAGCAGTTACAGATTCAACAGGTCTCAACAAGAGGTGTACTTTCCTTAAGTAGATAACTGAGCCTTGCCCTATGACAGTTTCCCATGGCCTAACTGCTAAGGGCATGCTTCAGCTATGTGACTGACTTAGTTTTGATTGTGTATACAATAATAGTGGTGTCAAGGGAATAACCATACTTTTGACACTTTTTTTTTTTTTTTTGCAGGTATGAAGATTAACATTGCTGAAATATCAATAAAGCTGATTCATTCAATACCTATTGATAAATTTCTGACTTATTAAAAGCTGTACTAGTTTAGTGAAAAGTCTAATGTTTACTGTTGATTTTATAATTTATGATAATTTTAATATATATTTTCCTTTTAATTGTAATTTCCAAAATTTCTGTCTGGAGTTTAAGAAATAGATTGTATTAACACTGAAAATTAAAAAAAAAACTTAAAAAAATTTTAATTAAACTTATTAAAGTAATAAGACAATGCATCTTATTTATGGATATTAATTATATAATAATGATTACACAAATGTGTAAGGATTCATAAATAAGAAGCAGGAGTTGCATCCCTTGACTTGTTAGGTTATAGTAAATAGAAGGGTAGTAAAATTAGAAAGACAGTTTTGGCATGGAAGTACAAAGTCTCTCTCTCTGTGTCTGCCAACTGTTGGATCAGAAAGGCATTTTTTCTTAAATGAGCTCACAAGAAAGATGTCTCTTCATACAGATAAGCCTAAAACCATTTCTTTCTTTTCATAAAAATCAATATATATATATATATATATATATATATATATATATATATATATATATATATATATATATGTGTATATGTTTTGTGAATAATATGAATCAATTTTGTAAGCAATTGTATGTTTAATCAAAGAAAGAAAGCTTGTGAGCTCATTTAAGAAAACACATCTTCTGGTTAGAGAGAGAGAGAGAGAGACTTTGTATTTTTGCGCCAAAACTGTCTCTCTAGTGTGTTATGGGAATTCTCGTTCCCTCTTCTTTATTTTAAGCTAACAAAGCTGGGGATGCAATTTTTGCTTCTTACTTATTAATCATTTATGAATCACTACAAATGATTGAATTAATATTTTTTATTGTGAATAAATTGCTATGGTTATTGTTGTATAATATTGCTCTGATTTTATTATATAACATTGTAATATGTGTAAAGTAACTGTTATTGAACATATCAAATATGTGCATATGTTTGTATCTGATAGGATTCAGTCATGCATGGATTTAGGAAATATATATGAACAAGTAGTTTCTTACTGTATATTTGTTATTGTTGTTTTTCTGGTCAGAGATAATAAATCACAGATTTAGAATGTGTTTTAAGCTTAAATGTATTTTCATAACCATAATTTCCTTATATACATATCCTATTCAAATCTTTTAACTGTATTAAGTTTTCTCAATGATATAAAAATAGATATTTTCCCAGACAAGCTCTTAAATATGCTAGAAAGAGAGAAGGATATTTTTGTGTCTAGTGAAAGATATTTCCTTCTACATCTTTCAATTGATGTTTTAATTTTTATTTTAATTGAATTTTTTTTTTGATGTGGGTGTGTTGATAAGAGCATAACTTAATTATTATCTGTAGGTAACTTTTTTTAATTCTTTAAATTTTCTAGTGGAATTTTAAAACATGTTTCTCATAATTCTGGCAAGGTTACTGACTAAAATTTCAAGAAATTAATATATGATGCAAATGAATGTAACATTTTTTATCAAATTTCAAACTGTTTTTACAATATCATAATTTTTATTTCTTAAATGAATAAGTTGTTTTTATTTCATTGTGAATTTGAATCAAATTACAATAGCATTTGCCTGTTTTTTCTTGTCTCAGGAATTACATTGAGTTATTTATATTGTGTTTTATTTTGTTGCAGAAATCGAAAAGAAGCCAAAGTGTGGGTCGAATATGAAGAAGACAATGACTAAACGGTGAAATATGGGTTAAGCATACATCTTTGCATTTGGTGGATTCTAGAAGTAGAAGAGGAAAAAATGACCTGCCAAAGAGAGAGATTGTGGCTGGCATCAAGGCAAAGACAAACTGTCAAATATCACAGTCATTCATTCACCTATCGCTATGCAGTTTGCAACAGACACAAAAATGACAATCTACTGTTGGTTACTTTTAGTGTAACTAGATCACAAAATATGTTTAATACTAATTGAGATAAAAGGAAACAATATAGAAAGAATGTTAGTTTTGTCAAAAGTCTGAATTTTATGAAATGAAAATACTAGAATTTTTAGTACTGGTAATCATACTTTGATTGTGCTCTCATCAGATAGATATGTCTATACATTTAATTCATTAATCATATTGGGATTATTATAAACTTTGGATGAGTGTGCAGTCAAATCAAGATTTCTTTATTATCATCATTATTATTATTAATCAAAATATTCAATCCAAATTTAAAACTAAGACATTGGTTGAGTCTTGTTTGACATTTTTGTACTATAAACATTAATGAGGTCAGCAATTAAAAACTTGCTAAATTTGGTCAAGTAAAAATATTTGTATGAGAGACAAATTTTAGAAATCATAGCTAATTTTTAAATATGGTTGATTTTAGCTTGCAAATTTTAAATATTTTTTAAATGCAGTTAATTCTAGCTTGCAAATCTTAAATATTTTTTAAATGCAGTTGATTTTAGCTTGCAAATCTTAAATATTTTTAAGTATGAATGAATCTAGCTTGTAAAAATACGACTTCACACAACAAAACATAAAATATACAAAATGATTTGTTCATTAATATTTTGCTAAAAGAAAAAAAAGCTGCTACACTCTTCATAGAAATAGCTTTCTACACTGATGGAATAGTTTTTATTGATTCCTATAATTTTAGGAATGTCATGAACTCTTCTTCCCTAAATGAAGCAACCATTTTTATAAATAAGACTAAAGTTTGTTGCATAATCTTTTTTTGATTGACAAATTTAATTGCCAAATCTAATGGAAAATATAAATCATATTTTTACAAATTGGTCTGAGTTAAAGAAAAAAAGAAGTCATTTGTCTTTCCAATTTTATGGAATGGAATCTAGAAATAATCCGGAAAATTAATGGGCTCACCTGGTTTGACTTGGACACAACAATAAATGTTACAATCATTGGCATGAATGTCACCTACTGCAAGAGACGGAATTGAGCAAGATTTGGTGGAAACGCTTGAATGATTTACTCCTCAGGGATCACAAGTGGAAAAGAACAAAAGAAATTTTTTTATGTCTCTGAGGAAAACCTTGCAAGAAGTAAAAATTCATTTTAAAAGAGGTTGGGGGGGAAAGCCTTTTAAATTTGTTTAAGCTTTTATCTACTTAAATTTAATTTAAAAATATAGTTTTCTTTTTTTATTATTGTAATTTATTACTTTATAAATAATATTCAAAAGATAAACAATTCTCAAATTAAAAAAAAAAATAATAATTTACAAAGAAAAGTTTTAAGAAATTATTTTTTTTAACTTTTGTTACACATATCAAAATTTTTTCTTTGATTTTTTGCTTAAACAACCTAAAGTTTTATGCTTTTAATGGAATGCAATCATTTAAAATGTTCAAGTTTTTTCCTGCTCGCCTAATTTGCATTGGAATGCAAGTCATAACATCATCATAGGCAGGTATTATTGTAAAGTCATATTTAATAATTATCTTCAAATTCAAATCTCCATTTGGAGTGGCCACTGTAGCTGTTAAGTGCAAAAATATTCAATTTGATATTCAATACCTTTCATTTAATGGAAATTTGAATTTCATTGGAGATAAATTCTTTATTTACCTTTAAAAAAATATATTTATTTTCTTTGAAAGTCCTTAAAATTAATAATCAATTACCATTTGGAAGGTTTTTCTCTCTTCTTCTTCAAACAAAGAATATTTACATTGTCTAATTTTTTGAACACCAAAAAGAAACCCAAATATGAAATTACCTAATTTTTATATTGTTTTCCTGGTCATCATAACTTTTATTCATATCATAGAATGAAAACTTTAAAATACTGGTCATCCTTTTCATTTCAATGGCTGTTTTAAAAAAATCTACAAACAGATGAAAATTTGAAAATATTAATTTTTCTTGATAAAGCATTTTCTGACAAACATTCCAAGATTTTAAACTGATTTGAAAAAAATTGACTTTTTATTCCACATTTTTCTTTTTTTTTTTTTTTTTTTTTTTTTGCTTCATTATCAAAGTTCATTATTAGACATCTGGAAATTTTCATCAAATATGATTGTGTTGTTGGCTGAATCTAAGATTCAAGCAGTTCTACCAATCCCAACCAATTCTAATTTTGTTGTTTCAATGACAAAAACATTTTTCTTTTCAGAATTTCTTCTGAAACTGATGCGTGTTTCAATAATTTCTTTTATCTTAGCTGTCAGCAAACATCTGGATTTAATTTCAAGAGAAGAGAGGACTGTTTCATGGACATGTCCAGATTTAAATGCTATTTTATCAGCCACAGAAGTTTTGCTTTTTCATCAACAAATCAAAAGATCTTTTAATCTAAATACAATACCAAATGTCATCAGCATCATTTTCTTTAATAAAACAGAATATACATAAATTGGAGTCCGATTCAGAGAAATGTAAAATTTCAAAGTAAGTTTGATAATATTTGAAAAACTTAATAGATATTTATTTAATTACGACAATTTATAGGCATTTTTGTTTTACTAATGATTTTTGTCTTATCATTTGTTTACCTCATTTTTAAAATTATTTTCCATTTTTAAATTTATTTTCATGTCAACAAACAAAATTCTAATTTGTTTTCCATCTTGGATTTTTTCCCATCTCACACTATAAGTATTTGTTGAGGCAAATTATTTAGAATTTTAGCCCATTATTTGAATCTATGGTGGTTGTGTTCAGGGTCAGATTATCCTTTAGGCTAGTATAGGCTGCAGCCCAGGGCCCCTCAAGCTTTTATAAAGATTATGATTTTAATTTTCTAGATGTTATAATTTCTAAATAGTCTCATGAACTGAATGATATCAATGACAAACTCATATTTACTTGACTTTGCAAGAAACAAAGCAAGGAAAAGAATTTTTAGTTTGTGTCAATATGTATCAAGTAGATAATGTTTGAAATCAAACATCTTATCAAATAGTTCAGAATGTTTGAAACTTAGAAATTTTTATAAAACAGTGATTTTAACTCTTTTGGTTGTTATAACTTCTAAATAGTTTCACAAACTGAAATGATATCAATATGATAAACACATATTTTTTGTTATAATACTGGTTATAAAAATCTGTTTTTTTTTACCGTGGTTGTGTTGAAATATGTGCTATTGTAAATTGTGGAATTTTCAGCCTAAAAAACTCTTTCCAAAAGTAAGGGTTGACTTATATGGCAGGTATAAAATATAAACTTTTACTACAGAGTTGTAAGCTAATGTGACTGCAATCCTGACAATTACTGTACACCACTTACTGTACCTACAGCAGGCTGCCACAAATATATCTCACTAAAACTTGTCTTTGGTGAACATATTTGGCATATTAACACGGAAATTAAAATAAAATATTAAGACAAATTCTGTGTTCTATTAATGCTACAGCACACATCGCGTCCAACAGGTGATACACTAAATGTAAACACTGACCAAGGCCCTGTTTAACTCAGGCGGCCATTCAGACAACTAAGTATGGTATGTGTGCCATCTACACAATTTCATGATAGTAATGACAGCTTATTGAATATATAGAGTTGGAGGGGGTGTCACCCTATATATTAGGTATAGGGCTAAATCAGAATTTTTAGTTGAAATCTTGAGGTCAACTTGTACGTCAGGTCAACTTGTATTCCACAATTTATGGTAATTAGGTTTGCAATAAATAGTATATTAGTGGTATTTCTTAATGAATATTTTAATAACAAACAAAAGATAGCTATTCTAGTTTATTTATAAAAAATTGGCAATAAGTCCACTTCAAGCAATGTAAATATCGCTAAAATATATCACACTTAAAAAAACACTCAAGACAAATGCAGGCGAGTTAGAAGATGGCACCATCTAAGGAGAGCCTTATAATTTCATTAGCTTAGGGGCCCCCAAAGATCATAATCCGACCCTGATTGTGGGAGGTTATCTTGTGACAATATCCATTCCCGCCAATATTGCTATACTTTGTTTGGGTGTAATAATTGTGTAATGATTAAAAAAAACACAGTGTTGATAAATGCAAAATAAATCTTTACACAATAATACAAAAGGATAAGGTGAAAGTAGAAGTTTCAAGAATTCAAGTGTAAAAGTCCTGGTGCGTACGAGAGAGAGAGTGAGAGAGAGAATCTGGGTGGAAGTAAATATATATGTATCCAAATGTAGTAGCTGCCTGGGTGAAGGAAAGTATGGATGTTTTCAAATATATCAATGTACTACTTAAAAGGTGGTGAAAGAAAGGACGTATGTTTTTAAATGTAGCAGGACTGTGTAGACTTCTCAGGTCACTAGCTGATCCCACAAGTGTCACATTTTAGCACTGGTTATCTTACAATAACTGCAGCATCAAAGAATGGACAAAATTTATTTATCGATTCTGATTTAGGTTGATTTTCAATCTCATTATATACATATCGAGAGATCCATTTCAAAGGTGCTGCTCCACTTCTGATTGGCTCACAACCATATATCTTGATTGTGAAAGCTTTTTGATTGGTTCATGAAAATATTGCATTGTGGCCTAGCAATTATGAGTATGCATTTATTTTAAGAGATGGTGAATTTTGGTCTCTTTGTTATTATTTATTTATTTTTCTATGTATCTACAAATCTCCCTATCTCTCTTTATTGTTTTATGCATTCTCTCTTTCAATTTCAGTTTCTCTCTCTCAATCTCTATTATTATAGTGAATATTTTTAGTAATTGTGCCCGGGATTATCTCCCTTGCAAATGGATAGCATTTGTCATTATCATCATAATCATCCAATTATAAATATGCTTGTTCCTCCCTTTCACACAACCACTATGCCCTGCCAATATCTCATAAATAATGTTCTATTCCATTTTGATCATGTGGAAAGAGGAGAAAAGACTCTACTTAGTTTCAGTTGGAAAATGAAAGAAAGAAAGAAAGAAGGGAAGATTGAAGTGTTTAATGTCTGTTTCAGTGAAATGGAAAAAGTTGTCAGTTTCAAATCTTTTCATTTATACCTCCTTACTTCTTAAAATAATGACCAGCATTCATATTTATGATTGTGATTGCAATATTTTGTTAAAGGTGTTAAGCTTAAATATTTAATAATGTGATAGGGGAATTTCTACAGATATTTTGCCATAGAACTCTTCATGAGTTCACTCAATCATTAACTTAAGAATTAATATTCATCAGAAAATTCAAATAGGAAATCAGTGAAATTTCATGGGTCTTTCTAGTTACTATTATTATTTATTTATTTATTTACTTTGCAACTTGTCATCTTTGTAATTCTTGTTTCATGAAAACTCTCATAACATTTTGTATGAAATTTAATTTACCATTAAAGAAAAATTGATTCATCATATTCGAGTAAATAAATTCATAGTCTGATAAACTATTTGACCCTTTCCCCAATTTCCTCAAACATTTTTGTTAATAATTTAACACAGAATGCTTAAGTGCCTCTATAATTTTTTTGAAAACAAATCAAAAACATAGATTCATACTATTGATCTCACATCACACATGATGACTTTTGATCTGTGCTCTCAAAAACTGGAACATTCTGAGATAAAGCATATTCCAGGGCCGGTGCAAGGGTCTCATGCCCCCACTGAATCTATGATACGGGGGGTCCCCACTTTACTACATATCAATTTTCATTAGGTAGTATTCATATAAAATACAAATTTTATTGTAACCTAATCATGTACAATAATGAATCAGATGCAATATAGGTGAACAATACAACTAGAAAAACTGAAAATAAATACAATGTATCTAAATACAAATTAGAGACAGGTCACATGTTTTAAGGTTGGAAATAAGTATATAAGTATTCTAATATATATATAAATATATCTAAACCAAATGTAAAAGAATGAAAAGAATATACTCTACTACATTAGGTAGTATTCATATAAAATACAAATTTGATTTGTTTATAATGTATCTAAACACAAGACATGTCATAATAGATCATTCCATCATAAGAGACATGTCATAATAGATCATTCCATCTTAAATCAACAATGTTTTGTGGCAATTATTAATATCATCTTGTGATTTTTCTTTTGAAAAAGTAAAATTATTTTAAAATATTCAATATTATGGATAAAAAATAGTAAATTTTATAGTGTGTTTTTGAGATTTAGCAAAACTAATGGATTTGGAAAAAAAAAAAGGTTCCAGAATGACGTCAAAATCTATGAAAATCTTTCATCCTTTAATAGTCAGTTGTACTTAATTTGTAACATATATAAATGTAGGTAAAAAAAAAGCAACTATTGATAATAGAGTGAGGGTTACAAAGCACTTGCCCGGGGTCCCCAATCAGGCTTTGGCCCCTTCATGGTCAAGGGGTTTGTGGGTAATACGTACTGGCCTTTCATTATTCTAAACATTTTTAACATAAATATATCTGTCTTTATTGTTTTTAGCAAATCAACTGATAAAACTTTACAAATCATTGAAAACTCTGAAATTATTTTCCTTTCTTGTTTATCAGACCTCTACTTTTAGTCTGCTGTTTTTGTTGAACTATGGAGTTTTTGATGAAGAGATAAAAAACATTAGTACTAAGAAACTTTTAAAAACTGCTAGATGCAATTTACTCCTGAGAAAGGCCAAAGAATACATCAACCAAAACATTGTTAAAAGCAAGAAAGACTGTCTAAAAATGTGTAGTTTTATTCCATAAATGATTTTGATTAATATGCATGCATATATGTTTGTTTTATATTTCAGCTGATGTGTTTTTCAGCCTTGCTCGGCAGTTTTGCTTATAATATGTAGTCAGGGTTTTTTTTTTTTTTTGTTTTTATTTTTTTTTAAATCTGACCCATGGATTTTTCTGTGTGAGCATCAGGATTTTATTTTTATTTCTTTATGGAATGGGAGTAAAAATGAATTTGAAGAAGATCAAATAACAAGTCAGATAACACATTGAGAAACTAATTACAGAAAGGATGAGGATATGAAACTAATTAATTTGTGGAATAATAAAAAAAATGCTTCATATCAATACCTCAGATAACAATTATGAAAAGTCTTTTTTCAAGATTCTTTACCACCAATTAAATTTCAAATATTCATCGGATATTTAAATTTTTCAATATATATATATATATATATATATATATATATCACTCTAACTTTATACTATTGATGCTTTAGTGTGCAAAAATAAAATGGAACAAACAGAAAATCAGAAAAATGAAATTGAGTTATGAATGAATTGAGATATTATGAAATTGAATTATGAATGAATTGAGATATTATGAAATTGAATTATGAATGAATTGAGATATTATGAAATTGAATTATGAATGAGTTCATATATTATGAAACTGAGTAATGATGAATGGATTAGTTTAGTATTGTCTTTTCAAAAGAAAAATGAAATTTCTAATTGTGAAAAGATCTGACACTTTGCTTGACATGAAGCATCGAGGCATAATAATGGGAGCAAGTATTCAATATTCACATCAAAAATAAATTCAGAAGTGACTGAATGAAAAAACGAAATATTTTTGGTGGAGGGGAGATTAACAGAAAAGTACACACACACACACACACATATAACACAAGTAGACAAATACACACATTATGAAGAGCTGTATTAAGAAAGGACTAAATCTACATAGAAAAAAAGTTTTCTCTTAAACCTATTTATTTTTAAAACACAATGTGCTTTTGTGAGTTAATCTTTATTTATTTATTTTTCTTATTGTCATCTTCTCATCTTCATTCCAGCACTGGCTTTTCCTGCCTGTGAAAATTGCCTTCTTTTGATTTCAATTTCATCCTCCATCATTTGCAGTAATCTTTTATACAAATTTTAGTCTGGACCTTAAAAGAAATAGCTTTCATCAGGAATATGTAAATTAATTAAAAAAAGGAAATTTATAATAAAGTTATCATGTGAAAATTGTGATCATTTAGTAAATGTTTAAAGATGTAAAAAAACGTTCTGCTTGGGTACTTTGGAGTCACTTCTACCTCTCTTTTCACCAGTCAGAACAGAATTGTCATAATTATTCTTTTAATAATCTCAGTGTGCCTTCAGAGACATCTTGTGTATTCCTGACTGGAACTGCTTTTCTTAAGAATGCTATTTAGAAAGAACTGCTGATGTGAAAGTTAAACATGTTTTTTTTTTCTTCATCAAATATCTTTGGGAAGTCTCTCTCTCTCTCTCTCTCTCTCTTTTCACATGCTGGCTGTGTTATTTTAGAGTCATTTTATTTGGCCAATACTTGCTGTCTCCTCTTTATTGGCTGCTCCCACCTTGGCAAATTGAAAAGAAAAAATGTTATGTCAAGGAGAATGGACACTGATTATTGAAATAATGCTTTTTTTTTTTTTTGCATTGAGTTGAAATTGTAAATCATGTCAGAAAAGTATTTTTATCCAATTTTGTCAGGCATTGATCTGTTTGAATAAAAACAAATGTGTACAGAAATTTAGGTTCAATATCTGCTTTCTGATTCATTTTTATATTTTACCTCCAAGGATTTGTTTCAACATGGCTTTTGTGTGTGTGTGTGTGTGTGTGTTTGTGTGTATATGCAGCTAGCATATCTTCGTTCAAGCATGTTTGGTTGAATCTAGACATATGTCTTTATTTTGATTTTAATCCTCTCAAGTTCATAAATCAATTTCTTAGTGTCTGTACAAAATTGATCAAGAAAAAATTATCTATTATCTATATGGTCTTTATTTTCCCAAGTACTTTCAATCTCATTCAAGATCCGCTTCAGATGTTGAAATGCTAAGACAAAAAATTAATATAAGTTATGAATATGTGAGCATGAATGCTGTAAAATTAAAAAAAAAAAATTACCGCTATATAAGGGAGATAACTTAATTTATCTAAATTCTTATTAAAAATTGTAATTACATGTTTTAAAATAGTTTTTAATTGTGTTTTTTAACAATTACAATTTTGAAATTTTAAAACCTTACTGTTATAAACATTTTACAACTTTGTTGCTATTGATTTTATTTATTTTTGGCAAAAACTTTTTAGAAAAAAAATTCTGGAATTTGAAGATTTTGTTTTTTATTTTTGTGGTACAGTATAGTTGTATTGTCATTTAAAAACCACAATTAAAAACATAATTATGGCTTTTTTCTTGATCAGTTTTGTACAGAAACTAAGAAACTGATTAGTGATTAAAATAAAAATAAACAGACATAATATATCTAGATTATATATATATATATATGAAGAAATATAGTCTTAAGATATGCTATATTTATGGGATGAAGTGCCCAATATCAGAGATAGAGTGTGTGTAAATATAAAAGTGAACGTAGAAGTCAACACTTAGAGATGAAGGCCTGTTTCATTCTAGATGCAATCGTCAGGCCAATCGGTGGTACTGACAAGGTACTGCAATAAAACTTTTTATGTAATTTTTCTTGTGATCGTACAAGTCTTTTCTTTTCAGGACACAAAGTGTGTAAAAACTGTCCAAAAGTTCTGCATATCCGAACACTTTTTCTAAGTATGCTAGTTCAACAGGTCACATGTTTAAGGGTTGTCCTCCCCTTATGGAAAAAAAACATCTCATATAAAATTTATCGTCTGCAACACCCACAGAGCCCACCTGTGGTTTATACTGCAACTGTGCTGAGCAGACATAGTTACAGTTTTTGGGAAAGAGCGTGTTATCTAGTGTGATTAACAAATCAGCACAAGGCCAGCACGCTCAAGCCCTCGACCACGATGACTTGTGACTTCATGCTAGCACAGCTATCGACGACACCCAAGAGTTCTGTCTACCCAGTTTCACTCACAAGGCTTGGGTTAACCAGTGGTATGGTTTTCAGGCACTTTCCAACAGTAGCACATGCTGGGATCAACTCCCTCCAGTTCAATAACATCAGAAAGTCTTGACTATGGTGAGATTCAAACCCGGGTCTCATTGTCAGAATGCGAACGTTCTAACCACTCGGCTACATGCCACTAAGACACAAAGGGGTTAGTAAGTGCATAGAAATATAAGAAATAGAAAACATTATTAAGGAGAGAAAACAATAAAAGAACAAGAATTAATAAGACAGAACATAGCAATTGAGAGTGCATTTAAACTTTTGAAGATCTAAGTTGACTGGAAAGCAAGAAGCCGAAAGAAAGTACTACAAGCAAGAAGTGTGAGAAAAAAAACAATTATAGTTGCATCTAGACATTTCATCTGTAAAATAATGAGACCTAACCACCAATCTAGTACTGCACTTAAATTCATAAAGTCTAGATACCACAGAGGAAAGTCATCTGAACAATTACAATGAAAATATTTATAAGAAAGATATGTTAAGGCAATAGGAAAGTGACTGAAGTGGTGATGCCAGACCAGGACAAATAACATTGCAGATTCTTCTTTGGATTTTATCAAGAATCTCTAAATAGATAGTAGAATCACCAGAGCAGATGTGGTATCAATTTTTGTGCATGGTTGAATGGTAGACTTATAAATGTGTAAGAGACATTCTGGCAAAAAAAAGTGTCTATCACAACAGTGAATCAACTTTCCTAGCAGCAGACTTAGCAATTGATTCAATATAATCTTTCCACTTCATGTTAGCTGAGAAGTTGCAAGCAGTCACTCTCCTGAAGGTTAACAGTCATGCTGATGAGAAGCAATAGGGATTCTCTCAGATGATTAAAAAAGAGCAGTTTTGTTTTGGAGGCATTAAAATTAAGAAACCATTTCTTGCTCTGGTTTATGGGTCATTTTTAGATCAACTGCCAGTTTGATCTAATTGAACTGATCAAACTTACCATTAACACAGGAGTAAATAGTTGTGTCATCAGCATAGATACTAAGATGAAAACTGATGACATCATGAATGTTTATCAAAATTGGAAACAATGTAGAACCAAAGATAGAGCCCCAGTGGACAACCACATTATTATGAAAAGATCTAAAAGATTGGCTGTCCAAGATAACTTTCATTTCACAATTTGATATGAAAGATTGAATCAGATCAAAAATTCATCCAGAAATAACATAACTTCTGAAGTATTTTACAAAAAATGTTTCTCATCAGTATTTGCAAACTAAACCAATCAGAGCAAAGTAACTAAGTATTAAAATATGAAGCCAATGTGTTTGAATACTTTTTCCACTTTACTCTTCTTTATTTACACTATTTATATTTGACAATTGTCTATGTTTTTGTTGTTATCATTACAATTTCTGTTGGATCAGCTAAGAGAGAAGCAGTCGAGTGTGGTCCTGATGGAATAATAATACAAGGTTCTTTTAATCGGTCCAACTGACAACAGTGCTTTTCTGAATTCAAGGTCTGATTTTGTGGAATGCATTTCCAGTCCCATAAAATACACAGCATCACATTCATCGGCCTTTCATTTCCCCCAGGATCTTTTTCACTCCACCTTGTTGTAAACAATTTATCACCTATTATCATTTTTGTTATGTTTGAGCAGAGAATTACAGTAGCAATAAATGTTTCCAATTGTTTTCAGATGATTTATAATGCTCATATGAGATAAGTAAATACCCTTGGGAAAGGTATGAATCAATTTCTTCTGCCACTAGCTATAGTCTAATTAGTAATGCTTGTATCAGTAAATTATTAATATCTCAAAAAAATTCTAAATTATTTTCTGGCTTTAAATAACCCACAAAAGGTTAATAAACCATAAGAAACATATTACTCAGTCAATGTCTTTTAGGTAAGTCAAGATTTTGCATTTCCACCTTCATGGGTTGAAAATGTGTAGCCATGATTAGATATCTAATACTGAGGACAGTCCAAAAAATGATATTCTAAACTGTAATCAATTAAGAATTGTAAAATTGCCAGATTTATTCATTTTTTACGACTTATCAACCATTTGTAGGTTATAGTTGTAGCCAGAAAATATTTTTAGATTGTAAGAATTTGTTTTTTAGATAATAATGATTTAGTGATATGTCTTACTAATTAACTCATAGTCGGAGGGAAATAGGTGAATTCATACCTTTCCAAAGGGTATTTGTGTGTAAGTGAATATAACAAACCCAACTGGGATTGGAACTCAGCTCTCTGATTAAAAGTTCTGAGACATTAATCATTACACTACCCTCAGATCCAAGCTTACAGCACCAGGTATTCCCACGTGGTCACCCATTTAAGTACTGACCAAGCACTGTAACAGGAACTGTACAACTTGTTTAAAGAGAACGTGTACATGCAGAATCTGTAATCCAGTATCAGAAATTATTTTGATGACACAAAGGACAATATAAGAGTAACAGCTGTACTAATCTGATTTTTTAAAAATTTCCAATGACCCCGTCAACAGGTGGGGTCTGTTTTATAGAAAAAGCTGCTACTGATGGAAATTACCGTGAACCATGATAATGACTTCTGTTCATTGCTTTTCCTGGTTGGATTTTTTTTATAAAATAAGAATAGAAATAGACACGTATACAAGTTATGTCCTGAAAGCATCGAGCCATTTAATAGCCTAAGCAGTTGTACTTTTATTCATTTCAAAGTACTCTCCCATGGTATCTCACCCTCTTGTCCCAGTATCCATTCCATTTTTCAAAAATCTGTAAATTCCTTAATTGATATTGCCATCAGCTGTCTCACTGCAATCTCCATAATTTTGTCCACGATCTGAAATCTCCTTTTCAATGGTGATTTTATCTTTTGGAAAGCCATAAGTTGCAGGGAAATAAATCTGAACAGTAGGGAGCTCTCTGAACTTTACTGGAATGAAGATCTGGATGACTCAAAGTTTTGCAAAAAATAAATAAACATACCCAAAATGAGAAGAATGGTCATTATAACAGAGTGGTGGGAAGTGTTTTAATAGAGAATGGAAAGTGTGATTCAAAGGTGCATTGCAGTAGGAAAAGTGCCTTCCAAAAACTAAGCAGAGTATTAATAAACAGAAAAATTTTGTTAGAATCAAAGAAAAGAGTACTGAACTGTTACGTAATATTAGTTCTCCTATATGGCAGTGAATGCTGGACAATCTCCTTGCAGATGAAAAAGGGACTTGAAGCAACAGAAATGTAGTTCTACAGAAGAATACTGAGGAAATCATGGACCAAACATGAGAAATGACAAAATTTTAGATTAAATGGAAACAAAAAGGAAACTTATACTTAACATCAGGAAGTGATAGCTGAAATTTTAAGGTACATAATGAGGAAAGAGGGCTTGGAAAATCTGATACTCACAGGACAGATTTAGGGCAAGATGGACGGAGGAAAACAACTCGTAACATACTTGATGGCCTTGAATAAATGGATGGTAGAAAAAGGTTTAGGAGAGAAAACAAAAAGACAAAATTTATTAATAGCTACATAAGACAGAAAATTATGTAGACCCATGATCACCTACATCCTGAAAGGACGTGGCACACAGTAGAAGAACCTTGGTTAAATGTTTTATTGCATGAGAATATTTAATGACAATTTGAAATAGGAAATGATTATGATTACACAAAGAAACTGAGTGTCATGTAAAATGAGAAAAAGAAAGATTAAAAATAAGGCACAAAATGTGTTTGGAGAAAACTCCAGAAAGATTTGAACATGAAACAAATGATGGTGTAGTGTGCTCTATAAAGAAATCAGCAACAACAATAAAAGGAAAAGAAGATTCAAACCTTAGCTGAGAAAAAGGGAGTGTGGCAGAAAGTATCATATATATATATGTGTGTGTGTGTGTGTGTGTGTGGCATGGTGGAGTAGTGGATAGTGGCTCGGATTGAGGAATTGGAGAGGCAAGTTCCAGTCAAATCCATTGCATTCACTTATGTGCCAATACATAGGGAATATCAGGTGCTGTAAGTTTGAATGTGCGGATGGTGTAATGAATAATGACTCAGAATTGTTAATTGGAGAGCTGAGTTTCATTTCCAATCGCATTTGTTATATTCAGTTATGTGCAATTTGATGTCATGGCTACATATATAGATGAAAATGTGGAATCTTGACTTACCTAAAAGACATTGATTGATTTGTTTTTTATGGCTTACCAATCTTTTTCAGGTTATTTAAAGCCAGGAAATAGTTTTATGTTGTAAGAAGTTTTTGGAGATACTAATGATTTACTGATACAAATCTTACTAATTAAATTAAGGATTTAATTAACCTGGAAAGGATTGATAAACCGTAAAAAATGAATCAATCAATCAAATGTGATTGCTACAATCTTAATCTGTTTAAGTCTAAGGTCAACAGTTTTTTTTCCTACATATTATCACACTCTACACTTCTTTCCTCATACGGTAACCATCTACTTTGAGTGGCTCATGGTCTTTGTATTGGGTGATCAATTAGTAAAAAAAAATTTGAATGCTAATCATATATTCATTGGATGTAAAACGGCTCTCTTCAAAGTAGAAAGGTAGACATGATATATGCCAAGAAAATGAACAAAAATGCACCACAGATAAATTGCAAAATTAATTTTAATCTAATTTACATCAAATATATTCACAAATGTCAAGTTACTCACAATGAAACTTTTGTGTGATTATGGCCAGCTTAATCTTCCATAGAAACTCAGGGCAAATCCTTTTCTCATCTAATACCATTGTCTGTACAACAAAAATCAACATTTGTTTAACATTCTGAACATTTTATTAAAAAATGAAATTTTACTTTTATAAAAGCAAAGGAACACAGAATTAAGATTATACAAGCAACTTATTAATACATGATTTTTTATAAGCAACTTAGAATTTTAATAAGTACTCAAGATTAACAAGAATTAATACTTGAGTTACTTAAATTTTTAATGCTTGGGTCTAATAAAAAGAAAAGAAATATATTTCAATGTAAATAAAGTAATAGAATTGGTAGAATTCTTGGTCACAGTATAAAATAAAGTATTTAGTAACTTCTTTTGTTTTTCACTTTTTTTTGAGTTGCTTAAGCTGCATTGACATCAGTTGTTTAGCTGTTTAAAATCTAGTCGAATTTGAGTATGAGTGGCTTATAAAAAATTGTGTAGTCAATTAATAAATACTTCTGCTTTGATAAAGAATGCATGCTTGCTTCTTCATGAAAGTGTCTGTATCTATTTCAACAAATTTCTTTTTTTTAGACATATTGCACTTTTCCATGAAAGTTTGAAGATTATTTTGGGGGGAAATTCTGATAAATTTGTGAAGGATAAAAAATAAGGGAACAATTTTGATAAAAATAAATTTTCATGTTTAAGTTTTATCATATATTTATTCAATTTTCTGATTATTTTAATTTGTATTTTTAAGGCTCAATTTTTAAGCAAATTTAATCTTTTGTGAATTTAGTTTTTTTAAAAAAATCACAGAAATATAATTTTTTCTTTTTGCTACAAAATCAGTCTTTATGCTCAAATGCTATATTCTTTAAATACCAATTCTTTTTTATTGAAACTATTCTGGCTTTTCCAGAATGTGAAATTATTCTAGAAATTTAAGAAAAATATTGTTCCGGCAATGTGCTGTGTTCAGAAAATAAAACATCCCTGGGTGTATGGGTTGTGCATATGTTTCTAGGGTTATACTTTAGAAACATGCACACAACTCATACACCCAGTTAAAAAGCAAAAATAAAATTATCCTTGATAATGGCTAAAAGTATAGCTGAAAGTGCTAAGAATTACAGAACATTTGGACAGTTTCTACACACTGTGTCCAGAAAAGAAAACACTTGTTTGAACACAAGAAAAATTAAGTAAAAAGCTTAATCGCAGCACCTGGTCTGTCATCTTTAATGAAACATGTATAAATGAAGGCTTGCTGCCTAAATACACAATATATGTATAAGTATATATAAATATACATGCCCAATATAAACAATTAATTAAAATGTAATTTAAATACAGTTTATTATTGATTTTGTGGAATAGTGCTCTATATCCTAAGGACAAAGCCATGTTTTTAAGAGACTAGTGATCAGTTCTATCCAAGCATAAATACAGATTATATCACCTGCTCAATTTTACTATGAAACATAGTTAAACAAATGAGTCTCAAATTTTTAATAATGTCTAAAAAAATGAAACATTACAATATATATAACCAAATATCTGAATATGACAGTGAGGCTAATTTTAAATGAGCCAACAGAATAATAAAACTCCATTTGTTATTTTTTTTAAATTAATGGTCACTAGTTAGTGTTTCAAGTAGAAAAGGCAATAAATTAACGTTAGTAGCTGTGATTAGGAAAAATGAACTGAATAACTGTCAGTAAAATTTACTTTTCATTGTTTTATGATAAAGAAAATTTCTCGAAAACAAGAGACCATTATTATTTGAGAATAAAGTTTCATTTAAGCTGTTGTAATTTATTTGGTAGTTTTACTGTTTGAACCTGAAATAATTTGGCAGTGTTAAGCATCCGTTTAAAAAAAGCTTGCTCTCAAAATATTGTTACTCTCCAATTTCTATTTTTTTTATATTTATCAATTTATTGCTTCTCTAAAAATTTCCTCAAAAAAACTTTTAATGATGTCAAGTCAAAATAGAGCTAACA